>CM070562.1:87738619-88338619 GCA_036346405.1 Phyllostachys edulis | reverse complement strand
GGGGGCATCTATTGGCGTAGTGTTCGGTATTCCCTCAATGGAAGCAAGTGCTAGCCCTTTGGGGTCTTCCTAGTGTAGTGGCATGGTTGTCTTCAATGTGACGGCTTCTCCTGGATGATCCTATGAGTTGATGGGTGGCAAGATCCACTTTGTTGTCCTTTGCACTTCGTGCAAGACGAAGCTTCTTCTTCGAGTCATGGAGCCAATCCTCAGCTTCCAGGGATTCACTTGCGAATGAGAAGGTTAGAGGTCTGGTCTGGAGAAAATCCGTCAACTCAGAGTTGCGGCTGGCTGCTCTAGCCTGCTGACTGGCGAGCATAGCTTGGGGAATCTGAGTTTGTTGAAACATAACTTGCACCATGGTTGGGTTTGCTGGTGGTGGGGGAGGTAGATCTTGTCCATGACCACTGCAACGACCTCTTCCTCGGCTTGCGGTAAAAGCACCATGTCTCTAGGTGGCGGCTCTCTTGGGTGCCATCTAAGAGAATAGTAGGGGTTAAGAACTAAAGGATATAGGATGGTTCACTAGCCTTCTAGAGCACACAGAAGAAATCAAACTAAACGAGGAAACGATCAAGTACAATACAAAGCCTAGAATGGCTGCATTATATTAAGGGGGTTAGGTGTTACATGACTCTTATAGCATATAGGCCATGCTAAGCCACGACACAAGAAACAAATACAACGTCTAAAAAAGAAGGAGAAAGGAGTACTTGCAACCAAAAGACTACCTAGCAAACATTGCTAGCTAACCTAAACTAGAACTAATTACTTCTCCATCGGGTGCTAACCACCACAAGTGGTGCAGTTGTCGGGAGCGGAACGGAGCCGAGCGGTGGAACTCGTGACGAGGAAGGCCGCTGCCGAGGTCTGCGTCCACGACTAGACTCTTCAAGGACGATGACGGGTGACGGTGGGCATCACACTCTATAGCGTGCCATGAGCCTGGTGCGGGGTCCTCGAATCAAAGCGGTCGATCTAGCGCGAGGTTGCTGGTGATGTTAGTGGGCACAACAGGAGCTGGGGTGGGAACAACTGCTGTGATGCGCGCTAACTCTGCAACGCTGGCATCCCTCTCTTGCTCCGCAGCAGAGGGGGCTACATCACACCTGATCGGCCGGTTGCGGAGTGTGTCAGAGTGGTCGTAGCTAGAAGTGAGGAGCATCCAGAGCTATCCAATCTCGTTGACGGTGTCAGTGAGGGAAGCTATCATCGCTATGCGAGCCGCACTGTTGTTGCGGTCAGCGGGGTCGCTGCCCCTCGATATCGAAGATCTCCGAGTAGTGTTCTTCCTCCTAGAGAGATTGGTAGTAGCAGAAGGGTGATCTCAGTAGAAGGTTCCCGTGCATTTGGCACACGCGGGTAGAGGCGAACTGCGTCCTGAACTGCATCAGAATAGTGGCTCCTGGGAAGTTCGGCTTTGAAGCTGTGGGAGATGAATTCTCCAACCCTCGCGTAGTGGTACACCTCCATCGTCCATGACTCACGGTCCAGGATCTGAGTCTTTCAGCCTCTGAAGATAGGTTGGTGACGGTAGCTTAGGTATTGCATGAGCTCGCGGAGAATATCCACGAATTGTCTGAAGTCCTCTCCGTGGGTGAGGAGGTCCACGGGGCATTGGGTGAAGCACTGGCCATCTACAATTTTTAAAACGAAAGTGAGTTAGCAACAAGGTGCAAACTCAAGTGAAGTGTAGATATGCAAAGAGCTAAGAGTGATGAGTAAGTGCAATAAGTACGCTATATTTAGGCAAAAGCTTTTCTTAGTTTTTGAAAATAAGACTCAAGTCCTTAGGCTTGACCAGTCTAACTAAGGCTCATACTGTTGTATGCTCTGAAATGAGCTCTGTCGGACCCGGATTTCTCAATCCAGAATCCTCTGTGAACAATACTGCGCTATTCCTTGGATCAGTAGATTGCGCTCATAGAATACATTACTGAATCATTCATACATATCATAGACCTAACCATGCATTAATTAAACAATATCAGAGTTTACGTAGACCGTATCGAGTCAAGCTTTACAGTAGGGCCGAACAAGGCCAAATGATTACAATACATAAAAGCGAAAGCAGCAGTGGAAGCAAAAGAGGTAGAGCACATCTTTCCATAGGCAAGCAACTGCGGAAACCAATGTACAACCGATATTATCCAAAGACTTGGGTAATATTGGTAGTACTACAATCTTATTTTGAGTCACCTAGATCTGGGGCAAGACTAGAACAACTACAGACTAAACTACTCTTCATCAGCTCCCTGGCCTTCAAAGTCTGGATCCTCATAGTATGCATAATGTCCTTGATCCATGGCTTTGGAAGATTTGAGGAAAAGCGAGGATGAGCATACCTTCCGTGCTCGCGAGCCAATACACAATGCAATAATATAATTGCAAGGCTTAACAAGGGTGGCTCGGGTTCATTTATTTGCTAAGGCAACATTTTTAATTATCATAGGTAGAAATTTCTATCACTTAGCATTTTAACCAAAATGCATTTTATTAAAGAGAATAACTATGCAATATTAATAACAACAGAGGTTACCTCCACCTTATGCTTATTTTTTATTGGCGTTACATCCACCTACTAACAACACTGGGGTACTTCCACCTAGGAAAATCCAAATTCAGGGTTACATCAGTCCGACGAGTGTTTTCATTCCGCTCACAAAGTTTTATAAATAGAACTAACTCAAGTAAGTTCCCATGCCTGCCCTTGTCCGTGGGCACGGCTGTTCGAACAGTTTATACTTTGCAGAGACTGTACACTTTACCCACAAGAGATAATCGTCTTGATATTTTCACACGTTTGCTTAGACATGTGATTCAAGGGGACATTACCACAAGACCTTTACAAAGCATCCTCCAGTATTAGTTACACCCGCTAAGGTTTCACCTGAGAGGGGTTATGCCCTCACACCTACGTCAACCCTGCCCCCAGACCCCATCTTGCGCCACATGGCGGTCTAAACCAGTGACCCCACCGTGTCCACGACCGGTGACATAGACGTGGGTCCCTCCAATGGTGCAACTCGTACTGGTGGGTACAAATTATTTAGCCAGGTCGACACCATTATAGACTTATGGTTGTACTATTTTACATTGGGAGGTCATCAAAGGATTAAGTCATTAAAGCTATCTGGGCAGTTCATACCACATTCCACCATTTCTCATGCTACATCCGCACCAACCATCATATCATCCGCCCAGATCCGTGTGTGCAGTGCATGGACCAGAGGTCAACATGCACTGTGCATGTGGTCCACGGGTGCACACTGTACACCGAGCCCACTTGCCAATGATACACAGAGAAAAAAACATGGATTAATTAGAGCATCAAGTAAATAGGTAGCACATAGATTACTCCTTAAGACCAGGATTTGATGCTTTAACTGCCAGGTCCACATGGCATAGGGTTTAACAGCATTTAAGCGAGGCTTTACTTAATGCTAAACAGTAGGGACAAAGATTGAGTAATTAACCTAGCCATCAAAACAACTAATTAAAGCTCAACTGTTAAGACAAAGATTTGGGTGGTTAAATGACAGTGCACAACAGTATTGAGCTGAGCTAGTTCATTAATTAATTACCGGGCCCATGCGGCAATGACTTTGAGTCACAATTAAACCAGATAACTAATTAATGACTAACTCATTAAGACAGGGATTTGTGCTTTGATTAAGAGCCACATGGGTTGTCCAAGCTTCAGACAAGCAGAGCAAGGCCATGGGGGCTTGCGGCTCTGGCTCGTCGCCGGCGGAGGGAGGTGCGACGACGCTGGGCAAGGGTGGGAATGGGTCGCCAAGGGGACGGCGGCCATGGGGACACCGGTGGCGAGGTTGGCAGCGCATTGGAGTGGCGGCGTGGCAGCAAGACGTGGCGACGGGCGCTCGGGCCATGTGCGTCGCCGGCGGTAGAGTGGCGCAGGGAGGTGGGCAGCGCGCGCACGGGTGGTGCCCGGGGGTGGGGAAGCCGACGGTGTTGTCAGGGGAGCTTGGGGGCGGCCGTGGTGGTGGGGCGGTAGTGGCCAGGGGTGGAGAAGAGAGGACGGTGGCGGTGGCGCTCCTTGGCGGAGGGGAGGACGAGGGGAGGTGGGGGAGAAGTAGAGGGCCGTAGGAGGCGTGGGGTGATGCAGTGGGCTGGGCGAGAAGGCCCACTAGAGGGTGGCTTGGTGGCGGCGGCGGACGTCGATAGATGGGAGCTCAGCTCCAGCTTGTTCTTGCGCTCTGGAAGAGAAAGAGGTGAGTACGGGAACAAGGGCAGGAGAGGTTGCCGGGGGCTTCTCTTATAGCCAAGGGGGAGAGAAGACCCGGGAAAGCGAGCTGGGGAAGGTGGGAGGCAAGTGTCGTCTTGGGGCGCCGGGCGAGGTGCCATGCTTGCAGCCTGAGTACGCTGCAGTGCCGTGGCCAGGCGTGTCTAGCACGTGCGTGGCACAGGAGGGTGTCAAGGGTGGCTTGGGCTAGGGAGAGAGCTGGGGAAGATGGGCCGAGCCCATGGGAAGGATTTGGATTCAAATTTTTTGCTTTTGAGCTGGGGTTTGAAGATGAACTTTTGGATTCAACACTAAACTTTGAAATTCCTTTACGACGCGAAAACGGGATGCTACAATAACAGTGTTGGTGAGCACTGTTAGACCACGTGGATGTCACCACATGATTTGTGATGAGTATTCGACATACTGGTTTGATTGAATATGGAGATTGAAGTTTGTTTTTGGAAAGAGTGAAAAAGATTCGAGTTTGCTTTGGAGTAGGGCAGTTGATCCGGGTTGGCCAAACCTTTGGGTCGGATCATTGGTACAGAGAGAATGCAAGTTGAAACGTAGTCCGAGCGGATCATTTGTGTCACCCATACCATTGAGGCGTACCATTGTTTCAGCAAGCACATTTTTTTTTGTGTTTTGAGCTGTTTCAGAGTGTTCGGTCGATCAAGTGGCCGCGAGGCCTTAACGTATTTTGTGGAGGATTTCGATATGTATATTGGTGATGTTTTTGGGCTAATGGTGAGTTGATCACAACGATATCATGTTATGCATTGTTTTGCTTTGGGCCTTTACATACATGTTGTGAGACACATGTTGAGGCCGTGTGAGATACGGTTAAGTAAACCATGGTGATATTGAATGGATGAGCTTGGTAATGGTTGAGATATGATGTGTGAGGTGCACATGGTGCATTGTGAGTCATGATATGACTTTGTGGTTTGATCCTAGGAGGTTAGGATCGGTGTGTGTTGCGTGATGCATGATTTGATTAACGTGAGTCAAGTGCATTGGAACTTGTGCTCGAAGATAGTTGTGTGGTCTTTAGATGTGCAAGCGGCTTGGAGAGCGGTGGTGGTCAATGGAAAGACCGGGACTAGGCGGGAGAGCTGAGGTCCATGCGGTCGTGTAAGTCTGGGTAAGGCTACATGTCTCAAGTGAGGCACGAAAAAAGACAATGATCATGATGAGGCAAGTTGGTGCATGTGGTGTGCCAAGTGACTTAGGGCCGATGTAAGTAGAGACGATCCGATGGGATATGAATGTGTGAAGACTTGATGGAAGATCATTGGGCACCATGGGTGACGTGTCAAAGCATGCAAAGATGCTTTGGAGTGACAAAATAGGAAAAGGTCGGTAGAGGGGTATTTTCGTAAATTTCCCAATAGCAATAAAGGTGGTGGTTTGCAAAACCACGGTGTTGACCTAAGAAGATTAGGTCAAGCATGGAGGATAAGTGAAGCAGATGTGGGTTATTGGAGCATCATGGTAAAGAGCGCTTTGAAAAGCGTGCTCAAGTGTTAAGTGAAAATCCCGTTATGATGTTGGGTTATCATGTTTCCCCATGTGTAAGTAGATGAAATCCACTAAGTGGTTCAGATCTAGGGTTAAGTGGTAGGGAGAGGTATGCCTCCTCTATATAAAGAGATGAGAGGAGATGGCTTAGAGGCTAAGCCTTTGTGTGAGTTGAGAGGTAAACCTTTAGGTGAGAAGGGATAGAGAGATATGCTTGTGGGGGTTGTTAGCACTTGTGTGTGTGCTGCCCTTTGGGCTCTTGTCCTCCATATGGAGTGTTTGTAAACATTCCTCTCAAAGTATCAATAAACCTATCAAATTCATGTAGGTGATTGTTCTTGTGTATCTAATTTCTGACTTTATCTCGCGTTTAATTTTCTTGGGTTTTTCTCCTCTTGATATTGCTTGGTGCCAAGAATGTGTAAGTGATAGCGAAACCTCTTGAAGGCACATCCCATCAAACTATGTACTTTCTACAACAAGTTCATGAAGTTGTTCGGTTTTGGTCTTGAATAGTGTGATTTTTGGCATATCTTTGTTCTTGAGGTTTTGGTTTGGGTCGTACTGATCTTTGGCTTGCTAGGACATGTGAGAGTTAATCCAATGTCATATTGACCACCCTTTACTCAAGTTTGGTTTCATGCCCAATTTTGGTGGTTCTTGACTTTGAGAGCAAAAAGATCCCAACTTTGGAAACATTTTGCAAGATCCCTTGAGGTGTAGTTTCCTGAAGTTATGATCTAGCTCTAGCCTAAGTTTCAAGTCATTTGGAGCCTTAGTTTGAAAGTTATGCAAGTTTTTGTCTCAAGCGGTGCTACTGTTTTTTGTTGTGTTGACCCCGATCATGCGACCCGACTCGGATAATCTGCCTCAAGTCTTGCAGCAGCCCGTGTTGACCTTTGGTTAGGATTTTGTGTTGGTTTCGCCATGTGTCTTGATATGATCTTTGTAGCTTATCATAACTATTAGAGAAATGTCTTTTAGAATAATTTATGTTTTAGTGACTCCTATTCATCCCCTCTAATCACCGGCCCCCGCTACCAGAATCCGTTACTTTCCCGAGTGCTCCATAATGCTGAACACGAAAAGATTACTTATGAACCCATCATCTCTTTAACGCTATGTGCATTTGACCACAATGAATAATCCTCATTGCGCTAGCACTAGATGCTAACTTTGACATGTTATAAAACTAACAACTGTACCATGTGTTTCACTAAAATTCACTGTCCCAATTGTAGTATAAGTAGTCATGGTTAAACATCCGTGTCAAAGAGACCTATTATCCATAGGAAAAAAGGGTGAAAACTAGCATGTTATTGTAAGGGAAGAATACCATAAAAGCAAAGCCATCTCCTTGAGACTTCGAGTATTTGCCCTCCTGATCATCTCAATTAGCTCAGGGAAATCATTCATATGGTTTTTGGAGTACACACAAATGAGGTTTCTACTGGGAGAAATTGTTTAAGTGACAAATTGATATTTTCCAGCAATAGGAGGAAAGCAGAATCAGCAATTCAGCATTATCATATAAGCTTCCAGGGTGGAGAAAAAGACCTTCCCGTACTAAATGGCTTGCAAAGAGGATCAATAACAACCCTATCGCTAGCAACATAAACCTATAGCAGATGGGATATTGATGCTAACGTGATTAGCTTATGATGATTTACAAATAAATTGATAGTATGTTGAAAGAACTCCCTTCAAGCCACAAGGCAATAATTGCTGGGTTAATAACTGCATGCTGGCTTCTCCTTATCTGCATTACATGTGTAGCAAGAAAGTGATGGAGAGATCACATAAAAAAGAGTAGGATAAGAATTACCTCATCAATATATCTCAAAGGAAGTACAACCTTCATATAAAGGAAAAAGATGTTCTTAGTCACACACATAAAGCAAAAAAAAATGTATCAACCCAATGAATTATTGGAAGATAGAGCCTATTTAGTCTTGGTTTCCATAGGATCTTAATCAGCATGATAAGATCATATATTATTTTGCTATGTCAGCATCGAACCACACAATAAAGGGATCTAACTTAATTCATAGATAGGCCTCGTCTCCCAATTCAAAGGCATCAATCTCCTCAAAGTATGCTCTCTTCCTCTTTCTATAGGTAAGCAAGTAGTAACTAGTAACTAGCAAGTAGCAAGTGTCAAGTTCACAACTCTCACACCTCACACGGTCCAAAATTACATCGAAGCGCAAGCTTAACAATCAAAAACAAATGAAGAGCTCTAAGAGACACGGCGATATTCACTATAATTTCTCAAAATCAGCTAATGGAAAAAATGGACATCCCGATATCTCAAATCAAATATATAATAACAAAGTAGCTCTATGACCGCCATGGTAGCTGAAGTACCTACCCAAAGCTAACCAATAATACAAAAAAATGGAAAGGTAAATACCACCCTCAAATGTCTAAAATTTAAGAATGTCTCGCACAGGTTCTTAGTTCATGCGAACTGTTATATCAATTCAGATAGTAGCAATTGATCAAGAAATGGACTATACAAAAAGAGAACTAGAAGTATTGTTTGATCTTACCCATGTACCTTAAAAGAAGGCACCGGAAGAACAACCATCAATACACACCATCAAGTTTGCATGTTGAAAAAAATTGTGTCGGTGTTTTAGAACCGAACTTACGTAAAGATTGTTTGATTCGGGGGTTCCCCTAGGCTCAAATCACGAGAGAGGCGACACGGGATTGTTATACTGGTTCGGTGTCGGGAGCCGGATCTTCGGATCCAGACCCTCAGGTATATCTGCACTATTCCCTGGATCAGTAGCTAGTGCACACAGTTGCAACATTGGTGTATTAAAAACCGTACAACAAACTATAGATGAAGCAGACAAATTAATATTAATAATAGCAAAAGACCTTATGGTCAAGTCTTACAGAGGGTGCCACGTAGGGATTAACAACAAAAGGTAGCTTGCAGCGGAAACCAACAACTAGTGGAGGTCACCCAATATGCCCACAGGCAATCGAGTGGAGGACGCGACCTAATACGCATAGTCTTCAAGTAGTCTTCAGTAGAACTCGGTGCTTCCTGGTTCTTCTTCAGCGACTAATCAACCAGAGGGCATAAAGCCGTGAGTACTTTGAATGTGCTTAGCAAGTCGTAGAGAAATGTATGCAAGTAATATTCATGCAAGGTTTGACAAGGATAGCTTTATGGCTATTTTGCAAAAAGCAATATTTGACGTTAAATACAGTAATTAGATTGTAAAGCATTGTTTTAAAAGATTAATACATAAGTAAACAAGTTTCTTTGAAATAACTAGTGAACACCCCATTCACTTCCCAACCAACAAGTAGTGAATACCCGTTCACTTCTCAACCATTCCAACCAAACCATTCCAACATTTTATGAAAATCTACCCCTCGTGTGAAATCACCAGGCATTATCCATAACCGGGGACACGGCTATTCGAATAGTTTTACACTTTGCGAGAGGTTATGCGGCTTTACCCACAATACACCTCTCTAGTTGGTGCAGCATGGCCAATGCCATCGCACACTACCTTAGGTAAGATCTAGAGAGCGTGTCAAGGCTTTTACAAAGTTCTGTTTTGACCCAGTTCTTCTCGCTAAGGTTTTGCCATACTGGCCCCCTCTTGCACCATTCCCAACCAAAACAGAACCAAACCAAAACATTGCTAATTAGTTGGCCCATCCACCCCATAAATGAACTTGTGGTTGCACAATATGGCCCAGATCAATGGCGCACAAAGTTAAGTCCTTAGTGGTTGCTCAAGCGAGACTTTCCACATTCCATGTGCCTCGTGCACCTAAGTACCTCCCGTAACCTATAATATGCCTCCCGCATTGCCTCTCGCATTCCTCATTTTCCATCCAACCACTCGCCCGAGCTTAAATAATTTTTGTTCAACCTGGCCAAATAACAACCCTTGCCATGGCACAACAAATTTTAATAACAACGGCATCGCACCACAATTGACAATAGTGGTATCGCACCATAGTTCCATATATCATTAAGTCAAGTTCAATCATTTTTGAGTATGTGATCACGAATCCATCGTATCGCTAAAGCATGGCTAAGCATAAATGATACCCAAGTTGGTAGTACAATAATATCCAACTAATAATTGACCATCCTAAGGTGTCCAAGGAATTATGTCATTCACAATTTATCAAGGAGGCATAATGGTAATTAGGTAATTAACTATTCCCGAAACCATGTTTATAAACCTAGCAATGCATGTTTATATCAAACAATATAGTTTTATAACATGGGTTCAACATGATCAAAGGTCTACGACATGCCTTCGTTGAAGAGTAGAGATGTTTCGGTCGTCGGGTCCACGAATTCGTCCAAACAATGTAATCTATACTGGCATAAAACAAGCTAAATAAATAAAACAACTCCAAATAAATACTAATAGGAAGATAATGAATTTATATGAATTTATAAATTTGAATCACTCGAATCGGAGTTCGAGTGAGGAAGTTATGCCCTTCGGAAGTTTGAATTTGCATAAAATGATGAAATCTAGATTTTCTTGATTTTCCGATTTATTGTTCTAAAGGAAAATCGAGAAAAGCCACGTGTGCTTGCTGACGGGGCAACCACATCAGCAGAGGGTTGAGGGTCACGACGGCGAGCGCCACGATGGCAAGTGCCACTTCACCCGAGGCGGCGGCTTCGCCCGATCGTCACCAAATAACGTGGGGTCTTGGTGGCCGACGAGGGCACCTTTGAGGAGAGGGTGTCACGGCGAAGCTGGTGCACAAGGTCTCAGCGACGCGGCGGCACGGGAGGGTCATCGGCGGGGAGGAAGAAATGACGGCGGCGGTGCTCGTAAGAGGGGCTCGAGGATCGGGTGGCGCAGACGGGAAGCCCTCGGTCTTGCGAACCCGGAGGCGGGGTCTACGGCGTCGGAGGAGGCTTGGAGGCGGCGCAAATGGCGGTGGCGGAGCTCATGGCCGGCGACAAAATTCCTCGGATTACGATGAAGAGAAGGCGAGAGAGGGAGAGTGAATGGGAGGGGGGAAGCGAGAGGAGCGGGAGGCGCGTCCGATGCTCGCCTTAAATAGGCGTGGGGAGGCCGAGAGAGAGGGATGGGTAGCGGAGGACCTTGGCGGCCATGGCGGAGCTTCGGCATGGGCGCACAACCGGCAAGCGCAGGCATGGGAGGGGGGGCGGCGGCGGCAGGTGCGGAGGAGCCGCCGCCTTCAATGCACACGACAGGCGACGCGACGGGCAAAGCAGCGCGCAAGACGTCTTGGAGAGTGACGCGAGCGGCGTGGGCGGAGGCTTGAAGAAGAAGATGACCTGGAGGGTGAGGGCGCTGACAGGGTGGGTGGCGGCAGCGGATAAGGCAGAGGTGGGAGGTGATGCGGCGTGGCGAAGATGGGGCGAGGCCGAAAAACTTCAAGCGAAGCGTTGACGCCATGCGCGGCATGGGCGTCAACCAAGCGGGAGGACGGCCAGCTACGATGGCGAAGCGGCCAGCGGCGGGTGGGGTTGCCTTGTCAGTGAGCGAGCGCTAGGGGAGACGCGGAGCTGGCTGGCGCGTAGATAGGGAGCCGTCCGATCAAGATCGGACGGTGTTCGAGGGATGGGGCACGGGGCTGTGCGGCGGAACGGGCCGGCGCGGGCCGTGTGAAGGATAAAAGGGAGGTGGGACGAAGAGATTCGGCCCAAGATGAATAGGAAGATTTTTAAGGGTTTTTGAATACAGAAAATAGCAGAAAAGCAAAAACATTTTTAGAAAATAGCTAAAGCCGTCCAAAAATCCAAGAAAAATGCACAAAAATATCTTGAATTATTTAGAACTTAATAAAAATATTTTTAGCTTAACTATTGCTTTTAATTTTTGCAATTAATTATTTTTAACATAGGGACAAAGGAAAACCACTTTTAAAATCCAACAAAAACCAAGAAAAGGCTTTAAAACAACACCTTAGATTTTTAAATCCAATAAAATCCAGAAAGCTCAATTAAACTAACTTTTGAATTAATTGAAGTTTAATTAATTCAAGTTAAATTGCTTTTAAATTTAAATTTGAAATTAAGCTTTAGCAAATTAGTAAAACTAAATGGTTATTTTTAAATTTTCGAATTTTTTTAAAAAACTTGAGAAATTTGGGATGTTACATTCGGGCCTTCTTCTGAAAGAATAACAACCCTACTCCTATGTGTATGTATTGAGTATGCTGTATCACAATATCAAGAGTAAGACTAGAATGATGCGCCTTGTGCTCTTTTTTGTCCCCCCTGATCCTTCTAATGATTCTGCCTTTTATAGTACTCGGAGTGTGCTACTATTCTTCTAGTCCAAAGGGCGCCTTAATGTTCCAGATTATTGAGCCATTACTAGAGATTATTGTGGGAGTAGTAATGTTCCCACGTTGTGAGGCAGTTATTACCATGAAAAGGAGTTGATTCGTGCCATTATTTCAGAGAATTACAGCATAGTTCACTACTCATATCTTTAAATATGGTGCGGAAGATTCCTTGGTCGATTAGGTTGACATGTCTGTACGCCACATTGGCTAGAGACTGATCATAGAAGAGCTTACGACCAAATGGTGGTCGTAGAATAGCTTACGACCATAAACTAATCGTAGAAGAGCTTACGATCAGGACATAGTCGTAGAAAGACTTACGGCTATGGGGTAGTCATAGAAGGACTTATGACTATGGGATGATCGTAGAAGAACTTACAACCTCCAGCTTCTCCCTTATGAACAATATGACATCATTATTATCCATAATATGAATTACAGATAAATAATTAAATGAGCGATTATTATATCCTCGTCAAATTGAATAGTTTGAGTTAGCTACGCATATAAATAGTTGCAAACATAAACGCAATATTACGATAAACCTACCCTTTTCTGGTTAACTGAGTAGAAATACACCATAAAGAATTAAGCACTTGGTTTTGCACTATAAGAAACCAATTACAAGCTTTGTATTATGCAAATCACATAAGACACCCATACAAAATTTCTTCTTCTTTTTAGTTCTCCACCAACCAATGTAACCAAGGGCAAGGAATCATTTTTTAAAAAGTTTGTGCAAACATTCAGAGTTGTACAAAAAATTTCAAACCTAATATACTATGTACAATCATCTAAACTCAAAATTTATCAAACTGGTATGATGCTCTATCAAATAAGAACAGGGAAAAGGTTCTATCGTGTTGTTACCCCCATGCCTTTTTGTTGTTCCAGATCTTGAGTACACTTCTTTTAGTAGCTGTGGTTTCAGCCCTTCCGTGTTCATTAACTACAATATCTTGCACAACACAGCCATCTTGGCATTTCAACAAACACAATGTGCACATAAGAACCCCAAATTGTTTCGCAAGAGAAATTCACCTTCTTGATGCGTAGTTGTAACATCCCAAATTTTTGTTACCAAAATAAACATTAATAAAGTTATTATTTTATTGGATTTCACGGTTATCAAAGATTTTCGTGATTTTCTCGTAATTTAAAAGAGTTATCTTGGTTAAAAAATATATAATAAAATCAATTATTTAATTTCTTGGCTTTTAAAATCAAAAATAAAATTTATTAAGTTTTCTGGGATTTTATTGGATTTAAAGTGAAAAGTAAAATTTTAATTAATTTCTCGAATTTTACGGTATTTAAAAAGATTTTTCCTATTTTCACAAAAATATAAATAAATAAAAGCCAACTTTAAATTGGAATTATTTTAATAAGTTCAAAATAATTCAGGAAATTTCGTGAATTTTTCTAGAATTTTTGGTCTCTATTTGCTATCTTCTAAAAATCTATTTGATTTATTCCTTAATCTGTAATTCAAAAAAAAAAAAAAATCAAATTCCCGATTGGGTCACCCATCCCAAACTTGCCCCTAAGCCAGCTCACTTAACTTGGAAATTCCTCCTAATGCGTTCCCAACTTTCCTTTTTTTTCTTTCAATTGATTATACCTTCTCTTTTATTCCTTTCTTTATCTCTTTCTCTCTCCTCCTTTCTCCTTAGATGAAACGTTTTCTTCTTCCTGGTTACTCATGTCCAGAGAGCACACGCACAGTCGACGCCATTGTTGCCACTAATGAAGCGCATGAAACCCGTAATTTTCTCCACCATTCCTCCCGAAATCAATTGCATTCAATTCCTCTCATCAAGACACCTCCATTCCCGGCCTCAATCCCCAGTTTCACGCACTCAATTCACGGGAATGCGTCATGTCCGCCCGTGATGGTCGCACGTCGTTCTCCCTCCTTGGTTCCTCTTCGACCGTATAAAAGGGAGCACCGAGTTCCCCTTCTCATCCTCATTCCGCCCCTGAAGTCTCCCCTCTTGCCTCCCTTCCTCCACGACGCAATCACGGTTTTTCCACCGCTGGTCGAACACCGTTCTTCCACCTCTAGCACCGCCTACAGTGGAGCTCTGCTGCCATCGACCACATCACCAGCTTTGCCTCGCGACATTCTACGCCGTGCTCACCCTCTCGTCGTTGGAGCATCGCCGGAGAACTTGGCCACCTAGGGCCGAACCGCACCGATGTCACCGCCTTCTTCGCCGACCGACCGTGCGTGTCCCACCACCACCAAGGTGAGAAACACCGCCATCCGAGTCGTAGGCCGAGGCTCCTCCCACTGTGAATTGCGTCACCGTCAAACTAGCTCCAGCGACATCGTTAGCACCACCGGCATCACGATGTTGTGTTCTACGTGATGCTCTCCTTCCCTCGCTGGTGCCGTCGCCCGACCACCACTGGCCTGTGCGAGCCGCCGACCATGCGCTGTGCTCCCAGTTCTGCTCGGCCGAAGTGCAATTCCAATACTGTAGCTAATTATCTAGTCTAGTTCACTCCTTTGTACATGTCTATTTTTCATGGGAATTGATTTTCTAGAAATTCGTTCTCTCTCATACAAATTCCAAATCCATTGATTTTTTCTCCTAAATTCATTTAAATTCATCCTCTAATTTTTAGTATTTATTTTATAATTTTTAGATTTTATTTAATTTCTGTTATTTATTTGGTCTAATTCGCGTGTGTAGAATCCGACATCACCGACGCGAGCTTTGGTCAGTTGGTTAGATGAGGAAAGTTAGTCCTCCCCTAGAGTAAAGGCCTTGAGTTTAAATCCTGAGAACCCCATCATTTTTCTAGTCTTCAATTCTTTTCCTTGAGTCCCTTACAAGGTGGCCCCACTTGTCAATGTCCCTTTTCATTTCCCTCACTTCACTTCTCTCTCTCACTAGCAAATGGTCCCACATGTCATGTGCCTACATTCTTTCTCTGATCAGGTGATTGAATGTCTAGTCAAACTGAAAGCATGCAGTCCAAATAGTCATTTTTGGAATTCTATTAATTCATGTGACTTTCAACCTTCCGAAAATTTGTTCTCCCTCATACGAACTCCGATTCCATCGATTCAAATTTATAAATTCATAAAAAGTAGATACCTTCCTTGCAGTATTTATTTTATATTTTTTGGATTTTATTTGAATATTATTTGAATTGGGATCGTTTATGCGTATAGATTTCGACAACTTCGGACAACCGGATTTCGACACCGTTTAAGAACATCGATTAATCAAGCAAGGCAAGTTACATCTTTGATCATATTTGATTCCTATTATTTAAATTCTATTTTAAATTATTAATGCATGTATATTTATATTCAAGTAATTTAAATTCTTGTTTTAAGCTTTTCAGTTATTCCCAATTCTATTGTATAGCCAATCTTGTTATTGAATTAGCCATTCTTTGATACCTCAGATTAAAATCTAGTTTATGCAATAGTATGAACTACAACATGTTTGAAAAATTATGCTTAGTAAAAGCTTAGACCAAAAATCTTGATTTGGAGGAACTTTAGCCAAAAGTTCAACTATGATTTGAAGATGATTCTATGGTATTGTCTTTACCATAGAAATTTATAAAATGATTTGACTTGTTAAACAAAATAAAAATTGGTTTGGACTTGAGCGAAATGGATGTTTGGATGGTGCATGTTGATGCATGGGATCGAGTCATTTCTATGATCGAAGCCCATGGGTTTTATAGAAAGTTGCCCAAGTCAGTTAAGGACCGGTCTTTGAGCTGCATCTTGCTAAGTCCCATCATACTACCACATGTCTTGTGTGGGCGGGACCTGGCTAACTAATTTACAACGTTTCACCGTGGTCGTGCCATCCGGAGCCCCATCGCTAACTACATGTCTTTTATCTGTTAACTAATTTCAAGTGGTCGTGCCATCCGGTTGCGTGGGTGTCTTTTATGACCTACTTTTATGTATTCCCACTTGGCGCAAGAGGTGGCCTGAACCCGGCGGGTTTCTATCTAAAAGGGGTGAAATCTTAGCGAGACGAGACTACAGTGAGACGACGCATTGTAAAGGACTTGACACATGTTCTAGACTGCTTACCTAAGGTAGTGAGCGGTGGTATCGACGGATGCCAAATAAACTAGAGAAGTTGTGTCATGTGGGTAAAGCTGTACAACCTCTGCAAAGTATTAAGAACTATTCGAATAGCCGTGTCCACGGTCTTGGACATGCTAGCAAAGTCACTCCAAGTTAGACTTTGATTTTGTTTTGAAAAGACTTTATGAAATGGTTTATTCAAATGAAAAATTGGTTAGGAAGCCATGTGATAGGAGGGTATCCTTCACCACTCTTGTGTGAATGTTATCTGACTATAAAACTTGAGAATTTATAAAATCAATTTTAGTTATAGAATAACCGCTTTGGAACTTAGTACAAATATTTAAAGAAAATACTGCTTTATGCAAATTCAACCAATAAGCCTTCTTTAATATATCCTTGCATGTATTATAATCTGTTACTGGGTGTAACATGCGAGCACGGAAGTTATGCTTACCCTTGCTTAATGCAAATAAATTTCAGAGAAAGACTTCGCTATCAGTGTGGATCTTGACGACTAGACCACTACCCCAGTCGATTGCTTGTGGCAGATCAGCTGGACTCCACTACTTCTTCATCTTTCACTGTGTTTGTTTATTGTTGGCTTGTAAGCCTTTCTTGTAATAAACTCTATTGATTATTAATAAAGTTGTGCGATTTATGAATATTACCATATCACATTGTGTGAACTAGCTATCGATCATAGGACTAGTTCAGAAATACACAGAGGATTTGGGGTGTTACTCCTGGGTCCGACAAGAGTGGAATATGTACACAATAGTCTTGGCAAAGATGAGAATGTGGTCCGAGGATGTCTAGTGACAACATGGAAGTCGAAGAAGGACAAAAGCAGTGGATCCAACTGCAAAGAGATGGATCTACGACACCAGATACACACATACGTGAAGCAATTGATACAAGCACAACCAGATCAAATTAGGGAGAGGTGAAATTCAGTAGTAATATATACCTATTTGAACTGGAGGAGACCAATGTTGCCGGGGGTTGGAGGCTTGGAGCCACTGGAGTCTAGTCCTCTAGAGGATCTGCACGGGAGGAGATGTAGTAGCACTTAAGCGGCACTTTACCAATTGAAGGCCAGCTCCCTGAGTAGATTTAGGGGAGAGAGGGAGAGAGAGCTCACCTAGAGCCGAGGTGGTCACAGCAGGGGTTTACCATTGAGGCACCGATGTGGTGGAATCAAGGGGGAGGTGGACATCAAAAGGTCACGGCGGCTCCTGGTAGCGACAAATCTTGGAGGGCAAACAATAGCTGCAGACGGCGGGGGGTGTCGAGAGGTGGAGGCAGCAGCGATTCCTGATGGCGACGGATCTAGGTGGGGAATCAGTAGAGGGAGGCAACGACGGTTGAGGTTGGAGGTGGAGGCTCGGGATGCGGCAGATCTGGTTGTAAATCGTTAGATTTGGGGGTAAGAGCAGGGTTGAGGGATAGTATTACCTCAGTTTATCAGTGAAGCAATACCACCAAGAGCAACCACCTCCAAATAGATCCATCATGCATCAACCATTTGACATCAAAAGATAAATCAAACAACATCAGTAAACGAAGATTCAACAAATCGTAAAAGCCGAATGTCAATAAAGGAAGAGAGTAGGAGAGCAAAATCTTGAGTGCGGGGTGGAGCAAGGCCGAGCCGGGCGGCGGTGGTAGGAACAGCCGAGTGGCGAGGTCTGCCGCCAGAGGCCGAGGCTAGCCGGGGCGGGCCGAGGTAGGGCAACAGGTAGGGGCGGGCGGGGAGGAGCCAGAGCCAGTGGCGACGCCATGGCGCCAGGACCGGGGAGGCGATGCCGGCAACGTAGCACCGGGGCCGGGCCATGGGGGAGAGCGAGGAGTCGCGGATGCACCAGGGGGCATGCGTGTGGGCGGGCCGGAGGCCCAGGGAGAGGTGAGCATGGGTGGGCAGCACCGAGCGGCAGAGGCGAACCAGGGAGTCGACGGCGGGCGCAACAGTGGAGGTGGTGGCGGCGCGCTGGGCCAAGCACAGGGCGCAGGGGGCCAGGGCGACACCATGGAAGGATCCAGCCAGAGCAAGCCCCATGGAGGGGCAATTGGGAGAGAAGCAAAGAAATAGAACGGGGAATAGAAAGAGAGAGTCGGGAGCGCTATGCGGGAGATGGATGCTGTAGGGTTAGCACTTAGCAGCGAAAGAAAGGGCACAGAACGGAAAAAAATAAGGGCGTGGCACGGAAAAAAGGGCACCCTTTTTTCTCCCGAGTGTAATACATATACACTCGGGGTTATATCTTGATCTCCCGAGTGTTATGGGAAATACTCGGAAAAGTTATTTCTATCGAGTGCTAATTTTCCATCCCGAGTGTCTTATGAAACACTCAGGGCCTTCCCGAGTGTTTCCGTCCAAACACTCGGGAAACCTATAGATACTCGGAAAGTAAGCAGTTTCTGGTGGTGCCCTGCCCTAAAAACATTTGTTTTTTTGACTCGTAACATTGGTACTGCATATAGTATGAAGTACTCACGAACGCACATTGTACAGATTCGCACTTCGAGGCTAGATCAGAAACGAGTAGACACCACTGCATGACTCGAGGTACAAGTGTAATACTCCGTATACATGTACCGCTGCCAATTGCTCCCTGATCGATCGTGTCACACGGCGCATAGTAGGAGTACCGCATGAGGCGTGCCTAAAAACCGACAAGCGCGTACGTGCGCCGGGACGGCAACGGGGAGCGCGCGGGCCGCGCGCGGCTGACAAGGCGAGACAAGCGCAATCTCTCGTGCGACACCCTCACACACACCCAATCCTTTTCCGGCGCTCTCCCACGCCCGCGCGCGCGCCATTTTTGCCTCTCCATGCAAACCCCTCGCCTCGCATGCAACCTCGTCCCGAACCCACACGCAGACACGATATTGCCCCGCTTGTTTTCTTACATCTAACAGCATTTGTTTGTTTCAGCTTTCGAACACTTCACTGTACGTGTACCCTTCATCAAAAGCTGTACGTCAACTCTGCATTCTGACCTTAATTACGTAATAGCTCTAATTGCCCACCTTGTCTTTGAGACTTTGACATTGATCGATATTCTTGGAGATATGGCATGCGGTTCGAAACTTGGAATGCTTTCTTGTTTCGTTTACAAAAAAACGGTCTGAGACTCTGAGGCCTTCCTGACACCATTTTCGGACATGTCAACGGCTTAACTAAAGCAACCCTGCAAAACCGAACAAATTAACAAGCAAGACTGAAGTACGGCTTAAGTATGCCAACTTGGTCACATCGAAGGTACTTAGTTAATCAATTTGATGACATATCGAATAGTCCCAAGCTAACGGAGTATAGAACAGTAGATCACACTGCATGTAATAATTGCGATGCACATGATCTTGAATTGTCTGGGAATTAACCATGCAGGACTTGCCTTGGCCTGGCACTGTTGCGCCTTTTTTTTTTTTTTGTTGCAAATTTAGCGTTTCTCGCGCCGTATTGACAAAAATGTTAGCACGAACGTGCCTCCGTCCGCCATGTGCCCTCCACCATGGCCCCTAGTCCGGACGCGCCAAATTCCGTGCTCCCATACCCCGGATGTGTGTGCGACCGACACGTGGCAAATCCAGACTCTCCTCGTCCGGACGCGGCCTTGTCCGCGACGCCCCTTGCCCAGACGCGGTGCTGCCACACGCCTCTAGCCCGAATAGCACATGTCCGCACGTGTGTCACCTGGACACATGCGTTGCCGCACACCCATGGCCCGGACACGCGCCGCATGTTGCCCTCTACCAAGCTAGCCCCGAACTCGCCTCCACGTCAGCATTTTCGCGCCCAGTTTGCTCTTCCTCCGTGCCCCCATGCACGGTTTCACCCTTCTCTCTCTCCCTTTCGACGATAGATTCCTTTTCCCATCCCATCCTTGCCCTGGACTCCCCCTTTCCCCCACACGTCGAGCACGGACATGCGGCTTTTTGCCCCTCGCCAATTGCGCCACGTGGCCATTCTTTGCAGACACCGCGCCACCAAAGAACGCCCGGATTTCCCACCACCATCATGATGTGTTGTCTATCGGCATTGCCTTCGCTCGACTATAAATACCGGGGTCGCTCTCGCTCTCCGCCAATCTCATTTTCATTCTCGTTCTCACGGTTGTCGCTGAGAACACAGAGAATAGGATTTTTTCTTCTTTGGAGATTAAAGAGTGTTTAGAGCAGTTCTTAGGACCATATTAGTATAGAACGGTCCCCCTGATGGGAAGGTAAGTTTTTGTCCACTGCATTTGTCGTTTTGGCTATAGTCGTAGTTAATTAGTCTTAATCAACTAGCCGAAATTATTGCAGTTTGTACTTGTAATTAAATAATCGTAAATAATTTAGCCATAGTTTATTACTGCTTATTATTAAGAGGTAATGAATTAGTCGTAATTAATGTATCGGTAATTAAGTAGTGCTTAGTAATTAGTGGTCATTAATTAGTCTTTATTATTTAAGTCCTAATTAGTTAGTGCTTAACAATTAGTCGTAATTAAATAGTGGTAATTAGTTAGACATAATTAATTAAGTGACAATTAACTAGTCATAAGTAATTAGTCATAATTAATTTAGTTGCAATTAATAAATCGTAATTGTTTGAGTCGTAGTTTATTAGTGATAATTACATTAGTACAAATGAAGTGGTCGAATTTACGTGGCTATAATTAATTTGTTGCTAATTAATTAATTATTTGTATTTAATTTATTACTTGCATGTAATATGTCATAATTATTTGTGTCATGGGTAATTAGTGGCAAATAAATTACTCATAGTTAACTAGTATTAATTAGTTTAGTCATATTTAATTAGTGGTAATTGAAGAAATAATCCCATGTAAATAGTCATGTACAGTTTATTAATTAGTGCTAATTACATACCATGTTTGTTATATCGCGTATAGTAAATCGGGTTGTTGTGGCTTTTGGTCATTTCGAACATGCAAGACACGGTCGGACCTGATGGGTTGGACCTATCGAGATGCCAGTACAAGGTGGTCTCAGCGGAGGGGCTCGATGCGATAAATATTCACGAGCTTAGGAGTTGCATTTGGAGGGAGTTTGATATGGAGCCAACGACGAAGAAACTTATCATCGAGGGAATCACCTGCATGAGTAGGGGAGGGCAGGGCGTATGGGAGTTGGTCAAGCTAAATGGAAGCATAGCATAGGGCAAGACATGCAGATTGCTTCCTAGCCCGAGGCGGCGATATACGGGAAGTCAATGGTGTACATGAATTTCATATGCAGGGCGTCGGGAAACCTTGATGATGGTGGTGCCTCAAGAAGCGGGCAACCACAGACCGAGCTTGAATATGGTAGCACAGAGTGTGATGTTTTGGAGGAAGTTTGTCGATGTCTGGGACTCTCATCACAGAACAGACAAACAAGAATATAAGAAAGGAAAATGGAGATTACTATCTGTTCGCTAAGAGACTCAAAATGGTGAATGTGTATTGCAAAGAGTATACTCTGATTACAGGGAATATGGCTATGAATACACGTGGATTAGGGCTTGGATGTGAATCTATGTTACAAGGGCACATAGGCTGGGCTGTTTATAGTTTTACAAGCATCGGCAGTTGGTTGCAGAGGTGTCTCTTTGCGCCAAGGGTTGCGTCTCTTCACGCCAATCGTCGCATCCCTTCGTGATGACCGTTATTACTGATATCTCCACATGTAGTTGTTATTAACCACACGTGGGTAACCGCCTCCTAAGACCTCCTCTGTGGAGGGTGGTCCTGGAGAGGTCTTGGAGAGGTCCTGGAGGAACCAATAGAGGAGGTCCAACTGGGCCTCCAGGAGAGTTTTCGGGAACGGTCAAAAAAAAGACTTTATAGGCCCATCTTCCGACTGTTTGATTGATCTTGGGCCCAAAAGATTAACTCAGGCCTAATAAAAATCTAGCTTATCTATTAATAAGCAAATAAAGATATACCCGGATAATTGACTACTCAACAATCCTCGTCAGCTAGCCCCTCAACTTCTAGTGAAAATAACTTACTTGAAGAGGTTTTTTTTTAACCAAAACTAGACTTGGTCAAGAAGATAGTTTTACTTGAGTTGTAAATAACTATTTTCTTTAAGAAGCAGGAGCATTAGTCATATTTATGAAAGCAATTCCCGAAGGGACAAATATGTTTTATTCTTCACCGATTTATTAGGAACAGACTCTAATAAAATCTTATCTATTGAACTTCCATCTGGTTTATTCGATTCCACAACATATTATTGATCTATAAGTAACCATCTGGAAGAGTGGAACCTAAGAGAAATCCCTTCATAAACTTTTTATCTTTCCTATCTCCACCTTATCGTAGAACACTTATTCTCAAACTCCTTTAGTTTGAGTAGTTGGTGTATCATGATAGTAGAGATCATGAAAAAGACAGATTTTATAGAATAAATTTGACTTTTAAAAAACCTTGATGTTATAATCTCTGGATTTTATGCTTCCAAGGTTTTCAAGAAGTCAATTCATTCTGTGAAATCTTCAAGAAATTGGTAGAAGGAAAATCCTGATGATCAGGTGATCTTCTCTTGAGATGCATATCGAGGTAACTTCTACGTTTAAGCAATTTTGTAACCTTCCATCCACGATGAATACGGGATAAAGATAACTTCAACAAAAAAGAAAAAGAAAAACTTTGCAACCACTTTTTCTTACACATCTCTGACACGCGCAACAACCTCCTTGACCAAACGTGATGCGTTGTGTCACCACCAATCGAGGCGCAGTTGTTACATCCCTGATGTAGTGGGTTTTAAATGCACCAATGGTATATATACGGATCTTTTACATCTCCTTAGGCACATTTTTACCCTAGCTGGTTTTCACTTTTCTTTTCACTGAGTACCTTTCGTCCTCCACGAACCTTTGAAAAGAAGGATCCCACAGTCCACCATTGAACCAAGGCAATGGCGGGATGGAAACCATCAATGTTGATAACAGAGGAGCTTGAAGGACTGGAACAAGACATGCATCTACCGGAGATGGTTCTCATTGAGTGGTGTGCACCGGGGAGGGAGACTGAACCAAACCCTCCAGCCGGTTTCACGGTACTTTTTGTGCCTTACCTCCGGGCAGGCCTCCGCTTGCCTGAGAGTGATTTCCTGATCGAAGTTCTTAATCATTATGGAATTGAGTTGGTTCACTTTGTACCAAATTCAGTTCTGGTACTTAGTGGTTTTGCCCACATGGCGATTTTAGGGATAGCCCCTAGTCTGCGTTTGTTTAGCTTTTACTACCAAATCATTCGCAACAAGAAAGGTGCTCGTGCTTTGGGCTCTTTTTATTTTAAATTTCAAGATGCTAGTAAGAGGGTGTTCCTCTTCTTGGCTACTAAAGATGCCAACTAGTCATGGAGCAAGGAATGGTTTTATTCCGAAGTTCCGAAAGAAAGTAGAATTACTTACAATCGCAATGCACCACCAGGGTGGTCCACCAAAAACCGAGCTGCTGACAACGAAATTAACCTCTCAGAGGATGAGAAGAGAGTGGTCCTAGTGATCAGCAACCTGGTAGAAGGAGATCTAACTGGCCAAAAGATCGTTCATGACTTCCTCAAGAACAAGATCTTCCCCTTTCAGAAGAAAGAAATACTATCTTGCAATTGTGATGTCCCTGAAAATGGTAACATTTTACTCATCTTTTTACTCGAATTGAATTTCGTAGTTAAAGTAAAGTAACTTTTTATTGTATAGCAGCTCTCTCAAATGATGAGGTCCTAGCTAGGACCTCAGTCCTGTAAAAGGAACGGGTTCTACAAAAGGAACCAATCAGTACAGAGGAGCAGCCCCCAAGCTTGATTGGGGCGACTTTATCACTTAGGAAAGATCGCACAGTGGTAAGTATTCATAGAAATTAACTAGACATAAGAAGTGAATTTGCTTATGTCTAATTTTTTATGTTTCCGGACAGACAACGTCAAAGAAACGTCCCAACTCAGATGTCGGTACGAGCTCTTCTCCTTCTTTGGCAAAGAGTGCAAGGATTACTTCCAGACCTCCTGTTGTGCCAAAGAAGATAAAACCCACACCTGCTTCAACTTTAGCTTCTCCAAGACCTCTTGCTTCAGTTCCAACTCTTCCAAGATCTTCTCCTCGAGAGGTATTGAAAACAAAAGTTAAGACTTCCATTTCCTGATATGCCTCTTACCCCCAGCCAATGTCTTCTATATCAACTTTCTTGGTGGGGTGGTCCAGAGTGAAGGATCATCAGAAGAATTAGAAGAGGAGGTCCCTCTTCAGAGGGTTCCAAGGCCAAGGACCTCCCTGGCCTTAGTTCCCTCCTCGTTAGAGTAGAGGAGAGAGCCCACTTTCACTGTTAATGAGGACTTTATGTCACTCCTTAGCGAAAGCAGATTTGAGATCGAGTAAGTTCTTCGATTATAAGTTTATAATTTTGGCTCAAAAATGACTAATCCATTTTTTTAGGCTTTCTTTGCCATCAGACCCGGAGAGGGGTCAACTGACTGCTCAAGAACAATTTTTGCCACCAATTATATTGACCACAGAGGAATCCACAGCGAAAAAAATTCTGCTAATGGAAGGACCTCCTAGGACCACTGTGGAAGTGGTCCATGACACCCTAGCAACAACAACTGGGACATCCCAATGTGAACCGCTGGACGTGGAGGTCTAGACAGAGAGGTCTTCTCAAGAGGATCGAGTGGAAGAGGTGGTCCATGAGACCAGCCATTCAAAAGAGGTGGTCCATGAGACCATCGAAACTCAAGATGAAGGTGATCATACCTTAGTAAGAGTTTTATCCTAATAATCTTTCTTTGAATTTATCAGTATAAACCTGACTCATAGAATATCTTAGGAGCCGCAAAGTACCTGTACTAATCTATCTAGAGGAGTTTTTTGTCTAGTTCAACTGGATCAGCCTGAGGATGAGATTCCTCTGGAATGTTCGCCTCCCGAAACTGACATCTATCAAAAGGTGCTGGAGAGTCAATATTGATATGGTGGAGAAAATCAAAACTTTTGCAGAGGAAAAAGAGAAGTAAGTACAAGAAGTCATTATTCAATCGTAAGGTTCTAATTTAAATAAATAACTTATGCCTTTGTTTATTTCACAAGGAGTGTTTACTAGCGAAAGCCGGACAAGAAAATGCTGAGTCTGCATTTCAAGCTCTCAAATTAAAATTATCTGAGGTAGAAAAAAGATCCGAGGAGAGTGCACGGTGGTCATGGCAGAGAAGACCGAAGAGATCCGCCTCTTGACCTAGAAGAATGAGAAGTTACAAGAGATCCTAAACAGATAATCTAAAGAAAGTCATGATCTCTTTGAATAGAACAAGATGCTCGTTAAGGAGAAAGAAGGTAAAGGACATCCCTTTGTTCTTATAGAGCATTTGATCTATTATATGCAATGCATGAGTTTTACTCTCTTTTTTTGTTCTTTCTCACAACTAGAAAAGGCAAAAGAGGATCTTCAGAAGACCTCTTCTAATAAAGACCTTCAGATTTAAAACTTGAAGGAAGTGGAAAGACGAAGTCATATTACCGTACAAGGGCTTGAAAAGAAGGTAGAAACCTTAATGAAGGCTGGCAAGTAAATTACCACAGTTACTGGAAATAGCTTTTCTCATATTTCAGCTTCTCTACGAGAGATCTCAAAACATCTGAAGGCTCCGGTAACTCCTCTTATGACCACGATGACTTTGGATGACCTTAGAAATGATATCTACATTCAAATTAAACATATTCAAAAACACATACCTATTATGAAGAATACCATATATCAATCTTTGACGAGGGCAATGAGTCAAGCTTTAAACCGAGTTTTATTGAAGATTGATCTCCTTTATGGGGATTCCGTCGATCTCCAGAAGCTTGTTCCTGCGCCCAAGTTTAAGACAAAAGAAGCAGGTATTGCTGCTCAAGCTAAGATTACACCAGTGGTGGCAGAGATTATAAGGAACATTGAAGCTAGTGCTCCTGCCCTTGCCTCAAGTACTCCTGGCTCAAGTGTTCAAAAATGACATTGTAACGATACATATGTTTTGTTTTAAATTATATGAGATAATGAAAAGATTTTGTGTATGATAATTATGATTATCTATCAAAGATTGACTGACTTTGTCTTGCAAATTAAATTTTTGCAAATTGAAAGTCGTATATTTTACTATGTGTATCCCCCCAGCCTGGAACACTTTGTCCAGTAATGGGAGAAGTGTTTCGGACGAACAATTGTGCTAAGATCAATATATCTATTACAAAACCAATGATCCGAACCAGTGTGTATTTAGGAAGATAAAGTCAACCTGTTGAGCTCTCATGCAATGAGAATTGGCTTATAGAAAAGGTCTCAGACAGTTGTCATTTCCTAAATGTATACCGATGGTCATTTGATGAGTAAAGACACTATAATCCATGAGCAAAATTGATCAACCGTAGGCACTTAAAAAATATGGTGATCATGTATGCGAAATGATATGAAAAGATTTATGCTGAAAAATTCAATATATTAATGATAATAAAATGACAACTGAACTTATATAATATAGAAAAAAAGATACTTATACATAGAATTTTCGAAGATGTTCAATGTTCCATATGTTTGATAAAACACGACCATCCTCCATAGCTAATCTAACTGATCCTGGCCTAGTGGCAGAGACTATAGTATATGGACCCTCCCATCTGGAGGACAACTTGTTCAAGTTGGCTTGGTTCTGGATGCATCTCAGGACCATGTCTCCCACATGAAGTGTTCTTGGACGAACCCTTCTATTAAAGTAGCGTCTCAGCCCTTGCAAATAGGTAGCCGATTTCAATAGTGCACGATTACGTCTTTCTTCCAGCATATTGACATCATCTTCACGTAAATCTCCCTGATTTACTTGATCCAGGAGGTCTATATGTGTGGAACCTAGCTGAATGTCACTAGGTAGCACTGCTTCTGCACCGTAGATTAGTGCGAATGGTGTTTCGCCAGTTGCTCTACTGGTCGTAGTACACAATGCCCATAAAACAGAAAAAAGTTCTTCTATCCAATTTTTTAGCATGCCTTAAGGCGATTAAAAACTCTCTTTTTAATACCTTGCATAATCTGACCATTGGTCATTTCTACTGCTCCATTGCTCTGTGGATGTGCCACGAAACCAAAGCAGATTTTAGTGCCAATTTCATCGCAATAATCCTGAAACACATCACTAATAAATTGGCTCCCATTGTTTGTGATAAGATGACTGGGTACTCCAAATCTCGTAACAATGTTTCGCACAAAGAATTTCTTTCTTTGCCGCAAATTGCTATATCTAACAACTAGTTCGACTTCTATCCACTTAGTGAATGTATCGATGGCCACAAACAAGAATTTATACCCATTGGGTGCTTGTAGTAATGGTCCAACTATATCAATGCTCCAAGTCAAACAAGGCCATGACAAGGGAATGGTTTGTAATTGATAAGATGGTTGGTGCACTTGACTAGCATAAAACTGACACTGCTCACAGATCTTAACAAGGTGCATAGCATCTTATAGACCGGTGGGCAAGTAATAGCCCTACCGAAAAGCTTTACCAACTATTGTTCTATAGGATGCATGTGTACCACACAAGCTCCCATGGATTTCTTTTAGTAATTTTATTCTAGAGTCTTGGGATATGCAACGCATAAGAATACCATGTGCTCCATTCCTGTACAATGATCCCTCGACCAGCTTGTACATGTGTGCTCTTCGAATTAACCTATCCTTCTGTTGAGGATCATCGGGCAATGTCCCTGATGCAAGATAAGTGGTTAATGGTTTTATCCACTCCGCATCTTGCTCGATGACTTCGACCTCTAAGGTGGTCGAACCTGTTTCTATTGAAGGCTTTACAAGGTATTCGAGAAAAACACCTGTTGGAACAAGCGCTCGTGAGGAACCTAATTTCGATAACTGGTCCGCTAAGGAGTTTTTCTTGTGCGGTATATGTTGGACTTCGAAGTCCTTGAAGTATGTTTTCAACTTCCTCACTTCACTCAGGTACTGAGCCATTATCTCATCGGAACATCTGTATTCCTTTGATACCTAGTTTACGACTAATTGCGAATCTCCCTTTGCTAAAAGCCGACGGACTTCGAGGGATTTGGCTACTCGAAGCCCGATTAGAAGTCCTTCATACTCTGCTACGTTGTTAGTGGCAGGGAACAGAAACTGTACGACATATTGGAGTTGATCACCACATGGTGTTATCCACAAAATCCCAGCTCCCGAACCTTTAAGCTCGCGGGAGCCATCAAAATACAGTGTCCAATGATCGTCTGCCCTAGACTTTCTTAAGGTTGATCCTCGATATTTGTCCATTCAGCCACAAAGTCAGCTAGGACTTGGCTTTTTATGGCTGTTCGGGCAGTAAAATGAAGATCAAACTCCCCAAGTTCTACCGTCCATTTGGCTATGCGACCTGTTACTTCTTGGTTATGAAGTATATTTCCAAGAGCAAAAAGATTTTTTTAAAAAATCTATTTTTATTCAAATTACAGAAATAATATCGGTTAATTCTTTTTACAAAATAATCTCTAGTCACCGTACGGTTTGGTGACTCAGGCAAATCGCCCAACCGACGCGTGACACATATCCACGTCGCTCAATGGAACGACGATTTAATGGTTCGAGGCATCGTCGCTTGATGGCATGGCGACTTTGACAGAGTCACCATACGGTCGCGTGAATAGGTCGAGCTAGACCCAAGTCGCCCAACCGTATGGCGACTTGGGGTGCCTATAAAACTCGTGCGCGGCTGAACATTCGCCATTTCAGCGAGCAAAGTGAGCCGAGAAGAGAAGAAAGGAAAGAAAGAAAGAGAGGAGAAGGAGAGGGAAAAAGAGGAGGGGAAGAAGAAGAGGAGGAGAAAAGAGGTTCTTCGCTTCGCATCAATGACTAAGATGATGAGTTTGTAGTATTATTTTGTACAAGTGTATTTTTGAAACCATAGTAGGTTAGCAACCAACATCATGTGTAGTGACATATTGTTAGCAAATATTTAGAGATAGCATGATTAATTAGTAACCATGGTAGTTTAGTGAGCAACATCGTGTGTAGTGACATATTGTTAGCAAATGTTTAGAGATAGCATGATTAAGACAATTAGTTTAGAAGTTCATATGAAGGAAAAATGAGTCGGTGAAAATAAATTTAGTTGTACTATTCCACATGCTGCGCTAATTGCATATGGGCTAGATGAATGATAACATGTTACTTTTCTATTATATAAACATGTCGATAACCCATGCATTCGCAAATGCTAGTTTATAGAATGTTAAATATATGTATTTATTTGCACAATAAAGAATTGATAACATTTAGTTCATAGTTTTGGTTGGATTAAGGAATCACATATACATGGTTCCAAACATGTAGGATTCTTAAACATGTGAAATTTTGTTTTTTTTTCCTAAAAGCTTCACCCATTATAAATATGCATAGTAACAATGATGTTTTAAATATTTCGCAATCCATAGCAGTCGGTACAGGTGTTAACGTAATGTAGCCTTTTGTAGGGAAAATTATGTGTTTACCACGTGTGTTTGATGAAATTGTATATGTATTACCACTATGTTCGAGCAAAGTGTTTAGGTGCCACTAAGAACATATCAAATATGATTTATTTGCCATTGGAATATAATTTAAATGATTAATTAATATGAATGCTTTTAATTTCTTAATTTGCAGTTATGGCTCACGACCACAGTGGTTCGGATGGCATTTCGATCTCATTGAACGGTTAGTCGCCAAAGACCGCGGCGAAAGCCGTCATGTGCCGTGATCCGGTTTGCGGGGATGACGCGGCTGACTTGGGGGTGATTCATACGCGGACACCCCGACGGTCTTAGAGCCTGGACCCACGCTGGGTAGAGAGGGTTGTCCACAAGCTATGCCACTTTTTTTTTGTATCATATGCCCACTATGTACTTACTTCTTCGTACTTTGTAGGCTGAGCCGTGCCAGCCTTCTACCTCTCGCGCGGATGGTGGAGGCCACCGAAAGGATGGCGGTCTAGTCGACGACGACGGGGAGGTTTAGGCCGGTCCGGAGCGGTCACGACGGTTCCTGTTCGACCGGTCGCTCTTGACTGCCCTGGTGGACCGGTGGCGGCCCGAGACGCACACCTTCCACCTCCCTTTCGAGGAGATGGCCCCTACTCTGCAGGATGTCGCGATGTTGCTCGACCTGCCTATCGCGGGAGCCCCTGCATTCCCGTCGGACTTGGTTGTCGATCGGGCGCGACGCTGTTAGGCGTGTTTGAGGTTCTTCCAATGAGGTGCGCCCGCATGCCGACTTCTCGGAGCGACAGCGGCATGGCCCGCCCCTGCGGTGGCTTTCAGTAGTTCCTGCACGATACTACCTATTTTCCATGTTTAGCAATGCATTGAGGCCTAGCCATATGACGGGCTTACTAATTATTTGTTTGTGCGTAGGTCGAGCGGATGGTCCCGCAGCCCACCGCCAACTAGGTGTCGCGGCACCTCAAGGCGTACCTGCTGTGGCTCTTCGGCTGGGTACTGTTTACCAGCAGCCACGGTGACTCCTTCAATGCCTGCCTCGTGGGGTACGCGAGGGCCATCGCCGACGGCGAGGAACTAGAGATCAGTTGGGGATCAGCCGTACTTGCCGCGACGTACCGCGGCATGTGTGATGCGTGTTGTAGGACGAAGCCCGCATCTATCCTCACAGGCTGCCCCCTCCTACTACAGCTGTGGTCGTTCGAGCGCTTCTCTCTCGGACGACCCATGCTGGTAGACTCCAGTCTGTACGGCGCGGACATGTACCATGGGGACACGGTGGACCGGCCGACCGTAGGGTCCCTTTGGTTCCGGAGACGGGTACATACTTCCCTATATCTTTACTCGATCGTATACAAGTAATCCTTTGTATCCTTTGTTAGACTCGCATGAGCACTGAGATGCACACGCAGCAGTCACACATGTGTACGAGCACTTTGTGGAGTAGCTGGACCGTCTCACCATCGACGACGGCGCTGGGAGCCGACTCGATCGAGAGCAGAGGCCTATGCTCCCGCAGGTGTTTTCACTATGCCGGGCGCAACCGGGCGATCTTGGCGACGCGAAGAAGCTCGTCTTCAACGTGTTCATCGAGGACTATCGCGGTGCGTGGTGATGCGCGATTCGGCCTCCACCAGGTTGTTCCAGTTCCCGTCGGGACGAGGGTGCCTGACTCGACCCACGCGTGAGTTACATACAACACATGTTCACATATGTTTTTGATAGTTCTGTTACGGTGGCTTCTAATTGCAGTGGTACATTTCGCAGGCATAGTAGGAGGGGTGGCACCAGGACGTAGTGGCCAACCAAAATGGAGCCGTGGGTGGTGCAGTGGGCGAATGCCCACGAGGACTGCGTGTCGGAGGACGGCCCGTACGACCCCAGTGCATACGATGAGTACCTTCGATGGTACGCTCCGCAGACAAGCACCAGGCTGGTGCATGTCATCGACCCTCCCCCTGCTCGTGTGCCAGCATCGACCGACTCGTACCCTCTACACTTCGCGCGGAACGTGCACCTCGCGGTACGTAAAATCGTGTTTTAAAATGTCTGAGTACGGTTACCTAAATTATAGGTTTGAGGCTTTGACATACTCCTTGCAGATAAACATCAACATCGAGGTTGCCAGGGATGCACAGTCGATCCTAGACAGGATCAGCACTGGTGTGGAGGTCACACGCGACGAGCTAGTGTAGTTTGTTTGTCAGGCCTACAGTGCGACGAGGCAATGCGTGACCCTGATGTCGTGCAGGACGGTCCGGGAGGTGGCTCGTTAGTGCATACGTCGAGGCTGCCACGTCCTACAGCCCAGTCAGCAGGCTCAGGATGGGCACGTCCATGTGCCCTGCCTACGCCTGGGCCTTTGCAGGCTGGAGGGTCCGGGTGGGCACGTGGGTACGCACCGCCACCACCACAGCCACCGCCACCGGCGTCATTCCAGCACACCTACCAAAGATCGCCAGGGCAGTATGTTTTCATCCCTGACTTGTCTAGACAGTACGGTGGGTTTGACCTCTCGTGCATCGCCCTCGATGAAGGTACATTTCCTCTCTTCAGGTTTGTGATCGTCGATACATTGTAGAGATTAACATTATTTGCCGTGCAGGTTTGATGGTCGGTAGACACCGAAGTTCTCCCTGACGAGGACATGGAACAAGATTACTGTGGAAGCACCGGGAGGTCCAGGAGCGGTGAGCTGCACCGCCGAGGTTCTTTCTGGGTCGCAGCTTAGCGGGCCCCTAGTGATCACGCAGCAACTAGTGGAGTCGAACCCCTTGGGAGCACAGATCAGCAGGGCTCCTGAGCGCCTTTCCCTATCTGGGCCTCGGCCTAGGCACCCGCGCCGGAAGCCCAAGCGGGCGTCTTGGTGGCATGCCGAGCCGAGTGTGTGGCGTGGCGACAAGGAGGAGGTCTTTGCGGGTGGCGAAAGCAGTGGCGATGGGGGTTTACGATTCCGTGTTTACGTATTGTATTTCGTAGGTACTATGACATGGTTGTCTATGCATTCCCTCTACCATTGTTGTATAACTTGTATTATGTGTTGACGTATTCTCCTTCGTAATTACTATGACATGGTTGTCTATGCATTCCCTCTAGCATTGTTCTATTATTTATTCATATATTATTTTTGAATCGTTCGTGACCTAGTCGCTGAAGCGTTCGACGACGTGTCGCTCAACTGTTGGGCCTACAAGTCGTCTAACGGTTTAGTGACTAGTCCACGTGTCGCTCAACCATTGGGCCAGCACTTGCTGCCAAGTCGTCCAACGGTTCAGTGACTATCAACCGTTGGGCCAGTACTTACTGACTAGTCGTCCAATGGTTCAGCGACTAGTCCACGTGTCACTCAACCCTTGGGCCAGCACTTGCTGTCAAGTCGTCCAACGGTTAAGCGACTACATGGTCATATAGAAAGCCAGCCCATGTCCCGTCATGGTTTCTTTCACCATTTCTCTCGGCGTAGGCAAGCATAGCAGATCGGGAGAGGAGAAAAGGGGAGAAGGTAGGGAGAGGGAGAAGCAGAGGAGCTCGAGAGAGGGAGACAAGAGGAGGAGAGGAGCTTGGGAGAGGTACACAAGGGGAGGAGCAGAGCTTGGGAGAGGGCGGTTTGGGAGGAGAGGAGCTCGAGACGTGAAAGAGAAAGACGAACGAAGCTCGTTGATATGAAGAGCAGGTCTCGCGTGAAGGTAATACTCTTGTTTGTTCTTGTTCTCGGCCGAATGTAGGCGACATGTAGCTACTTGTTTGTTTAGCACGTATATGGGGAATGTACGTCGAGAAATCACTAGTTGCCATGTTTGTAATATTTGAAGTGATAAATCGGTCATGTTGGAGCTCACAAGATTGAAAGTGTATTACGGTGTTGGTACGGTTCGTGAAGGTCCGTACGGTGTTGACCTAAGTGATTTTCGGCAAGTCACTTTGGTACACCCGAACCTGGAGAATGTCCGAATCGAAGATGTCCTACACTAGCTCATCGGAAACTTCTCCTTGGACCCCGAGGTGTGGAGTGTCATCATACAAGTGGTTTGGAGTCGGTCTCCCACGCACATTCGGTAGGAGTTGAGTAGAGTGATGCACACGGTTGCATGGAAGGGATTTTTGGATGGTTGTAGGCATCGTGGCTATGAGTGTGTGCTACCATGTCCGAAGGTAGTCCTCGATGGCCCTTCTGACGGCTACCATCGGGTTGGTGGGAGCAGCTCGGACGCGGAGCGCGTGGTTCACGAAGAAGACGCGGTGGCCAATGTTGTGGAGGCAGACGAGGACGAGATGGTCGACGTTGAGGAGGTAGAAGAGGATGAGGTGGCCAATGTTGTAGAAGAGAGAATATCGCGAATATCGCACACTCGCACAGTGCTGAGCAGATGCAGGGGAGCATGTCGACATCATAGTACGTCAGATGGAGATTGATGACTTGATAGCTCGAGCGGAGGAGGAAGCTTTAAAAGAGGATGGTGATGACTCTTCGGAGGAGGATGAAGGTCCCATCCCGCAGGGATGGAATAGGGTGGACGTTCAGGATCTTGCTGTGCACGACAAGGACGAATCACCGTGGGAGTGGGCTTCGTGCAATGTTTGCTGACAAGGTATCACTGTAGGATGCCATTAAGTTGTGGGCCTTGTCCATGCAGTGGCCGTTTCATGTACTCAAATCTAGCTAGGAGCAGTACACCATGGTATGCGAGCAGGCTGGGTGTCCTTAGCGTGTGCACGCAAGGAGACCCAAGTACGAGACTCACTAGATTGTCTCAAAGGTGGAGGTGCACTCCTGCTTGCTCAGTAGTGCTTTGCCGAGGCATCGCAATCTGATGTCCACCTTCATCCCCAATGTGATGTATGGAGAGATAGTGAAGAAGACGGACCTGGAGGCCAAGCACATCATGGTGGCTATCGAGCATAAATTCAAGTACAAGATTAGCTACGCGAAGGCATGGCATGTGTCGGTGTTTTAGGACCGAACTTACGTAAAGATTGTTTGATTCGGGGGTTCCTCTAGGCTCAAAATCACACAGAGATGGAGACACGGAATTTTATATGTGTTCGGCCATCTCCGGGAGAATAACAACCCTACTCCCCGTATATGTATTTAATATACTGGATTACAAGATCAAGCCAGAAAGCTAGAGAATTGTGCTTCTCAGAATTGGGGCTCCCCCCATTGCTCTGATGATCCTTACCTTTTATACCGTCTCCAGAATGTACGCCGTTGGACCTCTAATAAAAGGTCACTTAATCATCCAAATCATGGCGCCGTTACTGGAGGTTATTGCAGGAGTTAAAACATTCCCACGTCGCTAGGCAATTATCATCATAAAAGGGAGTTAAAATCGTGCCTTTATCTAAGGAAATAATGGCGTAGTTTACTGCTCATATTTTGAATACGGTGCGGAAGATTCTTTTATCGACTAGGCCCACATGTCTGTGAGCTTTGTCGACTAGGGCCTGGTCATAGAAGGTCTTACGACCAGGGGATGGTCGTAGGAAAGCTTACGACTGCATACTGATCGTAGTAGAGCTTATGATCATGGGATAGTCGTATAAGGACTTACAACTATAGGGTAGTCGTAGGAAGACCCACGACTACAGGGTGGTCGTAGAAGAACTTACGACCTCTAGCTTCTCCCATATTAATATTTAAGGGGTATACTCAGGAGTTATGTGACGTTATTATCACCTCATAATATGAATTATGGATAAATGATTAAATGAGTATTGTTATATCCTCGTCATCTAGCCCCCCCAGCTTAAGCGAAAAATAGCTTGCTTGAGAAAGGAGCAGTAGATGATCTCACGACCAGTAGATGGTCGTGGAAAAGGTGGTCGAAGGAAAAACTCTTCGACTAATGTTTCATTTGACTAGAAATTTACTTAGTCAAGAAAGTTGTAGGATAACCTTGCGGCTCACAAGGTGATCGAGAAGATCTAACGGCCCCGAGTGGTCGCAATATCGTGGTTGGAAGTATAAACTTTCCAACCGTTGTTACTTTTGACCGTAAAAGACTTGGTCAAGAAGGTAATTTCGCTTGAGGTGTAAAAGCAGACTGACTTCCTCAAGGCATAAATTTTAAGAATCCCAATCGACTCCTTGCCGTTGTCTGCCGGAGCAGAGTTCGAAGCGTTGCCAGGCCGAAAGGAGGTTGTCGTAGATGTTCCTCCAGGCCCTCAAGAAGGGGCTAGCGTTACTGAATCTGAGGAGGAGGAATATGCCAATTTTACCTCTGAATTCTTCGGGCCGTCTTCCCTTGTGGAATCTTGTAACATCCCAAATATAGGTTGTGTTTCAAATGTAACCAAACCAGGGTTTGTGTTTCAAATATAACCAAATCTAGGTTTGTGTTTCAAATGTAACCTAATATGGGTGTGTGTTTCAAATGTAAGAAAATGAGAAGAAATTAAAACTTTTCTTACATCTTGTATTCTTTGAACTTTTCTATAATTCTTGTAAAGGAATTGTGGAATTCAAACACCTAAACCTCTAGTTGACTAAAGTCAAACCATTTTTCAACTTTGTCAAAAATCTTATGTCAACCTTGGGAAATATTTTTCCTTAGTTCTAGGGATGATGTGTGACCCCTCTGAAAAATTTTATAATTTTTAGAAATTATTTGATAATTTTTGGAGGCAAGTCAAACTAGTTTTCCAATTGGTCAAACCCTAGAACAAACCTTGAGAAATTTCTTGAGAAAAATGCAGTGCATGAAAATCCCTAAAAATTTTATGTAAGATTAATCCTGGAGTGAGGAAGCTCCAGTCAAAATTTTAGAATTTTTGGAGTTAGTTTGCTACCTCTAAAAATTCTTCCAAACTCAGCTTTCAAATTTAAACCCTAACTGGTTTTCACTCTTCCTCGGGCGCGAACCATACTCGGGCTCGAGCCAACTAGCTGTACCGGCGCGGACGTGTTGGCGCTCGCGTTGTGAGCCGTTGGATCGTCATCGGAAGGGCCACGTTGGCGCGGAGACGCGATCACCCGGGCGCATGCGAGCCGTTGGATGAAAATCCGACGACGAACGGGTCGTCCCCTTCCTCTCGCCAAGGCGCGTGCAGCATGTTATGGCAGGTGGGTGGAGCTCGCGGCTACTGTCCGCTCCACTCCGTCCTGCAACGACTCTTTTGCTACACGCATTAAATGAGTGTCGTGCTACCGCCCCCGAAAGTTTCCTTGTCAGCTCCTTTACCTGGTCGGCTCGCCCATGGTAGCAGCTTTGTCCCGTGAGCTTGCTTGGCTAAGGCTGTTGCTCCTTTGGCTATTTAAGCCCTCAGCTCCCTTCCTTAGCTTCCTTTAACCACCACATCGGTTTGCCTAGCTTCTTCTCTGCTCTAGTGAGCTCAAGCACCCGTGAGCCCCCAACCGCCATTGCTACACCTCAGAGCTCCTCGGTGCCGACATGGTTCCAGGGGTCCTTCATCCTTTCTCTTTGCTTCCACTTAAGCCCCTCATCACCCTGGTGCCTTCCCCTAACTTGATTTTAGATTATCTCCACAGGAGCGACTTAATTTCGGGTTTTGGATCCTTGCGGCCGGAAACACCCCCTTCTTCCCCATCGCCGGTAAGAAGCTTCTCTCCACCATTACTTGCTCAGGGAGCATCTCTGAGCTGTGTTGAAGCTATCCCGATGATGCGGCTTTGCTCTCTGTGCTCAGTGCCTTGTCCCGTGCTGCCTCCTAAGACCAAGAAGTCTCTCCGCCGCCAAAGCTCCTCCGACCACCTTTGAGCCTCCTCCATGTTCAGGTACCTCCTAAATAGCCCCTAGATGCTCGGGCACTAGCTTCCTTGAACTATCATGCGAGCATTTTGCTGTTGATACCTCGGCCGTGTTTGCACCGTCGCTCTCTCTCGGCTCGCCGACGTTCTGGGCCACCTCCGGCGGTGTGAGTGGTACCAGTAGGTGCGCATCTCTATTGCGGACCTAGTGGTACTCTTGGTTTGCTTGCGCTGTCCCAATCACGGCATGACGAGCTCAACGTCGGGGCTTTTGTCGGACGGACGATTAGCTGCTAATCGTGCCTGCCAAGCGAGATCAAATATGAGCTGTCCATTTCAGAATCGACGGCTGGGATTCGCTGGGGCTGTGCACTTGCACTGTGTTACGATCAATCTGAGCCGTTCATTCCAGAATCAATGGCTGAGATTTCGCGGGGTCCTTCGCGCGTGTGAGTTCAAACGCGCCGCGCGCGATTCAACCTAGACCGTCAAATGCAACAGCGACGGCCTACATTCGTTGGATCCACGCGGGCGCGTGCGCGTTGTCCCATTCATCTTGGGCCGAGCGATACAAGATCAACGGCCCAGGTTTTTCCACGTCGATTCAAATTTAGGAAATTCCCGAGAGATTTAATTGTGAACTGAAAAAGGTAATAAACTTTGAAATTGCATAACTAATTCATTTTAGCTCCTTTTGAGTTGATTCAAATTTTGTTAGCTCTAGTTTGAACTAGGATTTAATCTAAAAATGGTTGGAAGCTTAGTTCGGCTCCATAAAATGGATTGGTAAATTGGTTTAGAAATAGGCTTTAATTGTTGTTCTAAAAATTGCATTTAACTTGTAAATTGCATAAGTAATTCTCTATAGATCCTTTTTGAGTGAAACCAATTTTGTTGGCTTCCATTGTTAGTGTACTAAATGGTAGAATAGGTTTTAGGCATGACACTATTTTTAAAATCTTTATGGGTGCATTTTGTTTTGTGATCTTTTCTTGTCTTTGAAAAATCATAGAAAATGCATCCTAGCTCTAAATGAGGTGAATCCTATTGTGTTATTCATCTCCTGAGGTACTGTATTTACCACAAAGACCTCAGGTGCAACACCTCTTTGGAAATTTGTGCTAAAGAATTTAATTCGGATGAACAGTAACCGATTTGAATTTTCCAGCATTTTTCAGGCTAAGCAGATTTGTTTTGGCCATAACTTTTGCATTGAGAATCCAAATCAATTGGTTCTTATTGCTAAATTCCTTAAAAATCATTCTCTTTCTATTGTAAAAATTTCAGTGCATTTGGAGAAAGTTGGCTGTTGAGTCTTTTCGGTGTTCTTCGTTCATATCGGTTCTTTTTCACTTTTTCGTTAGGTGCCGACGAGTCTGTTGATCCCAAGAGTGTTCCTCTGCAGCTTAGTGAGAAAATCCAGCAAGGCAAGCAGTTTGATCATGTCTAATCCCATTACTTTCAAAGTCTAATATGTTGTTTGCAAAGTGTATGTATGCATGCTCTATTTTGTTGTTAAATTATTGTCGATTAGTTGATCATATAGATGCATACTCTGTAGGTAAATATTCAATCTCTACTACTAAGCCTAGGAATATCTTGCTGTGATTTAGAGTTCGTTGGATGAGCTCTTGTCACTTAGTAGATTGCGTGTTGATATTGCTTAGAAATGCTTAGCTTACGGTAGAATTGGGCGGTAGTCGATAACTTTGATCACACAAATCTATTTATTACCATATGTCCAGCACTTTGTGCTTTGTTACTTTGTAAATCTAAAACTGAAAATAAAATGTTTTGGACTTGGGCATATTGGTATGTTGGTGTGATTGTTTTGGGTGAGACTGGAATGATGCCCGAGTCAACAAGGACCGAATTACTTGCGCCATTGATCCAAGCACTTTTGCGTGCTAACCACACGAGGGGGATATGGAACCTCTCTTGACTTAGTACTTTGGTGTGCGTTAATTCCGGGTCGCATGGTGGATGTGTGTGTTGTGTTGAAAACTAAACTTTGTGTTGTGTGTGTTTTTGGGTGAATGGTGGTGGAGCGTCATCCACTGCAAGGAGCATCATCCTTTTCTAAGGGTGATGAGCATTGGTCCTTTGTCTAAAGGTTCAATGACTTCGTATCAACGTGTGGGTGTCTATCCATATGGGCGACTCGTAGTTAATGCATTCTATTGGAAAGGGTCATGTAAGACTAACCGTGCCGGCATACCAAAGGAAGTGTGCTAAATAGCTTGGCAAAAAGGTGGTCTCACGTGTGGGTACATTGGTATACCCCTGCAAGGTTAAATCTATTCGAATAGCCTCGTCCTAGGTTATGGACGAGCTTGGTTATTTTCCGCAAGAATTAGACTACAACCTTTAATTAAAACTTGATGTGGGTGGTATGAATGGGTAATTCATGCTATTGTTGTGGTGACTATTGGGTTAGTCACTTCCAGGATTGTTGTCGTCACCTATCTATTGTTATTATGTTGTTGTCTCGCTATTATTTGCAAATTAAAAACGGATTGTAAAACTGCTTTGAATCTATTTAATTATTGCAAATGAAAACTTGCTTTATGCTGAAAATGAGCCTAAAGCCTCCTCCACTTAAATAAGCTTGCATGTAGCATATGTATAGGTCTGTTACACTACACATAAGTCTTGCGAGTACATTTTTGTACTCATTTGCTTTGCTTAATTAATTTGTTGCAGAGGAGGTTGATCCCCTAGGGATTCACTTTTGTGAGATGTGCAGTGGATTTGACGACTAGGTTGGCAGCCCGGTTGGTTGCCTTGTGGGCTATAGGCAAACCGTATGGTTTTTGTTTATCGCCATCTTATGGCTTTTGCTTCCGCTATTTATTTAGCTCTCTTAGTTGTTATTTGGCCGGTCGGCCCTTTTTTGTAATAACTCTCTATTATGTATGGTTTAATCTAGTTCGTGCTTTGGTTCTATGTCTTGAATGGAATTGATGCATGATTTTGTAAAGGGGTGTGTATACTGCATTTCTGGGAAGTATACATATCTCGAAGACACAGGTTATTTTGTTTGTGATGCTAGGGTCAATGGATGACTAAGCATTACAAGCCAAATAAGCCGGGGTCCTCACAAAGTTGGTATCAGAGCCATACTGACCGTAGTAACCCTAGCTTGGTCGTCTTTAGGATGTTTTGAAAATTTTAGTTTCAAAATATCAAATGGTTTATGAAAGCTTAAGTAACTTCTCAAATTTTACTCCTTACCTATCTTAGCTTGCTTATCTCATCTCGCTCTAATTTGAGTTTTAAAAGTTGTTCTTCCTCTCCTTCTTTCGAAAGATAGTTGTTATCATTTAATTCAGTTTTGGGGAACCAATGAGATTGGCAAATTGAAGTGTGGGCTGCCCTTTACAAGGTTTTGAAGTTTTTGGAGTCGAAGATTTCAGCTAGGAGCTTGGATGCAAAACCTGGACAGCAAGCATCAAATTTCCAGACAGGAATCTCAAGGTTTCTAAATAGAGTAGATAATGAGAGGATAATTCAACTAAAACTTATGGGAATAAAAGGGTAAGATGTGATACTAGTTAGCTAAGTATCTAACACCTATTTGCGGGTTTTACCTTGCTTTGTAGCAGTGTTAGAACTAGAATAGTGTGCTGAAATTTTGTCTTCTCACCCGATTGCTCGTTCATTCAATACGGGTTTGTCGTGTCGGAAAGTTGAGTTTTAGTCTCAGGTTTCCTTGCTATTTCTTGAGACTTTTTGTAAGCTTATAAAGTTGTGTTCTTGCTGTTTTAAGTTTGGCTTTCGGTTAGGGTGATGTTCCATTTCCTTAGTCGATAACTTTTTGCTTTCTTTAGCTTCTAATTTTCGGGTTTCGTTGCTAACCCCTTTCTCTCTTCAGCAGATGGCCGAAGAACTCGTAGTGGCCAAGGCCAATCGGCTTGGTCTCGATGAGGAGCTCCCTCCTCCCACCATGGCCGGTTCTTGCTCGATTGAGTAAAACCCAATGGATCGCACAAGGATTCGGAGGTTATCGCGCAACGCCCACTCTTTCCTGCCTCTGGATCAAGGGAGGAAGTGGACATCGGCCGCGTGGGGACTTGCAGAGTTCTTCGCACTCAACCCCCACCTTCTCGTGTCCGAGGACCCGCTTGATGCGCATTTATTGGCTACGTCGTTGAGCGGAAGCTCGAAGCTCGCTCGATGCCGTGACCGGAGAAGGCACTTTTGCATCCCATCGGTTGGAGGGTGCAGCTCTTTCATGGTGGGAGAGTTTTTCGCCATGCAGCCCGCAGCCACACCGTTTCTTGGGAGGAGTTCCGTGTTGCCTTCCGTCGGCCTCACGCCCCTGCCGGTGTGATGAAGTCAAGAAGAAGGAGTTTCTCTCCAAGCAAGGGCGCAGATTCGGCCACGAGTACTTGTACGAAGTTCAACCATCCGCTCGTTATGCTCCAGAGGAGGTGGCCACCGATGAGGCCAAGCAGAGAAGTTCATGGATGGCTTTGTCGAGGAGCCAGGACAAGCTATCTATCGTTGACTTCCCTGACTTCCAGACCTTGGTCGACAAGGCCATCATCGCTGAGCACAAGGGAAGGACGCTGAGAGAGTCCCGCAAGCGTAAGTAGGAGACCCATAAGTCTTCCCAGACCAGCTCTTCTCGTTCTCATTTCGGGCAGTCTCAGGGGTCCCGTCCTCAAGTTTCAAAGATCCCCGAGGTCGCCAAGACTGCCCTCGTCCTCCGCAGCCGTGTTTCAACCACGTGCACTGCGGCCAGCGAGTGGCCTCGCAATGTTGCCAAGGTCACTTGTTTCTTCAGAACCGTAAGGGCCATTATGCGAATAATTGCCCTAAGAAGATCGAGCGCCCTTCGCCCCTAATGGAGGACGCAGCAAGGAGGTGGTCCTTCCTAGGATCGAAGATTGTCCTTGCCATCCAAGGCGTGGGAAGCGCCACGCCAATCTCATCTCCGCGGAGGAAGCGCAGGAGGCACCTGACGTCGTGTTGGGTACGCTTCTTGTTAACTCTCATCCCGCTACTGTTTTGTTCGATTCAGGAGCATCTCTTTCTTTTGTATCTCAGTCTTTTGCTGTTGTTGGTGATCTTCTTTTTGCTCCTTTGTTGGTCCCGTTGCTCATTTGCTCTCCTAGTTCGGAGTTGAGAGTGAATTCGAGTGTCAGGAGGTTCCTGTTGAGATTTAGGGAGTAGGATTTTTAGCAAATCTTATCCTCCTCAATGCAGCGAGCTTAGATATGATTCTGGCATGGATTGGTTGTCCCAAAGATATGGGGAAAATTGATTGCTTGAAGCTCATCTACCTCACAAGTCCCTCCCACGAAAGGTGTTCGCCACCGGTCGCAAGGTCCGTGATCTCTTCGTGCTCGAAGCGAAGCTTAAGCCAGCTCGATATTCGTGAAGTCCCAACAAGTGTGACTTCATCGATGTCTTCCCGAAGATCTTCTAGGATGCCACCAGTTCGTGACCTCGAAGTTCGTCATCGAAGTTGACTCTGCATCGCCCGATTTCAAAGAGGCCTTCCGGATGCCACCGAATGAGTTGGTGGAGTTGAAGAAGCAACTTGGTGAGCTTCAAGAGAAGGGTTTCATCCGCCCTAGCTCATCTCCGTGGGGTTGTCCAAGCAATCTTTGTAAAGAAGAAGGACAATACTTTATGATGTCGCCGACATCGTCCGCTTAATGAAGTAGCAGAAGAACAAGTATCCTTTGCCCCGCATCGACGACCTCTTTGATCAATTATCTGGAGCTCAAGTTTTCTCCAAGATTGATTTGAGAGTGGGATATCATCAGGTTCGGATTCGACCTGAGGATATTCCCAAGACGGTTTTCTCTACTCGTTATGGTTTGTACGAGTACACCGTCATGTCTTTCGGCTTGACCAATGCTCCTACCCTGTTCATGAATCTCATGAATTTGGTGTTCATGGAGTATTTGGATAAGTTTGTCGTGGTCTTCATTGATGATATTCTTATCTACTCCAAGAACGATGAGGAACACGCCGAGCATCTGAAGCTTGTTTTAGGCAAGCTGCGTGAGCACCACCATCGCGAAGTTAAACAAGCGCGCTGCTCGTTGAAGGAAGTGGCTTTCTTGTGCCATGTTCTTTCAGCGGGGGGCGTAGCCGTTGATCCTATCAAGGTCAGCAATGTGCTTTCCTGGAGTCAGCCCAGTTCGGTAACCGAAGTGTGGAGTTTTCTCGGTTTAGCGGGATATTATCGTCGTTTTATCGAGAACTTCTCCAAGATCGTGAAGCCGATGACTGAGTTGCTCAAGAAGGACAATAAGTTCTTGTGGTCTGCTGATTGTGAGGAAAATTTTCAAGTACTCAAGAAGCGTTTGACCACCGCTCCCGTTCTCGTTCTGTCCGATGTTCATCGGAGCTTCGATATCTTTTGCGATGCTTCTCGTCGAGGCCTCGGTTGTGTCCTTATGCAAGAAGGCAAGGTAGTGGCCTATGCATCGAGGCAATTGAGACCTCATGAACTCAACTATCCTACCCATGACTTGGAGCTAGCTGCTGTGATACATGCACTTAAGATTTGGCGACATTACCTTATCGGTAATCATTGTGAAGTGTATTCGGATCACAAAAGCTTAAAGTATTTGTTCACCTAGCCAGATCTGAACCTTAGGCAAAGGAGATGGTTGGAGTTGATCAAAGACTATGACATGGGTATTTACTACCATCCGGGCAAGGCTAATGTCGTTGCCGATGCGCTTAGTCGTCAAGTGCATTGCAATGCGTTGTTGCTCAAGGAGCATCAGCCCACCCTTCTGGAGGAATTTCAGCGTCTCAACTTGGGTTTGGTTGAGCAGGGTTTCCTCGCTACCTTGGTTGTGCAACCAACCTTGGTGGATCGGATCAAGATCGTTCAGCAATCGGACGCTGGAGTGAACCAAATCAGGCAGAATGTCAAGGACGGAATAGCCAAGTGCTTTTCAGAAGATGAACTTGGTGTTGTGAGGTTTGGGCAACGCCTTGTGGTTCCCAAGGACATGGAGTTGTGGAATTTGATCCTCTGCGAAGCCCATGATTCGCCTTTTTCCATTCATTCCGGGGCCACAAAGATGTATCAGGATCTCCGCTAGGGATTTTGATGGACCCGAATGAAGAGGGAGATTGCGAAGTTCGTTGCCGAGTGCGACGTGTGTCATCGTGTGAAGGCCGAGCATCAACGTCCAGTTGGACTGCTTCAGCCCTTGCCTATTCCTAAGTGGAAGTGGGATTCGATCGAGATGGATTTTATCACCGGTCTACCTAGGTCACCGAAAGGAAATGATGCCATTTGGGTTGTCATTGATCGGTTGACTAAAGTGGCACACTTTCTTCCAGTCAAGACCAAGATTCGTACCGATCACCTAGCTGAGCTCTATGTATCCAGGATCGTGAGCTTGCATGGAGTGCCGAAGATGATCGTTTCTGATCGTGGTTCCATCTTCACTTCCCAGTTCTGGCATAGCTTGCAATCGGCTATGGGAACTCGGCTTTCCTTCAGCACAGCATATTATCCCCAAACTGATGGTCAGACCGAGAGGGTCAACCAAGTTTTAGAAGACATGCTCCGTGCTTGTGTTCTTTCCTATGGGAAGCATTGGGAGAAATGCTTACCATTCGCCGAGTTTCTTACAACAACAGCTTTCAAGCCAGTCTCGGCATGGCACCTTTCGAGGCCTTATACGGGAGAAAGTGCAGAGCCCTGTTGAATTGGTCTGAGACCGGCGAAAGACCTTTCTTTGGCCCGGACTCGATCAATGAGGCCGAGAGTCAAGTCCAGCTTATTCGTGAGCGTCTACGCACAGCTCAATCCAGGCAAAAGAGCTAGTTTGGCATCCAAACACACTGGTTATTCTTTACAAGAGCAGCTCCCAAGGGCCTGGCGTGTTGCAAGGCTTGAATCATCTGCACCATTATCCCGGGCATCCAGCCGCTTGATCACAACTGCTCGGTCCTATAGAGATTTCAAGGAAAGAGGATCCATTTGAGATTATAAAACAGTGAAGCAAGAATAAGGTGAGAAAGAATAAGGTAAGAAAGATTACCTAGAGGGAGGTAAGAATGGAAAGATGACCAAGATGAGGAGAGAACAAATTATTTTGCTTGTTGTATAAAATAAGTTTTGAAGTTTTTCAACTAACAGACATTCTAACTAGGTCACGACCTACAATCGATATGGCTCTGATACCACTTCTGTCGGACCCAGGATTAACACCCCAAATCCTCTGTGCATTTCTGAACTAGTCCCATGATCAGTAGCTAGTTCACACAGTTAAACAGATATGGTAACATCCATAATTCACACAATATTATTAATAATCAACAGAGTTTATTACAAAAGAGACTTACAAGCCAACAATAAAGAACACAGCGGAAGATGAACAATATGTAGTAGAGTCCAGTTAATCTGCCACAGGCAATCGACTGGGGTAGCGACCTAGTCATCGAGATCCACACCGATGATGAAGTCCTTCTCCTTTGAAATTTATTTGCATAAAGCAAGTATGAGCACAACTACCATGCTCGCAAGTTACACCCGTCAAATAACAGAATGACATGCATACATGGATATCTCAAAGGAAGGCTTAATATGGTTGAATTTGCATAAAGCAAAGCATTTTCTTTAAATATTTGTACTAAGTTCCAAAGCAAGTTATTACATAACTAAAATTCATTTTCTAAATCAATTTTATAGTCAGATAACATTCACACATGAATGGTGAAGGATACCCTCCTATCACATGGCTTCCGCCCAATTCCCATTTGCATAATCCATTTGATGAAGTCTTTTGAAATCAAAACCAAAGTCTAACTTTGAGAGGCTTTGCTAGCATGTCCATGATTTGTGGACACGGCTATTCAATAGTTTTACACTCTGCAGAGGTTGTACACTTTACCCACATGACATGATTTCTCTAGTTTGCTCGGCATCCGTCAATGCCACCTCTCACTGCCAAAGGTAAGAAGTCTAAAGTTCATGATAAGGTCTTTACAATGCATCATTCCACCGCAGTCCACCCTCATTAAGATTTCGCAAATCCCCCCTTTGGACTGACCGTCCGCCGGGTTTATGGGTGCCCCCTCTTATGCCAGGTGGGAATAAAATAGTCATGAAAGACCACCCACGTACAGACAGGATAAACCACGATGGAACTCCACAAATTAATCAGCCAGATCCCACGCCCCATTCTGGAGACATGTGGTTGTACGGTGAGGCATATCCCATTATAGGTATAGCAAAGGATCGCTTAGAGGCTGGTCCTTAACTGACTTGGGCGACTTCCACTAAAACCCATGGGCCTCAACCCTAACCGAGATTGAGCCCGTGCATTGACATGCACCATCCAGACAACCATTTTGCCCAAGTACAAACCAATTTTCAATTTTATTTTATTTTCCAAAATCATTTGTAAACTTCCATGACAACCCAATGCCATAGACTTTTAAACAACGTTTGATTTTTGGCTAAAATTCCCCAAATCAAATATTTCGGGTCTAAGTATGGCTAAGCATAGTTTTTCTAAAAATGTTCTAGTTCATACTATTGCATAAACTAGATTTTCATCTAAAGTGTCAAGGTATGTTTGCTTCAATGTCAAGATTGGCAGTACAAAGGATTTAGGCATAACTATGATTTAAAACATGAATTCAAATAACTGGATAAAAATAAGCATGCAATAATAATTTAAAACAGAATAAATAATTTGAATTATTGGGATCAATATGATCAAGAGTGTAACTTGCCTTGCTTGATTAGTTGCTCTCAAACGGCTTCGAAATTTGACTCTCCGAAGTCGTCGAAATCTATACGCGTAAACGGTCCAATAACAATCAAGTAAAATCCAAATAAAATCCACAAATTATAAAATAAATACTGGATGGAAGATATTGACTTTATATGAATCTAGGAAGTTGAAACGACGGAATCGGAGTCGACGGAATTGGAGTTCTTATGAGGGAGAACGAATTTCCGGAAGGATGAAAATCACTTGAAATGATATAATTCGAATTTGAACTATTCATTGGAAATCATTCATTCGGCCGATCGATGACAAAACCTGAAGCAATGAATTGAGGGACTGACAACAATCATCCACATGATAGAGAGAGAATGATGGAGGTAGCATCAATGACAGGTGGGGCTATGATGGTATAGACACAAGAGTTCAATTCATGTCTATGGAAATAACAGAGAAGAGCTTTATGGCCATGGCGATGACTACGAAAGCACGATGTAGAATGCGTCGAGGCAAACTCAACGGTGTTGAAGGCTCGGTGAGATGACCTTCGATGATGACGCAGTCCGACGGAGAAGACCTTCGCGGCGCATGCAGTACATCGGCGCTTCGTAAACGGAGAGGGGTTAGCAAGTGAGGTTTATGCGAACGAAGAGGAACCGCGGGAACATAATGCTCTCCTTGGTTGGGGTGGAATCAAGACGGTCGGTCGTGGCAAAGTACGCCGCAAAATGGACCTAACAATTAACAGAAAATTAATAAAATCTAAATATTATGAAATAAATATTAAAAATAGTAGATGAATTTAGGAGAAAGAACCAACGGGTTTGGAGATTGCATGTGAGAGAACGAATTTTTAGAGTGATTAAAAAGTCTATGTACAAACCACATGCTTGACTAGATAATCAGCTACTGTTCATCTTCTTTGTTACTCGAACAGACAGCAGCATGGAGCATCGGCCATGGAAGAAAAAGGGACGGCCCCGATGAAGGAGAAGAGGGCATCACGAAGAATGCGACATCGCGATGCCAGTGGTGGAGACGGTGTGGCTGGAGCTAGCTCGACGGCGACGCAATTCGCAATGGAAGAAACTTCGGCCTAAGGTTTTGATGGCGGCGTTGCCGGCGAACGACGGCGTTCCGGTGGCCGGCGAGGGGTGGAATGGAGAGAGGGGATGATGGGGATGCCGGTGCTCACCTCGGATGTGGAGGAACTTGTACGGATGGCCGGAGGCGAGGACGACGATGTCGGCGCGGCTTGGGCTCACGGTGGCGGCGGTGCTCCGGCGATGCTCCGCGGCGAGGCGAGGAGCACGTAGAGAACGTCGCGAGGCGAAGCTAACGGTGTAGTCGAGGTAGCCGGGGAAGGCTTGAAGGCACCGGAGGAGACGAAGATCGGAGCTTTGGCAGTGCGGAGAAGAACTCGGATTCTCGCCGATTGAGGGGGAGAGAGGGAGAGGTCTTTGAGGGGTTTTGGTGTGGGTGAATAGGGGCTCACCGTGCTCCTATTTATAGGGGCGGAGGAGGCCGGAGGCGGGAGATCGCGCGTGCGGGCATCAAGGCGTCAATGGCGCGATCCGGCGCTGCAAGACGCGTTGAGGGGCAACGGCGGCAGGATGAGCGGGAGTTTTGAATGCCACAAATTTCGTGAAGAACGGTGGAGGAAATCACGGGATTGGAAAGCTTCACTTGGGCAAAAATGGCGGCCGGCTGCTTTGCTGCCATGTCTCTGGAATAAAAACATTTCAAGGTAGAAGAAAGGAGAAAGGAAGGGATATAGATATAAAGTTGTATGAACAAGTCAAAAGAAAGCACATGGAAGGATGGTAGTGCATGCATGTTAAGGGAGGAAGTCACGAGAGTAATTTTGAGGATGGGTGACGCGCTGGGAACCTATGTGCCCGCGCGTGAACAGATATAAAAAAAATATTATTATTATTATTATTTTGTTTTTTAATTCGAAATTGATACGCATCAAACCACAAATCAAATAAATTTTTAGCAGATAGCAAATAGAGTCCAAAAATTCTAGAAAAATTCTCAAAAATTCCTAGAATTATTTTGAACTTAAATAAAATAATTTCAACTTAAAGTTGGCTTTTATGTTCGCACATAATTTATTTTGGCTTTAAAATAATTTGGGAAAGCTTTTAAAAATCCAGAAAATAAATACAATTTTACTTTTGACTTTTAAAACCTCAGAAATTCAAGAGAAGCAATAAAACTTTTTCAAATTTTAGAAAATCCATAATAATAACTTTATTTATTTATTTTGGTAACAGCACTTTGGGATGTTACACTGAAGAAGTTAAGAAGTTGAATTCTCAACTCGTTGGTAAGCAAATCTTTACCTGTGATTGATTGTGTTTTTCTCTCGAGGTTATTTTATTTGACTGGCCTTATTCTTTTCAGAACATGTAGCACAAGTGAAACGACTTCGCGAGGCTTCGACTCGTAGTCAGGAAGAAATGAAGGTTTTGAAGATTAATCTTCAAGACAACATTTCACTTCTGAACCATGTACTCGGTGGGCTTCATGCTGAGGAGATTACTCCTCGTGATGACACCTTGCCTGCCCACTCGAGTGCTATTGGTGAACAAGTCGGGACTTTGCAAGAGCTGGTGACTACTCTGTGGACTAACCAATTCGACTTGATAAAGGATGTGACTTAGGAGGGAATAAGATTTGCTTTAGCAAAACTTAAATCTCATGATCCCAATCGAAGTCTGACCTATCATAGACGATTTTACCGCGCCCTAAAGCGTAAGAAGAGATTGATAGCGCCAATGCATTCGATCGCCGAGTTAGTTACGCGGGGTATGGAAATAAAACCCCGTCGCCAGAGTAGTTTGTACCGGAGTCCTATAAAGACAAGTTTTTTTTTTGTTGATGTTGATATATAATCCTTCCTTTTTCCTGAAAAATCATCTTGTCGAGTAGTTAGCAACTCTTAAGATAATGGATGGGAAAAAAATAGCAAGACTAAGAATTGAAGTCAAGTTAATAACTTTATCCTAGCCCCCGACTATTTGCTTGGTTTATTTAGATAAACCGAGTAAATAGTACTAAATGGGTTTTCTAAAAAAGAGAGCGGTTTAGCTAACTTGTAGTTTTTCGATCACGATTATCTCGCACTGGTTAAAAGAGTAGGAACAGTTCGACACTAGGAAGTTCCTTCTAGTGGGTAGGACCACATGCAGAGAGGAAAGGCTTTGACTAGGTGATGTTACCATCTCCGATCAGATTAATCAAATCAACAACGGTCAACTTGAGTTAGATAAACTTCTGGAGTTCCTTTATAAAATTTGTCCAACTTATTTCAATGCACTCAATATGTTCACTATGGTAGCAAGAGTTAGAAACAAAACGACGCTAGGAAGTTCCTTCTAGTGGGCAAGACCACATGCAGAGACGAAAGTCTTCGACTAGGTGTTGCAACTTCCTCTGACTAGTTAAAACAAACCGAGTTTATCGAGAATAGTTGAGCAAATTTGAAAGTGTACTCTGCTTAGTTTATTTTCTAAAAAAGATGAATAAAGAAATAAACTAAGGTACTAAGAGTTGGCTTGTTATTATTTCGACCGTGTTTTAAACCCAAGCTCTTTGTGTTGGTAAAAAAGGGAGGAATGAGTCAACTCTAGGAAGTTCCTTCTAGTGGGCGGGACCACGTGCAGAGAGGAAAGGCTTCGACTAGGTGGCGTTACCATCCCTTCGACCGATGTAAAGATGAACTGGGTACTAGTCGTAGGATGTCTTACGACCAGTGTGTTGTCATGAGAAAGCTCACGACTAGGAACTAGTCGAGGTTGGACCTTCGACCAGGTTATGGTTGAAAGAATTATCAAAGCGCTACTCAAAGTAAAACAATAAAGATAGAAAGAACCTGATGCTTTATTTAATGGTTGGTCGTTTACACGTAGAATTTGCGTAACTGGTCGATATTCCAAGAATTAGAGAGAACCCGACCGTCTTCCATTGCTAGTCGTACCGAGCCTGGACGCATAACTTCGACCACTATGTAAGGACCTTCCCACTTAGGAGAAAGTTTGTTCCGATTAGACTGGGATTGAATCTTCCTCAATACCAAGTCACCTACAGCAAGGCTGCGAGGTTGGACCTTACGTTAGTAGTATTTGGCGCAGGCTTGTTGGTATCTTCCGAACGGATTAAGGCCCGATTTCTTTTTCTTGAGCGTGTTAATGTCATCCGCCGAAGTTGTTCTTGGGCCGAGTCATTGAAACTCTCGACCCTTGTAGACCTGATCTTTAGTTCGGTGGAAGCATGGCTTCGACAAAGAAAGACTAGGAAAAAGGTGTTTCACCTTTGTTGCGACTAGCGGTCGCGGCGAATCGCCCATATATCGAGGGTAATTTTGTACCCAAGCCCCCAAGCGCTTAAATGTTGGTCAAGACTCGAGTTTTAATTCTCGCATTATTTGGCCATTCGCTCATTATTGCCCGTTGCTTTGGGGATGGGCGATAGAGGCATAACAGAGCTTGATACCCAACTCGTCGCAAAATTCCTGAAATTTTGCGCTCGAAAATTGTTTACCATTGTTTGTGACTATTTGACTTGGGACTCCAAATCGAGTAATTACGCTTCTCATCATGAACCGTTTTGCAGCTTCCGTTGTTATCGATCCATGTGTTCGGCCGATCCATTTTGTGAACGTATCAATAGCCACAAAAAGGAACTCGAAACCTCCTGGAGCCCTTGGGAACGGTCCTAGGATATCGAGACCCCAGGTCACAAAAGGCCATGATAGAGGAATTGTTTGTAATGCCTGAGCTGGTTGATGTATTTGCCTGTTATGAAACTCGCATTGTACACATTTCTTAACCATCTCTTTGGCATCATAGAGGGCTATTGGCAAGAAAATTTTGTCGAAAGGCTTTACCAACCAACGCTCAGAGGAAGCATGAGTTCCACAGATGCCCGTGTATGTCATGAAGGAGGTTTAGTCCTTCTCTCTGCGGTATGCACCGCATAAGTACCCCTTGAGTACCTCTTTTATAGAGGACTCCTTCGACCAAAGTATACATTTTTGCCTTTAGGGATAAACGATTTGCTTCGAGATTGTCATCGGGCATGGAACCCGTCTGAAGATACTTGTAAATGGGATCCATCCAAGTATCCTCGTATTCTAGAGAGGCTATCTCAATAGGAGATGTCTCTGGTGTTTCCACTAGAGACGGCTTCTGGAGTTGCTCCAAGAAGACTCCTTTTGGTACTGGTGATTGGGAAGAAGCTATTCGAGCAAGCTGGTCTGCAAGGGAATTATCCTTTCGATAGATGAATTGTACCTCGAAACCGAAAAAAATGTTTTTCAAGCTTTCGAACTTCCGATAAGTACCGAGACATGGTCGAGTTAGAGCACTGGTACTCTTTTCCGACTTGATTCGCGACTAGTTGAGAGTCTCCTCTCACGAGTAGTCGTCGAACCGCGAGCGCTTTCGCAGCTCGTATGCCGGCTAGTAAACCTTCGTACTCTGCCACGTTGTTAGTGGCCTGAAAGTTTAGCTGTATGGCATACTTTAAGATCTCTCCGTTAGGAGATTCCAGGACCACCCCAGATGTTTGGCCTCCTGGCGAAAAGCTTTATTCACTAACTGCTGGAAGTCAAGTAGTCATTGGAGACCAGTGGATCGAGATCTCATCGCTCAAACCATCCATGAACCTTTCTGCCTTTTTCATCAATAGCCGATCCGCTGGGGCATATCGAGCAAGTGGTTGAACTCATGCGGTGTATTCACCCACCGTGCGATTGCCTTGTCGGGAGCGTGGAACTCTTTCTTCTTTAAGGTCATTATCCCCGGGGATATGTGCATGGCGGAAGGCCCGCACAAAGTCCTCCTAAGTGATAGTCTGCGATCAAGATGGGAGATGGTAAAGTTATCCCACCATTCCGGCGCGGGACCGGTGAGTCGGTGAGAGGCAACAGGACTCTCTCACGGTCGGTACATCAGGCAATATCCAACTTCTTTCCGATAGCATGAATCCAATCATCGGCATCCATCGGCTCCGTCACGCCGAGAAGGTCGGGGCGATGCGCATAAAATCGCCATGGTCAATCTCTGCGTAGGTGGAGGTGGTGGTGCGACCGAGCCGTTGCTCGCACATTTTGCACGCCGAGGGACTGAGCTAGGAGGTTAATCGATGATTCTCGGTTTTCCATCATCCGACGCCAATCTGGTCCTTCAACCGTGGCGGTGGTGGTTCTTTGACGGATCCTCCCGTAATCATGCGTTTTTTGTTGCCCCGACCTCTGACACTACCACCGCTGCAGACGGGTGGTCACCATCTCGCTAGAACTCCAAAGATTTAGGAGAGATAGATGATAGGAAGTTCTAAAGGGGGTAGATTCTAATAGCCCAAGAACACAAAGAGCACACAAGACAAAAAGCAGTTTTTTTCCAAAAAGTTCCTTTATTAATTCATTTTATTCAAAGATTATGGTTACCACAAATAAGATAGTAGCTCATAATTCACAACTAAAGATCGAGCTAAAGGAAGATAACCACTATGGGGTACTAGGGTATAATCCGCCATGGAGCTAGCCTCGCCGACCTTGTGGCTAGCTAGCTCAGCAGCCTCGTCTTGACTTCTCCTCTGCCTCAGAGTCCTGCTCCGAGCAAAGAAGCAAGTCATTCAAGGTGTTCCCATAGGCGAGTCCAAAGCCTTAGCCAGATCCACCTAGTGCGCCACCGGGGAATCTTCGCCTCTAGCGGAGTTGAAAGTATCGTCGAGTCGGGTCGAATGTGCATCGGGTAGTAATGAAACCCGGTGCCATGAAGGTGATGATCGAGGTGTAGCGAAGGTGGCGATCGCCTCTTGCCGTGATCCTGAATGCCATCATCAAAGGTATCGCTACGGATCGGAGCATCAAAGATGTGGAAGACTTGTCGGTCTTGCAGATTGGAGTAGATGAGCACCTCTACTCTCCACGCCTATTGTTCTTCCACAGGTACTTGAATCCTTGGAAAGTTGGCCTCTTCCCAGAACCAGTGCTGATCATTTCCAAAGTATCTCGCCCAAGATCCAAAGAAAGGCTCCGTGGGAAGTAGCATCCGGTCTTTCACCCATCTAAAATTTTGAGAAGGAGATGAGTTAGTAAATATTTTAAAGAGAAAGGTTGAGAATGACGACGATAGACTAAAATAGTTTTAGTTTTTGAAAATAAGTCCTTAAGACAATTCTAAGGCCACGACCTACAATGACATGGCTCGATACCAATTTTGTCGAACCCGAACGAAAGATCCTAACCCTCTCGTGTTCATACACCACCCAGGATTTCGGTGTACACAGCTACAAAAATGATAACATAACCAAATCTCGCATTGCATTAATAGTAAATCGAGTTCGATACAATTGGGCATGAAGCCAAATAAAAGATTAAATAAACAATGAAATAAGAACGATAGTAGTAGGCAGAACGATCCGCCACAGTAATCGTGCGAGGCGAACCTAGGCGCGTGTCCTCACCCATGATAGTAGTCTTTCCTGAAATTTGGTTGCATAAAGCAAGCATGAGCACAACTACCGTGCTCGCAAGTTACACCCAATATGGAATTGTAATGCATGCATAAGGTAAACAAAGGACATTGGGTGGTTATTTTATGAAAGTAGTAGTTTTAATTTAAATAATCATAATAGATTGCAAGGCCATTTTTATACAGATTTAAAATCATAAATTTAATGACAATGATAATGTGGATAACCTCCAACAAAGGTGATGGATATCCTCCAATCACAATGGCTAACCACCCAATTTTCCCACAGGACTAACCATCCTGAAAACCTCTATTGAAATCATTTTAAAACCAAAAACAAGTCTAACTTAAAGTGGCTTTGCTAGCATGTCCATGACCACGACGACGCTATTCAATAGTTTTCACTCGCAGAGTTTGTGCGGCTTTTACCCACAAGACACGAAGTTCTCTAGTTTATCCCAAGATATATCTATGCCACCGCCACTACCTTAGGTAAGCAGGCCTAGAGCGCGTGACAAGGCCTTTACGATGTTCTACCTCAAAGTACTCATGCCCGCTAAGGTTTCGCCCCATTTGACTAACCATCCGCAGTTCAGGCCCCCTCTTGCGCAAAGTGGGACTATAGTCTAACCGACACCCACTCATACAAAATGGCACTAACATCTACGAGGTATCCCAAATTAATGAGCCAGTCCCGCCCATACAGACGGTGGTGGTACGATAAGGCATAGCAAAGGAACGCCAAAGGTCGGTCCTTAATTGACTTGGGCGTTTTCAAAACAAACCCCGGCTTCAATCCTAACCAGATTAAACCGTGCATAAACCTCGCACCCACCATTCATCCGCTTTCACCCAAGTCCAAACCATTTAATTTTATTTTAGTGGAAACCATCTTTACAAACTCTATGGTAAAACAATACCATAGATTTAATTTCAAACAATTTATAATGGTTTGGCTAAATCCTCCCAAAATCAAAATCATGGTCTAAGAATTTGCTAGCATTTCCAAACAATTTATCTATGGTGACAAGGTATGTCATTTCAATATCCAAAATTGGCCATACAATAACAATTGGGATAACTAAGCATTTAAACGGGGTATTAAAATAATTGACTAAAAATATGCATGCAATAATAATTTTAAAAACTGAATTAAATAACTTTAACATAGTAGGTGCAACATGGTCAAAGTGTAACTTGCCTTCGCTGAAGTCTTGGAATTCTAAATCTTCTAAGAATCAAATTCCTAATCGTCAGTAGTCTAAACGTGAAAATACGACAAATCAATCAAATTCAAATAAATTCAAAAAGACAAATTAAACCAATTCCAAATAAAAAAATTTATTTTATTTAGCTAGAACATAATTTTCTAAGATTTTAGCAATTGGAATCATTCAATTTAGAATTAGGGTTCAAAAGATATAAATTTTACAATTTTAATCCTAAATTTGTAGTTTAAATTATTTCAAATTCAAACAAGCAGTTTAAACCTACTCCAAATCAAATGTTTATATTTTAGTTAGCTAGATATTAATTTTATAATATTTTAGAAATTGGAATCACCTAATTTGGAGTTAAGAATCAAAAGATATGAATTTTATAAATTTAAAGCCTAAATCTGCAATTTAATCCATTTTCTGAATTATTTTTCTAAAGGAAATCTAATTATTGCGCAATAATTACATCAGCCCTGAGGTATTTGGAATTTAAAATAAAAACCGACATATGGGCCCCACGTGTCATCGACACGGTCCACATGGACCGGTCTATACGGATTTTGAGTTTCTGGGACTGGCACGACGCAGCCTATGGTGGCGACGGGCACACACGTGGCGCCGAGGTGGCGCCACCGGTGGCGTGAGGTGGCAAGGCCACGTCGGCGAGGGTGACGCCGGCTGGGACCGATGGTCGCGGCATACACAAGGCATGACGGACGGCGAGACGCGCATTAGCGAGAGGAGGGCACGGGGAACACGAGGCGCTCACCCACTCGATGAGACGACGACGGAGGTGGCCGGCGGCGAGGAAGAAGCGGCGGCGAGGCTCGGGATGACGGCGATTCGGCGCCCAAATGATCTCGGCGATGGCGATGGCGCAATGCCTTTGCGGTGGTGTGGCGATGGGCACAGAGACGACGGCGGCGAGCAGGGCCCGACGGTGGCGAAATCAACGGTTGAAGCTTTGGGAATGGCGGCGAGACAAACCTCGATTCCGGCGAGCACAGGGCGAGAGAGAGAGAGGGAGAGTGGCGGCGGGGGTGGTGGAGAGGAGGCTACCCGGGGTGCCTTTTATAGGGCCCGAGGTGGACCGATGCTGGGCGACGTGGAGGAGCGTGGCGGCGCCGCCAGTGGTTTCGGCGCCTGTCATGGAGAAGGGGGAGAACGTGGGGGTAGAGGCGGTTGGGGACGCTGGTCACAAGCACGACGCGGAGGAGCGGGCGGTTGGAGGGAGCCGCTGCGAGCTTCACGCCCACACGCCAATGGCGGTTGCACGCCGTCTGGCGGAGAAGACGGGCGGGACGAGGGTCACGGCCGCCGGATTTTTATCCGATGGTTGGGAGGAGCGGGTGGCGTGGGGCGGTTGGATGCCGTTGATCGTGATCCAACGAGGCGGAGCGCTTGCGGGAGAGGGCGGTGGTGAAGTGGTGCGGTGTGGGCGGCTTGGGCACAAGCGAGAACGAACGGAACGCCGAGAGGGAATGCGGCTTAAAGGCTGATTTAAATATTTAAATTGATTTCCCATTTTAGATAATCCGATTAATTCGAATAGGCTTTAGAATATAGTAATTAAATTCCAAAAATTCTAGAAAAATTCACATAAGCCTCTAGCATTATTCTGGTCCTAAATAAAATAATTCCAACTTAAATTTGTTAATAGATTTTAAACTTTAAATTTGTTTTGGCTTTAAATAATTTAAGGAAAAGCTTTTGAAATTTCAAAAAATTCACAGGTTCAAATAAGTTTTTAAACTTTAACCAAGTTTAAAATTTTGGGCTGTTACAAATATGCATATAAAAAACTTAATGTTTCGCAACCAACAATAGAGTCAACCAACTGATCGATACAAGGTAAAGGGAAATCATCTTTTGGACAAGCTTTATTAAGATCAGTGAAGTCAACGCACATTCGCCACTTGCCGTTAGACTTCCTAACCATTATAGGGTTGGCCAACCACTCTGGGTGGTCGACTTCTCTTATAAAGCCTGCTTTAAGTAGCTTGTCCAATTCTGACCTTATAGTGTCTCGTCGATCAGGGGCAAATCTCCGTAATTTTTGTTTTACAGGTACTTTGTCAGGCCGTAAAGCTAGCATGTGCTCAATCACTTCCCTGGGGACTCCGGGCATGTCAAATGCTTACCATGCGAAGACATCTGTGTTTGCTCGGAGGAAAGTGATGAGGGCGTCTTCCTACTTGGGGTCTGAAGTATCCTCGATGCGCATCAGATCTTGAAGGTTCCTCCCGATCCAGAGAACCTCTTTGACTTGGTCGCTCGCTTGGCGCAGATTAGGCTTCGAGCACTTGGTCGAAGGCTGCCCTTTTTCTTCCCGAGCTGGTATCTAACCTACCATCTCGAGGGATCGACGATCACACGTGTGCGCCATCTTCTTATCCCAATGAATTGTGATTACTCCTTTGGGACTCGCATCTTAAGACATTGATACCCATAATGAGTTGCCATTAAGAATTTTGCCAAAGCCGGTCGTCCGAGTATGGCTTTATATGTCAGACGAATCGACCACATCAAAGGAGATCTTCTCCGATCCGAAATTACTTGGTGAACCAAATGTAATAGGAAGGAAACTTGACCAATAGGTTTGGCCAAGATCCCGGTATAATACCATGAAATGAATATCTTATCGGCCTTACCTTGGTCCTCGGTACTTGCATCTCGTCCAGGTGTTCGTCAACAAAATATTTATCAAACTACCACCATCAATCAACACTCGATTCACTCGATAGTTGTTGATGGTGGGTTCGACCACGATCGTGTAACGACTGTCGGATCGAAGGATCGGGAACACCCTTCTCAAAAGAGATGGTGACTTCCACCACTTCGGATACTTTATCGATAAGAGGAGTCAATGGAGTTTACCTCACGTTCGACTGCCTTAAGTTGTCGCCTTGACTTGTACGCCGATGATCCCCCAAAGATGTGCTCGATGGTGTGCTCGGGATCTGAAAGCGGCATGTCCTCGTTGTCGTCCAAGCTGCGTCGACCATCGGCTTGCCCTACTTCTTCGAGGGGGTGGAGGCCCTTGCCGTTGTAGTAGTCTTCTAGTTTTCGCTGGAAAACTTCGGCAATTGCGAGGGCATGCCCTTCCTTTTTATGGAAAGGGCACCACCTAGGCTTGTCGCTCTTCCGCTCGGTAGCTTACCTTTGCCTCGATCGAGGTATTGTTTGGTAGTTCGTGGCTCCTTATCACTTTCGCCAAGACCTCCTTAGAAGCATTGGCTTGAGGCTTTTGGCCCTTTGCCTTGTTCTTGGATTTTTTGGCCTTTTATCCCTCTTTTGTTACCTTCACCGCCTCGAGGGTGCCGGGTCATCTCGATCGATGATTTTGGTCCACTCGACTACTTCATCGCCATAGAGCGCATCGATCACCCATCTCAAGAGTTCGCCATGGAGCGGAGGGTTTAAAGCGATGTCCTCCGTGATCCTTCTGCTGCGGACTCTCTGCTTGAAGGCTCTAATAACAGATGAGTCAGAAACTTCAGGAATCGAATTGCGAACCTGACTGAAACGCTTGATGAATTGACGTAGTGTTTCGTCGTCATTTTGTCGCATCCGATGTAGGTCGTCTTCCTTTCCGGGGCGATGGTAGGTGCCCTGGAAATTGGCTAGCAATAGATCGCAGAGATGTTGCCACGAGTAGATCGAGTCGACTGGTTGGCTTAATAACCATGATCGAGCAGACCCTTCGAGCACAGTTGGAAGGTAATTCGCCATGACACGCTCTCTTCCTCCCCGCCGCTTGAACAACAATGTAGATCTCAAGGAATTCGGGGATTTTGAGACCCATCAAATTTCTCCATGTTCCCTGGTCGAAACCGCGACGCCGTTGAACCGCTTTCGAGGTCAGCGAGAATGCCCGACATCCGTAATTACATCGTAACGTCTCCTTTGCATAAAAGAGGGGTTGACGTCGCCAAGTGATCGTACTCGACGATACCCAGCCATTGGTGAATCTGACTTATGGTAAGTCTCGATCCTACAAGGGTAATACTCCTCATATCTTGTCTACTGTTGAAGACCTTTGGGTCGGAGCGGTGAATGATCACCTCTCCTAGGAGCTTTATGTTCTTCAGACGTTCGAGGAACTATTTTCCCATATTGGGGAGCGATGTACCTTGCGGCGATCTCCATGCGGTGAATTATTCGAACGACCGAAGTCGATGGAGTCGATCGCCACGACTTCCAGGATGATGTCGATGGGGTCATTCGAGCTTGCTCATCGATTCCGCAGCCTTTGTGCGATCTCTTCAACAAGAGGTCGAGTCGGCGCTTCGGGCAAGTTCTCGAGAGGGTTCTCGAGCAGGTTGTTGATGTGTTGAAGTTCCTAAGCTTCCTCCGACTGGTATTGAGCGCTACCAGCAATTTTCTCTCGAAAGGCGACTCGCTTCGTCGGACTGTTTTAGAATCATCCATGCCTGACCTTTGACCTTGCTTTAGCAGAGTGTGATGATCTCGAGAATTTCCCGCATGTTCATTAGAGTGTTGACTCTGTTTGTCGCTGGAGGCGACCTCGTCATCGCCACGAGCGATCGTAGGGTGTGATCTTCGGGGAGCATCCTCAGCCCTGTTTCCAGGAGAGTTATTGCTACCTGAGGGCAGGACAAAGACCTCCCGTTGATGATCTCCACTTGTGCTAGAGGCCTCCTCGCTTGAGGAGTCGTCGAATGACACCATTTGGCGACTTGGAGCAAACCCCTCCAGGAAGGGGAATTCCGGGTTATAACCGTCTTCGTCGGCAAGTGAGTCCTGCGTTGGGATGGTCGAACACGCAGGAAGAGCATGTTCGATCGCATCCTTGGCTGGGCTAGCCGGAGAGAAAGAATCACCAGATGCTGATGAAGATCCAGAACTACGGCTTAAGAGTTGTCGCGCCCAGTCGGACCGTCTTAGGTGGACTTGGACATTTGGAGAGGAACCTCGCCATGCCTCGAGTCCGGCTTGGGACAGTCCTCATTGAGGTCGGATTGACCCTTGCCCTCCGAGGAAGCCGTTCCCCTGCAGGCGCGATAGTTGTGGGGATATGGATCCTCCTCAACTCCATCGGTGGCAAAGTCTCCGGAGAAAGATCTGTGGGCTTACATCACCATCGGAGGATGCATCACTTGGCTCATAGTCGAAACCGATATCCATGTCAATGTCTGCATAATCGGCCAAGTCGAACCAGTTCTCCTCGTTCCACTCTACTGCCATGAGAGCATGAGAATTGAAAGGACGGAGGGAAAAATTGATGACTCAAAGATCCCCACAGTCGGCGCCAACTGTCAGTGTTTTAGGACCGAACTTATGTAAAGTTTGTTTGATTCGAGGGTTCCTCTAGGCTCAAAATCACACAGAGATGGAGACACGGAAATTTTATACAGGTTCGGGCCTTCTCTTGGGAGAATAATAACCTTACTCCTGTGTGTATGTATTGAGTATACTGGATTACAAGATCAAGCCAGAAAACTAGAGTATTGTCCTTCTCAGAATTGGGGCTCCCCTCATTGCTCTGATGATCCTTGCCTTTTATACTGTCCCCAGAATGTACGTCGTTGGACCTCTAATAAAAGGTCACTTAATCATCCAAATCATGGCGCCATTCATCGGAGGTTACCGCAGAGTTAAAACGCTCCCACGCCGCCAGCAATTATCATCATAAAAGGGAGTTAAAATCGTGCTATTATCTAAGGAAATAATGGCGTAGTTTACTGCTCATATTTTGAATGCGGTGCGGAAGATTCCTTTATCGACTCAGGCCCACATGTCTCGTGAGCTTTGTCGACTAGGGCCTCGGTCATAGAAGGTCTTACGACTAGGGATGGTCGAGGAAAGCTTACGATCGCATATCGATCGTAGTAGAGCTTACGATAATGGGATAGTCGATAAGGACTTACGACTATGGGGTAGTCGAGAAGACCCACGACTACTGTGGTGGTCGAGAAGAACTTACGACCTCCGATTCTCCCTTATTAATATTTAAGGGAATACTCGGGGAGTTATGTGACGTCATTATTACCTCATAATATGAATTATGGATAACTGAGGATTGTTATATCCTCGTCAGCGTGCTAAGCAGAAGGCTTTGGAAAGGAGGTTCAGTTCTTTCGAGGCGTCTTATGACAACCTTCCTCGTATGCTCTAGGTGCTGCAGGATAGGAACTCGGGCACATATATTGTTGTGAAGGACCAGCCATCCAAAAGACTGCCGCTAGGTTTTATGGTATTGTAGAGGACCTTCTTAGCATTCGGTCCGTGCATCAATGCATTCAGACACATGTTGCCTGTGATCTCAGTGGACGAGATGTTTCTAACTAGGAAATACAAGGGCATGATCCTCGACAAAGAATTGGCGTTGATGGCAACAATCGATTCTACCCTTAGCCATCGCTTTTATCGAAAGTGAGAATTTCGATACCGGTTGTGGTTCCTTCGACATCCGGCGGGAGAAGTTGGGGCACGCCCCGATGTCTCGTGATAATCCATGATCGCCACCCAGATGATGAAGGCCATCTCGACAACTTCAAAGAAACCTCAATGTGCCGCTCCCCGCCGCACCCGAGGAACAAATGGTGCATTCGCCATCCGGGGCGAACTTCTTCAAACAGATTCAGCAAAGAACAGCTTGATGAAGCTATTCAAGAGGCTTGTTATGCGTAACCAAAGAACGAATTTGATGCGCTAGGTAGGTGTTGGAGGAGCACACCAGAAGCATGTCGCCGAGAGGAACAAGCGTGTTCTCATTCCTCGGGCGGACAAAACCGAAAGTGCCTCACACCATCAGGAGCTCGACCTCCCCATTTGACGGAGGACCTCAAGGGACATCGGGTGTTTCTCTCTATTGGATTAAGGCCGAGCCATTGGAGAAGTGGTCCTTCATCGCACGACACGCGATGGTGCAAGGTATGGCATAATGACCACTAACCTTGCAGAGGTGTACAACTAGGTTATTAGGGCCTCGTTTCGGCCTCTTGTCGCCATCGCCGGCGCTCGCATGGTACAATAGGATATTTCAAGGAAAGGCATGCAAATGTGGCACTTCATGCACCAACCCACGTATAATCAGATCGCTCAAGATTACAACATACATGCAGGCCAAGACCGAGAAGGTTCAGTCACACATGGTCTTCGTAATGGACAAGACGGAGCATCGATTCGACGTGATCCTCCGAGACAGAGCCGGATTTGGGACGGCTCAGTCTCTTGTTACCCATGAGGTATGCCTTGGAGACCATGTGAATGAACCTAGTTGCACATGCAACAAGCTAAAGCTCCTTCACAAGCCATGCTCTCATGTCCTCGGCGTGCAGGGACCATCCGCATGGACCCATCGAACTTTGTATCGGAGTACTTCATGAAGGAGAGGGTGCAAAGAAAGCGGAAAGCGGCGTAGCTAAGAGGCTTCAAGGTTGTGGGTAACTTCGCCACGTTGGATCTTGCAAATAGGACTTGGATTCCTCGATCTAGACCGTTGAAAGGGGGAAGGGTCACAAGAGAGTCATCGCATTAGGAACGATATGGACGAAGGGGAAGCTAGAGCGCCGGGTAGATGTTGCAGCCGCTGCCGCCAGGAAGGCCACACTGTGAGAACTTGCAAGGAGCCTGCCGACACGTAGGAACTTGTATTAGAACTGCTATTATGTTGTAACTTGTACTTCAGTCAGTACTTTGGTTCTTGTAAGCACTATGGAACTAATTGTATCGTAATTGCAAATTTTAACTCTATTTGAAGTGTCAATATCTCATCTTAATTCTAGAGGATAATGTCTGGTATGGAATAGCTCAGTTTTTAGTACTTGTTCATACAATGCATGTTTGTTCAATGCATATCGACACCTATAGCTTAATGCACGCGACACATCGATGCAACAGTCAACTCGATAAAAGGCAACCACAATGATGCGTCCACCATTTAGTTACATGCGTTACGAGATTGAACATAATTGCGTACAGAATGGGATACCACCGAGGTACAAGCTTCTCTGTCCGTGCCTAATTGTAGAAGGTGCCTCACTCAACCCACATAGAGTGTTGTACAGGGGGGCACCTTGGACGTGGCTGGCCATCGTTGTAGTGGCATGCACATATGCAGTTAGGGTTCGACAAAAAGATGTGGGATCGAGGAACTTCCTATGTTCACAACCTCCTCGTTGTTCTCTCACACAGATCTGGTGGAGGTCATCATTTTGCTCGTTGAGATTGTCAATCCGCACCTCCAACTCAAAGATTCAGGCCCACAATCTATCCACGCACATCACAACATGTCGCTCATGGGGAGGATCGATCCAATGGACAAAGGTGCATTTCGCCATCTCGCCGCAAGGGATGGTTAGCATGGAGGCTATATTAATAAAGAATATGAAGCAAACTATTTGCTAATTGTACCCCGTAATGTGGGCATCGAAGAAACGCCGTCCGCCATCGAAGGGCCGCCCAAGACCTGCATGACAACGCCCTCCACGGTTCCAGATTTCGCCATACCGGTTGAGCACGCTTGTTCGGCATCAACCAAGAGTTAGACCCAAGTCCTCCCTCCTTTCTAGGGAAGGTCTTGCTTCGGCGACCCCGGTTCGACTCGTCCCTCCATGTCCGCCATGGTAGGTTATTGTAGGCTAGAGAAGGTTCTTTTTCCTATGGTTTGAAGGGTAGAGTGGTCCTACTTTTCGAGTGTGGACCGTGACATTTTATAGCCTCGGGGAGGCTAACAAAGCGGTTAATGTGTTAGCTTGAAGATGACAAGACGCATGTAGGTCGTCATGGCGCAAAGACAAGACTAAACGGGTACTTTGGCGCAAAGGACAAGACCAAAGGAGACAAATTTTACGCAGCGACAAGACCACAGGGGTAGCTTTATGCAAAGGACAAGACCAAAGGAAACAAATTTTGTGCAAAGGACAAGACCACACGGGCAGCTTTTTACGCAGTGACAAGACCAAAGGAGACAACTTTTGCGCAAAGGACAAGACCGCACGGGCAACTTTATGCATTACAAGACCAGACAGGCAGCAGCTTTGGGCAAAGGACAAGACCAAAGAAGATAGCTTTATGAGTGACAAGACCACACGGGGCACGGTTGATGACTATGTTTCACGGGTCATGGATATGGAGATATCAAACCAATAATATGGACACATGTTAGAGAACATGATGTTGGATTAGACCCACCTTGAGACACTATTGAGATTGTTATGATTCTATGTGTCGTTAGTTGGTCTCAAGCAATGTTGATGTATAATGCTTAGACCTGAGATCAGCATGGTTTCCTACATATGTAATAGCACTATTAGGGGTTGCCAAACGCTACTCCGTAACTGGGTAGTTATAAAGGTAGCTTTCGGGTATGCTATAAAACATGCAGAGGAATGTGACTAGTTGGATATGGGATTTGCCCCTCCTAACATAATAGGAGAGATGTCTATGGGCCCTCGTGCCAGGTCGGATAAAGAAAGTGCATGGCCATGCCACTAGTAGTCAAGTGTTCACCACGGAAGTAATCTCGACACTCGACGAGAAAGTATTGAATAGTCCATGGATGACACAACATCTCACCGGAGTTCAACCGCACATCGTGAGGCAAAGGAGTATACACGAGTAGGTCACTTAGCTCGAATCAGCTACGACTAGTCGATGGAGATACGAGCTAGTCGAGACCGGTCAAACGTAGTCACATGGTGGTCGTGAATTCGTCGAAGGAATTACGTAATTGGTCAGAACCAAATACTAACCGGTCAGATAGAGATAGGACCGGTCGTAAGTGATGAGGACCTCGTCGCAAGGTAGTCGAGTCGAGATCCCTAGTCGGATCGACGGTTCCTGAGGATCGAATCAGAGATTCAATCGTGAGAATCGGCGATTCTACGGATTTGTAAAAATACACATATTTAACATCTATACTATAAGTTTGTATGATTGTTATATGGTTTACCACTTGCATGTTCCTTAAAAGTAGCTAGACATACTCCAGAATAAAAAGAGCTTATCATTATCAAGCTCAAGATTGCTCATGCCATAATATAGATATTTGTACTAGCATTACCACACCGATACAATATTTTGCATGCTCCTTGTTTATTTATAGTTTCATTCTCGAGAAATTAATATCAACAAATTTTGCTCTAAAACAAAATATCAAGAAAGTCTGCCTCTAAAAAATTGCCCTAAGTCTCTACGAGTAGGATCGACAAAGGAGATTTGGATCGACAGTCGTCGTGGGTTCAGAGAACCGTAAGACTCTAAGAGTAGGATCGCGATCCCACCGACCTTGAGTAGGATCGGATCGGCAAGAAGACTTGGATCGACAGTCAGTCGTGGGTTCGTGAGAGTCGTGAAGACTTTAAGACTTGGATCGCGATCCTAACTACCTTGCCCGGTCAGTAGATCATATTGCATTAAGGTTCGTCCGATATAATTTGTGTGTATTCGGAATCGTTATGTTCGCTAGGAGCCGCATTCGACTCGTGATCGAAAGGGTTTCCAGTCACAACCGACACGCATGAACCTATAGGGTCACACACTTAACAAAGTTGGAACAAACCAAGACGAATACAATTTGACAAACGTGTTCGGATAGGATGCATCACGAGCACTATATAAGGAGATGCATAAGGTCATGGGATTGACGCGAATCGCCATCAAACCCTAGCCGCCATCTTCCCGAGAGCTCGCCGCGCGACTTGGTGATAGTACATCGACGCATTTCGCTGTTCCTTCCTGCACGTGTGGATACCATAGAGGCGCCATCGCGATCAAGGCGCTTTGAGGACGATCCGCGATCTTCACAAGGAACGCAAACGTTCTTTGGAGGAGACGATCGACTCGTGAGGACGCTGGACGATCGACTACGACCAGGCTGCTCCAACCCTTCTTCCGCTACTCTATGCATCTGGTGGTAACGATCTGTGATCATCTACTTCTTGGCTTCCTAGTTTGCGTGGTAGAAATTTTTGATTTGTAGCTATTGCAGCCTACCCCATAACCCAACAGTGACAAGACCAGAGGAGCGGCCTTGCAAGATGACAAAACCACACGGACGACTTTGTGCAAAGGATAAGACCAGAGGAGCCAAGATTATGAGTGACAAGACCAGACGGGGCAACTTTGCACAGTGACAAGACTACACAGGGCAGTGTTGCTCAGTGACAAGACCAAAGGACATCACTCCATGCCAACCATGTGGCTTATAAAAGTGGGTGCGACAGATCTGGGAGAGAACACTACACAACCAAACCCAACACTACAACACCAGAAGCTTCCTCTCCACGCCACAAAGCACTACACCAGAGCTTCCTTCACACGCACGGATAGACGACAGCAGAGGCAATGGGGACCGATTCGCGAACTAGCAAGGGCATTGGGAGCGGGACGACCGAGCAAGGGTTGCTAGGGCCCGGGTCGAACAAGAGACACTGCTTACATGGTATCTATTCGTAATGAAGCCCCCCGTAGTAGCAACCCCATGCCGAACATTCCAACCGAGTGTTCGCCGCAACACCCGCCCGAGGAGGAGACGCCGCCCCTCTGTTGGTGCAAGGACAGATGCAAGTTCTTCAAGTCCAAGCACCCGCTCAGCTTGGGCATGCATTACTGGGGTTGCGCAAACTACTCCAGTCACTATCCTGACCGACATCGAGACACGAGCAGCTATCGACAGCCAGTAAGGACCAGTTATAGTGTGTTCCCATACTATTTCTCTTTCAAAGTACGCACTAACAACCTCTCCCGTCTAGCTGTAGTCTCCGGATCCGCTATGTGGCTACGCAAGTGGATCAACCACGAGATCCACCCACATGACCAGTGGTCTCTGGACATGGATGAGTGGCATAACCAAAGAGACCGCGAGATCCGGGAGGAGCAACGCCGCAATGACGAGCACAACGAGCGCATACGTCGGGAGACGCAAGCTCATGTCGAGGCGTGCAGGCGCAGGGAGCGTGAGGCTCGTGAGAGGGAGTGCGAGAGAAAGAGGGAAACTACGGCCAAGGCCAAAGAGGCCGGTGAGGAGTTCAACGCTGACCTAGCAAGGAAGGGAAAATAGCCCCGGTCCATGCAGTAGGTCGGATCATTCTGTACTAGTCCCCCGTCGAAGGTCGAATCTATTTCCATTCCAAAAAGGTGCATATGTATCGTAGGAGTACTTCGGTTTGTTGCATCGTGTATGATGTTGTTTGTTATGCACGTAACCAAACCCTATACGCCATGTTATTCCCAGCTTCGTTGTAAAGTCTAATTTAATTCGCAACATCAAATCTCCTCGTCTTTTCGCATTTGATTCTTCCGTATTATTCCTAGCATCATTATAAAGACATCCAACAACATGTATCACTTCTGGGCAAGGTCTGAAAATATTGTTTGTGAAGGATATATACGCTGTACTGTTAAAGGTTATCAATCCACAAAAAAATGGGGCCTCCAACCACCTATCGCCCCGTGTTATTCCCTGGTGCATCGTAATATCACTTACCTTTCTACTTAAAACTCATTACTATCTCAATCGTCCTCACAAAATTCTACAGAAATTTAGCGACTACAACAATATACTGATTTATCACAAAATGTTATTATGTAGTCCGACAACTTTCGTACTTTGATATTCTACAAAAATAACAAAATGCACTCAACCAACATTCACCACACTTTTATCTTTTAAAAAAATAACATCATACAATATGATTTGTTAAATGTCATACCTACAAAATGTAATATCGATTTTAACACAATTGTTCCAATTGGATTTGCAGGTTAGGAGGTTTATTAGCTAAAATCGCCTAGTAGTTGGGCAACTTGACCTAAGTTGCCCAAGCACTGCGCAACTTGACCTAAGTCGCCCAAGCACTACGTGACTTTGTCTAACTCGCTCTACAAATACGCGATTCCAACACATGTCGTGCCCCAGTTTGGTGACTAGGTCCAGTCACGCTCTAGTCGCCCTTCCATTGAGCGACTTGGAGTTATGTCACGGGCGGTTAAGCAACTAGCCCGACTCGCCAAACCGTATGGCGACTAGAGATTATTTCTGTAAAAAAATTAATCGGTATTATTTCTATAATTCTGAATAAAAAATAGATTATTTTAAAAAATTCAAAAAAAACGAAGGTACTGTGACTTTGTGAGATTGAAAATAATGCCTCAGTTTTCTGGAAGTCATCAAAAGAGCATAAATTAGTTTTTGGACCTCAGGGTATCTCTCCTTAGATCCGTGTAAGACCTCACTTATATAGTAGATGGGTCGTTGGGATCCTCCTCTTTCTACAATAAGTACTACGCGGACCACATTTGGCGTTGCTGCCAAGTAAACTAGTAAAGGTTCACCTTCCAAAGGCAAAACCAATACTGGAGGATTTGGGAGATAAGCCTTTAAGCCTTCAAAGACTTTGTTAGTTTCTTCGGACCATTGAAACCCCTTATTACTCTTGCGGATCACCTTAACAAAAGGTAAACCACGTTCTCCTGGTCGAGAAATGAAATGACTACGAGCCGCCATTCGACTAGTTAAGGCTTGGACCTCCTTCACTGTGGAAGGTGGTCGTAATTGTTCAATGGCTTGAATTTTCTCGGGATCGACTTCAATCCCACAAGAACAAACAAGGAAACTAAGCAATTTGCCAGAACAAACCCCGAAAGTACACTTTTCAGGATTAAGCTTTATTCCATGTTTATTTATATTTTCGAAGGTCTATGTGAGATCCTTCAAATGGTCATTCTTAGTACTACTTTTTACAACGAGGTCATCTACATAGGCCTCTAAATTACGCCCAACTGACTGCTGAAGGTTTTCTGCATCAAACGCTGGTACGTTGCCCCAGCGTTTTTTTAACCCAAATGACATCTTGACATAGTAGCAGACACCAAAGGGAGTGATGAAGGCAGTTTTTTCTTCATCTTCTTTCGCCATGCTGATCTGATGGTATCTGGAATAAGCATCAAGAAAACTCATCAGTTCGTAACCCGCAGTAGAATCAACTAATTGATCAATGCAAGGCAAAGAGAAGTCATCCTTTGGGCAAGCAATATTTAAACTAGTAAAATCTACGCACATGCACCACTTACCGTTAGATTTCTTGACCAGGACCAGATTTGCAAGCCATTCGGGGTGATCAACCTCCCAAATGAAACCAGTTGCAAGGAGCTTATCGAGCTCTGCTCTGATAGCCTCTAGACGATGCAAGGCGAAACATCTCAGTCTTTGCTTGACTGGTTTTTTCTCAGGCTGAATGGCTAGCCTGTGCTCGATCACCTCCCTTGGGACCTCGGGCATATCAAATGGCTTCCATGCAAAGACATCTGAGTTGGCTTGGAGGAAGGTAAGGAGCTCATCTTGCTATTTCTCACTTAGTCCCGTACCAATCCAGACTGTCTTGGATTGGTCATCGGGGTTAAGTGGTATGACTTTTACCTCCTCATTGCGCTGAAGAGTAGCCTTGATCTTCGTGGACTTTCTTGTTTTATCCTCCAAAGTAAGATCTTTTAGAGGCAACTGATCGACAGGTTCTAATGACTTACAATCACATGAAAGTACGACGGCCTGGTCACCTTGCACCACAATCACACCCTTTGGACCAAGGATCTTAATCTTCTGGTAGGCGTGGTGTGTAGTTGCCATGAACTTTGTTAGAGAAGGTTTTCCCAAAATAGCATTATAGGCAGACTCAAAATTAACCACTTTGAAAGTAATTAACTCAGTTCGAAAATTAGTAGCTGTACCGAAGGTTACTGGTAAAACTACTTGCCCTATTGGTGTAACCGACATACCTGGCACAATCCCATAGAAGGGACTTGTCATTGGTTTAATCTTAGAACTAGGAATTTGCATCTCATCTAAAGTGTTTACGAACAACAAGTCTAAAGAACTACCGCTATCTACTAATACTCTCCCTACTCTACAATTACTTATGGTAAGGGAAACTATTAGTGGTAATTTACGAGAAGTTGACATACCTTTTGGGACGTCCTCCTTAGTGAAGGTCAGGGAGGTCTCTAACCATTTAGGGTATTCTGGACGACCAGGTGGGATTTCAATGCTGTTGACGCCCATCCATGCCACCTTATACTGCCACTCAGAGGTGTAGGTGGTTGAACCCCTGTAAATGACATTGACATGGTGATCCGTCCTTTAGAATGGCATTTCCATGTCCTTGTCATTACCTTGGACCTCTGGTTGTCCGCAATCTTCTGGTGGGATAGGCATTGGACCTTTTCCATCGTAGTAATCCTACATCTGCTTCAAGTATGACAGTTGCGGAGGTCATGGCCAGGAACTTTATGCAATGGGCACCAGCTCTCATTCCTCCTGGACATACTTGCAGATCGTGGGGCAGTTTGGTCTTTTGAACGACCTCCTGGCCTCCTTTTGGTCCAAGTACCTTTGTTTTTGTCGTAGGGTGGTCGCTGGTCAACTATCGCGACCTCCCTGATGGACTGCTTGGACCTCCCCTTCTTTTTCCTCTTGGGTTTTCCTCTGCTGCTCGTGGAGCCTTCAGACCTCTTGGAATTCTTTTCTTTGACATCCTCGAGGCCTAGCTGAGGAGGGGTGGTCCCCTTATCCACCATTCGATTCCACTCCACTGCCTCATTGGCATCGGAGTACCGATCTGCCATGTCAAAAAGTTCCGACACGGACATGGGTGAGTTGATGTTGAGGTTTTCTGTGAACCTTCGATATCGCACCGTCTGTTTAAAAGCTCGAATCACAGAGTCGTCAAAAATATTTGAGATAGTATTACATACTTCTATAAAACGCTTTACAAATTGTCGTAGATTTTCCTCGAGGATTTGGCGGAGCCGATCTAAATCATCCTCCTTTTCCGATTTTGCATAGCAACTTTTAAAGTTGTTTTGTAATGCATTACAAAGCATCTCCCAGTTATATATGGATCCTTCAGGTTGGTTGAATAACCAGGTCCTGGCGGAACCTTTTAAGACTGTGGGGATATAATTGGCCATTACCTTATCATCGCCTCCAGCAGCTTGGATGGCGGTAGTGTAAACTTGGAGGAACTCTGATGGGTTTTGTGTTCCGTCAAAAGTCTCCATACTCCTTGGCTTGAATTTCTCTGGCCAAGTGACGTCCCTCAGTCCGGGGGAAAAAGCTTTGCATCCTGCATAGGATCCAATACATTGTCGTGTATTACGATGATTATTATGACTAACAGGAGATTTGGGACATTTACTACATCCCAGAAAACGGGTGTCACGCTCACCTTGGTCTTGAACATGATGGCTAGGTGCATCATAATTTCGACTCTGCCTTCGGCGTCCAATTGAGGACCCCTCTAGGTGTGAATCCATTTGGGAAAGCTCAATTGGCGATTGGGCAGAAATGTTCTCCACCGCATCTTGTAGCTCTTGTGCAATTGCACGCATTACTTACACTCCTTGCTCTGGAGTCAATCCTTCCGGAGGACGTGCGATGACGCTTGCTAAATAGCGAATGCGCTCTACAGGGCAATCCTCCTGTATGGGGATTGGTAAGGCATTTGAATCTCTTACCATCGTTGCCCACGGCGGTGGCATACACATCGCCAGCAGTGGCGCCCTCGCTGAGGAGCCATGGGCGTCTTGGTAGTAGAGGTCACGAACCTGCGAAATGTGCGCTTGTGTGGCGGCACTTATCTCAGCTTGTTAGGCCTCTTCCTCTCGTTGGAGGCGTTGTTGTTCCTCCTGCTCCCGGCGTTGCCCTGATGCTCTAGGATTATCACGGAGATCGGATTGAGTGTCATCGATGGTGGTGACCTGACAACCATCGAAACATGTGGAAGGGGTGAACATGCCCTCAGAGGAAGAGGACAAGTTGTATTGTAGGGTGAATAGAAGATTCTCCCCATATGTTCTCTCTAGGCCTTCAGTGTGGAGGCCGCTAGCAAGATCATCACGGTTCGCTGGGCTCTAGGGACCTTCCGAATCTCCTCCTCCAAGGGAGATAGGCTCAGATAGTATTCGTCCACAGCGGTACTTGTGGACGAAGGCACGTCCGACATGGAGCCAGCAGAGGCAAGAGGTTCGGTGCGCGACGGTGCCTTAGCAATGGCCCCAGAGGAACCATGGGTGTTGCCGGACACGAGGATGAAGTTTTTCTCCATGTCATCATCGTAGTCGGAGATGTCGAGGATGCTTTCTTCTCTCCAAGCAGGCAGGTTGTGATTCATCAGCAAAATGCAAAACACATTGTGAGACCCCGATTTATTAGGCTCATAATACTTAGTCATCCAATTGACCCTAGTATTATCAACTAAATAAACCATGCCTCGAGATATATGTACTTCCCAAGAATGCAAGACACACAACTCATTACAAAAGATTGCATCAATTCCATTCAAACACATAGAATGTAACAAGCAACAAACCGAAGTTAATATACATAAAGGATAGTTATTAAAAGAGAGGCCGACCGCCAAATACAACAAGACTACTAAGATAACAATGAAGCAAAAAGTGCCATAGAGATGGCCCAAAACAAGAGCCAACCAAGGTGCCTTCACCCACAAGGCAATCGACCGACCGCCAAGCTAGTCGCTTCCTAACCATCAAGACAAATTATTAAAAGTAAAGCCCTTTGGGCTCTACCTCTCTGCAACAAGGTTATTAAGCAAAGCAAATGATTACAAAATGTACTCTAAGATCGACGTAGTATAACAGAACTATAGTTTAACTACATGCAAGCTTTATTTAAGTGGATGAGGCTTTGACTCATTTTAGCATAAAGCAAGTTTTCATTTGCAATAATGTAATAGATTGAAAGCAATTTGGCAAAGCATTTTTAATTGTTGAAGTAACAACGAGATAATAACATAATAACAACATATGAACAACCCGAAGTGACTAACCCAATAGCCACCACAACAATAGTATGAATTACCCATTCATACCACCCATGTCAAGTTTTAATTAAAGGTTGTAGTCTAGTTCTCACGGGCGCTTCCGAGCGTGTCCATAACCTAGGACGAGGCTATTCAATAGTTTTAACCTCGCAGGGTGTACCAATGTACCCACACGCCGACCGCTTTTCGCCACATGATTTAGCACACTTCCTTTGGTATGCCGCACGGCTAAGTCCTACGAGACATTTCCAATGGATGATGCTAATTACGAGCCGCAACCCACGGGATAAAGACACATTAGACAGCCTAACCGGCCCGCCAATGCTCCTTCCCAACACACACACACACACATTTTATTTAAACATACCCACCGACCAGCTCATAATTAACACCTCCCAAAGTACTTAGTCAAGAGAGGTCCCATATCCCCCTCGTGTGGTTAGCACGCAAAATTGCTCAGAACGGTGGCGCAAGTAACTCGGTCCTTAATGACCCGGGCATACTACCATATTCCAAAAACCACACCATCCATCCAATATGCCCAAGTCCAAATCAAACTTTTATTTTCAGATTTTGACTTTACAAAATAACAAAGCACAAGTGCTGGACATAAAGGAGTAATAATTAGATTTGTGTGATCAAGACCATCGACTAAATCGATGATCGCCCATTACTACCGATAACTAAGCATGTCTAAGCAGTTTAAATCGAAACTACTAATGATAAGAGCTCATCCAACGAGCTCAAACCACAGCAAATAACCTAGGCTCATGGTAGTAGAGGATGAACAATTCCTACAGATTATGCAACTATAGGCTTGCTAGCTTATACTTTAACACAAAGTAGCATGCATACATACAAGTAAAACAATATATTAACCTTTAAAGTAAAGGGACGATAAAGGGGATATGATCAAACTGCTTGCCTTGCTGTTGCTGGTCAACTTGTTGCTGAGGATCGCTCACGGAATCAACACATTCGTCAACACCTAATCGAAAAGACGAAAACAATCGATAAGAACGACGAAAACGACAAAGACAGCACAGCAACCGAACTCCAAATACTCTGAAATTTCTACAGCAGCAAGAGGATGATTTTTAGGGAATTTAGCAACAAGAACCAATTGATTTGGATTCTCAATGCAAAAGTTATGAGCAAAACAAATCTGCTCAGCTCTAAAAATACAAATTGCCACTATTCACTAATTTAATTATGAGACAACATTTTCTAGAAAGGTGGTGATACTGAGATTTTTACAGTAAAACCAGCACCTCATGAGATGAATAACACAATTGAGTTCACCTCATTTGGAGCTATTATGCATTTTCTATAATTTTTCAAAAACAAGAACTTGAACAAAATTATAATGCACAAGAATGTTTTCTGAAAACAGTGACATGCCTAAATCCTATTCTAACATTTAGAGCATTAACAGAGGAAACCAACAAAGTTGGATTCACTCAAAAATAATCTACAGATCAATAATTATGCATTTTACAAGTTAAACACTACATTTAAAGTTAGTTTTAAAACCTATTTGCAAAACCATGTTCTGGAGCTGAACTGGGCTCATAACCATTTTTAGATTGGAGCCCAGGTCAAACCAGAGCTAACACAATTTGAATGATCTCATTTGGATTTAAATTGAATTAGTTATGCAATTTTAAAGTTCATACCTTTTTCGGTTTAAAATTAAGACCTCACAGAGGTCCTAAGGACTAGAACGAATCGGGAGGACATGAGCCATAGATTTTGAATCTAACGGCTCAAGACCTCCCAGCGATAATGCGACACACGACTGCTGAGATCTAGAGGACATGGGCCGTGGATCTTGGATCCCACGGTCCTTGTCCTCCCAATGAACGCCAAGACGCTGTCTGCCATGTGAGATAGAGGTCGTGGCCGTTGATCTTGGATCCAACGGCTATGACTCAAGATCTCAAGGCCAAGGCCGTCTGGACCTCATGCGCGCAATCGAGAGGAGGTCGTGGGTGTTGATGGCACATCCAACGGCCACAACACGAAGGAGGTCTCAACGGCCGCGATCAACACAGGAGGACATAAGCGCTTAGATCAACGCGGGAGGTCATAACGGCAGAGATGACCTCGAGGAGGTCCAAGCGAGGTCTTAACGCCGCTGCACCTCCGTGGAGGTCCGGACGGCCACGATTGCGCAAGGGAGGTCTTGGACGTGCGATTTCGACGGAGGAGGTCCGGGACGCCCTGCACCAGCGCTTTGCGCGCACAAGACGCCTTCGGACAGAGTTAATGCGACGGGACACAAGGAGGTCGCGCGAGAGGTCTTAAATGCGCGCGGGCGGGATTAAAGGCGCTAAGACACGCCAATGATTAGTGATATTTGAGCAATGATTAGCGATTAACGCGGGCGGATCTTTGTCCTAAACCGACACGAGACGGGCCGGACGTCCGACAAAATTTTGAGGACGCCCCACGGCTTATCGCCGGCGATTTAGGGCACGACGGCAAGACACCGAGGGCACCGCGGGACCGCAATAGCCAGCGATCTCATCGACTCCATTTCGACGGCATGGGCGGCTTAGAGCGCCGACGAGCCGAGAGGAGCAAGGAGACCACACGGCCAAAAAGGCAAGAAGCAAAATTTGAGCTCTGCAATGCCATTCAAGCCGGTGCCCAAGAAAAGCTCCGCAACAACATACGGGTGCCCAGCTCTAAGGACTAACAGAGTTTACCCGAAGTCCAGAGGAGCCGAGGAGGTCGAGGAAGGAAGGACCGGTCTTCGGGAAGAAAGGTGTTCCATGACCAAAGCTCCAACTTCAAGATCCACTTTGGCCACCTCTCAAAAATGCCCAAACAAATTAAGTTAGGGTTAACTTCCAAGAGGTTTTGGGAGCACAAAGTGAGCAAGGGTTGAAAAGGAGCCACTTGGAACTCTTGTGCCACTGAGAAGCTCCAAGGACTTCAACAATGGCAGCAAAAAGGGGAGGTTAGTGTAGGGCAAGCTCAGCCAAGCACAGGCAAGGCCAAGCTCGAAGGTGTGTAAAAGAAGCCAAGGGCCACAGCGGGGAGGTTATATAGCTAGTGCAAAAGAGGTTCTGGACCACGGGTTAAGCTCATGGTGAGCTTAGCCCATGGGAGGTCCACGGGAAGTCCATGGAGTTGACATGATGGAGAGGACAGAGTAGGTTAGACAGTATTCCTGCCTAGGGGCGAAAGAGTCGACACGCATTTAATGCTTGCGGGCTCAGAGCAGCTTGGACAAGACCTTGCTCGACTTTGCTTCATCGCCATGGCTGACGCGCCCAAATTTAGGAGAAGAACAGGCTAATCTCTCCACCATTGGATGAAAAGGATGGGGAGGTCCTAGCCCTGATGTTATTTTTGAACCGTTATGTTTTAAGTGACCGGGAGGAGGTCCCACCACACGATCTTGACGGGAGGTCATGGCCCTCCGATTTCCATAACGCAGATGCAAGAAGGAAAGGGATTAGAGGTCCAAGGCGTTGGATCTAAATCCAACTAAGTGCGGACCTCCCGAGGACTTAACGCTTGGGCACGCCACCCAAAATGTGGAGGTCATGGCCTTTGGATTTAAATCCAAGGGCATAACAGATAGGGAGGACTTAGACGCTGCAAGAACGCACAAGAGAGGTCATGGCCTTTAGATTTAGATCTAAGGGCTACGACCTCATGTGCGCCGAGGTCTGATCGCGACAAGGCGAGGAGGAGGTCGTGATCGTGGATCTTAATCCAACGGTGCACAACATGAGATGGGGAAGGTTTTGTGCGCTGGATAATTTGGGAGGTTGTGGGTCGTTGGATTTGATCCAACTACAAGACAACAATTGAAGGGAGGTCCTGGTCTGCGATGATTTGCAGGCGGAGGTCGTGGGCTTTGGATTTAAATTAACGGCCACGACCTCAACAAGGTGGAGAGGTCTTGAAGGTTTTGATAAGGAGGGGAGGTCATGGCCATGGATCTTTGATCCAAGGGTCGGACCTCATGTAGGTGGGAGGACCTCACTGTGAATGTTTGAGGAGGAGGTCGTGGCTGTTGGATGTAAATCCAACGGCTACGACCTCATCAAGGTGGAAAGGGAGGTCAGGCCGAGGTGCGAAATGGTTAATGACCGGCTTTGCAAAGCGGCTAGCCCAAGGAACAAAGCAAGAGGTTTTTGAATTTGAACCTTTAAACAGTGAGACTTTGCAGAATTGTTTGGGATAGCCAAACAACTCCAAAAATTATGAAATTTTAACAGGAGCTTGCTGACATCATGATTAACCTTACATAAAATTTCCAGAGGCTATCATGCTATGCATTTTTCTCAGGAAATTCATGAAGGTTGTTCAAGAAATTGTTTTACCTCCAAAAATTATCAAACAAGTTTTATAACTCATGATATTTTTCAGAGGGGTCCCACAACATTTCTAGGACCAAGGAAAAATATCTCCAAGGGTTTGGCACAAGATTTGTGACAAATGGGAAATGAGTTTGACTTTTGGTCAACAAGAGCTTTGTGTTTTTGGATTACACAACTCTTGGACAAGAATCTCATGAGAGTTTTAGGTTTTCAAGATGTCGAGAAAGTTTTAATTTCTACACATTTAATTACCTTTGAAACAAACCCTGATTATACATTTGGGATGTTACACACATTACCAGAATTGAGTAGGCGAAGATGATAACAGCGCTCCCCACGAATGGCGCCAGCTGTCAACGTCTGGGACTCTCGTCACGTAAACGGACAAACAAGAATATAAGAAAGGAAATGGAGATTACTATCTATTCGCCAAGGGACTCAAAATTGTGAATGTGTATTGCAAAGAGTATGCTTTGATTACAGGGAATATGGCTATGAATACACGTGGATTAGGGCTATTTATAGTTTTACAAGCGTCGGTAGTAGGTTGCAGAGGTGCCTCTTCGCGCCAAGGGTTGCGTCTCTTCACGCCAATCGTCACGCCCCTTCGTGATGACCATTATTGCTGATATCTCCACGTGTAGCTGTTATTAACCACACGTGGGTAACCGCCTCCTATGACCTCCTCCACAGGGGGTGGTCCTAGAGAGGTCTTGGAGAGGTCCTAGAGGAACCCATAGAGGAGATCCAACTGGGCCTCTGGGAGAGTTTTCGGGAACGGTCAAAGAAAAGACTTTACAGGCTCACCTTTCGACTGCTTGATTGATCTTGGGCCCAGAAGATTAACTCAGGCCCAGTAAAAATCTAGCTTATCTATTAATAAGCAAATAAAGATATACCCGGATAATTGACTAGTCAACAATCCTCGTCAAAGTCCACGAGAGAAGACTTATGCATAATTTTGTGCAAAATGAGAGAGCGGGACTGTGGTGGTCGGACCACATTGACTATCATAAGTATCGACCGGACTAGCCTCTTGGGTTAGAGTCTGATGAGGATGTCGACCCAAGCTCAAATGGTAGCAAGGAGGATGCACCCTAGGGTAGTGGCATCGAGACTTGATGATATCGTAGTGCGGTCGCTCATACTACCGCAAGAAGAAGGGTCCTAGTGGGGGTTTGATGCTTACACCCTCTCGGATGGGCAGCACTTCTTTAGCAAGATGGCCGCGCAACAAGCTATAGCATGGTACGCCTTGTCCATCAGCCGAGTGTACCGGCTGCACCGGTCTAACCCAGGACATTACGGAGTAAAGTGCATAGTGGAAGGCTGCCCTAGCAAGGTCAGCGCTCACCGAGCAAAGTTCTTTGGCTCGATCTTCACGGTCAAGGCGGTGACCGAACACACTTGCGAGCTTAGTGATCCACTGCCGCAACATCGAATGTGACTTACGGATATGTGGCAAGCCTCATCAGCCACCTAGTTGCGGAGGACGGTTCCGTCTCCCCAAGATGTCATTGCCGGTTGCCAACAAAGTTGGTTATCCAAATACTATAGCAAGGTTCAACGAGCCAATCAGAAGGTTATCGAGTCCATGTACAAGACGTACGAAGAGGCGTACAACCTTATGCCGAGAATGCTTCAACAGATTGCTGAAGCAAACCCTCGCACGTACATAAACAAGGTTGAAACTGAAGATGCTGATGGAGGCCCCAACTGCATCATACTAGACTGGGTGTTCTAGGCTTTCGCACAGACTACCGTAGAGGGCTTCAAGTTATGTCGTCCCGTGCTCACGATGGACGGCACTTTCCTCACGGAAAGGTACAAGAGCACCATTCTCACAGTGGTAGCGGCCGACGCGAATGACCAGCTTCTCCCGGTTGCTTTTACCATCGTAGAGAGTGAGAACACATCCAGTTGGCTGTGGTTCCTAACGAATGTGAAGCAGATGATTGTGGGAGCCCAACATATGTCTTATCACATACCGCAATGCTGGGTTGTTGTCGGCCTTGAACACCATGAAGAATGGCATGGAACCCTCTCACCAGTGGAATGATGTGGAAACCCGGTGGTGCATGAAGCACCTTGCATCGATCTTCTTTATGCGGTTCCATAGTCAGGAACTAATGAAGATGTTCAAGGTGTTGTGCATGCAGAACCAGAGACAGAAGTTTGAGTCCATCTAGAAAGATCTCGAACATTGGACTACGAGGCATACAAGGGAGTCCCCTCCGGAGGCACAGAAGGGATAGCAAGACATGAGTGGGCAATCCAGCAGAACCATAATTTTCACCCAATGGATTAATCTCCATGCTCCTGAGTTGGAGAAATGGTCACTACTCTATGACACAGCCGGTGCAAGGTACAAAATTATGATGACCAACATGTCTGAGGTATACAATAGCGTGTTGAAAGGTGTGAGGTGCCTCCCTATCACCGTAATTATTGAGGAGACATGGACTCGCACGGTCGGTTACTTTGTCAATAGATCCACCACAGCAAGGTGACAATTGGAAGAAGGGAAGCAGTGGTCCGAGAACATGCGGACGTATATGGACCGAAGATGGAGAAGGCCCAAATGCATGACATCCGGGGTGATTGATGGCCTCAGGAGGAAGTACGAGATCAGGCTGAGGGAAAAATATATCAATAGTCATGCCAAGAGGGAAAGAAAACATGCATGCACCCTGATGATGTGGCTACATGCACCTGCAACAAGCCGAAGCTCCTGCACAAGCCATGCTCCCATGTGTATAAGGCATGTGCACAAATGAGGTAGATGTCTACGCCGTATAACTTCGAGTACTACGACATGCATCATCTTTTTGGTACATGGAATGAAGAGTTTCACTCGCATGGCGTGGACATGAACTATAGGAATCTTTGGCCGGACATGGTAAAATGGGACCCGAACAAGGCCTTGAAGTCAACTGGGAAGGGACGACAGTAGACGTGGTGCTTCCAGAACGACATGGATAACGGCCAGTGTGGGGGCCTGTGCCGCACGATGAATTGTAGGATATGCAAGACCCTCACCACTCTATGAAGGGTTGCCCCAATAGACCGAGCTCGTCCAAAGTCGTCATTCCGTGTCATAATGTATTGTATTGTCTGCCTATATGGGGACCATCATGTCATGCAAATAGGTAGTCTACTCATATTTGTGTATATCTTTACGTCATTCTTTATCAACGCGTATGTATCTGGACATTTTATTTGTTCCAAATTATCTCACCCTTGTTTTGTGCGCAACAGCTAAACATTAGGTCAACCTTCAATTTGTCAGACTCGTTGTCAAAATTTTATGCGAAGATACTATAGAAGCGCAAGTGGCTTGCGAAGAGGTCTAAACCCTACCCAAATTTTTCTATGAAAGATTTGCTGGTACCACCAGAGATCCCACGACCACAATGTGTGTGCGAAGAACCGGTGAAAATCATTCAGTCCACACACCCGGCCACCGCCGCTAGGGCATATTATACGTGCAGGAACATCCTCGTAGGACAATCATACACACACATCGATTTTTCACACCTTACGTTCAATTCCATAAATTTTATAACTTCATCCACTCATAACGATAGCCCGAGATGCGTTGCAACTTCTTCCAATGGATAGATGGCTTGGAGATGTACGATAGGGCGTTCATCCATCAGAAATACATGTTGAACTACGCGATGCGAGCCGAGACCTTCTAGCGATGGAAACCTTACGTACTGGACCCTACTGAAAAGGCACCGGAGGAGCCCAGGATAGCAGGGTGGTGGTGGTGGACCCCTGAACAGGAAGCTGAGTACGACAAGGGAAGACTCCTGCTACCGAGGCCGGCGGCCGTCGTTGCTTTTCCCATCGCCCGGGCACACTCCATATCGAAGAGGTAAGTTATGTACAATTTGTATCCTGATTATGTATTTGGCCTTTCATTCTGCTAACACCATGTAATCGTCCAGCCTGTCTCGCGAAACATGGATGACTTCGACACTCGCCGCCACCATAGGTAGTCCCGAGACAAGGGGAAGGCTCCTGCTCTTGAGACTGGTGGCCACCATAGCGTTTCCAGTCGCCAGTCCACACTCCATCTCGAAGAGGTGAGTTGTGTACAATTTGCATCCTGATTATACATTTGGCCTTATGTTACCCTAACATCATGCAATTGTCCGGATTGTTCGCAGAACATTGATGACTTTGACACTTGCCACCGCCGTGGGCAGTCACGAGACAAGGGGAACAGGCTGATGCGGCGTAAAGATTAATTTCGATCCTCCTTTTTTCCGATTCCAAAAGGGTCGCGCATGTATCTTAGATGTAACAAACCACGTGCCGCATTTAATTCGTAAATTACAAAGTCTATTCCTAAATTTCATCAAATTTATTTTTAAAATTTTAGATTGCTACTCCACATGAAATATCCAAACTCCCGTGACTCCTACCCGGTATAGGGTTTCATGATTTCATGTGAACCTCGTTGTTTTCTGATTTTTATGTTAACCCAAACCGATCTACTCCGACAATACGCACATAACATACAAAATATGCATACAAATATAGCACAACAAAAGCACATAATATCTATATAGTGCAATTACACATGGGATACAATATGGCTCACTCGTCTGAGCCACTCTCTGCTCGCTGTGTCTGCGTGCCCGTCCTGATTTTGCTTCAACCATGTCCCGTGGGATACGTTAACCGGTTCGGAGAGCGTATATTGGTTCGGAGGGGGTACGGTGACCGTTGAGTGGGCGGAGGGCATCACCAAGCGGACTCTGCCCCAGCTGAGTCTGTCCAATGTCAATGTCGTCTAGTTGTGTCATGCCAAATTGGTTACCACCTGCAATCAAGTCATTGATGAAGGAATCAAGAAATCCACGTCCGGATCGTCCTGGAGGAGCTCTAGCCTTCACCGTGCGATGTGCCAACGACTCTGGAGGAGTTTTGCCCTTGGTACGGAACTCCGTACTGGTCAATGTATGACAGAGGTGGGTGCCCTAGGTGCCAGGGTCTAACCCATAGCACATTGTGATACTCCCTAGTAGTAGCTGGGATGGTTGTCTCCCCATCGGTTGACGGATGACCGTCACCCCCGCGCTCAACTGAAGGCTATAAGATGGAATTATGTTAGGCCAAATAAATATTCAGGACAAGAACTAAACATATCGCACTTCTTGGATGTGCAGTGCGGATGACCGAGGGGGAGCGCCAGTCTGAGTACGGGGCGCGGACGGCAGAAGTAATGCATCCCGATGGACGTGCGGTTGGAGGACGACATGATGTTACCACAACCTAAGGCGTAATAAAAAACATGACATAAATTTGTACAAAACTTACCTCCTCACCAATCTGCAGTGTGGATGACCGACGGGAGCGCTACGACGCCTGCCGGTCTGACTAGGCCGTGCCGACCTAGCAAGTGAGCATGGTCAGCCCACTCAGTGCGTGGAATGTAGGACGTCGTCTCTCGAACGACTGTAGCTCATGTTCTTTATTACATTCTTTGACTCCACAAAGATGTACTTTAAAGTGCTCAAAAGCCCATGGTACGGTGTGCTCTGGGTTACGGATGGCGATCTCGATGCGCTTGCGATCCGCTATAGCCACTCCAACTGAAGTGACAGACAACACTGGTTCAATAACAAACAGTACAAATATCATCAATGAAACGAGCAAAGGTTGTGAGTGTTTTATGGTGTTGTCACGCCACGAGACGCTGTGATGATCGACCAAGTGACATAGCCCCTCCTTGTGCGTCACCTGCTCTAGATGTTCTGGTGGAGGACCGGTGAGTCTAGTGTGCGACCATGGTACGTACCACTCGATGTACTAACGGTATGTCCGTACATCATACGATCGCTACTCTTGTAGGATATCAATGTGCGCTGCCTTTGTCCAAGCCATAATCCATTCATGCTGGACTTCTTGCTAGTCCTAAGCATGTCGACCCACCCTTGATCGCCTGTATTCAAGAAGTATTGATGTTAGAACAACGGATGTAGGTACAAAGTGTAAACATTACTAGGATGGAGTTGGACTCACAAGTAGATGACTCGTTGTAGGATCCTGCCATCGGGAGGCGGCACAAGCTGGTACAAATTGAACTATCACATTACACATTGTGGCACGTAAGGCTCCACCATATGGGTAAACACCAGGTGGTAGGTTGTCACCCATAATCCGGCGTCCTGCGTGCATTGCACGGACAACCTGAGTGGCGCTACCGTGTTCATGAAATCTGGGCTCCATGGAGCCCATATGATGTTGTTGTCGTCCAACAACTTGAACTCGTTGTGGAACAATGAGTAGCACCTTGTCGATCTGTACTTGGCCTAGCATAACTGGACAGTAGTCCATCGGTAACCCATAGTGGGACCATTTATTAGGTTGTGCAACTTAGGGTACGGGTGCACTGCTTTCCCGAAGGAGGGCCGTGCAACAAAAAAGTGCTCCCAACTCCATAGATATAGGAGCACATAGCAGACGGCAAGTACCGGTTTCACACCGGTGTAGCACCACGAAGCGTCACACAACCCCCTGTATGTGGCTCAAAGGACGATTGATCCCCAACTGTAATGAGACATTGCCCCAGCCTCCAGTCAGCCAAAGACTCGACGATGCGGACGAAGCTAGGGTACACCCAACCACCCTGTGTGGTGGGAAATAGGGCTGAACCCAAGAGATGAAGAAGGTAAGCGACGAGGTGCGTCCTAACAATCTCATCAGGTGCATTCGGCGAGCATTGACTAAAATTTCTCAACCATGTCCGAGGGACACCACGGGCACTGTCTAGGACAGGTATGCTGAACCGATGGCCCAACCGGGCCTTCCAATCCACCAGCGGATGGCCTGGAACAAGTGGCTCACCCCTGATCGGGAGACCGATCGAGAATGAGACGCCCTCGAGAGTGACCGTCATCTCTCCCCAATGAAAGTGGAAGGTGTGTGTCTCGGGTCTCCACCCGTCGAGAAGTGCCAACATCAAACTATCGTCTAGGGTGAAGACATGTCCAACTGAGAGGAGCCTCGCAAAGGGCAACAAGCCCATATCCCGAAGGATTGGGATGTAGCAAGCATTGAGTTGCCAGTAATGCCTCTCGGACCGAAGCACAAGGAGTGGAGGGCCATCCGCGCCCCCGGTGATCCACAACTTGCACCGGTGATGCTCATTGTAGAAGCGTTTCAATAGCTACGGTAGAGGCATTGCTTGTAAGAGATGAAAGACATAGATTATTAGTGAATAAATTAATAATAACAAAGAATTACTAGAAATAAAAATTACAACTATATACGAGACAACAAATTAATATACATTAATTAACTATGACCAAATTAATTGCGACTAATTATAATGCGACCAATAATTAATACTTAATTAATTGTGACAAAATAATTACGACTAATTAAATGCGACTAAATTATGTATGACTAAATTAATGTGAGTAATCGAATACCACCAAAATAATTAGCACTAAATAATTGCCATAAATGAATTACAAATAAATAATTACGACTTAATAATGACAACAAGATTATTCAGACTAAATTCATTTACGATGAATCAAATACCACTAAAATAATTATGACTAATTAATTAACACATATTAATTACAAATAAATAATTACAACTTAATAAGGCCACTAAAATAAATACAAGTTAATAAGGGCACTAAATTAATTACTACTGATTAACTACGACTAAATAAATTACCACTAATTAATTAAGACTTAATTAACTATGACTAATTAATTCGAACTAATTAATTAACCATGGTAAAATCAGGGAGTTAGGTATTTCAAGTCATGATAAAATCAGGGAGTTAGGAATTTTAAGTCATGGTAAAACCGCAAAGTCACATATGGTTTTTAATATGAACCGTCTGCGATATTAGCTCATCACATACAGTTTTTGTTTGAAACCATCTATGATTCGTGAAACTTTTTGAACGCTTGCACAGTGTGGGAAGCAAAATGTTTTGGCGTTGTCCTTATATATTATACCCACCCCTGCCTTGTCTTCCATCGGTCTCTCCCTCTCCCCTCCCTACGCTGAGCTCTGGCGATCGCCCTCGATTCCCCTACGCGGTTCGACGAGGAGACGCAGCTGACGAGGAGGAGGAGGGATGTGCAGAAGCTCCATGTCTGCCGCAGGAGGCTGCCAGATCTGGCCGCCCCATCTTGGCCTCAGGTGAGCACGAATATTTGCCCCAAAATCCTCATCCAGGTTTCCTTCTCACTCTGATTTCGCCTCCTCCATCCTATCAGATTTTGTTCTCAATGAGGACCCCCATCTGTGGTCGACAAGGGAGGCCGATTCGGTTCGAGATGAATGCCTCTACTCGACCTCGCCAGAGAATGATCCATTGATTGAGAGAGAGAGAGAGAGAGAGAGAGAGAGAGAGAGAGAGAGTATCTTTTAATTGGCTTCTTGCAAACTATTGAAACAGCATATGGAAACTATTGTCGATCAATTGATTGGTTTGACTCAAAATTCGATTTTTTTACTAAAAAACCGTTTGTAATAGTCTATTTTCATAGACGGTTCTTGTTCAGAACCGTTTGTAATAATTGACTATCACAGACGGTTATTGTTTAAAAACCTTCTGTCTATGACAACCTCATGTCATTACTGACCCATAAATTCAGATGGCTCAAGAAACCGTCTGTGATGATGTTTTTAAACCGTTTGTGAAGACCTTTTCTGTTGTAGTGTCACATATATATAGGTGCATTTGTCTTACAACTTGGCATATGAAGAACCCTTTGGAGTATACCCCCAATACCTTTATGTGCTTGTGTAGATATTAATCCAATGGAAACCTATCACATTATGGTCTCTTTCTTCTTGTTCTAGCATCCCCTTGAAATGATGATACACATCATAGGGTGGGCTCAACACATCCCTTTCTAACGTGTATATCTCTCATATCCCCTTCCATCTCCTCTCCTCTTACCTATCCCTTAATGTATCCTAAGTGATCACTACAAGCAAACACACCACTCCTCCATGTATAGCCTATGCTCTCCCCTAACTCTCAAGGGGCTGCTAAAGCTGAATACCACTACCAGTCTACCACCGTTCTCCTGGTTATCCTCTTCACTCTCTATATTACCTCATGTGAAGCTCGTCACCTTCGCATCAATGGCAAGTACTCAAGCAAGAAGTCTTCCTTACCATCCAAGGTTCACATTCTAGGACCATTTTGTAAAACTAGCATTTCATGTTGTCTTCCTAATTTTAGTTCTCTCTATTTTGAAGGATGTGACAGAGGTTGGTGCCACCAAGTAGCAGATAAGAGCCTCACTAATGCTTCATAATATGGCACTCGACCAGGAGACTCAAGTTGGGGAGGCAAGATCGATCGATCAATTGGCACGGAAGTGTTGGTGAAGGTGAAGAAGTGGCATCGTCAGATGGGGCTCGAAATGCTAGACTTGTGGTCAGTGTTTTTGTAATGCCCCTAAAATCTGGGACCGTTAAACTCTTCACAACCGCCCAAGATGTGCAGTTGTAAAGTAAGTAGCATTTCAAGCAAGCTTCCGATTACAACAAAAATCAAGCTTTTATTACACAAAGTTATGACTTAACAGCCAGTTTTAACCTGATATGGGCATCTAAGCCCAAAGTTAATATAATACAAGACAAAAGAACTTCAAACCACAGGTACGCTTGAGCGCGGTCGAGACCTAATAATAGTAGTCGCTGCCATCTGTGGGTCCACCAAAATCCTACTCACAAGGATCCTCTGTATTTTTCCAGATTTCCTTTGTAGATGTTTTGCAGATATTGTAAGAATGAGTACAACAACCATACTCAACAAGCCACATGGAAAAGCTACATAATTACATGCAAGGAGTTCAATGGATGGTTAGGGTTTACCTTAACAGGCATATGTGGATGCCTTTTGTATTTAAAACAGTTTATCTTTAAAATAATAAAACAATAATAAATAATAACATCAAGGGTTTCTCAACAATTGCATAAACAAACTTAACATCTTAAAAACTCTACTTGTGCCTCATGTACTGAAATCACCCATGAACATAGCTTCATTAACTGGAAGCACGGCGTATTTGAATACCTTTAGCTATACACTCTACAGAGTTGCCCAACTTTACCCACAAGATATCTTAAACTCTGTTGGACCGAAACAGGCGACTAGAGGGGGGGTAAATAGGAGCACAATCTATTTTTCGCTTTGATCGGATTCAACACGTATTTCACTCCAATAGCTATGAGAGCTATGAAGATCAATAATTATGCACAGAGGAAGACTTGCTTTGAATCCTATCAACACCCCCAAAGCACAGCAACAAAATACCCAAACAAGTGTCAAGAAATGTAAATCGGTACAACCGCAGTAAATGGGCTGCAGACTACCAATGATCGATACAATCAGAGGTATAAGGGCGGTTCTACCAATGATCGGTACAACAGTAGGTATAAGGGCGGTTCTACCAATGATCGGTACAACCCACAGTATAAGGGCGGTTCTACCGATTATCCCGAACGACTTCGATGATTTAAAACTAAAATTGGCACAACTTTTGATCCACTTGGCCAAACTCTACGAAATTTGAAACATATCTTCTCTAGGAGGTTAGGAACCTGTTCCAATCAAATATTGAGTAGATCCACATCAAAGTTCCAACATTTTTCTATTTGAACGAAGATTGTTTCAAAATCGAGTCAAGATCTAAAACCGATCTAGAAACTTGCTCGAAGGTGATTGATGATCAAGATGATCCTAGATGTATTCCCACATGTCATAGCAAGCCAAATCTAGGCCAGAAACCAAAGAGAAACTCGAGGATCAAAGAAAGCCCCAAAAACATCAAATAGAGAACAAGAACACAAAGAGGCTCATCTGTAGAGATTTGATTGGATTGATTTGAGATGGAAGATTGTTGTTTACAGCCAATCCACTAGGAGGACAAAGCTCACCACGTGAGCACACACTCAATCCAAACCCTAGAAACCCTAGCTCTCCTCTATCTCCTCAAAACCCTAAACACAAAATAGGGCAACAAATGCAAGAGTTGAAGGCTGCCGGACAGCACCTCCTCCTTTATATAGTGGAGGCTAGCATCTAGAGAATATTCCATTAGGGCACCCGTTAAACCCTAACACACAAACGGGTTAACACACGCACGCCTCTCAAAGTGCCGTCTTCATCTTCACTTGACCTAAACCGCTTCTCCATGCACTGACCCATGTCGCGGTTTAGCCAAGGCCAAGAAGGTGGTTTCGCACATCACACTTTTCCAGTATAGGGTAATTTCCCAAAATGCCCCTCTACCGACCTTTGGATATTCCTTCGCATCGAAGCTGTAACATCCCAACTGTATAAACAGGGTTTGTTCAAATATAATTAAGGTGTAGAAATTAAAACTTTTTCTCACACCTTGAAAACCCCTAAACACTCATGTAATTCTTGTCCAAGAGTTGTGTAATCCAAAACACAAAGCTCTTGTTGACCAAAAGTCAAACTCATTTTCCAATTGTCTAAATCTTGTGCCAAACATTTGGAAATATTTTTCCTTGGTCCTAAAGTTGATGTGGGACCCTCTGAAAAACATCATGGGTTATAAAACTTGTTTGATAAATTGTGGAGGTAAAACAAATCCTTGAACAGCCTTAATGAATTTCCTGAGAAAAATGCATTGCATAATAACCTCTGGAAATTTTAGGTAAGGTTAATCTCTTTGTCAACAAGCTCCTGTTAAAATTTCATGAATTTTGGAGTTGGATTGCTACCCCAAACAATTACGCTAAGTCTCGTGAGCTTGAAAACTAAACTTAAGAGCTTACATGTTCCTTGGCTAGCCACTTTGAAAAGTGGTCCGGCCCAACCATGTCTGACTTCAGCAGACCTCCTCTCCATTTGGTCGTCGCAGCCGTTGGATTAACATCCAACCGCCACGACCTCCTCCGTGTTAACACCGCCAGACCTCCCACCTCATTAGGTCTTGGCATTGGATCAAATCCCACGGCTCGACCTCCCTTGTTATCAAACCTCAAAGTCCACATCCCACCTACATGAGGTCACACCATTGATCAAAAATCCATGGTCACACCTCCTCCTCTCAACCTAACTATCGACTCCTTTTTGCACGCAGCTGAGGTCGAGTCGTTGGATTCAGATCCAAAGGCCACGACCTCGCCGCAAATCATCGACTCAGACCTCCTCGCTTTAATTGTTGTCCGCCATTGATTTACATCCAACGCCCACAACCTCCTGCGTTTTAAGCGCCACAACCTCCCCATCTCGTGTTGTGCACCGTTAGATTGAGATCTACGGTCACGACCTCCTCCTTTCCTCGTGCGCATCCGACCTCCCACAAGACGTGAGGTCGTGAGTTCTTGGATTTAAATCCAAAGGCCATGACCTCCCTCATGTTCTTAAGTTCATGTGCGGTTAAGACCTCACAGAGGTCCAAGACTGCTGGATGGAGATCCAACGCTTTGGACCTCCCTGCCTCATTTTTCCCATGTGCGCACACGCATTAAGGAAATCGTGAGGCCATGACCTCCCATCCTAGATCGTGTGGCTGGGACCTCCTCCCTACCATTTAGGCGAACGGTTCAAAAACCACATCGGAGGGCCAGGACCTCCCGTGGCTTATCCAACGGTCAACATGACCTCCCTGTTCTTCTCCTTCCTTGGTCACGCATGCGTGCCTCGACCAAGTGATTTAATCGAAGGTCATCCCTTGTACTTGAAACAACTCTTTCTTGACCGCATTAAATGCAGTCACCTTCCGCCTCTCGTCAAGACAGACACGCCATTGTGTCAACCTCGCGTCTTGTCAACCCCATGGACGTGCCTTGGGCCAAGCTCACCGTGAGCCTAACCCGGGGTCCATGACCTCCTGTGCCCTAAGTATAAAACCTCCCCACTGTTTCTTTGGCTTCCTTTGCACACCATTATCCCTTACTTGCACCCTGTGCTTGTGAGCTCTAAACCACCAAGCTCTCCTTGGCCGCCATTCTTTGGAGCTTGAAGCTCCTCGGTGGACAAGGGTCCCTGAGTTTTCCTCCTTTTCTCCTTGCTTCCATTTGTGCCCTACCCTCCGGGACCAAGTCCTAACTTGATTTGTTGGGCATTTGCAGAGGGGATAAAGTGGAGCTTGAGTCAAGCTTTGGCCGTGGAGCACCTTTCCTCCCGGCACCGGTCCTTCCTTCCTCGACCTCCAAGACTCGGGACCTCCGGTACTCCTCCCGATAGTCCCTTAGATGCCGCACCCATATGTATCTTTGTTGCGGAGCTTTCATTGAGCGCACGCTGAATGTCGCGTGAGCTTCCTTTTGCATTTTGGATTTTGGCCGTCTTTGGTCATCTTTGTCCTCTCGGCGCCGGGCGTTTAAGGCCATCGTCGCCGTCGAGTGAGCCCATGGTGTGCGCAACACTATTGCGCACACGGGATGTCTTTGGTTGTCGCCGGCGAGGTCTCATCGCCGCAATGACCATGTCTTTGAACCCGGTCCTTGTCGGACAAAAACGGCGGCGCCATTGTCGCTTTTAGGACAGGATCCGCCGAGTTAAGGCGCCATCATTTGCTCAAATCATTGTAATCAATGGCGATCTTAAATGTCTTTAATCCTCCCGTGTTGCACATTTAAGACCTCCGCGTAGGACCTCCTCGTTGTCCCGCGCATTAATCTCTTGTCCAAGCACGTGCGCGCGGCGCAAGCACATGGTCGTGAGCTCGGGACGCCCATGACCTCCTCCTCAGAGATCTGGAGCGCCCAAGACCTCCCCTTGCGCTTATCGTGGCCGCCTGCACCTCCCTGGAGGTCTGCGGACGTTAGGACCTCCGCTGGGACCTCCTCGAGGTCATCCCGACCGCTGAGGACCTCCTCGTTAGATCTGGTCCATCCCGACCTCCCCCATCGCTAGGTCCGCTGGATTCCCCATCTACGGCCACGACCTCCCTCACCTCAAGATATCGTTGCTAGGAGGTCCGGGACCTCTGGACCTCGAGTCTTGGCAAGTTGTTCTCTGGGAGGTCTTGAGCCGTTAGATCTGAGATCTGTGGCTCACGCCCTCCCATGTCCTTGTGGGTTTTAGAAATTCCAAAGTGAACTCTTAATTATAAACCTAAATAAGGTATAAACTTTAGAATTCCATATCTTTTTCATTTTAAGTCCAATTGAGGTCATTCAAATTGTGTTAGCTCTGTCTTGAACTTGACTTTAATCCAAAAATGATTGTAAGTTGAGTTCAGCTCCAGAGCACAGTTTTGCCTTTAGGTTTTAAAACTAACTTTAAAAGTACACTCAAAATAATGTCTAACTTGTAAAATACATAACTAATGCTCTGCTGATTATTTTTGAGTGAATCCAACTTTGTTGGCTTCCTCTATTAGCGAACTCACTATGAAAAATAGTTTTGAACATGTTACTATTTTCAGAAAGAATAATCATGCATTATAATTTTGTTCAAATTCTGTTTCAAAAATTAATAGAAGGTGCATTATAGCTCCAATTGGGATGAATCCATTTAGGCTGTTCATCTTATGAGGTGCTTATGCTACCTTAAAATTTCAGCTTCACTACTATTCTAGAAAATTTTGCGATGAATAGTAACATATTTCTAATTAAATAGGTTGAGCAGAATTGATTTCATCATATCTTTTGCATTAAGAATCCAAATCAATTGGTTCTTGTTGCTAAATTCATGATAAATCATTGTCTTGCTTCTGTAAAATTTTCATAGCATTCGGAGAAGCTTCTCTGTTGAGTCTTTTTGGTTTTTCGTTGTTCTTATCGGTTCTTTATCGCTTTTCGTTAGGGCTTCGACATTTGTGGTGATTCCGTGAGCGATCCTCAGCAACAAATTGACCAGCAACAGCAAGGCAAGCAGTTTGATCATTTCCATCATTGTCCCATTACTTTAAAGCTTAATATATTGTTTTACTTGTATGTATGCATGCTACTTTGTGTTAAAATATCGCTAGCAAGCCTATAGTTGCATAATCTGTAGGAATTGTTTATCCTCTACTACCATGAGCCTAGGTTATTTGCTGTGGTGGGAGCTCGTTGGATGAGCTCTTATCACTTAGTAGTTTCGATTTAAATGGCTTAGACATGCTTAGTTTTCGGTAATAATGGGCGATCATCGACTTAGTCGATGGTCTTGATCACTCAAAACTGATTATTACTCCTATATGTCCAAAGACTTGTGCTTTGATTAATTTGTAAAATCAAAAACTGAAAATAAAAGATTGATTTAGACTTGGGCATATTGGATGGATGGTGTGGTTTTTGGATGTGGTGGTATGCCCGAGTCAACAAGGACTGAATTCTTGCGCCATTGATCCAAGCAATATTATGCTAACCACACGAGGGGATATGGGACCCTCTTGACTAAGTACTTTGGGCGGTGCTAATTGGGGTCGCTCGGTTGGTGTGTTTTAAAGATAAAATGTGTGTGTGTGGTGTGGGAATGGAGCAAAGCAAGGCACTGCTTAGGTCAGTCCATTGGGTCCTTATCCCCGTGGGTTGTGCGGGTCAAAATTAGCACTGCCCATTGGAAATGTCTCAGAGGACTTAGCGCGTTGCAAGCATACCAAAGGTAGTGTGCTTAAAGGAAAGGCGGTCCGACGTGTGGGTACATTGGTACACCCCGCAGGTTAAAACTATTCAATAGCCTCGCCCTAGGTTATGGACACGCTTGGTTATTTCCGTAAGAATTAGACTACAACCTTTAATTAAAACTTGACATGGTTGGTATGAACGGGAGTTCATGCTATTGTTGTGGTGACTATTGGGTTAGTCACTTCTGTGTTGATCTTGTTGTTGTTACTATGTTATTATCTCGTTGTTATTTCAACAATTAAAATGCTTTGCCAAATTGCCTTCAATCTATTATGTTATTGCAAATGAAACTTGCTTTATGCTAAAATGAGTCCAAAGCCTCATCCACTTAAATAAAGCTTGCATGTAGCTATTTATAGTTCTGTTATCTCACACGAAGTCTTATGGAGTACTTTATGTACTCATCCGCGCGTGGTTGTGGCATTTTGTGGCTTTTGTTGCAGAGGAAGGAGGTGAGCTCCAAGAGCCTCACTTTTGTGCTATGTGTTGCGCTTCTTCAACGACTAGCTTGGCGGTCCACAGATGCCTAGGGGTTAAGGCACACCGATTGGCTTTGTGTTATAGCCATCTTTATGGCACTTTTGCTTCATTGTTATCTTAGTTGTACTTGTTGTTATTTGGCCAGAAGGCCCCTCTTTTGTAATAACCTATCCTTATTAGTATTAACTTCTGGTTTGTTGCTTATGTACTATGTGTTGTATGGAATTGATACATTCTTTTGTTGTGAGGTATGTATACTGCATTCTGGGGAGTATACATCTCTCGAGACTGGGTTTATTTGGTTGATAATACTAGGGTCAATTGGATGACTAAGTATTATGAGCTCAATAAATCCGGGTGCTCACAGAAGCATCTCCCATGCTCCGTCTTCATCCATGTGATCACAATGACTTCCCGCCAAGCCTCTCACGCGTCCAGATGCCACCGAACTGTCCTCGCTTGCAACTAGGGCCAAGTCACTTGGCGCACCACATGTCTCACCACTGGTAGCTTCCGCTCTGGTTCCTTGTCTTCTCGGCTTGTAAGCACTCCGCTAGCCTTAGTCATCTTCTAGCACAATCTCGATCGTTCTGGACCTCGGTTCTCCTAACCTAGTCTCGATCTAATTCGCCTCACCATGACCTAGCTCCAGTATCCTATAACCATCACAAACAAGTAAACTGTTACGTAGCACCGCACGATACGCACAATCATCAATCCACATAATTGATGAGGCATGAGCACATACCTTCACAAAGGCCTTTGCTCAAACTTCACCTTCTATGGTTCTTGTCCATCTTGCACCTTACTTGAGTCCAACCATCTCACCCGACATCCACGACCGTTCTGAACCTTGGTTCTCCTAACCAAGTCCCGGTCCTCTTCGTTGTTGACCATAGTTGACTCCAAGTCACTTGCACAACAATAGACCAAGCAACTATTTCCAAGCACAAGTTCTTCACAACTTGACCCATGTCAGTCAAAACATGCATCATGCAACATCTATGCAATGATCAACATGGACTTGACCAAACCCAAAGCCAATTCTCCAATTAAAACAACATTCAGCTCAGATCATTCCACAAGTGGTACTACCGCCACATATCCACTGGTACTAGGGCGGTAGTACCGCTCACAACACTGTGGTCGTACCGCAACTCAGAGAAACCCAAAATCTCCAAAAACATGCTCTCTGGAATTTCCATACCGCTCACAATCGGTACTACATCCATGCGGTAGTACCGCCATTCAAACTACGGTCATACCCCTCTTCATGTAAACCAGAGCTCCAAAGACACCTTCTTTGGAATTTTGCAACTGCCTACTAACTTGCGGTAAAACCAATGTGCGGTATTACCGCTTTTCAACATGCGGTATTACCGCTCGGTGGTAGTACCGCGGCCACAATGCCGGTACTACCGCAAAACCTAACACTTGCTAATTTCCACAGAATTCAACAAACTTTCAATGCAATTGCCAATTGTTTCATCACCTAAGATCGTGAGCATGTCCCCATGACATCCACAATGTCCTCACGACATCCACAAACTCATACTGTTAGATCATAGACACGCAACACGTTAGCGTGCGACTGGGCTGAGATAACAAAGCCTTTTCACTACTCAACCTTTTTAGCCTCTACTCGGTAGGTTCAACTCCATACAGCCCTCGGGAGATCACCAGCCAATGGTGGAACTTGTGCCCCGATGCTGACGGGACCATACCGTTGTGTAGACCAATGAGTGTCCCTTCAGGCCCACCCCTATTCCACGCTGCTCTATCACACAAGAGCACATGCCCGTATTGTAGATATTCAATCGAGAGAGCAGTGTACTAAGCTAGGGAGTAATGACCACACATGTGGTTGAACAGTTTTCTATGTCGGTTACTTTGGCACAAGGTTCTTGTCCTTACTTGTCTCAAGTGAGGAAATGGACCAACACCAACTCGTGATTGTCCACCTTCACTTTTGACTCACTTTTTAACACAAGTCTATTGGGTTGTCCAACTTCCTGGATACAACCCTCAACTCTCCACCAAAAACCATTGGCGAACCGCCAATACTGCTTTTAGAATTTAAAAACATATTTTTGTGACAAAGCTACTTATATAGATAATATTTTATGTAAATTTTTCAAGGTGAGATATGGCTTACAAAGGATTTTAACCTTGTCAAGGTGAATATGGCCTACAAGTGCTAGGTGGGTTTTTCTGTGGGGTAATAGGATTTATCTAATTATCGTGACATTCAAATGTATGATTTCAATAATAAAGTAACTGGCATAAATACAGTAAATGAAAGTAGTATTATAAATATATGAAAATGGGCTCAAAATGATCAAGGAACGCGACTTGCCTCCTTGCACAAAGTCTTCTATTAACCGGTCTTGTCCGCGCCTTCTCGAGTCAGTGGTCACAAAGTCGTGACCTAATGCTAAACAAAATAAAATAAACCAAACAAAATCCAGCTCGACAAGGAATGAGTTGGGAACAACATGCAAGTAAATAAAATTAGAAAAGAAACATAAAGGAAGGTGAGGTGGGAGGGTAGGAATTTATTTGGAGCTTAATTGGACCGAACAAAGTGGAGAAATGGATTTACATGCTCAAAACAATCGGAATGGATATAATATGTCAAATTAGGGTTTCGGGCGAAAAAGTGTTGGATAGTGAATAGTACTATTTTACTATTCATACATGAAAATAGGTTGGTGGTCAGTAACAAGAATTATTGTTTTTGGATAGAGAACAGTAATTAGGGTTTACCGTTTTCGATTAATAAATAGTAATAAGGTTATATTGTTTATTGGTTGAAAAAGAATAGTGTTTGGGCTGAAAATAGGTGAACATAATTGAATTTACTATTCATGGACGAAAACTAGATGTGAACAGTAATTATGGTTACTATTTTCTGTTGATGAACAATGCATTTTTGGATTTAGGAACAGTAATCCATTTTTCTGTTGTGAATAGTAATTGAATTATATTGTTCACGGGTTGTGAACAGTATTGGACTAAGCCCAATACTTAAATGGGCTACGGCCCAAACTGGCCAGGCCTTTAAGGCCCAGCTCATGAGGCTTGAGCCACGCGGCCGTAAGGCCAACACGCTCGCCCGAGCCGACGGTGGCGACGCCAATGAATATGGCTGCGGCTCCGGTGGCCGGCGGCAAGGCCGGGTGGTGCGGGGAGCACCAGGAAGGCATGGGTATCCCATTTTAGGGTTTGGATGGGCCGAGGAGGCTCAGGAATGGTGCAAGCAAGCAAGCAACAGCAAGGTCAAAGCAGGGGACGAGGTCGGCGGTGCTAAGTTGGTGCTCCGGCCAAGGGAAGGGGGTGCATGAGTATCAATGAAGAGAGGGGGCTCGGGGGTGGTCTTGGTGGGGGTGTGGGGAGGACAGAGGCGGAATGGCGGTTGTGGCCGTGAGAAGGGCGGCGGAGAGGGGTGGTGCCGACGAGACTACGGTGGAGATAGGGTGGGGGAAGGTGGGGGAGAAGAGCGGATGATGAGGGGAGCTAAGGAGGAGGTGGATTTTACCGGTTGCTCGTTGGGGAAGAAATGGAGGCGACGACGGTTCTTCAAAATTCGGCCGGCGCCGGTGACAAGAAGGCAAGGGAGGTGGTGTGGTTGGAGGTGGGAATGAAGGCGAGCCGGGGGTGGCTTTTATATCCCGAGGAGAAGAGGTGGGGAGCATGAATTGGGCGTGTGGGCGATGACGTGGGCGGCCGCGCGCATGGACGAGCGAGGTGGCGGGGTGAGGTGGTGGTGGCGAAGATGGTGGAAGCTGGTGGAGGCAATGCGTGGCGCGGGAGGTGGTGGCTAACGGCAACACCGGGGAGGATGGTGGCGTTGGGGCGGTGACGTGCGGGAAGAAGAAGGGCGAAGGCGCACTGGAAGAGAAGGCGCCACCGGGAGGAGAAAACGGAAACGCCCAAAATGGAAAGCGGGAAGGGAAAAGAAAATTCAGAATTGGACAAGTTTTTGAATTCAAACCAAAAGGACTTCAAAAATTTTGAAAACTCAAATTTTTGGGTTATTTCAGTTTTGCAACAGCTTCCTCATCGGGAGCACAAGGATGATCAGGGAATTCACCTGGATTATGCTCAACCTAGAACCCATACTCCAGGTCATAACTGAATAACCGATGGGAATCGTGAGATGATATGTCATTGTGACCCTTTATCAAGTTATCCGGCCTGGTATATTTCTCCTTCCTGCCCTCTAGTACACACGAGTATGTGGGCATGTTTTGATATGAGCCCCCTTAAATCTCACTAGATAGCTGCTAGCTGCTAGCTGCGACAAGCCTTACTTGTGATACTGACTGAGTGCTGGTTAGCTACAGAAATTTTGATATCTCGATTGAAACATGCATATGTGACCATGAGTACTTTTATTTCCTCGATCATATGAACATATCTAGCACTAATGGGTACTTGAGTGCTAATGTGCTAATGTCAATCTTGACCGTTGGATCATGCAGGATGTTTAATGCAGGGCATTGGAGGTGGGAGTATGTAGGGTGTTTAATGAAGGCGCATTAGAGATGGGAGCATGCATGGTGATTAAATGGTTTGGAGTATGTATATATATATATATGGAGTATATATATATAATCTTGGATGTTCAATCGATCCAATGGTTAAGATTGATATTAGCACCTTAGCACTCATATAGCACATATACATATATATATATATATATATATATATATATATATATATATATATATATATATATATATATACACACACACATATATGTACATATATGTATGTATATATGTGTGTGTGTGTATGTATATATATATATATATATATGAGAGAGAGAGAAATGGTATGATACTCGTACTCACAGGAGTATGTACTTCTACTTCTCATATACCACTTAAATCGTATGATGATATCTCTTTATCAATTTGAGTATACTCCAAAGTGAGTTCCATGAAAATCCACTTTTTATACCAAAATCAGTGTATATACTTCTTTTATATATGAAAAAGGTATATAGCAAAAATAAAGAGCTCCAATGAAAATTTTCAATCAAGTCATGTTGGAGTATCTTTTTTGAACGAAAAAGCGTTGGAGTAAACGAAAGGCGCCTTTGCATTAATAAAGAAGGAGAAAACAGTAAAATAAAAAGATACAAAACCGATAGGGAAGAAACCCCAGCAGGAGGGAAGCCACAACAGAGAAACGCCTTACGACAACAACACCAGAGTTAGAGATGCCAACTAGCCAACTCTTAACACACCCTAACCAGCTCTGTCGTACAAACACATCAAAACTGAGGGAAAGACAACGCTTCCCAATCAATCCATAGGAGCTTCGAACCGATAGAACCGAACAACGAGAAGATCACCCTAGCACCGACTTGAGAGAGAAGAGGAAGCAGATGCAAGATGATCCACACGCACAGGCCACCAAAAGGAGCTTCACATAAATTGGGTGAGGAGGAGCTTTCTCTCTCGATAACATGATGATATATCTTATAATCGGTATTTAATATACCGAAAGTGATAAATATAATTTCTTATATGGTATATTAAGAATGGGAGTATAAACGGGCGTTTTATATATATATATATATATATAACGCTGGCCGGCCATAATGCGTCCACAGATTTCCCCTGTAGTCACTCACCTCGCTTGATTGATCACTCAATAGTATTTCATGTAGCCGGTGGTCATGTAATTTGCAGGGGATTCTTCTCGTCACTCTTTGAGAAGAAGATTTGAAGGAATTGAGGTATGCATTTCCGTTTGAAAATATAGTATAGCATGCAGCAGTATGGGTTTTTCTCTTCTTATGTAGGTGAGGTCGGGTACGGGAGAGCGATCAGTGCTAGGGGTTGAGTCTAACAGATAGCAAGTAGGATCGAAGGCGACAACCGCGTATGCCGCAGAAACCATAGTAGCCGTGGACTACCCAGTTGCACACCCAGCACCAGCCGTTCATAACAGGTAGTGCATTAAGCAATAAACATGGCTCGGCCTCTTTCCATGAAGTGGCCAAATTTTGGAGAAATGTTGGGTGGTCACAGATAACTGTGATCAGAAGTTAGCGCCTGATCTCTCGGTTCTAGCTAGCACACATCTTGTGTGGCTGTATAGGATAGCACGATATGGATGTATGAATGTATGGATGTATGAATGAATCACAATTAAGTATGCGACGTGCTCATTAATGGAGGCTGTTTTCAGTTAGTACGGATATTATAGCCGCTTGATTTCCTGCGTGCCCCTCACATGGAGTTGCGTTGCTGTGCTCACCATGATGTTGCTCCATGAGAAATTAATTCGGTATAGGCACACAAACACACGTCAATATGTCCCGATCTGTCATCACCATACATGATGATCTTGATTTTCCTTGGTTCACATGATTGGAGAACGGCTAATATTTTGTGGTCAAGCGATCCTCCTGAAATTAACTTTCTCTGGATTCATCATTAGCTGATAAACGGACCTAGCTCCAAGCCTCCAAGAAGCCGGCATCGTCTTGACTCTGGAGTCTGGACAGTGTAGGCAATATTTTATCAATTCTGTTCATCTAGACCACAGTATACTTACATTATGCTGAAGTCGAGCAAAACGTGTGATCGTTTCTGAAAACGCGTGAGAAAAGCCTTTCTCTAAGTAAAAAAGAATGTCCCCTGCTAACGCTTATTAAGCTCCTGGTACGCTTTCCATAAGTCCAGCATGTTGCATTCTGTTCTAGGCCTAGCTCTTGAACCAACGACACCCGTTTCAAAGCCCCAAACTACATCCAATGTAACCTCGAAAGAACGATTGTATATGGTCTAAAAAAAATCTAAAATAAGAAGGATTGTGTAGTACCATTAAGCAGCTAGATAAAATCAGCAAAAAACTTCCGTCGGAAAACAAGTTGACTGCGACAGGGCAGAAACAAACTTGGGTTTTGTAACCAGATGTCTGGCTAGAGATGCAAACCAGAGGAGTAACCCATGTGAATTTAGGGCACAAACATCAGAGGGCATAGTATATGGCTACATGCCAACTTGTGGCAATTATATCAATCTTCCCAAGAATGTCCCCTGTCCTACATCAATCTTAACAATAATCAGCTGTAAATAATGTAACTAATGTGAGAAGAGCAAATGGCAGGGAAACGCCTGCTCCAAAAAAGACAGACCACATGGATCCGAAGCTTCTCTTGTGTTGTAAGATTATCATTAACTGCAGTTCACCACAAATGGATTGAAGGCACTCAGGAATTGTGAGGTCCGCATCCCAAGCTTGAGGTCAACTTCTCCACCACCCAGCCAGAAGAAATCCTCATCCAGCTTGGTGATAGCTTCATCTATGATAACCTGAGGGGAAACTCTTTGTATCAGATGCCTTGCAAATTTCACATTTATACGATCTTGTCTTCTCAGAGAAACAAGAACTACAACCAATGAATGATACAATACAACACAGAATGTGGGCAGGACTGGAAAAACTCAAGAAGATGGTAAATTAAGTACACAAAATACACGAATTTTCTTTTTTTTTCTTCCGAGATCTTTCAGTTTCAATTTAACCCTTGTGATAGTATCTTCACCAACAAACATCCTTCAAGAAGCTTACATGGTAACAAGAAGTTTACATTACCGGTATGTCTATTTCCATTCCAATGCATGTAACAGCATTGTGCACGAACCCAGTAAGCTTCTGTGACTCCTCTTCTGGTGCAAGCCTCACTGCATCAAACAAAAGAAAACAACATCACTTCTTTGAGATTACAGTAAAAGTAGGCCTGCAGCCATACCTGACGATCTAGAAATTTAATCAAATTGAGAATTTGAGATATGCATTTTATTTCAGCTATGGGCAGTCTGACAATTTTGAAGAAAGATAAGAGACTACAGATGACTAACAAAGCTTGGTGTACACACATCAGCCTACAAAGGAATAAGTAGAGATTAGAGAATCTTCAATACATTGTAAACGATCTTACTGTTAAATCTCTTTTTCGGTATCTGCTTCTCGTTTAGGGCATAGAGGAAGTTCTTGATGTTTTCAGAATTAAGTCGTGCCATATACTGCAAGCATATTCGTGTTATTAAGATAAATCTACTGTATTGAATTTGAAGAAGTGTAGTCAGAACTTAAAGCTTACCTGAACAATAACAACATAATATTTAGAATTCTTTGGGTTGCTGCAGTCAACAACATCTGCAGCAGCTTGGGTATTCACCTAAGAAAGGGTGAATATACTTCAACATCAGTATTGACATTTAGGCTTCATTGTTCACAGATTTAGGCATAAACAAATCCAATGACCGAATTTAGAATCCAATGACTCATTATGACAACAGATTAGCAATTAACTTCCACCAACAATGAACGTTGTTAAAAAAATGTGGGACAAAAAACTAAAGCCATATTTTTATACAAGGACAGTAATAGATAATGCTAGTTACTTTTAAAAAAATGGTTCTAAGTACCCTAGTGGTAAGCACCCACTAAGCTATAAATGCCATGACTAGTTGCCAACTTGTCATGGCTCATGACACAATAGCATCTATCTTCGTCAACCTACCTATAACAATTTATCTCTCAGCCACCCATTTGCAATCAAATCAAGAACAGCTAGGCCTTTTTTATGTACTCTTCCACAAAAGACCATTCCTTCCCTAGTTCTCTACCAGTCTACCTAGCATGTTCCAACTTACAATGTCATGCCAACAACTAGTTATCACAAGTCAGTATCTTTGTTCGTCCACCAACTATATCCATTGTTCTTACAATCCTAACACAAATACAAAGCAACTATTTGCAACCCAAATAGTAGTTGATGGCAACAACTTTATATCATCAACAAATTATCTTAAGTAAGACATACAGCATTTTTTTGAACTGCACCTAATAACTCAAAATCAGAACATTTCTTTCATAAAAAAGAACAGCACTTCCTACAATATCTTGATACAATCATACAACGACACAGCAACCTGTTTTGTGAACAAATCATAGAGGATAGCAACAGTCCTTTGTTCATACTTCTAACAAACTATGGACCCTAGTTATTAGTAGCATTTTTCCATCCAACAAATCATAGCACATTGAACAATCCAAAAGCAATTAATTTGGAGGCTATTTCCTTTATACTCTACATACTACTAGCAAACTAGTGCTACTCTAAATCCACCAACAATATGCGCACACCAACTGTTCGACTAAATGCCACAGTGATGTAATAATAGTCAGAACGGAACGAAGTTACGCAGGCCAAGTGTTCGACGAAACGCCGCATGGAAAGGGAAGGGAAGGGCCCGACCATGACGATGCTCTTGCAGAGCTGGGCGACTGAGTCGGCGGCGAGGAGGTCGCCGCGCTCCTCGAGGGAGCGATCGTAGTAATCAGCGGGCACGCGCCGGAAGGCGAAGTCACGCACGCCGCGCGCGGCCAGGAGGGCCGAGAGCCGCGCCTCGGTGGCCCCCGCCTCCGCCTCGGCGTCCGAGGGAGCGCAGATGGAGAGCGTCTCGAGGCGGCGCTGCTGGGCGGCGACCTCGAGGTCCTCGATGCGGCGGAGGATGCGGAGCTGCCGCGCCTCGAGGTCGGCCGCGGCGGCGTCCATGGTCGCTGCTGGCACTAGGTAGTTGGTACGAGTGGGGACTAATTTGATGGTTTTTTTAGACTTCGACGAGGTCGACCACCTCTGCTAATCGCTGTTTGCTGCCAAATCAACTTTTGTCTAAACTCGAATTTTTTTCAAAATAATATTTAATTTAAAAGATAATTACAAAAATAAATAGTTGATTTTTTTTTTACAAAACTAGGCTCTTGTCACCATTCCAATAGCAACATGGACCTATGTACTAGCGACGGGAGGCTCAACAGTACAGATAGCTCCCTATCGCCAGTTAAATTGGCGACAGTAACACGTCGCCAATTCAACTGGCGACAAGGATCCTAAATTTTTTAATATTAAAATTTGAAAACCTATCATTTCAAATGGCGATAGGGACCAGCAAGTCCCTGTCGTCATTCCAAATGACGACACAATCTACCCTATAAAAAACCTTTGAAACCCTAAAATTCGGGAAAAACTCACTTTTATTTAGAAAAAAGAGGAAGAGAGGAGGGAAGGGAGAGGAGCAGAGACGGGTAGAGGGGAGGAGAGAAGCTAGCGAGGTGCTGCCCGTCCAGTCTCCCACCATTCAGGTAATTTTTTAACCGAATGGATTGCATAGTTTTAGATGTATGGTTACGTAGTGTAGTATGTTGTACATAATCCTTTTCGATGGGTTGTTTAGTTTTAGATGTGTAAGGACCTCGGAATATTGAGATTTATGCCGAATTAAAGATTACACTACAAGCATAATTTTTAATCAAGAACAACCGGTCCTTAATTAAAAATCATACTAGAAGCATAACTTTTAACAAGGCACAAATCCAATATTCAGGTTCCCGGATATATGTCTTGCAATAATTCCCAGGATCAATGAATATTGCACATATATCCTTATACAACATTGCATCAGACATACAAGGCATATACTTACATTACTTCATACAAAGTTTTACATTTCGGTTTTACATGTTCAAGTGACCCATGGTCACAACAAAATTTAGCAGCGGAAACTTGAAGTAAACAGCAAAAGCCACCAATGGCCCCATCACCCTCAGGCTATTGAGTGGAGATTAGAATTAGCTTCACTCGTTAAGCGCCACCCCGATCGACGCTAATCTGCATCTCATATAAATAACCATCCTTACCTACAACAAGAGGTTATAAAACCTGAGTACGGAAGGTACTCGCAAGACTTACACAAACTATTAAAAAGAAAGTGTTTGATAGAACCTATTCAAAGGATTAGAATTCATACATGCTTAAGGCTGACAAAAAGAAAGGTTGTAAGGGGTTCAATTTGCACAAAGCGACACATCTTAGTCCTACACTTGCTAAGTTTTAACAAAGCAATTTTATAAATCAGTTTGGACCAAAACAGTAAGTAAAAGAGAATGTAATCATAAATAATAACAACAATCAAAGTGGCTATCTACCACCAGTAAAATAATGCATGATTTCCCTTCATGCCGAAAGTACCCATAACAAAGTTGTAGTTCGAAATCTATACAAAGATCTATTCAACTCAAGCGTTGTCCATAACCGTGGACACGGCTATTCGAATAGTTTTAACCCTGCAGGGGTGTACATCTTTACCCACACGACTTAGTTAGCCCGTAAGCCTCCGGATTAATAGTACACTTCCTTTGGTATGCCGGCCGGGTAAACCAAAATTTGGTATTTTTCAACAAGTTGACACTATTGAGCTGGACTACCCATGTGTGACTGATCCCGCTCAGTTCAAGTTACTAATAGAACCTGCCAACTGGGGGCCCACATGTTGTGCCGGGAATGCCGACCCGATCGACAAAAATTAAATGACAGAAAGTAGAGCTGTGCTAGCTACACATATTAGATCGCAATCGGAGCCCTTAAGGTACGTACATGTGATGGAACGCACATACGCCCTCACCCTCTTAAGAACATATGATACAGATATGAGATCAAACACATATGTCCTTACTCCCCTGTTTTCCAACTCAATAGGATCAAATTCTTACTTAACCAAACAACGCCCATACACTACGTGTGGAAGTATGTTGGGGCTTGAATCGTCTAGTCAATGTTCAGTCCTTAATCAACTCAAACAAGACAACCACATTTCCCAATCTCGTGCACTAAGGCACCATCACTAGCATCCACTTGTCCAGATTTAAAATCAGTGTAAACAAACAAAATTTGATTTCGTTTCAGATTTAAATAGACTGAACAAAGAATAAAATAAATAAAGTTCATTTAGTGTTCCCAAGTTTGACAAGGTAAGCTTGCCAAACACTAACGTTCTACAGACTGCATGGCTAAGCAATAACTAAAAACAAGTATTTAAGTATAGAAGCACTACCTTAAGTTTGAGTGTATGATCAGATTAAAGGTAAGCCTCAAGTGTTAGGTTGTAACTAACTATTGACAGATCACAAATACTTTTTAGAAAAATAGCATGCAACAGTATCACTGTATTTTGAAAATCTACAGTTCGAAAATTCTGGGATCAACATGGTGCAAAGAGGATGCTTGCCTTGTTAGAAGTCCACTTGTTCACTCTTGTAGGCGTAAATGTTCACTCCGTGCAATTTATAATCTAGAGAGAAAATACGATAGCGAATAAACACCGATAAAATCGAGAAATCCAAAATGCTCAAAAATACATGACAATTACATATTAATGAGGTTATGATTCTAGATGCATTTAGATATAGATTTTAGTTTAATTAGAGTTCAATTTCGTATGGACTTGTTGAAGTTAAATCAATTTCTAGTGTAACCATAACAACTAACGATACCTAGAGTTTAGGTGATATTGCTTTCTTTAACAGGACACCTAGTACTCACAAACACTCTCTCTAAGCATTCTATGTATACATCCACGATGATCATACAGTCAAAATCAAGCCTCTTACACGCTCTCCTCTCAATTAGTCTTCTAAAATCTTAACAAGTATTCAAAAGAATAGCTTATTTCATTATCTTACTAACTACTAAGACAATTATTCCCATACAAAGAAAAGACAACAGCTTCCTGAATTCCTTAATAATTATACAATTAACATGTACTAAGTGAGATGTCACTAATCAATTCTACCATTCCTCTACTGACTTGATTCACTAAAGCACTTGACAAATGCAACACTATTTCAGTAATCACCTAACTAATCATCTACGCATCTGACTATAAGAGACATAGTGCTATGTATGCATATGACAATGCAATACCTTGATCTATGACACTACAGAACCACTAGCTAGCTATGAGAGATGGCCTCTAGTTCAGATTTGCCTTAGCAGGATAATGACAACATACAAGTGACCAAGCTCAATTATCAACTCATCTCCTCTATGCAACTATTTATCAAAAGGGAGGTGCTGCTAGCTGACCATCTACAAAACTAACTTTCAAAATAGCTAAACTATTTGAACTAATCTCAACACTACCTCTGTTCATATATCAAAAATAGGACAGCAATCTTAACTAAAAAGTTACCATCTAATCTTCATACTAACTCAAACTGCAAGCTTTTGTCAGATCAATTGAGTTGTTTGAAACATCAGTCACTAGGTTAGTTAGCACCAAGTGGGTGATGTATTCACTAGTCCCTTGTCTCTCATACATACGTAAACTAAGGTTCACAAGAGAATAGAAGATCACTGACAATCACTAGATTATACCCACTGACAAAACAACTAATCATCTAATACCTTCTTTGTTCAATCATTTCATCAGATTTTCATTGTCTAATTCTAATCTTGTATTGGCTCTATACATTTACTAGCATTTCGCTTTACATCACAAATAGCACGAGTACTATAGAGAATGGTGAGGGGGCTCACCTATCATGTAAACAAGAAAGGAAGCACAGAGGCAGAGAAGGGGCCGAATAGGGAAGGCTCAAGGGCGGCTCGGGCGCACTTGTTGCCAGCGATGGAGACGACGGTGGCAGCCACTGAAGGGCGAAATGGGATGACGCGAGCAAAGCGGCCCTAGGGGTGGTAGCAACGCAGCTCGGGCGGCACTGGGGCGCGCTGGCGGCGGCATGTGGCGGCCGGGCATGGAGGAGTTGACGATGCGCCGGCGCTGTGGTGGAAGAGGGGAGACGTTAGGATGAGCACGAGCAACAGGAGGACGAGGGGAACTCACCAGAGCCGGTGGTAGAGGCGGAGGTGGTCCGAGGAAGGCCGGCACGTGCACCATGGGCGGCATGACGGGGGCACCGTGGAGGCGACACTCTGGTGGAAGAGAGCTCGAACCGGAGGTGGGAAGCCTTGGGGGAGACCAGGGGTTGCTCCCTCCACGAAGAATTGAGCCGTAGATGCTCCGGTGGGGAGGGGCGGCGCGAGCGGCGGTCTTGGGCCAGAGCCAGTGAAGAAGACGGCGCCGGGGTTCCTGCGAACACACGACGGAATTGGGTGAGGAGAAACGCTGGCGGGGTGGGGAGGTGCGGTGTGACGCGAGGAATTTGGGAGAAATGCTCAGGGCCGACCGAACGGCGAGGGCGGCGTCGACGGAGGTTCTCGCGGTGGGGCTCTTGGAGAGGATGAGAGGGCAAGTGAGTGATCGGAAAGGGTAAAGGAGAACTAGAAGGTGCTCAGGGAGGGAGGAATCGGAGGGGGAGTCCTCGGAGAAGGAGCGGCGGCGGAGGAGGCGGTGCCGGTCGGACACGAAGAAGACGAGTGCGCGCGTCTCCTCAATGGACGATTCTTCAAATTAACTGGGGATTTTTGATGGTGGGTTGGTGGGGCACCATGTGACGCGGCTGCAGGTGGTCGGAGCTAGCCAGAGCGGCTGGGGTGGTTACGAGTGGCTTGGCGACGAAGGAGGGGAAAGGGCAGGAGAGTGAAAAAGGTGAGGCGTGCTTCTCCTACAGATGGTGATCAAGAAGCTGCGAGATGGGGGTGGCGTGGCGTGCGTGAAGGACTACGGGTAGGCTACACTAGCGCAAAATAATAAAAATTCTACCCGTAAACCAAGATCACTACAGTTATAGATCACGGTCTTACCACTAGATGCGCAGGTGCGGAAATTGATGCAGCACGTCGGGGCAGAGTAGTCGTATTACTTCCTCGTCCTCGTCGTGGCGTCCCACGTACAGCTCCTCTCTTGCGGTTCGTCCAAACGCTACAGATGCAGCGCCTCCAAAGGTATCCACACGTACGGGAGGAAGCGAGGCACGCCGGACTACTAGATCCGCGCGAGCGACTAGGGCGTGGGAGGGGTGGCGGCCAGGGTTTGAGGAGGTCACGAAAAACTCATCATTAATCCTCAGGCGCCTTGCCCTCCTTTTTATAGACGCCTTACAATGGGCTTCTACTAATAGAGGCCCATTAGGACCCAATGCCTAGTCTAATTCGGATCCAATCCGAATTAGGCTTCACTTCTTAAGTGTGTGACCCTATAGGTTCACGATGTTTAGACATGACGCGAGTATACATACTTGGTCAATAGTTGGTAGCGCCTCTAGCAAGACGTGCCAACTCCTAAACGCATACACAAAGATCATATCGACGAACCATCACAACGTTATGTACATGCCAATCCCTTTGCCTCACGATATTTGGCCGAGCTCCAAGTCGACCACTCTATCTCGATCCCGTGATCCTAATCCCTTACTAGGTTAACTCTTAACCGTAAGTAGCATGGCCATGCATTTCGATCCGATCACTCGAGGGCCAGAGATATCTCTCTCGTAGAGAGGGCAAATCCCATCTCGACCGACCATGCCTCGCAAAGATGCTTCATGACAAACCCGAAAACTACCTTTATAACTACCCGCCATTTGAGTAGCGTTTGATAGCCCCTAAGTAGGTCGATTCACATCTCAAGTACATGCGACAATCTCGTGTCTAAGGACAAGGCGTACACATTGTGTAGAGAGAACCATAAGTATAATTGTTATGTCTCATGTTGGGTCGGTCCAACCCCATGTTCTAAACATGTGTCCACATTATTGGTTTGACATCTCCATGTCTATGACCTGTGAAACATGGTCATCAACCGATACATGTGCTAATCCATCATTCACGTGTGTCCTCACATGAACTCCGACTAGGGATAACTTTAGAATAACCATATAAGTAAAGAGTTTCACAAACAAGTCACATACTTGTTAATCAACACAAAGGTAATATTCAAGGAACATTTATTAAATCATGGATACAACGAAATATCATCATCTCTATGATTGCCTCTAGGGCATATCTCCAACAGTGCGTGCAAGCTCGCTTCGACAGAGGCGCTGGCGCGTGTCCCAGGCGCTGCCACGGCGAAGGGGCTACGTGGCTTCGACGCCGCTTGGAGAAGAAGACAAGCCGGCGATCGAGTGGGGCCCGCCGGTCAGTGGAAGAAAAGAGACGACGCAGTCGGTTGGGTTTAAGTTAAACAGTGCTTGGCCCGGTATGGTTTAGTTTGGACCACCCGATCATGAATGGACGGTCGAGATTGCGCGGAACGTTCGGACCACCCGATCAGGCGTGAGATCTGGGTTGTTGATTTCCAATCGAATGGTCCAAATGCGTCGGGTGCTGCACGGGGCAACTAGTTGACTCCGTCGAGTCAAGTGGCCGGGTCGGACTCGAGTCCAAAACACAGTGCCACTAGTTTGGGTCTAGGGTTTGACTGAGATTTCAATTCCAATTCCTACGTTGACCGAGGGTTTAAAAATAGAATTATAATTTGTAAAATCTTGAAATAATTCAGGTGGGTTCCTGGGAAGTTATAGTGTTCATAAAAATTATTAAACCTTACTGCTCATGAGATATTTTGTATAATATAAATTCAAACTTAGTATAAGCTATGGATATATGTTTGAATTTTACGTGGTTTAAATTTGGCCCCAAAAATTTGGGAAAATTATATTAATTCATGATAATTAATATAGTATTTAAATAAATTGTTTTATAGAGATCTTCATGAGTATTTATTTTAAATTTCTTATGTGGCTTTAGTTTGGTGTTAGTGCTTTATATTTGATTTTAAAATTTTCAAATGCATAATTTATGCACATGCTCCAGAAATAATATGAAATGCATATAATAACTGTTTATTAAAATTGGGCTGTTACAAGATGTGTGGTTAATCGTGGAAATCTTGTTTACAGTGCAGTACATCAAATATGTCGAATGCCACCAACTTCAAAATTTACTACGATCAGGGCACTATTCTTGAGGGTCCCAAGGGGATTGATTTGCGTTATTTCCAATCGGCGACCGTACCCCTAAGAAGACCAGAGCAACACATACATGGGTGCTGTGATGCGGTGGTTTTCCACTCATTCGATATGGACCATGCTGTGTATGATCTAAGATTGAGTTGCGTTGCCCCCCCCCCAAGCATCACAGTGCACATATTGAGGGCTAGTGCAGCTGAAGGGAATAAAGTCATGGCAGTCATATGTACGCATGGCTAGAGAGGAACGGTGGGACTTGATCCTTCTGGCCCTAGCATATGCTAAGCCCACTCCTGCATCGGCGGCTGAACAAGAAAGGGGTGGTGATGCTGAAGAAGAAGTTAGAGACACAATGGCCGAAGGTCCGAGAGTAGCTGATCCTGTCGATGAAGACCCTGTGGAAAGAGCTCTTTCAGTTAGGCAAGCTAGTGGGCTTGCTGACGATGGTGAGGAGCTAGAAGCCCTAATGCAAAGGATGGATCTCGAAGACCGGGACTATATGGCATTGTCAGAAGATAAAGGATCCAATGACGAGTATGTTGTGGACCAGCAGACAATTCCATCTGAGTGGAACACATACCAGCTCGACAGCCTCGTCGTTAACGAAGGCTCCTATGTGCTGTAGGAGTACAACCAGAGCGAGGTCAGGCAAAGAACTATATACAAGTGCAAGAAGGCCGTGTAGGAGGTGGCCAAATTCTAGACCTTGTTAGTGCGGTGTATATTCACAGTCATCAAGTCTAGCCTAAGATGCTATGACATGAAGTGCGACATAGAGGGATGCTTTTGGCGAGTGCACGTATTTAAGCCTAAGTGGGACACCTACTGGAAGTGTTCTATAGTGGTCCCTCACACATGTGTCATCGCTAAGTTAGTACAGTCCCACAGGAACCTATCATCAAGCTTCATCGTAAACCTCATGTACGGTGAGATCGTGGATAATCTAGATTTTGAGCCACGATCCATCATTCGGGCGATTGAGGTAAGGTTCCAATACATAGTCAGCTATATCAAGGTGTGTAGGGCAAAACAGAAGGCATTGGAATCAAGATTCAATACGTTCGAGGATTCCTACCACAACCTCATCGGGCTACTCTGAGTCATAGAAGACAGGAATCCCGACACTCATGTCGACATTCAAGATTCCACGCATCCGAAGTGAGCCAATAAGAGGGTACTAAAGCGAGCATTCTTCGCCTTTGGTCCATGCATTAATGCATTCCAACACTATCGTCCAATCTTGTGCGTGGATGGCATATTCTTGATTGGGAAGTATAAGGGCCAGATACTGACTACAATAGCGACAGACAGGAACAATCAAGTTTTTCCCGTGGCATTCGCTTTCGTTGAAAGCGAGAACATGGACAGCTGGTTGTGGTTCCTAAGGAATTTGAGGATTTTTGTTGTACAATGCAGTCCTAACGTACGCGCCATACATGACCAGCATGCGGGCCTGTTGAGTGCAATAACTCAGCTACAACAAGGAGAGAATGAACCACTTCCATGGAAGGATCTACAGAGCAGGTGTTGCATGAGGCACTTGGATGCAAACTTCTACAAGTAGTTCCACAACAGGGACTTGATAAACCTATTCAAACAGCTATGCAACCAGAACCAGCAGCGAAAGTTTAAAGCACTCTAGAAGATTCTAGATAAGTGGACCCAGATGCACAAAAGGGCGACAGTGAAAAAGGCCGCCCCAAGCGCTGACCAGGCCCCCGAAGTATTGCCACAGCTACCCACAGATGGTCTTAGTGTGGCGAGAAAGACAGGGGGCGCGGGTGAAATGCTTCTTAGACTGGATTGAGCACGAGCCTAAGGAAAAATGGTCGCTGCTACATGACAGGGGTGGTGCACAATATGGTGTCATGACAACCAATCTAGCCGATGTGTACAATTGGGTGATGCACGGTGCTAGGTGTCTCCCTTTGGTTGGTATTATGGAGGCGATTCTCCATGGTACCACAAATTACTTTGTTGATAGAAGCAACAACGCGTCGCTCGCCATGTCAAATGATAGAGTACTCTACCCCGCCATGATCACCAAGTACATGGAGGAGAGGAGTAAGAAGGGTTAGATGCACTGGGCATTCAAGATGGGCACAAGGGAGCTTCGCATCGAGATAATGTGCAGGGATAAAGGACGCCGCGGGACGAACCGTGAGAGGATCACCCATGAGTGCACGCTATGCCACCCTAGTTGCGTATGCACTTGCAACAAGCCTCTTCTTCTGCATAGGCCCTGCTCCTATGTCATGGCCGTATGTTCAACGGTGGTGTAACATCCCAGCCAATACCTCTCTGACTATTTCAATAAGGAGGAGGTGATGCAAACTTAGAGTGCAGAAAAGTATGGTCATGGCGTGGTTGGTCATTTCACTGGTCATCCACCCTGGGAGCAACTTATCTGAGCCACAGACATTGATAAGCTGAAGGGAAAGGTTGGCTGGCGATAGGTACGGCGCATCAGGAATGGCATGGACGAAGCAGAAGTTGGACATCGTACAAAGAAGTACCCCATTTGCAATGTGTCTAGGCACACCTTCAAGAAATGCCCTACGAGAAATCCACAGGACGAAGGAGACATCGGCAGTTCGGACATCGCCGCGGGGACCACATCCGACCGCCCCACTCAAGGCGGTCCACTTTGGTTTGTCCACATCGGCAGCCAGGTTCAGCTGCTGAAATACGTGGTGCCCAATGATTTGTATTGTCACTTTGATTTGTTGAAAAACTAGGTGGTGATGACGTTGTGGTGAATGGGTTGTAATGGGAGTGTGATTTGTCCACAAAGTATGTGACAACGTTGCGTTTAATGTTATGTAATGCTACTGTGATTTGTCAACAAAATATGTGACGATGTTGTGCTGAATGTTATGTAATGTCATTGTGATTTGTCGACAAAAGATGTAATGACATTGTGCAAAATGTTATGTAACATCAGTGTGATTTTTTGATAAAATATGTGCTCGGAAATAGTCAATAAAAAAGCAGTATTGGGATGTTCCTATAGCCAGTTGAATTGGCGACAAGTCCCTATCGCCATTCCAACTGGCGACAGTGACCAGTCGCCAATTCAACTAGCGACAGGAATCTTTCTGTACTGTTGAGCCCCCTGTCTCCAGTGCACAAGTCCCTATCGCCAATTGGAATGGCGACAGGAGCCTGTCACCATTCCAATTGGCGATAGGCGCCTAGTTTTGTAAAAAAAAAATCGACTATTTTATTTTTGTAATTATATTTTAAATTAATATTATTTCAAAAAATGTCTAAACTCTACCTGTAAAAGCAGTACTGTATTACTATTTCGTCCAGGCCCAATTGAAGTAAAACCTTAGCCTTGGCCCGAATTCACATTCAGGCCCTCTTTGGAGACAAGATATGCTTTGACTCTCCATTTGGCACTCAATGTCCCTAATCAACTCTTACACCTTTTAGGTTAGCCTTCAAGTTCACAATTTGGGTATAAAAAGTGGGCAAAATTGGCTACACAACATTATAATTTAGTGGCATTGGCTATCGGACACCTAACTTTTGTGTATTTGCCAAAAACAAATACTACAATTTTGTGGCATTTTGTTGTAGGACATTGTACCCATTAAAATAATGTATTTGGCTGATTAGGAGAGACAAGTTACGGAAAAAGATTTATTTGACCTTCTTCTCCTCCTCCTTCTTCCTTGTGATGCAGTAGGGCAGGGGAGCTAAGAAGTAGTGACGGCAGTGCTCCAGTGGAGGAACGACGGCACAGATGGAAGCATGGCACATTCCTGTACATGGGAAACCCAATTTTTGCGACATGAGGTAATAGGGTGGACGACGGTGCCAAGAACGTGTGGGGCAAGGGCAGCGGACACAGGGAAGAAGAAGGCACAGCTAGGCACACAATAGAGGATAGGGAGAAGAGAGGAGGACTGGCAACGCGGGTAGAGAAGCTCACTCGTAGGCGAGTGTAGCGGCAGCGTCATGAGCAAAGGAAGCGGCATTGGCAACGCGAACGGTGCGTGCCTCGGCGTAGAGTAGGGGTGGACATCGGTTTTTTTTTGTTCGGTTTTTTTGGTAAGAAAAATATTTCGGTTTTTTAGAGTTAGCAACCGGATTAAACTGGTTTGGTTTTTTGGTAAACTGAACCACACATGTAGCCATCGCCAGCCCCACGTCTCCGGCGAGGTAGAGTGGATGCAAAGCCTCTCACGCTCCATTCTTATGTCCGCGCGGTGGAGGCCTAGTGGCTGTGGGAACAAACCAGCTGGCGGCTGGCGACTAGGATTAGGATGTGGCCATGTGCTTGTCTGGTGGACTGACTGGTTGGGTTCTGCGGATGAGAGAGAGATGTTATGGGTTGGTTATGGTTAGCCGGTTACGGGCTGGTGGTCTGGTGGAGGGATTGGTTGGGCTGTCGGAGTGGGCTTGTTCGGTAATTCGGACTATTCGATTTCTGAGAGTTGGAAACCGAACTGAATACCAAAAATCGAATAGAGCCAGGAAAAAACCAAAATGAACACTGAAAACCAAATAAACCAACATTTCTAGTTAACTCGGTTCGATTCGGTAATTTGATTTCGGTAAAAAAAATGCCCACCCCTAGTGCCAAGAGGCAGAGAGCAAAGGGAGGAGAAAGAGGAGGAGGACGCTAGCGAAGATAGGGAGTGGCACTGGCGAAGATGAGGAGGCGACGGTGGCGGCGAGGATGGGGAGGAGGCAACGCTGATGGTGAGGACAGGGAGCAACGTTGGCGAGGGTGGGAGGTGGCGACGACGGCGAGGATGTAGAGGACGGGGAGTGATGCTGGCGAGGATGGGAGGCGGCGATGACGGTGGTGATGGCGAGGACAGGAGGCGGCGACGACGGCGGTGATGGCGAGGACAGGGAGGAGAAGGAATAGGAAAGAAGGATCCATTCAAAAAATAGGAAAGAAGGAAGAAGGAGACCGAAGGGGCAAAATGGACATTTCACTAGACTTCTCTATCCTCTTCAGCCCAGAATGATATTATGTTGGTCTTAGTGTTCCACAGCAAAGAGACACATTTTTGTAGTGTATTTTTTTTTTTGCAAAGACACAAAATTTGGATGTCTTATAACTAACGACACGAAATTGTAATGTCATTTAGTCAATTTTACCCAAAAAATGTAACCAAAGTAGAAAAAGTCTTTTAATTTGACTTATCTCGAGGGGCTAGCTAGGACTTTGCCGTGCACTCTACAACAAAGGTGGAATGTGGGAGATATGATGTAGTACATATCGACAGCTAAAGCGCGTGTCTGTCATATGAATTTGTAGTTTTTTAGAGATATAAATTTGTAGTTGATACTTGACAGGATCACATATCTAGTGCATCCTAAATTTTTTTGTATCTCCATGCATCCTCTTCAAAACACGGTACAAATAGCACTACTAGATGAACACTCCTTTAACAACGCATATATGTGTAGGTAAAAATCCAAATAAGTGTTGGTACGGTCTATACCAACATATTTACTATGCATTGCCATTGAGGCCGTTGCTAGAGTCTATTACAACTGATAAGCAAGTGTTGGTAATAGATATGAAAAGACGTTGCGAAGTAGCAACAGATATAGTCAGGTTGTAACCACACTTGTATGCGTTGGTACTTATCATGCATGGATGACATTTACTATTTTGACAATGGATATAATTATATTGTTACAACGCATAGAAGCGTTGATACTTGCCATACAGATGACTTTTGCTATTTTGGTAACGGCTATAATTATGTTGCTGCAACAATTATAAGTGTGTAGAAGTCAAAGTAAAAAAATCATTATCGGTCGTAGCATGGTTAAAAAGAACACTCATATATTAAAAACAAATTGTTAGATTACACAGAGAACCATCCACATAAGACATGATATAAATATTTTACTTGAGCATCATTTCCTAATAGAATAAAATCTAAACGTAATGAAGATCATCTTCCTATGTCACCATTCTCCACCTTGCATTGAACATGTCATCCATAGCATCATCATACATAGCATTAGATTGGACGATCAATCTGCACAAGAGAAGTTCTCTTCTCTCCTAAGGATAAATAGTGCATTAGGACATCAAGCTGCTGACAGCGATCCATTGCATTAGCATCCACTGGGTGGAAGTACTGAATCTGCACTCAAAAAATTACTTGATAAATTGATGTACTGGAGATTTTGTCAACAAAGTTGCACATTAGCATATACTGTTCAGTTAGCTAATTAAGAGATATGCTCATGCTTTAATAAGTCATAATAAATTGCATTTCATAGTCTTGAGGAAATTGAAATAAGATATGAAAATCTTGTAAAGAATTCCCTGCATGTATCATGAAAAAAAATATGAGAGAGAAGACAAAGCCCACCCATGCACTCTTTATTCTCCCAGCTCTACTAAATCTCTAAGTACATTTTTCTTTCAATTTTCAACCCCTTGTTTCTTTAGTAACTAGAAAAACTTGCATCAGTACTATAACAAAGTATTTTTTACCAATACATAATTTTTTTGCTACCTTCAGATCAAATTAATTTACCACACTATGGTTCATATAAAGGTTCTAGTTAGGAAATTAGGCCCCAAAATAGGCTTAGGTTAAGTGTAGGGAAGAACCAAAATTTTTTTGTGCAACTCAAGTACTAATGAATAAGCACATTCATATTTTTCATACCCAGTTATCCAGGAGTGGAGCCACTTTGGCATTTCAGTGAACACCTTAAGCACATGTCTGGACGGCATGGTCGAACAAAGGGTGACATGCATCTGAAGAGGCCACAATCTGAATATCTGAGCTTGCTCAACCTGTACCACTAATCTATATCATCATATTTGATTGAGAGTAAACAATTCAAAACATCAAGCATCGTACTGTATAAACTACAATAGTACAACAACAAAAATTAGATAATAATGAAATAGAACAATTCACCACAATTGTGTTATCCAGACTCTAAAGTCAATAATGGGACTAGGGTCGGTACCTCACCAGATAGGGGTGGCTGGTTGCCAATTGTGATTATTTGCCCCAAATCTGCAGATTTATTGAAAGGAATTGAGATCAAGGGGAGAAACCATTCGAGATCCATTACTTCCCTTCAAAATCAATTAGACAGAAGTTAGGGAATTAGTGAAACTATGAGATTAGGGATTGGGGATTTAAAGAAATTGGGGATTGGGGAATCTTACTAACCTTTGGGAAACAAGGCACGTTGTGGAAACCGATGGTGTGTGAGATACTATCCAGGATGGGGAAGGAGACGACGATGAAGAGCTTCACTGTGAGGTTGCTAGAGTAAGGACAACATCTCAAAACAGTTCCAATTGAAGGCAGACTGCTGGCATTGATGCAGGGCCTATAATTTGCAAATCAACCTTATGCAAAATCTTTAAGCCACAATTTCTCAAAACAATGTGGCTTGATAAACTGAAATTGCATCTGATAATCAGATGAACTTATGATGCATGGATAATCAAATAATGCAATAAGCTTAATCCTTCATCTAACCTTATGCAAAAACTTAATGATGCATGGATCTTATGTAAAAACTTAATGATGCATGGATCTTATGCAAAATCCTTCATCTGACCTTATGTAAAAACTTAATCTGCAAATCAACCTTATGAAGAATCTTTAAGCCACAATTTCTCAAAACAATGAGGCTTGATAAACTGAAATTGCATCTCATAATCAGATGAACTTATGATGCATGGATAATCAGTAATGATGCAATAAGCTGAATCCTTCATCTGACATTATGTATGAACATTAATTTCCCTATCCACATCTTGATTTAAACCAGAAAATAGCAAGAACCAAGCAAGAACTGGTAATCTGAAGATGCATCTGATAACATTAATCCTCAGTTCAATACTGAAATTAAAAACAATGTCTCATCGATTTTCTGACAAAGAAGATCACAAATGACAATATTCATCCGAGAACTAGCAAGAATTCAAGATGATGAACAATCTGAAGATGCTAAAGCTTAAACCATATCTTAATTATGCCATAAACAACCAAAATTAACCATATTAACTCATAACTGAGATTAACTTAAGATGCATCTCAAGATACATGAACAATCTGTAGATCAAAAAACTAAACCGCAAATTGAAACTTTATGCCACAAGCTTAATCCACACACAAAAAATATTGATGCTCATGTGGCGGTGCAAAGAGGCGGCGATTATGAAGCTTCATCGGTGATTCTGTACAATGGATGGCGCATGGCGCAGATGAGAAGGCACCAGAATCTGGAGGGCAGCGGCGGCTTGCTTCGGCCGGTGGGAGCCGGAAGGCGCTCGGCCGCACCAGGAGGTAGCGGAATCCGGAAGGGCACCAGCGCATGTGGAGGCAGCGAGGGCCCGAAGGCGCTGAGGTAGCTGTGCCCATGGTGGCAGAATCCGGATGGTGCTTGGTGCACACGGGGTGGCAGCGCACATGGAGGCAACGTGATCCTGAGGGCACGTGGGGCTCGCATAGGATCCTGCCGGGGGGAGCGTGCGGCAGAAGGAAGGTTAGGGAGGGGAGGGGAGGGCGGCGGCGGGCGAGGGGCTTGCGTGGAGGCGGGCGGTGATAGGAGGGGCGTCGGTTTGGCGTGGCCGGCGTGTGCAGTGGTTTCGAAAGGGGGTCTATTTTAGAGGAACAGGAAGGAATGAGATGGGGGTGGGAGCGTTCTCAGGACTCAAACAGTTAGGATAAGAACTTAGATGTGGGTAGATTTTTCTTTGGCAACACATATGCTTTGCGAGATTTACGTTGCTATACGCATGTTTTTGTTGTAGTGTATAGTCATGAAAAAATTTCAAAAAAAAAGCAACATTGACACGAAATCAATCTATCGCACCACAAAAAATTAAAATCTAAATTCGATATACACATGGAGAAACAAAAAGGACAAATCCTGTTGAAAATGAAATCTGAAAATAAAAAGAAAAAAATAAAGATACTATTCACAAAAATTTGTATTTTTTGTATATCCTACTATACGTCTAATTTTAAGTTGATTTTTGCAGATGCTTGATTGCATTATGACTTATCTAATAAATTTTTTTCAGAATTTTTGTGTGACCATTTGCGCCGTGTTTGAAGAGAATGCATGAAAATGCAATCAAAATTATATCCTCTACTCGACGGTTATTCTTATGTATTTGTCTCTACTATATATAATATTAATCTTTCATCCTCGGTACGGACGTGGATCCTGTTCCATATCATTCAAATGGTTGAGGAACAAGTTAACTTGTGTGCTTCCTCTCAAAAAATGAATTGTCGGATCTTGAGTAGCGACGATAATCCTCGATTAATGAAATTATTTATTTATAATATTTATTATGGATAATTAGGTTCTTAAACAACTATAAGAGGTACCCCTTGCCATTAGTCTTCAATGACAAAGGAAGATCACGACTACTTCTTGGTCGTAAAGTCTAGTACAACCATTTCCTAATCGTAAGGTCTATTACAATCATTACTTGGTCGTAAGGCTTTCCACGACTAGGTTAATTACGATCACCCTATAGTCGGTAGAACCCACAGACATATGGACCCAATTAACTAGGGACTCTATACACTTCGCTTATTCACGCGTGGTAGTTATACACGTGTTGTTTGTCTCTGACAAAACCACACTTAATTCTCCATGTCTCCGGCGTAACTGCATTGTGAACGTGCGGGAGACTGTCTCTTTGACAATAACAACCATCAACATGCACAATCTATCAACCGTTAGGGCGCCTCCTGGCACATAACAACTGTCACCCTTCGGAAGTTATATAAATATCGGACCTGGATTTCACAAATCTAAATCCTCTGTGAAATCACTGTACTATTCTGTGGATTAATAGATAGCACTCACAGAATACATCACTGAATTAATTCATACACGATGAAAACTAAACCATCCATTAATTTAAGGGAGATTCAATTATTTGCCACTACCAAACATGCGTAATTGATTATTTGCCACTGATGTGAGTATGACATGTAGTCCTGGGACCCATATGTCATACTCACATGCAATGGAAAATCATAAAATTCACTCTTTTGCAGTGGCAAATAATCAATTATTCCTTAATTTAACACATCACAGTTTACATAGACTACATCGGGTCATGTTTTACAATAAAGGCCGAATAGGCCAAATGATTACATCACAAAAACAGCAGAAACTACAGCGGAAGCAAAAGGGGAGGTAGAGCACATCTCTCCACAGGCAAGCGACTGGGATAGCTCGTGTGCAACTAGTATTAACCAAGGACTTGGACAATACCGATCGTACGCAAGTATCGACGAGCTAGCTAGACTAAGGCGAGACCTAGACTAACAGAACTAGACTACTCTTCATCGATGCCTTGTCCATCAACTTCAGGGTCCTCGTAGTAGTCGTAGTCTCCATGATCTGTAGGATCTGAAGGGTTGGGAAAAGAACGAGAATGAACACAACTTCCGTGCTCGTGAGCCAACACACAAGATGCAATAATATACATGTAAGGCTTAACAGGGGTGGCTCGGGTTCCTTTATTTGCCAAAGCAACGTTTTCAATTATCATAATTAGAAATTCCTATCACTTAGCATTTTAACCAAATTGCATTTCATTAAAGAAATTAATTGTGCAATATTAACTAACAGCAGATGTTACCTCCACCTATGCTTATTTTGAAATGTGGCTGCGACAACTATTAATAACACCGGGTATGACCACCCAGGAACAGCACTGGGTACGACCACCCAGGAACAACACTAGGTATGACCACCCGGGAGCAACACTGGGTACGACCACCTAGGAAAAAACCAAAGTCAGGGTTACATCAGCCTGACCAGTTTTTATCCCATCCACAAATGTTTTTGAAATAGAACTAACTCTAGTAAGTTCTCTTGTCCGCCTTTGACCGTAGGCACAATTATTTAAACAGTTTATACTCTGCAGAGGTTGTACATTGTACCCATAAGAGACAATCAACTCGTTGCCCCACATGATTCCTTGGTTATGTAGTTGAGAGATCATCACAGTAACTTTTCAAATTATCTCGCCTCTTCCGTCATCTTACCCATATGGGCTGCACCCATACGTTGTGCGGGATGTTCACCACAACGATTAGCGCAGCTGGTCCCAACCACAACGACTAGCGCAGCTGGCAACTTTACCTTACCTCGGTGTCCCATTCAAGTCGGAATGCATCCGCTGCTTGCACTACCTCGATCCTCTCCGGCAAGATGACTTTTAGGGTTCGATAACTTTACTAAGCCAAGTTGCATTTTGCAGATTTCTGGTTGCACATGTTTTACAATGGGAGGTTATCACCGGATTAAGTCCTTAATGTCATCTGGGCGGTTCATACCGCATACCCACCATTCTCGCGCTACATCTACACCCACCACCATACCATCTGCCCAGATGTGGTAAATGCAGTTTGGGGTTAAGGAGGAAAACCAATTTATCTCAGATACTTCAGTCATGTACCTTTGATGACTGCCCAAAACAATTTTATGATTTAAGAAATGATGGTTGGGACATTTTAATGCCCCGGTACTTAAGCAAGACTAGCATGTCGCTTAAGTACAACCTGTAGCTAGTAATTTACCACATAGTTACTAGGGTGACATGGGAAAATGGATTCAAGTGTCAAATGATGGGATAATAATTAATTAACCAATAAATGGGTATTTAACTACCTTAAGAGTTAACATACATTTGCTTAAAGAATTAAAGCATGCAAATCTTAGTAATCTAAAGGAATATAATTTGCATAAAATGTAGGTTCAAAATGATCAAACTATTGACTCGCCTGAGCTAAAGGCAAGAGAATCTTGGTGATCTTGTGCTTGATCAAATCAGATCTCCGCTTCTTCAAACTGCATCGCATTTAACTAACCAGGAAAAAGGAACAAACAAGCAGAGAGAACAAATAAATACTAAAGAAATAACAAATTAACTCCAAATTAACTAAGACCAGAGTCAAAAGAAAGATCTTGAATTTAAACAAATTTAGAAATAAAAAACACTATAAACGGAGTTATCACGTAGGAGAACGGAGTCCTCGGATTTTGGTTTTGAGCACTGCTCATCTGACTTCGCGGTCGAAAGAGGGATTCAACTACTCGGCGTGGTCAAAAGAAGGAAAGGATTCAATTACTCAAAGTGGTCGAAAGAAGGAAAGGATTCGACTACTCAACATGGTCGAAGGAAGGATTCGACTACTCAACGTGGTCGAAGGAGGGATTCGACTACTTTGATGTGGTCGAAAGAAGTACTCGACTGCTTGACACGGTTGAAAGAAGGACTCGACTGCTTGACGTGGTCGATGGAAGAACTCGACTGCTTGATGCGGTCAAAAAAAGGACTCAACTGCTGGACGCAGTCGAAAGAAGGACTCGACTGCTGGACGCGGTCAAAAGAAGGACTCGACTGCTCGGCGCGGTCAAAAGAAGGACTCAACTGCTTGGCACGGTCGAAGGAACAAGAGAGAGAACAGCACACGGGGAGCTTACCAGGACAGAGAGACAGGCCGGAGGGGGTCGACGGACGGCGAACGGTGGTGGGAAAGCTCGTAGTCGAAGGCGAAGGAGGACGACAGCGAAGGGGTTAGTCGGGACTAAAGGAGAAGAGGAAAAACAGTTGCTCCTATGAAACACAACTAAAAAAGGGTGAGGGGATTGCTTCAAGGAGCTCTGAGACATGAATAGATGCGGGTAGAAGAGGGGGGCTGCACTGGTGCGGTGAGGACCGAAAGGAGGCGCACGACGGCTTGAACTCGAGACTCGGGGCTTCGGGCAAACCACAGCAACAAGAGCAAGAGAGGGAGTGTTGAGTGGGGAAAAGCAGATGAATGGAGGTCTGCTTGGGCTCTTTTGTAGCCCAGAGGAGAGGAGGAGGGAGCCGCTGAGGGGCTCAGAGGCATGCGGTCCTAAGGCGGGTGGCGGGTGGGCGACGGGACAGAGCAGGCGGGGGCAGGTGAGCGCACGGGGTACAACAGAGCAAGCACAAGCGTGCCAGGGCAGCTCGGCGCTGACCCTAGGAAAAGAAATGGATCGGGCCCAACAGAGAGGATTTGAATTGAAACCAAGATTCAAGCTGAAACTCGAAACCCGAAATTTGGAATGAGGCAGAAACTAGAGAATTTTGCAATTACACAATAATTTGAAATAGGTTTTTGAGAACCAAAAAGACAAACGGAAAGATACTAATCAGCATCCGAAAACAGGATGTTACAAACTTACCCACCTTAAACGGAATCTCGACCCCGAGATTCGAGCAGCTCCGAGAACAGGGACAGAAACTCCAACTTCAGCTAATCTTCGCGGTCCCAGGTTTCTTCCCTCGTCAAGTTGTTGCTCCACTGAACTTTACACAAGCGGATGATCCGGTGTCTGGTTTGCTTCTCCACACATCAAGAATCCTGATTGGGTGCTCTGGATAAGTCAGATCTTTCTGTAATGCGATGGCTTCAACTGGAGTATGCTCTTTAGGTTCTGACAAATCTTCAAGTAACTCGAGTTGGTAGGCTACTTCTCCACGCTTGGCGGTGATCAGGAATGGGTCGATATATCTTGGTGTAAGCTTGCCTTTCACTTTGAATCTTCGAGTTTCACGAAGCGGTGATACTTTGAGATACACATCATCACTAACTTCAAATGTTAATTCCCTTCGACGGTTGTCAGCATAACTCTTTTGTCTAGACTGAGCTGCTTGAAGTCGATCTCTGATTAGTCAAACTTTCTCTTCGGCTTGCTTGAGGGTATCTGGTCCAAAGACATAACCTTCTTCTGATTCTGACCAGTGCAGAGGAGTTCTGTATTTTCTTCCACAGAGTGCTTCAAATGGGAACATTTCAGACTCGACTGAAAACTATTGTTGTATGCAAACTTGGCATACGGTAGGCATTTCTCCCAGTCTACAGTAAATTCCAAAGCACAAGCTCAGAGCATATCTTCAAGGATCTGATTCACTCTTTTTCGCTCGACCCGTTGGCCCGAGGATGATATGCCGCGGTCAAGGCAAGGTGGGTTCCGAAAAGGCCATGCAAAGCTAGCCTGTAAATGCGAGGTGAACTAAGAACCTCGATCCGAGACTATCATCTTGGGTACCCCATGTAGACACATAATACGAGCCATATAAAGCTCGGCTAGTCTGTCTCCTTTGTAGGTGGTCTTCACTGGGATAAAATGGGCGCCTTTTGTCAATCTGTCGACTATGACCCATACCGAATCACATCTGGACTTGGTTCGAGGCAGACCAGTAATGAAATCCATTCCAATTTCTTTCCACTTCCACTAAGGGATCTGCAGTGGTTGAAGCAATCTTGTAGGTCTTTGATGTTTGGCTTTGATTCATTGACACACATCGCAACAAGCTACAATCTCAGAGATGTCTCTCTTCATTTGCGGCCACCAATATAGAACCTTCATACCTTGATACATTTTGGTGCTGCCTGGATGCAGTGTGTATGCTGAGCTGTGCACTTCTTTCAGTATCAATTCCTTGAGTTCCTTCTAGCGGGGAACAAAGAGACGCTTTCCATACCATAGGACTCCTTGATGATCTTCGATCATCTTAGGTTCTTTTCCTTTAGCCATGAGATGCTTAAATCTCTGGACTCCAGGGTGTCCTTCTTGAGTGGTCTTGAGCTGCTCTTCTAGAGTTGGATGCACTTCCACGGCGGCTAGGGTGCCTTACTCTACTAACTCAAGGTTGAGTGCTTCGAACTTCTCATAGAGTTCAGGTAGGTGTTCTCGAATCATGGCATTACTGCAGCAGGACTTGCGGCTCAATGCATCTGCAACTACATTAGCCTTTTCAGGATGGTAATGGACATCCAAATTGTAATCCTTAATCAACTCTAACCATCTTCTTTGTCGGAGGTTGAGATCTGACTGGGTGAAAATATACTTGAGACTCTTGTGGTCCGTGTATATATCACAATGGTTTCCAATCAAGTAATGCAGCCAAATCTTTAGGGCATGCACTGCTGATGCTAGCTCCAGACCATGAGTAGGACAGTTGTCCTCGTGAGGACGGAGTTGTCTAGATGCATAAGCTACAGCTTTTCCTCCTTGCATGAGTACGTAACCAAGACCTTGATGCGAAGCATCGCAATAGGCTTCAAAGCCCTTGTGTATCTCTGGCAGGGTCAACACTGGTACAAAGTTTAACCTTTTTTCCACTTCTTGGAAACTCTTTTCATAGGCTTCTGTTCATTCATACTTCTTCTCCTTTTTGAGCAGATAGGTCATGGGCTTGGAAAGCTTCGAGAACCCTTCGATGAAGCGTCTGTAGTACCCTTTTGCCAAACTGAGAAAACTACGCACTTCAGTTACTAAGGTAGGCTGCTTCCATTCCTAGATTGCTTCTACTTTGGATGGATCAACTGTTACTCCTTCAGCAGATACAATGTGTCCGATGAAACTGATCTCTTAGAGCCAAAATTTACATTTATTGTACTTGGCATAAAGCTGATGCTCTTGAAGCTTTTCTAGGACCAAATGCAAATGTCTATCATGCTCTTCATTGGTCTTTGAGTAGATCAAGATGTCGTTTATGAATACTTGCCCAAGTATTCCATAAATACTTTGTTCATGAGATTCATGAAGTAGGCTGGCGCATTGGTCAAGCTGAACAACATAACCGTGAACTCTTACAGGCCATACCGAGTGGTAAAAGCTATTTTAGGAATGTTCTCATCTCTGATCTTGAGCTGATGGTATCCTGACCTTAGGTCTATTTTGGAGAAAACTACTGCTCCCGACAACTGGTCGAACAGGTCATCGATGCGGGGGCAAGGGATACTTTTTCTTGATGGTCACATCATTGAGTGCTCGATAATCCACACACAAGCGGTGCCATCCTTCTTCCTGACAAAAACAACTGGCGAACCCCAAGGAGAGGAACTAGGTCGGATAAATCCTTTTTCTTGCAAGTCTTCAATCTGTGTCTTAAGCTCTTCAAGCTCATCGACTACCATGCAATATGGTCTCTTGGCAATTGTGGCTCTCTCTGGTTTCAAGTTGATCATAAACTCAACATCTCTGTCTGGTGGCATGCCCGGTAATTCTTTTGGGAAGACTTCGAGGTAAGCTTCGACTACAAGCATTGTCTCTAAGGACAACTCTTCAAGGTTGTGGATTGCTCGATCCAAAGGAGAGGAACGATCCACACTAACCCTTATTGTAGTTTATGGGCCTTTGGTGAGTACAACCTTTCGGTTGGCACAATCTATTAATCCTTAGTACTCGGCCAACCAATCCATCCCTAGGATGATGTCTAGAGTTTGGGATTCTAGCACTAGAAGGTTTGCTAGGAATCCGGAATTTTCTATAGCAATCTCTACTCTGGGACTTACCGAGGTAGCATATAAGGATTCCCCGAGTGAGCTAAGCACCACGAGTTTCTTTAATTTATTGGTCGGCAACTTATGCCTTTCAACAAACGTTCTCGAAACAAGAGAGTGCGAAGCTCCAGAATCAAACAAAACTTGTGCGGGTGCTAAATTAACAAAGAACGTGCCCATTAGCACTCCGGGGGCTTCCTAGGCCTCCTCGACTGTGACATTGTTCACACGACCACGGTTCAGTGTCGGGGCAGACATCGGGGCTTGCGAAGTCTGAAGACTCTTGCCTTGATTTGATGCCTAGCCTTGAGTTGGTGTGGCTCCCGAGTTGAACTTTGCGGTGGTGTTCTAGCGTTGAGGGCACTTGCTAGCAAAGTGTCCTTTTTCTCTGTAGTTGAAGTAGTGAAGGTGAGTTGCTAGGTTGACTGCTAAAGGTTGCCTGGCGGGGCGAAGAGTGCAGAAACCATTCGCATTGGGATGTAGGGCTGGAGCTGAAGTTCTCTGAGACGAGGCTACTGGTGGTCAGAAAGACGAGCTACCATGGAATGCTGACTTCTGATGAAAGCTACCTTGGGGCCTCTGAAATGCCATCTTTCTTTTGTGGCTGACTTTTGCAGTCTTTTTCTCATTTTCCAGCACTAGGGATTTGTTGACCAGGTGATGGAAGCTGGGAAAGTCATGGAGGACAAGTTAGACTCTCATGTCTTCGCACATTCCTTCTACAAAGCGGTCGATCTTCTCCCCTCCATCAGCTACGTCATTGGGAGCATAGCGGGCAAGCTGGTTAAACTTTGTCAGATACTCACTGACTGACATGTGCCCTTCTTGAGAGCTCTGAACTCATTCTTCTTCAATCTCATCGTACCAGCGGGCACAAAGTTGGTTATGAAAGCAGTCTTGAATTCAGTCCAAGGGATTGACTTCCATGCAGGTCCAATCTCATCTAGATGCACTTCAGCAATTGCGTCTACGGTGGTGGGGTCTTGCTGATCCTCAGCCTCAGGTGTTGCTGCTTCTACTTCTTCTGCCTCTTCTTCTGTTGTTGCTTCTACTTTTTTTGCCTCTTCTTCTTCTGCTACTAGACTTTCACCACCTTGGGCAGCGAGGTAGCTCTCCCACCATGCAGCGGCGGCTCCTTTAAGCTGATAGGTAGCAAAGTTCACCTTGTCTTCTTCTGGGCATCGAGCGAGACGAAGCTTCTTCTCGGTGTCTCTGAGCCAGTCTTCAGCTTCCAGGGGTTCATTTGTTTCAACGAAGGTAAGGGGTCTTGTCCTGAGGAAGTCTGCCAGCTTGGAGTTGCAACCAGTTGCTTTGGTCTATTGACTGGTTAGCAATGCTTGGAGAATCTGCATCTGTTGGAACATAACTTGCGCCATTGTTGGGTTTGCTGGCGGCGGGGGAGGTAGATCTTGTCCACGACCATGACCACGACCACCTGCAAAGGCACCATGGCTTGGGGCGGCAGCTCTTCTAGGCGGCATCTGAAGAAGGGCTGGGCTTAGAACTAGAGGGAAGTATATGAGGGTTTACTAGCCCTCTAGAGCACAACAGAAGAACTTGAACCAAACGAGGGAAAGGATCACATACAAAACAAAGCCTAGAATGGCTGCATTATATTAAGGGGGGTTAAGTGTTACATGCTCCTGAAGCATAGCGTATAGGCTATGCTAAGCCACAACACAAGATACAAACCATAACGTCTACCAAAGGGTAAAACACTAGCAACCCAAAAGACTGTCTAACACGCATTGCTAGCTAACCTATACTAGCCCTAACTACTCCAACACGACGATGAAGATCTCGTGATCGATTTCTCCTTCCTAGAGGGGTGGGAGCTAGCAGAAGGGTGCTCTTAGCAGAAGATCTTCATGCATCTGGCTCAGGTTGAGGTCCGCGAACCCTCCTTCATTCCCTCCGTGAGAGCAAAGGCCCTCGGGCCATCGGACGACGGTACGACCATCTAAAATTTTGAACAAGAGGGAGTCAGAAAACTCAACGAAGGTAGAGATGAGTTTAGAACTAAGAGTGATGAGAATGAGCAATAAGTACGCTATATTTTGACCAAAACTTATCCTAGTTTGTGAAAATAAGGCTCAAGTCCTATGGATTCGACTACTCAACGTGGTCGAAGGAAGGATTCGACTACTCTAGTGTGGTTGAAAGAAGGACTCGACTGCTTGACGCTGTCGAAAGAAGGACTCGACTGCTTGACGCGGTCGAAAGAAGGACTCGACTGCTTGGCGCAGTCGAAAGAAGGACTCGACTGTTTTGCGCGGTCGAAAGAATAAGAGAGAGAACAGGGCACAGGGAGCTTACCAGGACCAAGAGAGAGACTGAAGGGGGTCGGCGGACGGCGAATGGCGGCGGCGAAGCTCGCAGTCGAAGGCGAAGGAGGACAGCGGTGAAGGGGTTAGCTGGGACTGAAGGAGAAGAGGAAAAATGGCAACTCCTGTGAAACACAACTGAAAAAGGGTGAGGGGATTGCTTCAAGCAGCTCTGGGACACGAATGGATGCGGGTAGAAGAGGGGGGATGCACTGGTGCGACGAGGACCGAAACTAGGCGTGCAGCGGCTTGAACTCGGAGCTCGGGGCTTTGGGCAAACTACAACAACAAGAGTGAGAAAGGGAGTGTTGAGTGGGAGAAAGGAGATGAATGGGGGGTTGCTTGGGCTCTTTTATAGACCGGAGGAGAGGAGGAGGGAGCCGCTGAGGGACTCAGAGGCACGTGGTCCCGAGGCGGGTGGCGGGTGGGCGATGGGACAGAGCAGGCATGGGGGGAGGTGAGCGCATGGGGGTATAGCAGAGCAGGCACGAGCATGCCAGGGCAGCTCGACACTGACCCCAGGAAAAGAAATGGGCCGGGCCCAACAGAGAGGATTTGAATTGAAACCGAGATTCAAGCTTAACTCGAAACCCAAAATTTGAAATGGGGCAGATACTAGAGAATTTTGCATTTACACAATAATTTGAAATAGGTTTTTGAGAACCAAAAAGACAAACGGAAAGATACTAATCAGCATCCGAAAATGGGATGTTACAATAAAGGACAACGCCGGTGAGCAGAGAGAGATAGAAGAGACAGCAGACATAAGTCATTAGTCTTAGTTTCAGTGGTTTCCTTTTTATTGTAAACATAATCAATACAAGAACACATGAGTATGGTTGTTGTTCTTTTCAGAGAGGCCTGAACTTGTTTAAAAACCCTATGTCTCCTCTTGCGTAATCTCGATCATAGTGCCCTAGCATTCATTTTATAAGATCGATACTAAAACACCGATGAGTAGTTACAATGGTCTGGCCAGCCATGGTGATTTTCTATATTACTCGCTGCAGCAACTTGTTGGATCTAAATAATTGTTATTTGATTTCAAAATAAATAAATAAATTGGTATCTCTTGATCTGACGTCCAAAAATGTAGTAGCATGTGATTTTATATGACATGGTATGATGGTAGAGGATATGAATGTTAAATGTAGTTCAGAGAATGTTGCTTGTGATCAGCTCGACGCGGTAGATACAGGAGAGGAAGATCAGTCACCGCATGGTGAGTCTACAAGACAGGCTGATGAAGGAGAGCATAGGGATTACATATTGCATCAAATGGAAAGCGATGACCGGATGGCCTTGGTCAAGACGGCTTTACAAGAAGACGACGAGGACGCCCGATGAGAACGGAGCTCCCATCCCCCGGGAATGGAATAGATTGGACGCTGAGGGTCTATCTACGCATGACGAGCACGAATTGCCGTGGGAGTACCATGCCACGGAGGTTCGGTTGCACTTAATGTTTGCTGATAAGACATCCTTACAGGATGCCATTAAGCTGTGGGCTATGTCTATGCAGCGGACGTTTTGGGTCGACAAATCTAGCCAAGAGCAGACACCGTGAAATGCGAAAGCAGCCGGTTGTCCTGGCAAGTGCATGCACATTGACCAAGTATGAGACTCACCGATTGTCTCTCGGTGGAGCCGCACTCGCATGCTCAAGCAGGTGTTTTATGCGCATATCGTGAACCTAATGTCGACCTTCATAGCCAATTTGATGTATGGAGAGATAGTGGAGAAGAAGGATGTGGGGGCCAAGCACATTATGGTGGCTATTGAGAAGAAATTCAAGTACAAGATCAACTACGCGAAGGCGTGGCGTGCGAAGCAGAAGGCTTTGGAAAGATGGTTTGGATCTTTTGAGGGCGACAACAACCTTCCTCGTATGCTTGAGGTGCCGCAGAGAGAAACCGCACATACACTGTTAGAAGGACATGCCATCTAAAAATCCGCGAGGTTTTTCGATATTGCATAGGGCCTCAGAGCCTTCGTCCCTCGCGACGAGGCTTTTAGGCATATGCTGCCCGTGATCTCGATGGGATCGGACCTTTTGACCGGAAATACAAGGGTAGATCCTTATCGCCGAGGGCGTTGACGAGAACAATCAAACCCGCCATTGGCCATCGATTTGTTGAAGGTGAGAATTTCGACACCGGTGGTTGTGGTTCCTTCGACATCCGAGGGTGGGAGTTGTTCGAGCTCGCCCCGTGTGTGCGTGATCCATGATCGCTACGCCGGATGTCAAGGCCATAAGAACACTTCAGAAGACCCGGATGAGCCGCTTCTTGGCCGGATATGAGGAGTAGATGGTGTATTCGCCACTTGGGGGCCAACTTCTTCAAGAAGTTCCCGAAGCAACCCTTGGTGAAGCTATTTAAGAGGCTGGCTATACAGAACCAGCAACGCAAATTTGACGCCTTATGGGCGCTGCTAGATGAACACAGTAGGAAACATGTGGACGCGAGGAACCAGGGAGCAGACTCTGAACCTGCTGGTCCGAGGTGGAGGACCTCGAGGAACAACGAGTGCTTCTCCCACTGGATCGAGACCGAGCCATTGGACAAGTGGTCTGTGCTGCACGACACGGACGGGCAAGGTACAAAGATAATGACTACTAACCTTGCGGAGGTGTACAACCGAAGTTCTTAGGGGCCTTCGTTCTCACTCGCCGCCATCGTGGAAGGTGTTACGACAAAGACAATCGGGTATTTCAGTGGAGAGGCATGCAAATGCCGACTTCATGCCACCAACCTCAAACACCGTGATCGTCAAGATTACAAAGCATACATGCAGGCGAAGACAGAGAAGGGCCAATCGCACATGGTGTACACGATGGGCAATATGGATCATCGTTTCGATATGCTCCTCTAGGATAGAGCCGGATTTGGGACGGCTCGTTCTCTTATCACCCACGAGGTATGCCTTGGAGATCATGTGAACGAACCTAGCTGTACGTGCAACAAACCGAAGCTCTTACACAAGCCATGTTCTCATGCGCTCGCCACATGCAGGACTGTGCGCATGGACCCTTTGAACTTTGTGTCCGAGTACTTCTTGAAGGAGAGGTTGGTGCAGGCATGGACTGGTGAGCTTAGGGGCTTTAGGGTTGTGGGTAACTTCGCCACCTTGAATATTGCAAATAGGATCTGGATTCCAGATATTGACATGCTGAAGGGTGGCAAGGGTCGTCGGCAAAGTCATTGTATTACCAATGATATGGACGGCTAACAAGCCAAGCGCAGTAGACGCCGCGCATCTCTGCGCCAGAGGGCCACACACCTGTAACATGCAAGGCACCACCGAGGAGTAGGCATCGCCATGGTTTGCGTTAGCACTTCTTGCGGTGCAAGGTGTAAATCGTAGATTGTCATACGTGACTTTGTATTTTTCATGTAACTGCTTCGTACTACCCAATTTTTATTTCATGTACGTAATGCCGAACATTATGTATCATACGCTGTAACGTAATGTTTATGTAAGTCTTTGTAGTACTATCCCTTTTTATTACTTTGGAAAACCGGCCCGCTAGGTAGTACTTTTTGATTTGTTTGTTTGCAAGTTAAATGTACTATTCTTTACATTCAATTTTTCATTTCCGCGTATTTGCTAACTTCAAGTTGTGTTGCAGGTATGGCTCACAGATCGGACTGGAGTTTTAGCCTCCTGGAGGAGCGATCGACCGGCTACATCGCTGTCGCATCATGTCCCGCATCCCGCGGCATCGCTAACGCGATCGTTTTGGGGTGATCCGCACGCGACACCTCGGGTGGCCCGGAGGCTGGACCCACGCCGATGCTTAGGATATGTCGACACTATCTTCTCGCCATACGCATTTTCAGATTAACCTTTTGTTACTTCAGCAGCTCGGGCCGCCGGTCTACTACCTATCGCCCGGATGGTACAAGCCACGGATGAGGACGAGCCGGCAGCACCCACGGTCGGTGACGTCGGAGACGTCCATGCCGGGCCTGAGCGGTCACGATGCTTCCCATTTGACCGCTCCCAACTGACAGTGCTTGTGGACCGGTGGCGACCGGAGACTCACACTTTCTATCTCCCATTCGGGGAGATGGCCCCTACCCTACAGGACGTCTCCCTGCTTCTTGGTCTCCCTATCGTAGGAGGTGCCGCCTTCCCGCAGGAGTCTCCGGACGACTGGCGCGAGGACCTTCTGGCCAGGTTTCAGGGAGTCTTTCCGCCTGCGATCGCGGGTGGGTACTACGTCTTCCTGGAGGCACGGCCCGCCCTTGCGGTGGTTGTCGCAGTTCCGGGTATGTGTTCGATGCCGTTCGCATTGGAAGTGTGGCGCTCTCCTTTCCGTACTACGGTCTGACTAGTTTTTTCCTTGTGCACAGGTCGAGTGGATGGACCCTGCCGCAGACGACCAGCAGGTGTCACGCCACCTCGAGGCGTACTTGTTGTGGCTGTTTGGTTGCGTCGCTCACCGCCAGCCATGGCGACACCGCCGACGCGAGGCTCATCGCAGACGCCAGGCTATCGCAGACAGGAGGCCCCCGATCACCGGGTTCGGCCGATTTGCCGCCACCTATCGCGCTTGTGCGACACGCGGCTTCGTGTCGAGGTCGAACTCCATCCTCACGGGTGTCCTCTCCATCGCAGGTTGTGGTCGTTCGAGCGCTTTAGCCTCGGGACGCCCTAATGGACGACGCCATTCGCACGGCCGGAGATGTACAACGCAGAAGAGGTGGACTGGCCGACAATGGGCTCTCTTTGGTGTCGGCGACGGGTACGTACTCTTTCCCGTGACTAATTTCTTCATATTACCGATCATTCTATCTAATATGTTGTGTTCCTTACAGTACGCCACAAGACGCAGTGACACGGCATACGAGCCGTTCGTGGAGCAGTTTGACCGGCTCACGGCGGATGACGTTCGTTGGGAGCCATACTCGCCTCAGGAGGTACTTGCCCGCGCTCCCCACGGGTTGTCCTCGTTGTGCCTGCGAGACCGGGACTACTAGCTGACCCGTAGGGCGCTTGTCTTCGACGTCTTCGTCGTGGACTACGGGGCGCATCGTGTGATGCGCCAGTTCAGCCTACGGTAGGAGGTTCCAGTACCAGTTAGGTGTCTAGTGCCCGACAGCATGCACGCGTGAGTAATCGGCATACATGCGTTGTTTGTGATGTTGTCTCTTACGCACGACTTCTAACTACATGTTACGTCTTGCAGGTTCAGTAGGAAAGGAGTCCGTCACGGCACGAACTGGGCGAGTAGGATGGACTCGTGGGTAGGGCAGTGGGAGGGCGCGCTACAAGATCGTGTGCAGGAGGACACCCCTTACAACCACAGGACCTACGACGAGTACATTCGTTGGTATGCTCCTCAAACACGTACCAGGCTCGTGCTTGCTGCAGACGAGTCCGCACCACGTCTCCTGGCACCGACCGACACATACCCTGTGCATTTAGCGCAGGACGTGCACCACGCGGTACGTTACGTCCGACTTCGAAAACTTCGCTTGTGGCATACGCCATTACAATTTTCACCGTGTTTTGTTTTCGGCGTAGGCAGCACGGCCGCCGAGATTATGGCTGCATCGCCGCCCCGCTTCGAGAGGTTCACGGATGGTGTGGAGGGCACACGCGAGGACACGCCCAGTTACCGTCGTGTGGCACAACAAGCCACACGATTTTCGCCCGTTGTCGTGCACCGTGCTCACGGAGGTTGGGACGCCGAGCTCGCTCTACAATCCAGATGTCCGCTCGGCCACGCCCGTCCCGGCAGAAGCCCGAAAGAGGGCGGAGGGTCGGCCAGACCACGCCCGACACCGACGCGCTTCTAACGAGGCCGGATGCTCGACTGCACTTCGTACACGGTAGCGCGCGACTACGCCGGTCCTCCACACCCCTTCGCTTCCACACGCAGAAGCGCCAGACGACGTGCCACACTTCGCCAGGACTCTTCGCACACGCCATGGCGCTTAGCCGAGGGTACGCCACGTCTCGCTTGTCAAGACGCATCGCGCCTTTTATCAACTAACAATAGTTTGTCAGGCGTGTACATTGCCCTATGACGGAGGGGACTACTCAGTGACGTGGACACAGGAGTTCTTGTTGATCGACAACCCCACCTCACCCCACACCACGAGGTTCTATCCGGTCACACTCCTAAGGCGCCAAGACTCCACACAAAGACACCTAGTGTTGTCCACCCTTCGCCTCTCACTCGTCCGATCGGGGCTCTGACCGTTTTTCCTCTCTGGCCGAGGCCCCGACACCCAGCAGAGGAGGGCGCCAAGCGAGCCCGTAGGGGAGGACACAGAGGTGGAGTGGGGGTGGGGACGCGAGGGGATGATCTTTGGGGGTGCGGTGGGGGGCTAGTAGGGGCATGCGATCAAGACCGGCCAGACATTTTGTACTTAATATATGATGCCCGTAATACTTTTATGCTCTTGTGTGTACTGCTCATATAATGCATGCTTGTTCAATGCATATCGACGCCTATAGCTTAATGCACACGACACCTCGATGCAACATCAACTCGATAAATGGCAACCACAATGACGCGTCCACCATTTACTTACATGCGTTACGAGATTGAACATAATTGCGTACAAAAGGGGAGACTACATCGCGAACGCGAATTTCCTTCAACGCTGCCACACGATTCCTCCTCGGGCCTGGTAGCTCGCGGACGCGAATTTCCTTCAACCCAATTGCAATTCAGCTGCATGCTTTATATGGATGCTTTGGCTGCCATTCACCTCACTCTTCATTTCCTCTTCTCCTTTCTTCTAGTCTTAGACATGATGTCTTCGGCATCATCTAACTTTCGAGTGAGCAGACAATTACAATCACTACGGCAAGAAATGGTTTGCCCTCGCCGCAGTTGATCCAAAGTGAATGTGTTTACCTCACATACGCCCAATCTAATCCATCTCGATTGTTCATAAGGTGTTCAAATCTTACGGTAACTTGTGCCTAATCACCCCAATGAATTTCATTCAAACAAAGATGTTGTTTTTATTTCACTTGAAGTTGCAATTTTTTTTGAGCACAACATGTCGGTTTTGGCAAAGGTCGACGGTTGTCCCAAATGGTTCAAGATATTGCATTGCAAATTGCTGCCTTGCAAGATGACTCTCGTGGTATTGCTGCATTTCGTCCAATGACTCGACCCTCCGAGCCACCAACGCAGAACGAAGATAATAGACTTAAAAGACTAGATGAAAGGATGGAAAGAGTTGAGAACATGCTTAAGAAATTAGTTAAGCTAGTTAGTTTTGTGGTCTTTCTTCTATTATTTCTTGTTGTTGCCAAGTAGAAGTTCAGTTGTAATGAGATGTAATGTCCACTCTTTACTTATGCATCGCAGTCCGTCATGAATGAGAATAAACCAGTAACATTACCTACCAATGAACGAGTTTGTTCGATGCATATAACTTAAAGCACACGACACATCGATGCAACATGTCAACTCGATAAAAGGCAACCGCAATAACACGTCCACCATTTAGTTACATGCTTTAGGAGATTGAACATAAGTGTGTACATAAAAGGAGGCTACCGACGTACAAGCTTCTCCGCCTGTGCCTAATTGTAGAAGGTGCCTCTCGCTAGCCACATAGAGTGTTCTCCAGTTGGACGCCTGACGGGTCGTGGCCGTTGTAGTGGCACGCACATATGCGACTAGTGTTGGCACAAAGAAGATGTGGGATCATAGGAACTTCCTATGTTCACGACCTTCTCATTGCCCTCTCACGCAGCATCTGCTGGCGGAGGTCATCATTTTGCTCCTTGAAATCGCTAATTTGCGCCCAAATCAAAGATTCGGTTCCACAATACATCCACGCACCTCACAACATGTTCTTCATGGGGAGGATCGATCCGTGGTTGCATTTCACCATCTCGCTATAAGGGACGGTTAGTACGGAGGATGTATTAGCAAAGAATATGAACAAAATTATTTACCCCGCAGTATGGGCATCGGAAGAAACGCCGCCCACCATCGAAAGGGCCGTTTATGACTGCACGATAGCGCCCTCCTGTGTCCGTGATTTCGCTATACCGTTGAGCACGCTTCGCATCAATCGGTAGTTAGGGCCAAGTCCTCCTCCTTTCGACGCGAAGGTCCGGTTTCGCGACTTGCTGATCGGGTCCCTAGGCGTTTGCCATCGCTTGTTACTATAAGACGGAAAAGGTTCTTCTTCCTACGGTTTCAAGGGTCGAGTGGTCCTAATTTTGAGTGTGGGCGCAGCATTTTATAGCCCGGGGAGGCTAATAAAGCATTTTATAGACAAGACCAAGCACAAGGTGTTTATGCAAAGAATAACACAAAATAGGGGCACCTTTGCGAAGGACAAGACCAGACGGTCGGGTAAATTTTGCGCAATGACAAGACCACACAGGCGCTTTGCACAAAGGACAAGACCAGACGGGTCGGGTTTTTGCAAAGGACAAGACCACACGGGCGACTTTGCACAAAGATGACAAGACCAAAGGAGACGACTTTATGCAATTTAGGGTTTAGGTTTAGGTTAGACTTTTCAGATCGGCTTGACAACCCCGATCGCCTCGCCACTTTTAAGACCGAAAGACAAGACTCGCAAAGAAAGACGTGACAACACTCGCCTCGCTAGCTTTTCGCATCGATAAGACAACATTCTCGCAAAGCAAGACATGACTTCACCGCAAAGTAAGACGTGATAACACTATGCCTTGCCGCTTCCAGATCGACATGACAACACTCTACCTCCTCGGCTTTTCGTAATTAAAAGACAGACTCTATACTGCATGAAATTAACCACACCATGCCAACCATGGGGCTTATAAAAGGGGTTGAACCAAACCCAACACTACACAACACTACACAATAGATACCCAGCTATGGACTCTTCAGCAAACTTCTACGCGAGGATGTTGCAGAAGCAAAACTGGCTTAAGAAGAAGAGAAAACAGCTACAATACCCAGATAAATCAATGAAAGATGCTCCAGTACCACCACGTTTTCCAATCCCGCAATGTGTGTGTGGCGAACCGGCAGAGATCATTCAGTCCACACACCTAGACACCGCGGCCCGGGCGTACTACACATGCGGACACTATCTCGTAAGCGTTTCTTTCGCGTGTATCGATTTTCCTCTCCCAACGTTGAATTCTTCAAATTTTTAACTTCATCACCACGTAATGGCAGCCCGAGATGCGTTGCCACTTCTTCCAGTGGATCGACGGTCCCGAGATGTACGACAGGGCATTCATCCAGCAGAAGTACATGCTGAACTACTCGGTGCGGGCCGAGAACTTCGCGGCGGTGGAAACCTTACGCATCGGACCTGCTGAGGAGGCATCGGCGAGCCCAAGACTACTTTGGGCATAATCCATATCGACGACGTCAGTTATGAATAATTTACATCCTTATTGCATAAGGTTTCCCTGTACGGTGTACTTACATCATACAATCGCAGGATATGGACGACTTCGACATACCAGCCCGACGTGGACAGTCCCGCGACAAAGGCAAGGGAAAGGCTCATGCGGTTGAGCTCGGCCGCCACAGCGTATCAGGTCGCCCGGGCGTAATCCGTATGGACGACGTGAGTTATCAAAAATTTACATCCTTCTTACGATTTTCACTATATGGTGCCCTTACATCATGAAATCGCAGGATATGGACGACTTCGACATACCAACCCGACGTGGACAGTCCCGCGACAAGGGCAAGGAAAAGGCTCATGCGGCTGAGCCCGACCGCCACAGCGTATTCGGTCGCCCGGGCGTAATCCGTATGGACGATGTGAGTTATCAAAAATTTACATCCTTCTTACGATTTTCACTATACGGTGCCCTTACATCATGAAATCGTAGGACATGGACGACTTTGACATACCAGCCCGACGTGGACAATCCCGCGACAAGGGCAAGGGAAAGGCTCATGCGGCTGAGCCCGGCCACACAACAGATCCGGCCGCCTCCGGCGAATCCGATCCATGACGTGAGTTATGAAGAATTTACATCCTTCTTATGATTCTCACTATACGGTGCACTTACATCATGGAATCGCAGGACATGGACGACTTCCGACGTAGACAGTCCCGTGACAAGGGGAAGGGGAAGGCCGGCGAGGAGTTTAACGCTGAGCTAGCAAGGAAGGGAAAATGGCCCCGGTCCACACAGTAGGTCAGGTCATTACGTAGTAGTCCCCCGTCCTACCCCCCATGTTGTTTACTATCCCCTAAAGGCATGTACACTTACATGGTCCGAATGCTTGTGTCGCAGTGTACCCTAGTAGTAGTAAGCACGACTAACGCAATTAGCCGAACCATCATGCCATGTGACTATGTGTAACGTGCTTCTGTCTGCGGACTCTAATGTAGTTTTGGTTCTGTGTATCCGCTAAGCTATCAAAGCAAGCCTACATTGCAAGTATGCCTCTTCTAGTGGAATCCCAGAAAGAACCATTCGCACCGACGTCGAATTCTCCATGTTTTAGGGCATCTTCATAATCACAACGAGCGTTCTCAGCCCGTTCAATCATATCCCTGGCACATCATAATATCACTTACCTTTCTACTTACAACTCATCACTATCTCAATCGTCCTCCCAAAATTCTACAGAAATTTTGTGCACTACAACAATATACGATGATCACAAAATGTTATTGCGAGTCTGACAAATTTCGTACCCTTGATATTCTACGAAAATAACAAACATACCAACCAACACCGTCACAACACTATTATTTTCAAAATAAATAACATCATACAATCAGATTTGCTAAATGTAATTAACCCACAAAATGTAATAAACACTAATTAAATACAAAACAATGTGGGACCCCTGTCGCTTTACGGTTTACGGTTGGGCGGTGAACTCACACCATCAACTGTCAGCGATCAAGCGTTACGCCTAACGGTTATGCGATAGCACTTCGCCGCCTAATCAGAAGCGATCGGATCCAAATCGTCAATCATTCGCGATGCACGATATTTCTATAAAAAAAAAAGAACGCAAGAATATTTTTGTAATTTTTAATAAAAAATAGATTATTTTTTAAAAAAATTCAACATCCTTCGGATGTGATCTCTTCAGTATTCCACGCATCAACATGACTGCTGAATCGCTCAGCATTCTCTTCCTGCGATCAGCACTGCGCAGCAGTGCATGCAGCTCATTCACAGTACTAGCGCACGTCAGCGTTCTCCTCCTGCGATCGGCCGGCCGGGCACGCGAAAACCGTGGCGTGCGCGACGCAACGGCGAGTTGAACAAATATCCAGCGAGCAGACCGGCCGGCCGGCCACATGAATCCGAGCGCGGACGGACGTCAGTTCTTACGCGCGCGGGGGACCGAGTCACGGGCGCAAAAGGCAAAGAAACACCGTGTCGATCCAATGATCCAACCACATGCCCGCCCTGTGGGTGTGGGCCGTGGCCGCTGCGCGCCCAACGTGCAGCATGCAGCATGCAGCAAGTCGAACCGCGCGCGGCTGCAGCTCTGAGCACTGGTGCATGGTGCTGGCACGAACATAGCAGGTAGTCCTAAATTATTCTGGCGCAGCGCGCGCGCTCGCGTTCGTGCAGCACCGCCCGGGAGGTAGGCACCCGGCATGCCGGCCCACACGCGGTCACGGGCTCTGAAGTCTGCGCATATGCGGCCCCTACTGCCCCGCGCGGGCGCGCGTTTCCTCGGTAAAAATCTCGAGGTCTCACGCTGTCACTGCTTGCCTGGGCTGTGGTTAGGTGGGCACCCATGCATAGTGGCGGATTAAAAACGAAATTGGCATACCATCCTGTATGTGAAGTAAATTAACATAAACTATGAGATATACAAGCACATAAGTTTTCATAATATAAAGTAATATTAAACCCGATGCCCCATAGACCTCTAAAGCTCCATTTAGATCCGCCTGTGGCTATGCGCAGCTGCGCCAGTACTTGTTGCCTGGTCCGCCGCCTGGCCGATCAAGCAAAAGGTGGGTGTGGGGTGTGCTGGTGCTGGTACTGGTGCACGGGTCACATCAAGTTTGTCGCACGTTCGTCGTGTTGGAGACATCACGTGAATGCTTCTAGAGAGTTCCCCAGCCCAGAATTTCCGTGCCCATTTTATACGTACTGACATGGCAAATGGCAAATCACTTTCCGTTCACAATGCGTAGCGATGTGTTGGCGCATCGATGGCACACATTGTGAATTTGGTTGCTCATATGTATCCTCTACTGTTGTGATTTGTTCCCACAAAAGTTTACATACTTTGTGATGTAAATTCACGTTATCTTTTTTACTTGGTATTCTGGGACTAATTACCGAAAATACTATCTAACACTTGTAGCTACCACATAAAGGATCAACACCAACTTGAGATGCAATGCATGGCCGTGTCTAGGCCTAGGTGGAGACTAGAATCTAGTGCCACGCCGCGATATCTGACGATGTTTTTCGCCTATTGTTGGGGTTGGGCTAGGTGGCGGGTGCAAATATTGGCTATTAGGCTATGTGTTGTTATTGTGTAGGCATACTGATATTTACCGATTAAAAAAAGGGTAAAATTGCACCCACCCTCTTGCTCCTTAGTCCTTACTAGCTAGCTTCGAACCTGTTTGGAAATTAAGTACTCTTCTTCTAACCATATGTTGTATTGCGAGGGTGACATGCAAATCAGTTATCGTGTAGTACAAAGGGATAGGGTTAGGCCGTGTTTTGTCTTAATTTGTGAACAAATTTAGGACTTCGAATTGGAATTTCCAACAAATAGTCCGCAACTACACACCGTAAGTAAACTAGATCTTACACTCTTGCTTGTAGCAGTACATGAAATCAATTACAAGCAAATTACAATCGCCCAATAGGCACCAAATACAAAGTAAAATAAAGAGCATTGCATGCAGTTCCTCGGAGAAGAAAGTCTCCACTAGATCAAATGATCAGAGAGAGGAAAAAAAAACAGACAAAACACACACGTACAGTTAACGGTTGATCTGAAGCTAGCAGTTCTACATTCAGAACTAACAGAGTAAGTAGACAAAGATATCGACGAACCTAATGCGTGCATGCAACTCACGAATGAACGCTATGTTCATGCGTGCGTGCTGCGTTGCATGCAAGTACGTACGTAATAACCACGTAGCTTAAGCGCAAATGAAGCCACTGGGGACGTTCTTGCCGCAGTAGTTGACGAGGAGGCTGAGCTTGACGGGGATGTCGATGTTGATGCCGAGCACGTTGGCCTTGATGGCTGTGCAGAGGCAGACGGCGGCCTCGAGGTCGGCGAGGCCTCCTAGGATGCTGCAGCACGGCTCGACGGGCGGCTGGCCGACCTCGGCGCTGACGAGGCCCAGCACGTCGGCGCACGCGGCCAGCTTGAGTGCGTTCTTGGGGCACTTGTTGTAGGACGGTGACGGCGGGCACTTGCCGCAGGCGCAGCCGCAGCCATTGGCCACCGTGAAGAAGAGGATCAGGTTGAGGGCCACGAGGAGGAAGGCCTTGGATGCCATGGCTGCTGACAACCGAACGCCGCCGCTTACACAGGGCTAGGACTAGGAGAGTGCTAGTGCAACTGGATGTGAATAAGCTCAATGTGGGTACGCGGGTATTTGTAGGGGAGAACCAGAACGTAACTTGGAAAACCCTAGCCTCATTTATCAGAACACTCCCTCTGACAAATTATATTAGCAGATAGTATCTCCCCAAGTTTAATAGCAGATAGTACCTCCCCAAGTTTAATGACTCACAATTGATATTGTGTAGATCGATCCTGTATGGGCCTGACACACAAAAGGGCTAGCTAGAGAAGCCTTTCTATTTGCAAATTATCCATGCATGTATTTGCAAATTGAGTAGTGACTCTATACTCTCCTTAAAAGATAAAAAAAAACACAAATTTTAAAGCGCGTTAAGGGAATTTCTAATAAGGTTCTCACACATATGTCTTATTTGCCAATAGCATATGAATTTTTATTTTAAACAATTGTATATGCAAGCTTTTTCTTGAAGCTATTGAATTTCAGTACTGATGAAAATGGATTGTTTCAATTGTTCTTATCATCTTAATTATTGGATAATTCGTAAAAGAGTTGTCAATTAAATAGCCACAAAATAACAAGGGTCTCATTGTTAGCCACAAAGGTCGACAAGCATTGTACAATTGTAACACCCTGCGGCCCAAAGTTTGCTAAAAGCGCAACCTACCCACGAGGTGGGCACACATGCGTAGCATCTCACTTGGATTTTCGTCCTCGCTTCGCCCAAAAGGGTTAATCCAGAAGTGCTACGATTTGGGCCAGTAGGTATTATATGTGTCGATGATTTGATATCGATCTTACAAATAAATACTGGGGACTTTCCTTGAGATGAGCCACACAGAAAAAGACACAGTGATTTATACAGGTTCGGGTCTTCTTCTGATAGAATAATAACACTACTTCTATATTGTTGTATTGACTATACTTTACAACAGGAAAGAAATCACTAGAACTAAGACTTAATGGTCTCTCTGTCGCCGTTCTGATGTCGTCTCTGATCATGTCCTCTGCCCACCAGCTTTACTCCTTATATAGTGGATGAAAGGGTGTCAGTTGTCCTATACCAAGAGGCGTCTCAACGCTTGATGAAATACGCACGTTCTGTGATGGTTATTGTCAGAGACTACCCCTCTCATGTCACCTTGCAGTTATGTCAGAGACAGATGCTTAATACATGCAGTTATCTCGGAGAATAATAGTGAATATTAACTATTGTGTGTATTAAACACAGCACATAAGTGTCTCTAATCGATTAGGCCCACATGTCTGTAGGCTTTGTGGACTATAGGGTGACCGTAGTTAACCTAGCTAGTCGTAGTAAAGTTTACGATCATAAGGTGGTCATAGTAAGACTTACGACCATGAGGTGGTCATAGGAAATCTTACGACCATTAGGTAGCCGTAGAAGTACTTACGACCGTATTAGGTGGTCGTAGAATGGTTTACGACCACTCAGTTGAGCTTCTCTTTTATTAATAATAAGAGGTATACTTACGAATAACATGAAGGTATTGCTATCTATAATAACAATTACAGATAAACAATTTAACTAATTAAGGATTGTTAGATCCTCGTCAATATGCTAGTGTAACTCGAGTTAAACAGGCAACGTTGTATTAAAGGATGTAATAGTATATATAAGGAAGGGGAAATTTATCATGTAAGCCGTACTATATATTTTTTTCATATAGAAACAAACAAAAAAAGGTAGCTTAATTGCCTAGATGCGGGCAAAGACAACAAATAAGCTGATCTCCATTTGAAAACCATGGCAAGAAGATCATGTAATAATTCAGAACCTTTTGACTGGCTAAATAAATACTGAAAGACACAACTTTTTGCCAAGCTGACTGCAACTTATTTAGGTATTGATAGCACTATATTTGTCATCTAGATGTGCGTATAACATCATGCAACACATGTTTGTCATGTAGATGCATGTGCGTATAACATCATGCAACACATGTTTGCTTATTCCAAGCAAGTCATATATGTGGAATTAGTATACGCGCGCGCGTGCGCAAAAATATCAAGTTCTTTTCTTTGGTACCATGAAATAGTCCGAAAAGAAACCCCCACTTTGCTAACTAGCAACTCTATGTTCTCAAATGAAATTGACAACAACTCGGCAAATTAAGCCATCAACGTGGTTATGCCAATCTACAGGAAATGTTTCAGCAAGAAGTAGTAGAGAACGTTTCGGCACGTGGTAACGGGTAAGGCCTGATCGGCAGTGGTAATAGCCTTAGTTCCATTTATTTATTTATTTTGAGAAACAGCCTGAGTTCCATTTACAACTCGAGTCCCGGATTCTGGCAAGCTAAGCTGGCCGTTGTGAAATTTTTTTGGCTAAATCTTGAGGTAGTCAGAGGCAAATTTACGTTTCATTGCTTGCTGAATATCACAAAAGAAATGACAGATTGGTGGCTAGCTAGGCAAGGCAGAGGAACCCATGTGGAGGCAAGGTTGCCGTGGACGGTGAAGGGTGTCTTGAGCTGGCAAGATAGAATGGCAGTGACAAGGCTCCAAAGAGGACGGCTCGGCATTCGGCAGCTTGCCAGTGGGGAAAGGGCCCCATGCGTCAAAGCCTGATAAAGAATCTCCTGTCAAGAAACCGGGTCTAGGCCTGACCTGGCCTGGCTTACAGTGGACTCATCATCCATCCAGTAGTCTATTTAAGGGGTGTCCATAACTATTATACTATAGCTTTTGAGAAGAGAAATAAAAAGAAAAAAAAAGTCTCCCTACATCTCTGTGTTCAATCTACTATTATGTTCTTGATTGTTCTGTGTGAATCGACTTTCATCTACGAGGTGATTGCTCGGACTGGACTCGCCAGCGATGATTCCTCAATACGTTATCAACACGACTACGCTCTCCGGCCTGCATGGATTGAGAAGGTAATCGTCGATAGCGACACTTGTACATCGAATCGTTTTCTAGATACAATTGTTGTTTTCTAGATTGTTTTATCCTAAGGTGCAAATCCGTTCTAATCTACCGCGAGCCGACTTGAAGTCGTCGGCACAAAGCCGATCGGTGGATTGCATGAAAGAGCAGATGTCGATTGCACCATGAATTGTAAATTGCAAATTCCCCGTAATCTCCGTAAGCCGACTTGCAGTCGCCGGCACAATACCAATCAGATGATTAATCGAAAGAAAAAGGGATTGTTGATTGCACAGTAGATTCTACATCTCATTGCATGAACAGTAAACAAAACAAAAGAAAAATGGTCGACGCAACCCTATACGATTGCGCCGCCGCTTACTCGCACCACGCCGCCAAGACGCGGCGCCTTGCGCCAAGGCCGCCGAAGTCGCCGACCCTCCATCGGCCAGAGCCACGTCGTCGCTTGCCAAGACGCACCACCTCGCGACGCCGCCACTTGCACGCAGCCTCCCACGCCTCGCTAGCCCACCACGCCGCTCGCCGTAGCATGGCGCCACCCTCTTACGGCCTCGCAGGCGCGCCACCGCAGCGAACCACCACGCGCCCGTTGCCGTGCCGCCCTGATATCCTCGGCCATCATCGCGGACTCAAAGCCATGCCTCCACACCTGTGCCGGCCGCCTCGCGCTCGTAGCACCGCCAACAGACGCCTGCGACAGCAGCATGAAGCGCCACGGCGGCCATGCGCTTCGCCGGACGCCACGCACCCGACCAGACGATCACGCCGGCCGTGACGGCCGAGCCACCGACCTCGCATGGCCACCCAACCCATGCACCAGGCTTGCGCCGCTGGCCCCGCATGAGGCCTGCATTGCCAGCCTCCGAATGAGGCCCGCGCGGGCACACCCGCCTATGGTCCCGCATGGATGCGCCTCTGCGACGTTGCGCGTCCGGCTAGCCGCACCGCCCGAGCCTACGCCCACATAAAGCACTCCGCCGCCGCTCGCCAATCAGCGTGCGCTTGCCTCCTCGGGCGCCTTTGGAGGCGCCACCGCATGGGAGCATAGGGGCAAGGAAACCCTATCTCGCCGCCGATTGAAGCAACCACGGCAGGGCCTTAAAGGGCCCAGCCCAACGAAAGAAGAAAAAAAGGCAAAAGGAAAAGGAAAATCCCAAAATTTGCAAATGGCCCCTCGGTTTCTCTGAAAATTGCGCGAAATTTTTTCTCTGAACAGAAAATTAGCGATTAAACCCTCGAAAAATTGCAGAATTCACCAAAAGTTCTTTTTTCAGCAAAAAAAAGGGCCTTGGGAATTCAATTTTTGAATAATTTTGAACTTTTAAGCATGTTTTACTTTGTTATTATTATTTCTATGCAATTTATGTATTGTATTTACTGTTTTGATTATCTGTAATTATTTGTATTGTTTTTAATCACTGAAAATGATAGTAAATCATGAAAATGCATAGAAAAATATGGAAACATTATGAGAATTCTTGCAACTATTTTATTCAAACTACCAGCAGTAATCTTATGAACTCTTTGCATAAATATGCAGATGACTAGTATTACAAACCAAGAGTTCGAAGAGCTGGCCCAGCATGGCCAGAATTACTTAACTTGAGCATCAGATGTCGAGATCGTACTTGGGGCCAAGAAGCTCCATGCAGCTATAGGATTAGGCACCTCAAAGGATTCCATTCCAACTGTTGAGGAAAATGACCAGGCGCTTTATTTCCTTAGACACCATCTCTGCCTAACGCTCAAGAATGAGTATATGGCAGAGAAGAATGCACTAGCTTTATGGACCGCATTTAAGAAGCGGTTCGAGAAGCTGAAGTACACCATTCTTTCTCGGGCAAAGCAAGAATGGAACCAACTACGTTTTGCTGACTACAAGACCGTGGGGGAGTACAATTCTGCATTGCACAGAATTTGTACCAGTCTTCAACTTTGGGGTAAGGTAACCATGGATGAGCATAAGATCGAGAAAACTCTTTCTACTTTTCACCCAAATGCGGCACAATCCACACACAACTATCGTCAAGACGGCTACAAGGAGTATACCGAACTGATTGACATCATGCAAGTTGCGAAAGCTCAAGATGATGTTCTAAGGAAGAACTATATCTCACAGCCGCCTAGTAGCAATGTTGGCTATGAAGTTAATGCTAGCAGCTACAAGGTGAGAAAGCCTCACTCGAAGGAAAGAGGCAAGAAGGGTAAGTTCATGGGTCGCAAGACCATGCCAAATGCTCAATCCAAGAAGGATAGACAAAAGAAGCGCGATGCCAAGCCCTATGGCCAGCTGGACCAAAGTTACTACAAATGTGGCACATGGGAGCATTGGTCACGCGTTTGCCGTGAGCCGCAGCATGTGATTGATGCTTTTCAGTCTAAGAAGAAGGGTAAAGGACAGCATGAGGCACATCTCGCCATTGCAGGCACGGAGGATCCACAATCATTGGTTGCACCGATGGATGTGGACAGCCCAGCAGCAGCCCCCATCACCCCTTCTTTGGACATCGCAGCGCCCGCAGCCATAGTTGCCGAAGAGGAGAAGATGGACATGGAACAGATTCAGGCAGAAGTTTCTTTGTACTTCGCCGATTCGATCTAATGCACGCATTGCACTTAGTTTTTTTTATATAGTCATTTGCAATTTGTGGTTATAGAACATTGAACTACTTGAATAATGGTTATAAGCTCTAGAAGAGCAAAGCATTAAATTCTTATGATGAGTCTTGCAAGACCTTTTCCCATACGTATTAATAATAGCAAATTTTGATTTGTTTTGGAGTATTTTATTTATGTGTGGATTGCTTCCTACCTCATATTAATAAATACTTTATATCAGAAGGCATGTGGCGCCCCATGGAGGAAGTGTGCTTAACGGATAGTGGTACAACAAATACCATCTTGAGAGAGACAAAGTTTTTTCAGTAATCAGCAAGAATATTGGTAGTCTTACGACAATCGTAGACAGCGATACGTATAGTAGGCTCAGGAAGAGCCACAATTATACTCCCGATGGGTACAACTTTGGTCATTGAAGAAGCCTTATTGTACCCAAAATCGACTACAACTCTCCTAAGTTTTAAGGATATTCGCACTAAATGTTTCCACATAGAAACTAAAAAAGAGTATGGTAAGAAATATCTATTCATTACAAAGCTTGAAGAAAATAGAAAAAGGGTATTAGAACGAGTTCCTTCGTATGAAACTAGGGTATATGTGAGCACCCGGATTTATTAAGCTCATAATACTTAGTCATCCAATTGACCCTAGTATTATCAACCAAATAAACCCAATCTCGAGAGATGTATACTCCCCAGAATGCAGTATACATACCTCACAACAAAAGAATGTATCAATTCCATACAACACATAGTACATAAGCAACAAACCAGAAATTAATACTAATAAGGAAATAGGTTATTACAAAAGAGGGGCCTTCTGGCCAAATAACAACGAGTACAACTAAGATAACAATGAAGCAAAAGTGCCATAAAGATGGCTATAACACAAAGCCAATCAAGGTGCCTTAACCCTAGGCATCCGACCGACCGCCAAGCTAGTCGTCAAGAAGTCGCAACACGTAGCACAAAAGAGAGGCTCTAGGAGCTCCCTTCTTCCTCTGCAACAAAAGCCACAAAATGCCACAACCACGGGCGATGAGTACATAAAGTACTCCGCAAGACTTACGTGTGAGATAACAGAACTATAAATAGCTACATGCAAGCTTTATTTAAGTGGATGAGGCTTTGGACTCATTTTAGCATAAAGCAAGTTTCATTTGCAATAACATAATAGATTGAAGGTAGTTTGGCAAAGCATTTTAATTGTCGAAATAACAACGAGATAACAATATAGTAATAACAACAAGATCAACCTGGAAGTGACTAACCCAAGTCACCACAACAATAGCATGAACTCCCCGTTCATACCAACCATGTCAAGTTTTAATTAAGTGTTGTAGTCTAGTTCTTGAACGACCTTACCAAGCATGTCCATAACCTAGGACGAGGCTATTCGAATAGTTTTAACCCTGCAGGGGTGTACCAATGTACCCACACGCCGACCGCCTTTCCTTTAAGCACACTACCTTTGGTATGCTTAAGACGGCTAAGTCCTACGAGACATTTCCAATGGACGATGCTAATTACGAGCCGCTTCCCACGGGACAAGGACACATTAGATAGCTTAACCGGTCCGCTAATGCTCCTCCCAACACCACACACACACATTATTAAAACATACCCACCGACCACTCATAATTAACACCTTCCAAAGTACTTAGTCAAGAGAGGTCTCATATCCCCTCGTGTGGTTAGCACGCAAAAGCGCTTGGCTTAGTGACCCAAGTACTTGGTCCTTAGGGACCCGGGCATACCACCACATTCCAAAACCGCACCATCCATCCAATATGCCCAAGTCTAAATCAATCTTTTATTTTCAGTTTTTGATTTTACAAATTAATCAAAGCACAAGTGCTTGGGACATATAGGAGTAATAATCAGTTTTGAGTGATCAAGACCATCGACTAAGTCGATGATCGCCCATTTCTACCGATAACTAAGCATGTCTAAGCAATTTAAATCGAAACTACTAAGTGATAAGAGCTCATCCAACGAGCTCCCACCACAGCAAATAACCTAGGCTCATGGTAGTAGAGGATAAACAATTCCTACAGATTATGCAACTATAGGCTTGCTAGCGACATTTAACACAAAGTAGCATGCATACATAGAAGTGAAACAAAATATTAAGCTTTAAAGTAATGGGACAATGATGGAAATGATCAAACTGCTTGCCTTGTTGTGGCTGGTCAAGTTGTGGCAGAGGGTCACTCTCGGGATCACCACAAATGTCGAAACCTAACGGAAAAGCGAGAAAGAACCGATAAGAACGACGAAACACCAAAAAGACGCAACAGAGAAACTTCTCCGAATGCTATGAAAATTTTACAGCAGCAAGACAATGATTTATCATGAATTTAGCAACAAGAACCAATTGATTTGGATTCTTAATGCAAAAGATATGATGAAATCATACCTTTCGACCTAAAAATACCAAACTGCACTATTCACTAATTTAATTATGAGGTAACATTTTCTAGAACAGTGGTGACGCTGAGATTTTTACTGCAAATCCAGCACCTCATGAGATGAATAACACAATTGAGTTCACCTCATTTGGAGCTATTATGCACTCTCTACAAATTTTCAAAAACAAGAACTTGAACAAAATTATAATGCACAAGTCCTCATTTTCCTAATAGCAACATGCTCAAAACTAATTTTCACAGTGAGTTCATTAATAGAGGAAACCAACAAAGTTGGTCTCACCCAAAAATAATCTACAGAGCATTAGTTATGTATTTTACAAGTTAAGCATTAATTTGAGTGTATATTTAAAGTGAGTTTTAAAATCTAATGGCAAAACTGTGCTCTGGAGCTGAACTCAACTTACAATCATTTTTGGATTAAAGTCAAGTTCAAGATAGAGCTAACACAGTTTGAACGACCTCATTTGGATTTAAAACGACAAAGATATGAAATTCTAAAGTTTATACCTTATTTCAGTTTATACTTAGGAGTTCACTGGAATTTCTAAAACCAGAAATACAAGGGAGGACGTGAGCCACAGATCTTAGATCTAACGGCTCAGATCACACAGGGGAGGTCCTCAACGGTTGAGATCTTCCAAAGGAAGATCTAAACTATCAAGATCTCCCCGAGGAAGATCTACATCGTCAGGACCTCATAGGGGAGGTCCTGGACGGTCCAGATGTTCCAAGGGAGGACTTTGATGGTCCAGATAGTCCGAGGGAGGACCTTGACGGTCAAGATCTACCCGGGGAGGTCATGAACGGCTGAGATGACCTAGGGAGGTCCTAAGGGAGGTCCTAACGCCACAGACCTCCGTGGAGGTCCAGGACGGCCACGATAAGCGTAATGGGAGGTCTTGGGACGCCGAGATCTCCTCGGAGGAGGTCATGGACGCCCCAGAGCTCACGACGCACGCACGATGCTTGGACAAGAGGTTAAATGCGCGCGGGACAATGAGGAGGTCCGCGCGGAGGTCTTAAATACGGCGCAAGGTGAGGATTAAATGCGTTAAGACATGCCAATGATTTCAATGATTTGAGCACATGATGAGCGATGTCGCGGTGGATCTTTGTCCTAAAACGACAACAAAGCCGCCGATTTGTCCGACAAAGACCCGGTTCAAAGACGTGGTCATCGCCGGCGATATGCACCTCGCCGGCGACATCCACGGTACCGTTGGTCCGCAATAACCATGCGCACCCAATGGACCTCCTCTCAACGGCGGCGACGGCTTTGAACGCCATGCAGCCGAGAGGACAACGAAGACAAGCTCACGGCAAAATCCAAAATGCAAAAGGAAGCTCCGCGCGACATCCATTCAAGCGCAGCCCAATTTAAAAGCTCCGCGACCTCATACATGCGGGTGCCCAGCTAAAGGACTATCAGGAGTACTGGAGGTCCTAAGGTGCCGAGGAGGTCGAGGAAGGAGGACCGTGTCGGGAGGAAGGGTGCTCCACGGCCAAAGCTTCACCTCCAAGCTCCACTTTGTCCCCTCTGCAAATGCCCAACAAATCAAGTTAGGACTTGGTCCCAGAGGGTAGGGCACAAATGGAAGCAAGGAGAAAAGGAGGAAAACTCCAGGACCCTTGTCCACCGAGGAGCTTCAAGCTTCTCAACAATGGCGCCAAGAGAGCTTTGGTGGTTTAGAGCTCGCAAGCACGGGGTGCAAGCAAGGGATAATGGTGTGCAAAGGAAGCCAAGGAAACAAGTGGGGGAGGTTTTATAGCTAGGGCAAAAGAGGTCATAGACCGGGTTAAGCTCATGGTGAGCTTAGCCCATGGCTCTCGATTCAAGGGGTTGGACAAGACACGAGGCCGACATGGTGACAGTGTCTGTGTGGGGAGGGCGGAAGGTCGACCGCATTTAATGCGGTCAAGAAAGAGTTGTTATGAGTACACAAAGGACAGTGGGTATTAATTCATTTTGCTTTCGTGGCCACGCATGCGTGACCAAGGAAGGAGAAGAACAGGAGGTCATTTTGACCGCTGGATAAGCCCACGGGAGGTCCTGGCCCTCCGATGTGGTTTTGAACCGTTACGCCAAATGATCGGGAGGAGGTCCCACCACACGATCAAGGATGGGGAGGTCGAGCCTCCGATTTCCTTAATGTGTAAGCGCACGTGGGAAAATGGGATTAGAGGTCCAAGGCGTTGGATCTCCATCCAACTGCAATCTGCACCTCTGTGAGGTCTTAACCGCACATGAACTTAAGAACATGAGGGGGAGGTCATGGCCTTAGGATTTTAATCCAAGGGCGCACAACCAAAGGGAGGTCTCGAGGCTTTGCGTGAAGCGAGGGAGGTCAAGACCTTTGGATTTTGATCCAACGGTGGTGATCAAGACAGGGGAGGTCCCGAGCCTCGCGCGTGGCGCAAAGGAGGTCTTGAGCTTGCACAATACACAAGGGAGGTCATGGCCATTAGATTTAGATCTAAGGGCAACGACCTCACGTGCGCGGGGAGGTCTGATGCGATAAGACAGGAGGAGGTCGTGACCGTGTATTTTTAATCCAACGGTGCACAACATGAGATAGGGGAGGTTGGGAGCGCTTGATACGCAGGAGGTCGTGGGCCGCTGGATCTCGATCGATCCCGGCCACGACCTCGCTTAGGTGGGAGATTTGCTTAGTTTAACAGTGAGGGAGGTCATGGCCATGGATCTTGGATCCAAGGGCTACGACCTCAACAAGGTGGGATGTCAAGTGGTTTAATGACCGTGGAGGTTTTTGAGATTTAACATAGGGAGGTCATGACCGTGGATCTTTGATCCAACTGTTATGACCTCGATGAGGCGAGGAGGTCTTTGCGGTGTTGATCATGGAGGAGGTCGTGGCGGTTGGATGTAAATCTAACGGCCACGACCTGATCAAGGTGGAGAGGAGGTCTGCTGGGTGTAGACACGGTTGCTGGGACCACTTTGCAAGCTGCTAGCCCAAGGAAGAGTGTAGGCTTTTAAATTTAGTTTTTAACAGCTGAAACTTAGCAGAATTATTTGAGATAGCAAATGAACTCCAAATTTGATGAAATTTTAACTGGAGCTTGCTGACACGAGATTAACCTTGCATAAAATTTCCAGAGGTTATTATGCAATGCATTTTTCTCAAGAAATTCATGAAGGTTGTTCAAGGATTTGTTTTACCTCCAAAATTTATCAAACAAGTTTTACATCTTGGGATATTTTTCAGAGGGTCCCACATCAGTTTTGGGACCAAGGAGAATATAATCCAAATGTTTGGCACAAGATTTAAGATAATTGGAAAAGGAGTTTGACTTTTGGTCAACAAGAGCTTTGTGTTTTTGGATTACACAACTCTTGGACAAGAATTACATAAATGTTTAGGGGTTTTCAAGGTGTGAGAAAAAGTTTTAATTTCTACACCTTAAAGATATTTGAACAAACCCTGTTTATACAGTTGGGATGTTACAGTATACTACACTAATATTAATGCACATGCAGCCTATACTGTCCTAAAAACCACTTTTAGAAGCTCTGAACTTTTCTGTCTTTAGCATGATAGATTAGGCCACCCTGGTCTTAGGATGATCAGAAATATAATTAACAATTCTCAGGGACACAATATCAATGTAAAGAATTTTTCGAATCAGAAAGATTTTGTGTTCCCCGCATGTACCACCGGAAAATTAATTACTAGACCTTCTACTCTGAAAGTGAAGGATGAAATCCCTGCATTCCTGGACCGTATCCAGGGTGACATTTGCGGTCCTATACAGCCCCTGTCAGGGCCATTCAGATACTTTATGGTGCTCATCGATGCTTTCTCGAAATGGTCGCACGTATGTTTATTGTCTACGAGAAACCATGTCTTTGCAAAGCTGATCTCGCAGATAATTAAAATTAAGAATAATTTCCCTGGTCATCATGTGAAGTCCATTAGAATGGACAACGCTGGAGAATTTACTTCGAAGGCATTTGATGATTATTGCATGGCAATAGGAATTACCGTTGAGCATTCCGTACCGCATATGTCCACACCCATAATGGACTAGCAGAGGTATTAATTAAAAGAATTAAATTTATTGCCCGACCGCTTTTGCAGAATTGTAATTTACCAACTACCTGTTGGGGACACGCGATCCTACACGCAGCAACTCTCATCAATTTTAGACCATCGGCATATAACATCCATTCACCTATGCAACTAGCACAAGGGTCAGCACCGAAAATCTCTCATCTTCGCAGGTTTGGTTGCAAGGTTTATGTGCCTATACAACCACCACAGCGAACTACAATTGGCTCTCTCTGAAAGTCAGGGATATACGTTGGTTATGTGACAGCATCTATAATCAGGTATCTGGACCCTATGACTGGAGATTTGCATACAGCCTGCTTCCCTGACAACATATTTGATGAGGATAGTTTCCCGTCATTAGGGCAGAAAATCAACGTCTTGATGAAAAATGTCAGGAAATAACGTGGCAAGCCACGGGAATCCATGCACATGACTCGCACACTAGTGAAGAAAATAGAGAAGTCTAGAAGATAATTGATTTGCAAGCATTAGCGAATTAACTGACTGACCACTTTAGTAATTTGAAGACCAAGTCGCATGTGCCTGCACGCAATGCACCGAAGAGGGTTGAAATACCAAAGAAAATTGAAGGTACCCCTAATCCCGTCCAAAGGCCTCAGAATAAAAGGACGAGAACTCCGGCCCCTCAAATCCCAAATAACTGGGGACACCTGGCAAAAAAGGATAAGAATGATTTGACACGGCCGATTACTAAAGTTTCCTAGAACTAGAAGGGGAACCAGTTGAGACCTGGCTCCAGTATGGAACCTTCAGTAAAAGGCATATCAGATTTGAACATCCCCACGGAGGGAGATATCAGCATGGATGTGTGCACACACATCAGAGCTGAAAAACTAAACGGACTTTCCCCCACAATTGGAAGCAGCGGTGAGCGAGTAGAAGCATTAGAAGAATAGCCCCATGAAGAAATAGCTATAAATTATATAACCATGGGAGAATCTGTGTATAGAACAACAACCAATGTTGATATTTATTTTGTAAAGAAAATTGCCACAATCATCGATCTTGATCCAGAGCCTGCATCGCTCGCTGAATGTAAGAAAAGATCAGGTTAGGAAGATTGGAAGAAGGCAATAGAAGCAGAATTATTATCTCTGAATAAAAGAGAGGTGTTTGGACCCGTAAGCCGCATGCCTCCCCATGTGCACCCCGTAGGGTATAAGTGGGTATTTGTTTGAAAGAGAAATGAAAATAATGAAGTTGTAAGACATAAAGCAAGGCTCGTTGCACAAGGTTTTGTTCAACGGCCAAGAGTTGATTATGAAGAAACCTATTCCCCAGTCATGGGCAGAACTACCTTTAGATATTTAATCTCAATGGTAGTAAACCTGAATTTAGAAATAAAATTGATGAATGTGGTAACTGCATACCTCTATGGAAACTTGGATTCAGATATTTATATGAAGGTACCTGAAGGTATCCCTGTCCCAAACCATGATAGAGCAAATAGAAATATGTACAGTGTGCAACTCAGAAAGTCACTGTATGGACTTAAGCAATCAGGCAGAATGTGGTATAATCGGTTGAGCGACTTTCTATGCAAGAAAGGCTACACGGAGGATTGTCCTTTGTTTTTGTACGACGATCCTAGGATGGATTTTGTATAATCTCAGTATATGTAGATGATCTGAATATCATTAGGACCCTGGAAGATATTACGAAAGCAAGCTCTTACCTGGAGTCAGAGTTCGAAATAAAAGATTTGGGTAAAACCAAATATTGCATAGGCTTGTAGCTTGAGCATGCCCCTGAAGGGATTTTAGTACATCAGTCAACCAATACTCAGAAAGTGTTAGAAATGTTTGGCTTTGAAAAGGCATATCCTTCGAAAGTGCCAATGGTCAGAAGGTTCTTGCAGCAAGACAAGGATCTGTACAGACCTAGAGAAGAGGGGGACGAAGTCCTGGGATTGGAATTCACATACTTGAGCGCAGCAGGAGCACTCATGTATTTAGCAAAACTATACTAGACTGGATATTGCATTTGCTGTGAACCTGTTAGCAAGGTATAGTGCAGAACCTACCAAAAAGCATTGGCCGGGAATAAAGTACATCTTCCGATGCCTCTAAGGAAGCAATCACTACTACAGAAAAGGTCTTCACAGACAGTTCAAAAACATCATCACAGATGGTTTGGTGAGCCGTTTGACTTTATGGGTCAGTAATGACATGAGGTCATCACAAACGGTTTTTGAACCGTCTGTGAAAGAAGCTATCACAGAAGGTTCTTGTTCAGAACCGTCTCTGATAGTCTATTTTCACAGATGGTTCTGAACAAGAATCATCTGTGATAAGTAATTATCACAGACAGTTCTTGTTCAGAACTGTCTGTGATAGTTTTTTCTATTGCAAAAAGAAATCGGATTTTGAGCCAAACCAATCAATTGCTTGATAGTAGTTTGCATATGCAACCTATAGCAAGATAACTAAAATCCAATTAAAATTCTAATGGCAAACACATTATAGGAAAGAGAAACCAAAAGGTTTCACAATGTCCCCTCCGAATGGGAAAAAGAGAAGGAATAAGTCCATTCTACTCCCTCAAGTATCGACATGCGGACACCTAACCCCCTGAACTAAAAAACCAGCCCTTTGACACCCTAAAGTTACAAAACCAGACAACCCACCCCCTCCGACTGTTTTGTGCGGTGATTTTGCTGATGTGGCGTTCGATCAGACCGGTTTCGCCTGGAGGGGAGCTGATGTGGGATTTCTCTCCCCCTAAGTCCATTCCTTGCTTTCTCTCTCCTCTCATTTCCTCCAGCCAAGTGGTTCTCTGGTTCTTCTTCCCAATGCTTTCTCTCAATCTCTTTCTTCACTTCTCTAGGTGATTTTCGCTTGGGGATTTCCTCTTGGTCGAAGCCTTCCTAGTGCCTTCTCCATTTCTTCTCTTCCTCTCTCCATTTCTCCATTTTTCTCCCACTAAAGCTTTGCTCCCTGGCCGCATCTCCTCCGGGCGCCGGCGACCAAGCACTAGTGGGCCACGCACAAGGCGGCGCGGGGCTGAGTCCAGAAGAGCATATGAGCCGAGCGCCCGAGAGTAGGGAGGCATGAACTAGGGGAGGCTCGAGGGAGTCGAGCAGCAATGGGTGAGCCGGGAGGCAGTGGTGGCACCGGTGGCGCCATGGGGGCTGGGCCGAGCAGAGGGAGCAGCCAGGACAAGCCGGGCCAAGCCGGTGGTGGCCGGAGGCGCGGCAGGCAGGGGCGAGCCGGGGGACGCTGGTCGGCTAGGAGATGGTGCCATGGGCACATTTCGGCTGGAACAAGTGCTAGGAGCAAGATCCAGAGGAAGGAATGAAGAAAAAGCAAAGAAGGAAGTGAGGATGGAGCTGGACGCTACTCCCTACTACATCGAACCAAGTCATCAACACGTGCATAAATCGCTCGCTGCTCTTCTCTTTGTGCCCGTGCATAAATCGTGAAGCATAAATCTCTTCCATTTCCTCCATGGCCGACCACATCCAAGCCGCGGGTGGACACAGCGAGGGCCATCAGCGCAAGCACGCAGCAAGGTGGGGCCAGGGATCGAGCCACGCAGCATAATGGTAACTGTGGCAAGGTGTTGGCCGGAGGGAGGAGGCGCTGTGAGGGAGCTTCGGCCAGGAGCAAAAATTTGCAGGAAGAAATGGAGAGAGAGAAGCAATGGAGGAAAAGAGAGAAAGGAAGAAGAAGCAAACAAGAATGAGCCTGGGAGCTATGTCGGTCGAGTGAATGGATAAAGGAGAGAGAAAAGGCTATTTGCTGTGGGCTTACAGATGGGCCCAAGTACCAAAGAAGCTAGCTCACCTAGCTGACCTGGCGAAACCGGTCTGATCAGACGCCACATCAGCAAAACCACCGCATGAAACAGTCGGAGGGGTAGGTTGTCTGGTTTTGTAACTTTGGGGTGTCAAAGGGCCAGTTTTTTAGTTCAGAGGGTTAGGCGTCCGCATGTCGATACTTGAGGGGGTAGAATGGACTTCTTCCAAAAAAGAATAAAGTTGCAAAGTTAAACTAGCTAGAAACCATCTATGCCTCCAAGCTCCTGAAGAACTCATTGGCTTCTTGGATTGGTCTTGTGAGCTCCTCTCTGTACCTCACCAGCATATCACAAGATGTTCTTGCATGTCGTCGAGTTCGACTCAAGCTCGTCATCAAGGAGAGATGACTGAAAACCTTTAGCGGCGCTCCGACCTTAGGTAACACAAAATTAAGATAATTTTTTTTACAACAAACAGCCAACAAATTATGTATATTTTGGGGATGTACATGTACCTTCCAGTAGCCTACCTCCTGCGGCAGACAAGGAGCTCCTCCGCATCCCTCCTCCTCCTCCTCGTTGGCTGTGTCTCCTCGCTGAACCACGACGGGGAATTGAGGGTGGTCGCCGGAGCTCAGTGTGGGGAGGGGAGAGGGAGAGACTGATGGAAGACAAGGCTGGGGTGGCTATAATATATAAGGACAGCGCTAAAACATTTTGCCTCCTGCGCACGCGTTAAAAAATTTTCGAGCTCCCGCGCTGCGAATCACAGACAGTTTCATACAAAAACCGTCTGTGACGACATATCACAAACGGTTCTTAATACGAATCATCTGTGATAAGTATCTTATCACATATGGTTTGTATTAAAAAACCGTCTGTGATATGTATCTTATCATCTGTGATAACTCTCTGATTTTACCATGGCTTAAATTTTCCTTACTATGCAATTTTACCATGGCTTGCAATTTTCCTTACTCTCTGATTTTACCATGGCTTGGAATTTTTCTTACTCTCTGATTTTACCATGACTTGAAATGCCAATCCTCTGCTGCGTCCCTTTCGTGGCAGCCAATCCTCTGTGGTACTTCACAGACGATTTTCAACACGAACCGTCTGTAATATTACTTCTTCACAGATGGTTTTTAGCGCAGCTAGTAACACAGATGGTCGCTAAACCAAAACCGTCTGTGATTGTATTTAATACAGACGGTTTTGGTCAACCGTCTGTGATGAGGCGTACAATATTAGCCTTTTTATAGTAGTGAATGATCTTGGCCTGTTTTACAGAAAGAACCAAGACCTAACTATGATGGGCTATGCAGATACCGGGTACCTATCAAACCCGCATACAGCTAAGTCACAAACAGGCTATGTATTCCTATGTGGTGGAACTGCAATTTCATGAAAATCGTCTAAGCAAAGTCTTGTATCAACTTCGATGAACCACTCGAAAATCATAGCACTATACGAGGCCTCGTGAGAATGTTCTTGGCTTCGGCGGATGATTCACCATATCCAGCAGTTGTGTGAATTGAATACCACGTAAACTTCCACTATTATCTATGAAGATAATGCAGCTTGTGTTGCCCAAGTGCAGATGGGTCATGTGAAGAGTCAACTCACAAAAGCATATCAACCCCAAGTTCTTCTATGCTCATGAATTGAAAAGGATGGATGAAATTAAAGTACCGCATACTAAGTCATGTGAAAATCTTGCAGATTTATTCACTAAGTCACTTCCAACGTCTAACGTTGAAAGATGTATACGTGGAATTGGAATGATGAGACTTGTAATAGCCTCAGTTTTAGTGAACAGTAATAAAATGCCTTTCATAGCATTTTTAGTCATTTTAAAACATGGGCATTTTGTTACAATTTAAAAACTTCCATTTTCAACCCAAATCCAAGACTTATTTTAAAGCTTCAAAAGAAAATGCAAGTCTATGCTTGTATTGAGATCGGGGAAGTATTTTTATCAAATACTAGATAAATTATCTTGAATAAAAATATTTTTTTGTCAAATTTTTAGAGATTATTTTGACCTTAAGAAAAATCCTTGTTCTCTAATTAAACCTATTCGGTTAAAGTTTTTATTTAAGTATTTTGAAATGTGAACAGTGGTTTTCAAATTTTATATGGGACATATGCCATCCCAGTAGCTTCTCTGAAAAATTTCGTATTTTTATAAATTTATTTGATATTTTTAACCCTCCAGTCAAACTTTTGAAGTTTGATTTTAGTTCTAGTTGATTTTAGACCCAGCACTAGCGAAACGACACTGTAGCGATTCAAACCAACTTGATCTAACCCAACCAAGTGCTTTTCAGACTGGCTCAGTCACGTTTAGGGCTCATCCCAACCTCCTTTGCGTGCGAGCCGTCCGATTTAAAATGGACCGTTAAGATCCTTTTGGCCCACGCGATCTCCACCATTCGATTTGAAACAGACGGACCAGATTAGTTGTGATGTTCGGACCGTCCGAACGCTCCATGTAATCTGGACTGTCGATTTTCAATCGGACAGTCCGTAATTTTCTTTGGGCCTATCATTTTTCAAATGGGAAAGCCCAACACGCGCGAGCCGTTAGATTTAAAATCAACCGCCACGATCAATTGGGCCATTTGGACTGTCCGAACGCGCCTTGATTTTGGACCATTGGATCTAGATCTGACCGTCCACATTGAATGGGCCATTCGGACCGTCCGAACATCCCTTCAATCTCAATCGTTGAATCCAGATCCAACGGCGCCGCTTTTCCTTCGTTTGAAACTCAAGCGCGCCCCTTTTTCATGACCGTTGGATTTCGATCGCACGGTCAATATGAGTTGGGCAGTTCGGACCATCCGAATGTCCCACTCAATTTGAGCCGTTCGTTTGCGATCGGACCATCCACATTCGTTTGAGCTCATCGTTTTGTTTCGCCGCTAAGACTGACGACTTAGGCCCACAAGGCAGTGACTCACCTTCATCTTCTCTGTGCCATTTTGCCAGCTCCGAGCGCATCGCCATTGAGGTGGCTTAGCGCCCGTGTTTCTCGGTGCATGCAGCGCCACTTGGCATTGCATTGCTGCCATGTTGACACGCACGAGCATTCCTCTTTCTCTCCGGCGAGAAAGCTATAAAAACTGATCTTTCACTACTTCGGCCAAATTGTTGAAGCATCCAGTTCTTCCTCACTGCGAAGGCGTAACCATCATTCTTGTTTTCCTTACTCTCTTATCCTCATGCCTAGATCATCCTGTTAATTGAAGCTCTCGGTTTCTCTTGTAGCTTTGGAACCCTGAGGTTGTCATCTTGCTGTCCAGAGCGCGCCCGGAGCATCGTCATTGTGGTTTTCTTCGCTCCAGTGAGCTTTTCCGTAGTTCTTGCGCGTCATATCATGCCCTAGGACATGCTGAGCAAAACCCCTCAATCAATTTATCTTTTGATTCACAGGATCATCGGGAATTTGGATTTCCCCTATCTCTGGTCAACATCGGTTCTTTCGTCCTCATTTCCAAACTGGTGGGCCATTGTTCAATTCCTTTGTTTTAGAGCATCTAGGAGCTTTGCTTAAGCTATCCCGATCACTCACTCGTTAATTCCTTACTCAAATCATCTCGTCGCCTTGGATCTCTAAATTATCGTTTTCGGTCTCTTATCGCCGACGAGCTCTAGAGCTTCTCCGGTCACTTTCTCAGCTCAGGTAGACTCATACTAACCCCTAGTAGCATAAGCAAGAGTCTTTTTGCTTAATGCGAGTTCAAATCGGCATAAGCCACTTTTGTCGTATTGTGCACCGCCGCCTTGTTCCTTGTCGTGCCACCGCTAGGACTCACCGCCGGTGATGTTCCAACCACCATTAGGTTCGTTGTACTATTTGGAACCCATTTTGATCTTTAGCTAGCGCCGCCTTGGACCACAGCTCTGACAATTTGCCAAGCAAGCTCTCCGTAGCTAACGTTCTATTGTCGGATTTCTGACCAGAACTGTAGCTCATTAGTTAAGCCTTAAACTTTGTCGGCTAGTACTAATGCATGTTTAAACTGGTTTAGTTCTTTACTAAAAATAGTTTAAAACATAATTATTTTGTTAGTTGGCACATTAATAACTTTGATCATGCATCTTTTCAACATTTTGGTATCTGGTGTTTTCTTGTTGTTCATTTGATATTGCTCTTTTAGGTTCTAATCTTACCGACGTGAGTGAATATCTTGCTGAGCAACTAGAGAGTGAACAAGTGGTTTATTACCAAGGCAAGCATCCTCTTGCACCATGTTGACCCCAGTTTTGATACTTTAGTATTTTGAAATGTAGTGATAACTGTGTGCGTGCTATTTTTCGAAGTATCAATAATTTTTGTGAATTAGTTAGTTATATATCCCAATCTTTGTGGTTTATCTTTAATCTGATCATACACTTAAGATGAAGGTAGTAATCTTTGTTGAAATACTTGGTCTTTAGTTAATTGCTTAGCCTTGCAAGTCAATAGACCGTTAGTTGATTGACAAGCTTATCTTGTCGGTCATGGGAAACACTTTTTGAATTATAGTCTTGGTTTCTTTGTTCAGTTTGTTAAAACTGAAAGTTAAGTTTAACTTTGTTTGATAAAAACTTGTTTAGATCTAGACAAGTGCTTAATAGTGATGGTGCCTTCATGCACGAGACTTGGGAACGTGGTAGTCTTGTCCGGATCGTTAAGGACCGAACTTTGACCTGTCAATTCAAGTACCTTACGTACTTCCACACGCGGTGTATGAGCACTGCTTGGTCAAGTAAGGGGAATGTTACATTGTTTTAGACCGCAGGTGGTGTGAAGACATAGAGACCGTGAAATCCTATGTTCCTTAGGAACCCAGTGTGATATATACTGTGCAGGGGAGCACGATTACCTATGTTGAGGAAAATCAACATATTAACTACCTCACACTGGCCCCTCCGACACAACGTGCCTACCTGCTTAGCACTTGCTATATGCAAGTGCACTAATTTGGGATTCAACTTGCATGGGTGGTCTAACTCAATAGGGTTTTCTTGCTGAAAAATACTGAATCTTGGTTTACCCGGCCAGCATACCTAAGGTAGTGTGCTACTCTCCCGGGGGCTTACAGGCTAACCAAGTCGTGTGGGTAAAGTTGTACACCTCTGTAGATTAAAAACTATTCGAATAGCCGTGTCCACGGTTACGAACGACACTTGTTTTGATTGACACCAGAGTATAGACTTTGAAATGTCTTTGACATGGGTATACTTGGTTCGGCATGAACATGGTTGTTCATGCATGTTAATTCGTCAAAGTGGACAGTCACTTTGACAATGTATTTTTTTTTGTTTAATCCTTAAATTACTTGTTGTTTTAGTCCAAATTTGTTTATAAATGTGCCTTAGAAAAACTTGTAAGTATAGGGGTGAAACTTATTGCTTTACACAAAACTAATGCCATTATAACCTTCTCTGTTGTCAGCCTTAAGCATGTAAATTTCTAATCCTTTGGATAGGTTCTACTAAACACTTCTTTGAGTAGTTTTGTGTAAGTCTTGCGAGTGCCTTTTGTACTCAGGTGCTTTAACCACTTGTTGCAGGTGAGGACAGCTATGTTTACGAACTACCCGTTAGCGCTGATCAAGGCGACGCTAATGAGTGACGCTATTTCTACCTCCACTCAGTTGCCTTTGGGATGATGGGCACACTTGGTGGTCTTTTGCTGTTTATATTTTGTTTCCACTGCAAAACCTCTGTTAGATGACCGCTGGTCATTTGCTTCTGTTGTACCGAACCAGTCTTGTAAAGTTTTGTTATATATGCTGTATGACTTGTATGACTGTGAACAATGTTGTTTAGGATGAGCGTACATTAATCTTTGATCTTGGGAATTAATGTATGACACACATCCGAGAACCTGGCATTGGTTTGATTCCTGTTGAAAGTTATGCCTTGGCATAATCTTTTGATTTGGAACCGATCTAATACTAGGGGCGCGACAGAAAGCTACGCTGCCTATGCATAATTCATGATTTTTTTAAAAAGTAATATTAATTTAAAAGATAATTACAAAAATAAATAGTCGATTTTTTTTTACAAATATAGGTGTCTGTCACCAATTGAAGTGATGACAGGCTCCTATTGCCATTCCAATTGGCGATAGGCACGTGTTTACTGCTTGTTGCCGGTCTAATTGCTTGTCGTCATCCTGTCGTCAGTTCAATTGGCGACAGGGTAGTGGCTATATAACCACCCCCCCCCCCAAATTTTTTTTTTGAGGGAAAGGTCATTTTAATTCCAGAAAAAAGAGAACAGAGCAGAGGAGATGGTAAAAGAGACCTAGCGAAGCCCTACCGGTTCGTAGCGGAGCAGACAAAGCAGTAGATCTGGTCAACTATTTAGCACGTAAATGTTTTTGCAACTTTGTACATAAATTCGAAACCTTGTAGGTTAGCAAATAGAAATAGCGACATAGAATTCAATGTATTTGATAATTTTAGTTGTATTGTTCTTTGATATAGTATGTCATTTTAGCTGTGTACAGTACATCATTAGATAATTTTGCTAATGCCGAAAATACTTTTGAAACCAGGAAAATAGGAGGACACCTCTAAAAATAAAAAGATACCTATTAAAAATCTATAAAAATTACAGAGTAGCTAAATATGGTATGTTAATCCCAACTTAATTTCTGTTTCCATTTGTAAACAGTAAATATTCTATTAATGCCAAAAATACTTTTAGAACTAGGAAAATAGCAAGACATCTCTAAAAATTCTCTAAAAAAAATCCAGAGTAGGTATATAGGGTATGTAGAGTTGAATTAAAATATTGTAACTTATTTTTTGTTTACATTTGTACACGGTAAATATTTTGTAAATGTTGGAGACACTTTCCAAACAAGGAAAGTGGCAGGATACTTATAAAAAAATCTATAAAAATTGCAGAGTAGCTAAATAGGGTATGTAGAGCAGAGCTTAATCAAAATAATCCCAACTTAATTTTGTTTTCCATTTGTGCACACTAAATTTTATGTTAATGCTGGAAGAACTTTTTAACCTAGGAAAATAGCTCGACACCTCAAAAAATTCTGTAAGAAATTCATAGATGGTACATAGGGTATGTAGATGTGAATTAAAATATTGTGAACTTATTTATTGTTTCCATTTGTACATGGTAAATATTTTGTAAATACTGGAGACACTTTTTAAACAATGAATGTAGCTAGTTACCTATTTAAATTGAATTAATTATGTATGCCGCTTCTTAGTACTTTTTGTAGATGTTTTGTAGTTTTTACAATATATGCACTGAATTTTCGCTCAGGCTACTCGCGCCTTTGACCTACTCGTACCAGCACCTGCAGGTGCCCCGGACGAGGCTAGGAGCCACACGTGGGGTACGCCCAAAGAGGGCCCACGAGTAGATACTTGCTGTTGTAAATATTAGTCATGACATGTAAATATAAATTTATGTACAACCTACACTATGATAGTGTTGTGTTCCGATACTATTTGTTCTTGTGTGCACGGGTAACCACGTGGGGGAGTCAGCATCATGACACCCCTTTGTTTCGGACCTTAAGGACCGCACCAGGTCACACCACACACTACCACTTTTGTAGACCGAGTTGACACCACACTATGCCAAACCACCTTTTTAGACTGAAAAGACCACACTCCGCAATGCCCCATTTTTAGGCCACAAAGACCGCACCCTGTCACACCACATGCTGCAACTTTTGCAGACCGAGTTGACAACACACTGCGACGCTATCTTATCAGACCGACAAGACCACACTATGTCAAACCACCTTTTCAGACTGAAAAGACCACGCTCCGCCACCCCCCCTTTTTAGGCCGAAAGAGACTGCACCCTGTCACGCCACACACTACAACTTTTGCAGACCGATATGACAACACACTATGATGCTGCCTTATCAGACCGACAAGGCCACACTATGCCACACCACCTTTTCAGACCGAAAAGACCACACTCGGCCATGCCCCCTTTTCAAACCGAAATAGCCCATCCTAAAAGGAGAGAGAACAGAAGTAGAGGAGAAGAGAGCTGCAGGATAACATTACACCACCACACCCAACACTTCACCAAAGCTCGGTTCACACAACTATGAGGAAGGTGATGTCAGACTTGTCGGCGAACTTCTATGCGAAGATCCTGCGGAAGCGCAAGTGGCTTGCCGAGAGGGCTAAACCCTACCTGGATTATTCTATAAAGGATGCACTGGTACCACTAAAGTTCCCACGATCGCAATGTGTGTGCAGATTCGGCAAAGATCATCCAGTCCACACACCCGGCGACGGCCGCTCGGGCGAACTACACGTGCGGTCATCACCTCGTAAGAGAATCTTGCACACACGCAGATTTTCCATATTTTATGTCCCATTCCACAAATCCCTAACTACATCTACGCATAATGGCAGCCGAAGATACGATGCAAGTTCTTCCAATGGATCGATGTCCTGGACATGTACAATAGGGCATTTATCGATCATAAGTACATGCTGAACTATGTGGTGCGAGCCGAGACCTTCAAACGCTGAAAACCCTATGTACCTGACTCAACAGAAAAGGAACTGGAGGAGCCCTGGAGAGCAGGATGGTGGTGGAGGACCCCCGAATAGGAAGCTGGGTATGACCGAGCAGAGCGCACGGCGCACAAGGGGAAGGCTCCTACTAGTGAGACCGGTGGTCGTCCTAGCGCTCCCCGTCATCCGGGCGCAGTACAAATCGAAGAGGTAGGTTATGTTCAGTATGCATCCTGAATATTAACTTGGCCCTACGTTGTGCTATCCTAACATCTTTCAATCGTCTAGCCTGTCTCGCAGAACATGGCTGACTTCGAGATTGGCCAACGCCACGGACAGTCCAGAGGCAAGGGGAAGGAACCGATGGGCCACCGGGACTAATCGATTTCGTTCCAATCAACCTTTTTTTGGGATTCCAAAAAGGCGCATATGTATCATAGGTGTATTTCGGTTTGCTCATTTGTGCATGTTGCCATTTCTAATGTATGTCACCAAACCGAGCACACCATGTATTTTGTAATTAAATTATGAAGTTCAATTATGAATTTGCATACTTTACCACCAACTGTCGCCCATGGCTGAAACAAATTGCACCGCTGTGCGGTAGACTAGATTTGTGACACGCTAAGTACACGAGGTGTGCACACTAGCATATGCTCTCCATCTGGCGACCCCGGCCTACAGTCCATTCTCTCATCCTCTGTGGGATCTTCTGTAAAAATCAGCAAATAGAGTAGTATCGTCCTCATCACTAGCTGAAATATACCCATCATTAGTAAGTATTATAACTTTATTATTTGGGCAATCTTTCTGAAAATGACCAACCCCCTTGCACTTGTAGTATGTCAAATCACGTGAACGGCCTATAGAACCCATCGAGGATGTCGCGCTAGCGATGGCGCGCGTGGTATGTACTATCTGTCTTCTTTTCTTATTTGAATCTAGCGTCGCAGAATGCCCCGGATGGGGCGGACTTGCCCTACCGTGTCTGTGTTGTACGGTGGTGCCATGCTCGCTGAATAATGTTACCGTGCAGCATACTTAGCATCTTCAATTACCTGCTTCTCAGCCTCACGTGCTTGATGCATCAACTCAACCATGGTGTTGTATTGATGATGATTAACGATCTGCCAAATAGCATAATTCATCCCAGCAAGAAAGCGAGCCATGGCTTGCTCCTCATTCTCACGCATATCAGCATGTATGATAATCTGCTCCATCTCTTTATAATACTCATCAACTGATTTCAACCCTTGTCGCAACCCAATCAGCTTCTCATGCAGCGAGCGCTTGTAATATGTAGGTACAAAGCGTGCACGCATCTGTCGCTTTAGCTCATCCCATGTAACAACACGTGGCTCGTGTCGCTCCATACGTTATTGCACATAGTGCTCCCACCATGTAGCAGCATATCCATCCAAAGTAGTAATGACAAGATCCAACTTTTGTTGATCAGAATAACGGTTCATGCGAAACAGCTTATCAACTTTCAGTTCCCATGCAAGATAAACCTCCACCTCTGTAGTACCCTCAAAGGACAGCATCATGAACTTAGGCTTTGCAACAAGATCATCGGTGTCCTCATCGCGCCGATGATTGCATGCATACTGATTATGTTGACGGCGCGGCAAATAGTCGTCGAACACGGGCTCGTCGCCGTCGTCGTCAGCATGGCGTTTGCCACGACCTCCTCCATGGGCACCAGTAGGCACCCCCAAAGGTGCCATCATACGCGCCTTCATAGGCACCATCGTGGACGCCATCGTTGGCGCCCAGGTAGGCACCGCCTCCTCTTGCGCCATTGCCACGACCGTGCCCTTATGTAGGGGGACGCGCCGCGACCTCAGCAACAACACAGCACTGTGGCGCCACCTCGCGTACACGTGCCTGTTCATCGAATTGTCGTTGGAGTGGTTCATCCTCACGCTACCTTCTAGCGGCAGCCTCCGCATCCGTCTCGTCATGCGGCTCGTACGGGAGGTTTACACTCCCCGCATCGCCACGTGTACCCAACTGCATCGAAGCGGTGAGCTTGGCAATAGCATCGAGTAGTACCTTGTGGTTGTCGTCAATGGTCACAGACAGCTTATGGAAATCTGTCCCCATGCCGTCCAAGTTGTTTTGGACATGCCCAAGGTTCTTTGCGCACCGTCGACCTCGACCCGAACTTCGTCTTGCAAAGATGGCACGAAGTGTCTGAGAGTGCGTCTTTGTGACCAGATCAGTAAGGTTACCGTCCAGATCCTTATCCTGCTCGCTTCCTAACATGGTTACAGTAGTAAAAATACCAAATGACAATATATGTGGAAAATAAGTGGGAATCGCTCAACTACTGTTCTGAAACAAAGCAAGTTATACCGTTCCGAAGTAAATTAAAAGTAGCAAAAACTTACGCTCGTAGCAATGAACGACCAACCAAGATTGTGCGAGCGAATATCATGAATGACAGTCAATACGTGTCACTGATGTTTTTGGTGGAGCTAGGTGAGGAAAACAACCTAACAAATTCAGAATTTAAAGATTGTCGAGCTAGGTAGCAATCCAAATGAGACTCACAATGCCTAATTGCTGATCGATAAATATAATTGAGGAGCAGACAGCAACACATGCACAATGATAATGTGACTATTGCAAACAAAGGAATGAGCGATAACAAGAATAATTTTGGATGGGTGCGATCGCTCGTATTACAACAGTTCAAGGAGAGACGCTAGCTAGTGCTCAAAAGTTGTATATGAGGGCACAAGATTGCTAAAAAATTATGGTACGCAAACAGTAGCAGAGACAAATATATAAAGATGCTCCAACAAAAGAAAATAATACTATGGTCGAAACTTTTGCCTTTGCTCTTTTTCCTATTTTTTTTTGTTCTCTGCCTTTTTTTCAGCACACTTTTTTTTTTGCTCTCACGGCGAATTTTTTTATATTAATTAACCCTTTTTTAATTTTATTTTAAAGTTAACCCCTGACGAACTTTATTTCCAATTCTGACCCCTTTGGTCATGCCACTGTCTGTGGCATGACGAAACAACACTGTCACACTAGCCGCATCTGGGTGAAGCTCTTGTCATGCCATGACCAGTGGCGTGACAGTGTTGTTTTGTCATGCCATGGGTGGTGGTGTGACCAAAAGTGCTATTTTGGGGACTTATTCTGTGGTGTGACAATGTTATTTTGTCACGCCATGAGTGGTGGCGTGACCAAAGGGGTTAGAATTGGAAATAAAGTTTGTCGGGGGTTAACTTTATAATAAAAATTAAAAAAGGGTTAATTAATAAAAAAAAGTTCTCTCACGGCCTAGTAATACTAAGCAGCTTTGCTGTTTTTTTTCTCACGCATGCACGTGAATAGTGCCCTGCACGTGAACAGTATCCAACATGAACAGTGCACACACACACACAAAAACTTGGTGTCCAAAAAATTCCTAGGAGCAGTCCCTCGAGCACAACAACGAGCTAGTCTCAATAGGTATGAAAGGTTCGTGAACAGATAGATGGGTTCATGAAGAAAAACAACGTGCAATCCACTATATATAAGTGATGTGTAGTTGCACAAAAATAGGAATTAAGTACGAGCACAAAAATTTATGGAAGGGAGAAACAAAAAGAGACGCGAACGGAACACAACCAGCAACTAAACACGATGAACGAGTGGATTAAGACCTAACAAAATGCACTAAAAAATACTGATTTAAACTACAGCGAAAGACGATTTTTTTTTGGTTTTTTCGGTGTATAGGACTGAAAAACAATCTACTAAATTATGGGTAGAAACAGATTCTACCGAGTGGCCTGGAATCTGATACCATGATGATACGGGGTGGCCCGATTTTCTCGAGTAGAACCATGGATAAATAGTGCTTGACAACGAACAATGCTCAGCTGTACACCACGTGCCAGTGCACGGACTTGCAGCTCTATGGATATTCGCCAACACGCACCAGGATGATCGCCGCTAGACCACGAGCAGAGATTACCAAGCCCTCAATTCCCAGTGGAAAAGCAAACTTGACCTTTTGAGGTAGAACGAACAACGGATCGCCTAATTCTCTCTCAGAAATCATCGCATGAATTTCTTGTATGAAAGAACGAGCAATAACTTGTGTTCTATTCTTTATCTCAAAAGTATGGTTTGCCTTTACAATGGGGGTCTACCCCTCAATATATAGTATTGGCCTAAGAACTATTCGGTACTACTATTCATGGTGGGACTATTCATGCGCGTGTTTACTGTTCACGCGATGTAATGTGGCGCGACCCATTGTTCACTGATCGACATCTTGAGGCGTAATCTTTGTTCACGGCGGTAGTCTTGAGCGCGGTTACTATTTATAGCCCATTTCTTTGTACGTGGCTGCGGACTTGGGCTTCCTTCCTGGTTCCTCCATATGGGCTTTGTGCTTGACCGCTTGGACCTTGATCCCTCGCTTGGCCGCATGGACCTTAGCCCTCTCCTCCTTGGCCGAATGGGCCATAGGCCAATGCCTTGACCTCCTCATTTGATGGCCTTTCTTGGATGACAGCCATATATCCTTGATCTCCATCCATCGCTGAATCTTCAAACCTGAGCACAAGCAAAACACTGTTTTTAGGTAGTATAAAATTCTCATTAAAATCAATGACATATTCATTAAGGAGTAAGTTCACCTGAGTTTGTAGTTTCTTGGTACATGCTCTTGTTATTGGCCCTGTCGGCAACTCGAGGTGTATATCATGAGCATTAGGTGGAGGAGAAGAAGGTGTCGTAGGGATGCCCTCATCACTTTCGAACTTAAATCTCTTTTCCCAGATATTTTGACTATTACATATTACGTAATCTTTTTCCGAGAGAATCGGTTCCATGAACAATACAATCGGGATAACAACACGCATAGCAACCTGAAGCCCAAATGTTTTTTTCATTTCGCTCCAAAGGGGGCTATTTGTGTTATTGTGCCGCTGAACTCGCATTCCAAATTGCATCGCCGATCTCGCATTCTCTACTTCACATTTCGTTGTCTTCTCCAATTTCGAATTCCGAACTACGCGGACACTTCAAGGTATTCCTAAAATACTTCGTGAAATACACATAATCTTTAGGCAGAATTCTCTAGATATTTTTTTAAAAAAAATAAATATCGGGCACTATCGCCAATTCAGCTGGCAACAGGGTCCTGTTGCCAATTGAACTGGTGAAATTGCCCTGTCACTAGTTCAATTGGTGACAGGAACCTCTCCCCACTGTTCCAATAAGCAACAGGGTTCTTGTCGCCAATTGGAATGGTGATAGGAGCCTATCGCCACTCCAGTTGGCGACAAGCACCTATATTTGTAATTTTTTTGATTATTTATTATTGTAATTATATTTTAAATTAGTATTATTTAAAAAAATCCATAATTCCAAATTGAAGTAAATGTGTATGTAAGATAACGATAAATCATGGAAGATAATTACAAAATTAAATAGTCAGAAAAAAATTACAAAAGTAGGCGCCTGTCGCCATTTGGAATGGCAATAGGCTCTTGTCGCCATTCCAATTGGTGACAAGGACCCTGTTGCCAATTAGAACAGTAGGGAAGGTTCCTATCGCTAGTTCAATTGGTGATAGAACGTTTGTCGTTATTTTTTTATGTATGTCTAGATAATTTTTTAATTTGTTTTTGAAAATTTGGTAACACCTTGAAGTGTCCGCGTAGTTCGGAATGCAAAACTGGAGATGACAATCTAACGTGAAGTAGAGAATGCGAGATCGGCAACACAATTTGGAATGCGAGTTCGGCAATGCAATGACACAAACCACCCCCTTAGAGCGAAATGAAAAAGAACATTTAGATTTATGGTTGCCATGAACGATGTTGTCCCGATTGTATTGTTTGTGGAACCGATTCCTCCGGGAAAAGATTACGTAATATTTAATAGTCGAAATATCTGGGAAAAGAGATTTAAGTTCGAAAGAGTTCCTAATTTAATTGCAAAAGACATGGCGCGTAGGGTTTGGTTATGTACATTAGAAACACCAACATGCACGAATAAACAAACCAAAATACACCTATGGTACATGTGCACCTTTTTGGAATCCAAAAAATGTTGATTAGAACGAAATTGATCAGTCGTGGCGGCCCATTGGTCCCTTCCCCTTGTCCCTGGTCTAGCCACGGTGGTAGCCAGTCTTGAAGTCAGCCATGTTCTGCGAGACGGGCTAGACGATTGAATGATGTTAGCATAGCACAATGTAGGACCAAATTAATAATCATGATGCAAACTAAGCATGACTTGCCTCTTCGACCCGAACGAGGAGCGCTAGGACGGCCACCGATCTCATTAGAAGGAGCCTTCCCCTTGTACGCCACGTGCTCAGGCTTGTCCAGTGCCTTTTTAGTAGGGTTGAGTACATAAGGTGTCCAGCGTTTGAAGGTCTTGGCTCGCATCACATAGTTCAACATGTACTTCTGCTAGAGGAACGCCCTATCGTACATGTCTGGTCCATCAATCCATTGAAAGAACTTGTATTGCATCTTTTTAGGGATTTGTGAAATGAAACATAAGATATGAAAAATCTTTTTGTGTAGGATATGCTTGCGAGGTGGTGGCCGCACGTGTCGTACGCCCGAGTGGCCATCGCCGGGTGTGTGGACTCGATGATCTTAGCCGGTAGTTCATGCACACATTGCGGGCACGGGAACTCCGGTGGTACCGGCACATCCTTCATAGAATTATCAAGGTAGGGTTTAGCCCTCTTGGTAAGCCACCTGCGCTTCCGCAGCACCTTCGCATAGAAGTTCGTCGACGAGTCCGACATGTCCTTCTTCTCAGTAGTGTCAACCAAGTTTTGGTGAAGTGTTCCGTGCGATAGTGTAGTGTTCTGCTCAAACTCTCTTCTTCTGCAGTTCACTTCTCACTCCCTTTATAATGGTTCTTTTTGGTGTTAAAAGGTGGTGTGGCGGAGTATGGTCTTGTCGGTCTGAAAAGGTAGCATCACAATGTTTTGTCATCTCGGTCTACAAAAGTAGCAGCGTGTTGTGTGGTAGGGTGCGGTCTTTTCGATCTGAAAAGGTGGTGTGGCGGAGTGTGGTCATGTCGAACTGAAAAGGTAGTATCGCAGTGTGTTGTCATATCGAACTGCAAAAGTGGTAGTATGTGGCGTGACAGGGTGCGATCTTTTCGGTTTGAAAATGTGGCGTGGCGGAGAGTGGTCTTGTCGGTCTGAAAAGGTAGTATCGCAATGTATGGTCATCTCGGTCTGTAAAAGTAGTGTTGTAGTGTGTTGTCATCTCGATCTGCAAAGGTAGCGTTGTAGCGTGTCGTAACCTCGGTCTGCAAAAGTGACAATTCGTCGCATATCGTGGTGTGTACCTTTCGGTCTCAAAATGTGGTGTGTCAAAGTGCGGTTTTTTCGGTTTGAAACGGTAGCGTCGTGTGGTGTAAATGCTAGAAACAGGGTGGTGTGGGGTGTCATGATGCTGACTCCCTCACATGATTACCTGTGCAATGCAACAAATAGTATTGAAACACGAAACTAGCATAATATAAGTTGTACATAAATTAATATTTACATGGAATGACTGATATTTACAAGAACAAATATCTACTCGTGGCCCCTCTTGGGGCGTACCCCGCATGTCATCCTAGGCCTCGTCTCGGCTGACTCTGGTATTTGGTGTGAATCGTCAAAGGCTCGGTGGCGAGGTTCCCGGCGGCAAACACGAGTAGGTGAGGGGTGTCACGAGGGGGTCCTACGTCGATTGGCTCAATCTGGGCGCATCGTGCAGCTGTGAAGCCCCCACGGAGACCTGGCTGCAACGCTGGTCGAAGTCGAAGTCCTCGAAGCGTGACTCCACATGCGACACCACCAGCTCGTCCCAAAGCGGTCTACGATCTGTGAAAAATTACATTATGCATGTAAACATGGCGAAAACTAGGAAATAGTACGTTATGCATTCAAGCAAGATAGTCATACCTCATCGCACCAAGCTAGAGGATGGCTTTGCCTACACCTGCCCCGTGTACAGGTGGAACTCGGAACCTGTCAGAGAAAATTATCATTAGTAACTAGTGGAGTTCGAAATAAAGAACCGGACGTGAGTGTTTCATGGTGACCTACAAACTGTGCTGGGGTACACGTACCACGGTGCCACGAGGACCCGCTCGCCACATCCAGGTGAGGAGTCCTGGGGCGTGACACACTGTGGCACACACCCTGTCCATGCATAGGTGGGTCCACTAGGTCTCTCGGTGTACGACAAGTCACGATCTGGATCCCTCGTCTTGTTTTCTCAAGGTACTGCTCCATGACCGTTCTGATGTCCTGTGCCGTCATGCTGAAGGGCTCCCCAAGCATCAATTGATGCACAGAGGTCGCCAACTCGTGCACCTCCCGGTGCAGATTGACCTGTACACATAATTAACAAGTTAGAAACAAAAATCTTGCGAAGAAAATAAGAAGTACGGACCGTTCAATACGTACCACGCGACGGAATGTGGAATTCGGCTGGGTGGAATATGTGTCGGACGTCGTAGCCTCGTGTCGTGGTGGGTCGTCCACGATCCTGGCACAGCGAACCCTCGTCCGACAGGAGTACCAGTCGATGTACTCTGCGTACGTCCCGGGGTCGTAGGGAGCATCCTCCTAGACAACGTCAGCAAAGGCGCTGATACAGCCCTGACTCCAAGGGAACATCCTCTCCGTCCAGGAAGGCGTAGCAGGTACTCCCTTCCTAGTCTACCTGTGGAAGGCAAAATGATTGTTTCGTAAGTACGTAAGGCAAATGGTACGACAGAAGTAAAACGTGAACTTACCTATGGACGTTCAGTGCCACCTGCTGTCCCTAGGGGGCTGGGACCTCCTGTCGCAGACTGAACTGGCGCATGACCCGCTGCACCTGGTACTCCTCCACAAAGATGTCATGCACCAAGCACCTCCACGTGTACTAGTACTCGTGGTCTTGCATGCACAGGCTCGACAGGCCTTCGGGTGTGCACACGTACACCCTTTTGGGAGTGTACGATGTCTAGATGATGCGGTCATCCATCAACTGATCGAACATCGCAATGTAGTCTAGGTAGGACGCGTGTGTAGTGATTGGTGTGTAGCTGACCTATGCAGTAGAACAACGGAAACTTAGCATACGAAATTGAATTACATTATGAAAAAGAATAAATGTTTAGGAAACTTACGTGTCGGTAGCACCACACCGTACCCATGGTCAGTCGGTCCACATCGTCATCCTCGGCATACATGTTGATTGTTTACGCTCCCAGGTCCAACTGTGGTCATCCGATCTGGGAACACTCGAAGGACCATAGCTGAAGCAGCAACGGGCATCCTCCAAGGATGGAGCTATCCCGAACCCGGTGGGACACATCGCACAGGGCGCGGTACATCACCCACAGCACCATCAGGCCCCAGACGTAGGGTTGGATCTCGTCCACCTGTTAGTTCGCCAGCTAGCGTGCGTACATGATCATGTGTTTGTCGACGCTATCACCGTGGGACCCTAGGAACATCACCCACCGAAATAACCACAACAAGTAGGCCTCAAAGTGCCTCCTCACCGTGTACTTGGGGGCATTTTCTGCCATACACTTCGACTACAAGACGACAGATACACATCATTAAGTTGCACAAAGCAATTGAAGAGGAAGGACAAGAGTTACAAAAACTTATGTAGAACTGGCAGATCCACTTCACCGTCGGCCCGTGGGCGCTTCTGAACTCCTTGTAGCCACTGTTGGCCTGCATCACCCCTTGGAACCTCGCGAGGAACTCCATGCGCCACGTGGCAAGGATGTCGTGCGTCGCCAGGGGAAGCCCGCGCAGGGCAACCCGATCAGAAAGGACATGTATTGAAGCGTCGGTGCCATGTCCCTGCACGGGAGGTGAAACGTGTGTGTCTTCGGCCTCCACCGGTCAACTAGTGCCGTCAGGAGGCACCGGTCGTATGGAAAGTGCCTCGACGTACGACTACCGCTCGCACAATCCTGGTCATCCTCCCACATTGCCTCCACCATCCTCCATAATGGAAGGAGGCTCGCCTCTCGCAAACTGCATCAAAAGGATTAAGAAGAAACGTTAATGCACCCATAGTAGCCATAATACAATTGAGTACACAAAGGTCACAACTACACGTAACTCAGAACCCAACATGGGTCCACCCTCCATCCCCTCATGGGCGTCCGTAGCCGCAACACGCCATGCTCAATCGCCGCCTCGCCCTCCTAGGGGAGGATGGTACTAAGGCGGCTACGGTGATGCACGTCAATGACCGAATCAAGCAACTCGTACAGCCATTGCGCAACGTGTCCTGGGTCCACCATACCTAAAAATTCAGTGTATACATTGTAAATACTATGAAACATATACAGAAACTAATAAGAAGCGGCATTAACAAAATAATTACCGTGCACAAATGGAAACCAAATTTAAGTTAGGATTATTTTGATTAAGCCATACAAACCCTACTAACCTACTCTGCAATTTTTATAGATATTTTATAGGCATGTTGCTAAGTTCCTAGTTTAAAAAGTATTTTCGGCACTAACAAAATAATTACCGTGCATAAACGGAAATCAATATTATGTTGGGATTATTTCGACTAGGCTTTACAAAACCTACTATTGGGACCTTGGATTTATGAATCTGGAACCCTCTGTATTTTTTGCACTAGTCCCTGGATCAGTAGCTAGTGCATACAATTCATCATTGATAACAAGTTCGAATCATGATTAGCATAAAAGCAATGACAAGGTACTGGCCTTAAGTCCATTTATTACAAAAGAGGTCAAAAGACCTTGAATCTTATAGTAGTGGAAACATCAAAAGTTAAACTCCGAGTGATGTCCCATCAAATTGTGCATCAGCATTCGACTGGGGGAGCGTGTCCTAGTACTCCGGATGTCCTTCGTCAAATCTGCATGTGAAGTAGTCGTAGTCGTCCTCGGCATCATTGTAAACTTCTGAGATTTATTTGAGTGTAGCACATGAGTACATAAAGTACTCTACGAGTCTTGGGAAAAAATGCATATGCATAGCTTTAACAATTGGACATGGTTCTTTTGCACAAAGCAATATTTCAAATTTAAACATTTTTCATAAAGCATATTTGGCAAAAGATAGTTTCAATAATTAAACTAGTAATATCTCTAGTGGAGGTTCTATCTACCAACCACTAGTATCAAGGCTCTAGCCGCCAAGATTCAAAGGATAGGGTTCTAGCTATCCAGCTGGCTCTAGCTACCAGACAACTAACCGAGAGTCTCCACTGCTCTCGGTTTCCCAAAAATCTACTCTTTTGAAATCAAAACCACAATCTACCATGTGAAAACGCACCTTGCCCGCCCTTGACCGTGGGCATGGCTATTCGAATAGTTTTACACTCTATAGAGGTTGTATAGATTGACCCACACATGATAATCAACTTTTAATATCGGCCATGACACGCTTCCTTAGGCGTGCGACTAAGCGATTATCACAAGGCTTTTACAATACTTTATCCTCATATTAGCTCACCCGATAAGCTTGACCCCAAGTCATGGAAGTTCATTTACCATTGACCCGGAGCTCACCATTGTGGGGGATAACCTGCCCGAACATGGAGGTTTATTTACCATCGCCCGGCGTAAGCCCCGACAGACATGGAGGTTCATTTAGCATGCTACACGACCCAAAATATGGAAGTTCATTTACCATAATCAAGAGACACCTATAACTATAGCCTACGAGCTTAATGCTTGGACTCGGTAAATTAGTTGGCCAGGTCCTTCCCATAATCAGACATGTGGTTGCACGATATTGCTCAGTTTGGATATTCACAAGCGTCGGTCCTTAATATTACTTGGGCGAAACATACCACATTCTATGTTCTCGTGCTCTAGCTGCACCCGCCTAATCTTACCACCCGCCCAAGTCTAAAACAAGTTTTCACCATTTTATTTTATTTTCCAAATACTGACATTACCTAATGTCATACATTTCTCAAAAGGATTTTCATAAAAGGTAATAAGGGTTTCCTCCCAATGGGTGATCCAGATCAATAAGCATGTCTAAGCAATTCTACCGCGTTTAACTATTCCACAATGTTGTAATCAATATCATGGATTTGATAGGCTAGGGTGACAATGGATTAGGATAGCAATATCAAAGGAAGACATTAACAACTCTTAGGTTTAACTAACAACCTACAAATTGAACTCATCATTTTATGTGAAATAGCAATGCACAACATTTCAAAAACAGAAAACGTAATTTAAAAATCATAGGTACAAAATGTTCAAAGGAGACTCACCTTCGTCGAAGGTTGAGGTCACACCGTCTGATTGATCCACAATGGCTTCGGCGGCGTTCGACCCTACACGCGCAAATCGATACAAATAAATAACAGAAAATCAAATAAAATCCAAAAAATATATAATTAGTACCAAAAGAGAGATTATGAATTTAGGGACAAGAATCAACGGAATCGGAGTTCGTATGAAGGAGGATGAACGTCTGGAAGTTTTGTCGGAAAATAAATCCATGGAAAATTGAGAAAGAAAGAATATTCTAGGAATATGCTATCAGATTTTTCTTCTAACGGCCTAAGCATATGACAAGAGAGCCCCATGTGGTAGTGAGTGAGAGAGGGATGGAAAGTGGAGTGAGTATGGTATGTTGGGTCCACTTGCAAGTAAGAGGGGTAGAAGGAAAGAAATGAGAGAATGACCTTGGGACCCCACATGTTAATGACCCAACATCAATTCACAAAGGGCTCAACACAGAGAAGAGACAGGGGAGGGAGGAGGCGCACAGGCCATGGCCATTCTAGGAATATGCTATCAGATTTTTCTTCCAACGGCCTAAGCATATGAAAAGAGGGCCCCATGTGGTAGTGAGTGAGAGATGGATGGAAAGTGGAGTGAGTATGGCATGTTGGGTCCACTTGCAAGTAAGAGGGATAGAAGGAAAGAAATGAGAGAACGACCTTGGGACCCCACATGTTAATGACCCAACATCAATTCACAGAGGGCTCAACACAAAGAAGAGACAGGGGAGGGAGGTGGCGCACGGGCCGTGGCCATTCTAGGAATATGCTATCAGATTTTCTTCCAACGGCCAAAGCATATGACAAGAGGGCCCCATGTGTTAGTGAGTGAGAGAGGGATGGAAAGTGGAGTGAGTATGGCATGTTGGGTCCACTTGAGAGTAAGAGGGGTAGAAGGAAAGAAATGAGAGAATGACCTTGGGATCCCACATGTTAATGACCCAACATCAATTCACAAAGGGCTCAACACAGAGAAGAGATAGGGGAGGGAGGAGGTGCACGGGCGCATGGCCATTGGCGGCTAGCGGTGGCATGGGGAAGCCAGCCGGTGGGCAAAACGGGTTGCCCAGGGGCCGAGGAAGGGAGGGGAGGTGGTAGCGGCGGCGACGCAGGTGACCAGAGGCGGTGCGTCTGAGCTAAGCGGCGCCTGCAGGTGGCGTGGGCGTCTTGGCGGCGTGGTGGGGAAGTGGCGTCTTGCGCAGACGCAGCGTGGCCATGGGGATGGCGCAGGACCACTTGGGGCAGCTTGGGAAAGGCTGAGGGTCGGCGCGACGGGGCTGAAGGTGCAGAAGAAGGTGGCAGCGGTGGGGGGAGCTCTTCGGTGGGAGAGAAGACAAATTAGGGAGGGATAAAGGTAGAGGAGGGTTGGGAATGCGTGGTGATGCGGTTGGCCGGGCGATTACTGCACTAGAGTGGTGGATTGGGTGATGGGCGGCGGCGTCGGCTTTGGGGAAGAACACGGATGTGACAACATCGACAGTGCTTCAGTGGCTAAGAGGAAGGGGTAGAGAGGGAGAGGGAGGGGGAGGGGGAGGAAGGGGTATAGTGAGGCTGTGGTGCTTCTTTCATAGGTAGGATAGAGGAAGCAAGGCGGCATGGTGCAGAAGTGGTGCGCTCGGCGCCTGGCGCGCGAGCATGGTCGAGTAGGGCATGGCGACAGTGGGATTCACAACGTGAGGCACGGGGTGGCATGGCGCATGGGAGTATGGCGGGGCGTGCATGCAAGGGTGGCGTTGAGCTCGAGAGGCAAGGGCGCACGGGGCTGGCAGGTGATTGAGCGGCGGCATGGGCAAGCGTGGTGCTCAGGAGAGGCCTGCAGAAGAAAGAAAGGAAGAAAGGAAGAAAAAGAAGGGAAAGAAAAGAAAGAAAGGGGAAAATAAAAATGGAAGGGAATGAAAAAGAATTTTCGCGGAGTATTCAAATTGCACAATTTGATTTTCGAAATTTGGCAAAGAATTATAACTGAGATGATCAAATAAGATTTTGAATATTGGATCAGGAATGTAAATATATGCACATATTCCAACTGAATCCAAATATTTGAATTAATAAATTTAAATTAAAAGTTTTGAAAAGATCAAATTTCGGATGTTACACCTACTAAGCCACTCTACAATTTTTACAAATTTTTAAAAGGTATCTTTCTACTTTCCTTGTTTGAAAAGTGTCTCTAGTATTTTTTAAATATTTACCATGTGCAAATAAAAAAAATAAAGTTTAAAATATTTTAATTCAGCTCTACGTCGTTACCTATGTAGCAGCTCCGGATTTTTTTTACAATTTTAAGATGTGTCATGCTATTTTTCTAGTTTAAAATATTTTTTTAACACTAACAGAATAATTACCGCGCACAAACAAAAATCAAAATTTTGTTGGGATTATTTTGATTAGGCTCTACAAACCCTACTAAGCTACTTTGCAATTTTTACAGAAATTTAATAGGTATATTCTAGTTTCTTTGTTTAAAAAGTGTTTCTAGCATTTTTTTTTTAATATATACCATGTGCAAATGGAAACAAAAAATAAAGATCATAATATTTTAATTCAGCTCTATGTAACCTATGTAGCAACTCTAGATTTTTTTTTTACAATTTAAGATGTGTCATGCTATTTTCCTAGTTTAAAAAGAATTTTCAGCATTAACAGAATAATTACCGCGCACAAATGGAAACAAAAATTAAGCTGGGATTATTTTGATTAAGCTCTATTTACCTTACTTAGCTACTCAGCAATTTTTATAGATTTTTTAATAGGTACCTTGCTATTCTCCGAGGCGTCTTCCTATTTTTGCAGATTTATTCTAAATTATTTGAGTACTGCAACATAAATAATATTTGCGCAATGAACTAAACTATACATAGTTAAAATGATGTACTACATAAAATAGCTAAAATTATCTAATCTATTGAATTCTATGTTGTTATTTTTATTTGCTAACCGACAATGTTTCGAAATAAAATTATCTAATCTATTGAATTCTATGTCTCTCCTCCGCTACGAACTGGCAGGGCTTCACTACATCTCTTTTCCCCCTCTCCTCCTCTCTCTTCTCCCTCTCTTCTCTTTTTTCAGGAATTAAAATAACATTTTCATCGATTTTTTAGGTTTAAACTAGCGACAGGAATCCACGGTTTCCTATCACCATTTCAACAGATGATAGGAACAATGTTCACTGAAAATCGCCAGTTGAAATGGTGATAGGAAGGTGGACTGGCGACATACAGTAAATAGGTCCCTATCGCTAATTGGAATGGCGATAGGAGCATGTCGTCCTTCCAAATGGCGACAATCACCTACTTTTGTATTTTTTCGACTATTTAATTTTGTAATTATCTTTTAAAATAATATTATTTTTAAAAAATCATTTTTTACCCTGAAACCATCCGCAAAAACATTAGTAAGATACATCCTGGCTAGAGCCTCGATTGGCATTGTAGAAATTCATTCTGGAACCTTCAGGATGTGCATTGATCCGAGATCGACATAACGTTGTTCTTTTATTTCCAGTTGCCGAGAACAACAAAGGCTCGTGACTAGGGATGGCAATCGTGCCTGATTACCCGCGTGCCCACGGGCGAATAGCCTAATAGAGACGGGTATGGGCGTCTTTCTTTGCCCATGGGCGTAGAAACGGACATAATTCCTTGCCCATTGGGTAAACAGGCGCAGGCATAGGTAAGCTCTACCCATGCACGCTTCGCCCGATTACCCGCAACCTACACTGACAAGTGGGGCCACTATCTAAAACCCTAGTCGCTCGGTCGACTCGCTCCAAGTCCCAGGCTCCCAGCCCACTTAACAATTCCCAGCCACCAGAAGCCCCCTCCCATCCCCACGCGCTCTTCTAGATCTTTCTCCGGTCCTCCCCTAGTCCGGCTAGCCAGCCAACCGCTGCCCCCGTCACCCATCCTCCTCCCGGCCAGCCACCCAAGAACTCCAGATCCGCATCCCCCGTCTGCTCCGGCCAGCTACCCAAGAACTCCAAATCCAGCCAGCCGCAGCCATCGTCACCAAGCTCAAACTGGACAAGGACCAGAACGCCAACAAGGCCAAGGGGAAGTTCACGGCCAACGACGTCACCGCCACCGCCGGGGCCACCTCCTCCACTGGTGCTTCGCTCCAGGAGATCGATTAGGCTCGGGGATCTGCTACTGGTCGTACTGTCTGTCCCTATCTAGCTTTTTTTTTATCACCGCTTCTGTTAGGAGTTTATGCTACTTGAAAATTGCTGCTTTATCCAATCAAAATGTGTCGATGCGAGTTTTGGAACCTTGTGAGGATCTATCCATATCTATGATGTGGCTGTGTATTGATTTTGAGATATGAACATCCTACTCATTATGTGTTTAATTGATCATGCTTTAGTCATCGCTCAAATCTACTAATCGTATGATTTATAAAGTGGTGTACCAACTGCTACTCATCTAGTAAGTGATGAATTCGTCAATTGTGTTCTAGTGTTGATCTATTTCTAATTGAAGGCGTGCTGAGGCAGTTGCAAGGCTCCAACTGTGATTCATCTGTCTGTCAGGATGATGTGATAGTCGATTAGTAGTAATTGTGTAGTGTGTGTTAGCTAGAAACTAAAACTTCCATTAGTTTCAATGCAATTGATCCCTCCAAGTACTTGTGAATAGTGTCAGCCTACTTGTGAATGATAAATAGCTTCAGAATGTGGTGTTACTTGGTCACTGCTGCTGATACTAGAGCATACAAAAGAAGAACTGTACCATATCTTCACGGGTAAACAAGCATGCCCGCGGGCGACGAGCATGGACGAGATTCTTCGCCCGTCGTCTTTCACAGGCATGTCTGCGGGAGAAAATCAGAATCACGAATATAGATATAAACAAGCACAATCCATACCTGCCGCATCCGATTACCATCCACATCGACATAAAGTTGTTCTTTTATTGTCAGTTGCCGAGAACAACAAAAGCTCGTGTCAGTCTGCATTATTGCGAAATGGGACTAACGCAAGAAAACAACATGGTATACGACACGAGGTTTTAATTAGCTAACTATTCGAAAGATTTGTTTGACAGTACGTATGGCTAATATCGATTCTTACACACGTACTGCAGGATGAGGCCTACCGGGGAAATGTGAAGTGTCGTATGCAGTGTCCTAAGGGATGGCAGATGTTGGCACTCCGGAAATCTCCTAGGATTTTGAGATTGGTGGAGGCAGGTGATATCTCCTAGGAGAGGTCTAACTTGAGGAGGAAAAAGACCAGGTCTCATGGGGAAAAAATTTCGGACGGATGTGCTTCTGTAGAAAATAAGCAGATGGAGTGCATAGCACGCTGAGATGGTTTTCATCGTTTGCAAAATTGATTAGTTAGCATTAAAACAAACAAATCCAAGCAGCCTCTTAGGGTATATACAATAGTGTCTCTTATGTTGTCTCTAAATCCTTCAACTCATTTACAGATAACTTTAGAAACAACATCTCCAATAAGTTATCTACAAAATCATTCATTTTCAACACAACTTTTCTCCTTAAACACTCACAATTTGCGATAGTTTCTGTGCCCAGCTTGTCTCTTATATAAAAGACGTAACATTCTCTCTCTTCACATCATCTCTCTTTCGACAAGACTTTTGAGTGGCACAGCAGCTAAGAGACAGCTAAGATATCCACTATTGAAGATGCCCTTATAGTTCTATAGCAATGCTTCTACTCAATTACCAACAACAATTGATTTGATTACCTAACTTTCAGATGGGAAACCAGCTAATTTGCATTTTTGTGCCTTGTTTGGATGAGGGTGAATTTTTTAAGCAAAAGGGTCAACAAGTCGGCTTTGACTACAACTACTTGAAATGCGTTTGGATAACATCCTTTTTCGATTGGTTATGGCTTCAACCATTCCTGAGCTCGGCAATTAGTTAACATACCCCCCCCCCCCAGTGTCTAGTCAATATGCAGATACTTCTTTTTTCAAGAGAGGACACCTTTAGATCATGGATTTGTTCTGAGATTCATCCTCTTCTTCCTTAGCATTCTCCTGTCAGCGGCCTGCCACCACTATCGCCATAGTTGTTAGGTTACCTCATGGCCATCATTGCTTGAGCTGTGCAACAATAAGAAAACAAAAAGGAAGAAAACTTCGCGCTATGTTCCTAGAGGTGCAAATGCATATCCGCCCTCGATCTTGAATCCTAGTTAATGTATGAGTAGATAACTCACTTTTTATCTACAAGCTAAGTTTTCAGGCTAACTAATTGGTGTATGAAATTCAGCACACATGGTATTACAGCCGCGTTTTTATGGCTGATAGTATTAGTCTTTAGTAATAAGATTATCTCCGTAGTCCCTAATGATCTATCCGTAATGCTCTCAGTGAAGCATGTTGTTATTCTACTTCTCTATCGTGTTAATCTATTGTTTACTATGTACAGGCACCAATTTAATTTTCGATACACTCACTGATCACTAATTTAGTTTTGCATTCTTCGTAATGTTAATAATATGATATTAAAGGTGCATATATTTGTGAGAACCCGAGTTTTTAGACCTAATCGAGTAGCAGTAATTGGTAATTAGCAGTAATTAATTTCGTCTTAGCAGTGAGCTAACTGTAGTGTTAGACCGTTATTAAGCAACCGAATTAATTTTAACTCTTTAGTATTTTCGGGGTTCCTTTCGTTAGCAATGCATTATTAGTCATTAGAACCATTATCCCATCATCCATTTTTCAATCTCAGAATTCAATGCAAAAATCTGTTGCATTCTCCAGTAAAACAGTAGAATCATAGTCGTAGTAAAAAGTGCAATCTCCATTTCCATTAGAGCAATAAATCAATAAGTGAATTGTTTACAAGAGTGCTTTGCAACAAATCAAACAATAAGCATTGCATCAGTTATTTGTCAGCTCATCTCCCAACTCAGTCAACCAATCAAGCCATCCCCCCTGCGCATTCTATGCATCTCCCTTCTCTGCTCTCACAGGCCACATCATCTCTTGCACAAGCATCACAACATCAGTACAACACTCAACACCAAACCATCCCCCGGCGCCCTATTCGCATTCCTCTTCCTTGCTCTCAAAAGCCACACCTTGCCAATTCACAAGCAACACAACTCTCAGTAATGAGCCATTCATCCCCCCCCCCTAACTTCACAGGTTGCATAGCACAGCCTCTAGAGTATTCTTAAGCCACATACAGACCCCCATTCATCCCCCATTCTCAATCATCTCTCATTCATCCCCCCTCTGCCGGACCCGGAAGTAACACCCCAAATCTTCTGTGCATTTCCGAACTAGTCCCATGATCAGTAGCTAGTTCACACAGTAAACAGATATGGTAACATCCATAAATCGCACAACTTTATTAATAATCAACAGATTTTATTACAAGAAAGGCTAACAATCCAATAATAAATAAACACAGCGGAAGACGAACAAGACGTAGTAGAGTCTAGTTAATCTGCCACAGGCAATCGACTGGGGTAGCAGCCTAGTCGTCGAGGTCCACACCGGTAGCAAAGTCCTTCTCCTCTGAAATTTATTTGCATCAAGTAAGGATGAGCACAACTTCTGTACTCGCAAGTTACACCCAATAATAGATTATAATGCATGCGAGGATATAACAAAGGAAGGCTTATTGGTTGAATTTGCATAAAGCAATGTTTTCTTTAAATACTTGTACTAAGTTTCAAAGCAGTTATTCTATAACTAAAACTCATTTTATAAATTCTTAGTTTTATAATCAGATAACATTCACACAATAATGGTGAAGGATACCCTCCTATCACATGGCTTCCTGCCCAATTCCCATTTGCATAAACCATTTGATAAAGTCTTTTCAAAACAAAATTAAAGCCTAACTTTGAGTGGCAAATGCTAAACATGTCTATGACCGTGGACACGGCTATTCGAATAGTTTTACACTCTGTAGAGGTTATACAACTTTACCTGCAAGAGATAATCAACTTGTAATGTCCGTCTGACACACTTCCGAAGGTGTGCGACTAAGAGATTATCACAAGGCTGATACAATGCTCTACCCTAAAGTATTTATGCCCGCTAAGGTTTCACTTCCATTGGATTGTCCATCCTCCAGAAACCCCCTCTTGCGCCAAGTGAGAATACTGTCTATCCAACACCCACACATCATGGCACAAATAACGGTAGAATATTATAAATTATTAAGCTTAGTCCTGCCTACACAGGACATATGGTAGTACGGTGGAGTTTAGCAAAAGCGGCTCTCAGACCAGTCCTTAATCAACTTGGACAACATACCAAAATCCTGGACTTGATCAATGAAAAGATTCAATCATGTGCATTAACTTGCACCAACCTGTTATCCATTTTGCCCAAGTTTAAACCACCTTTATTTTTGTTTTCAAAATCATATACAAGAATGTCCATGGTAAAACAATACCATGGCTTATTTTTAAACAAACTTGAATCCTTGGCTAAATTTCCCAAATCAAGATTTTTGGTCTAAGCTTTGACTAAGCATAAAGTTTTTCAATCAAGAGCATATTGTTAATACTATTGTATTACCCAGAGTTTTATCTAGGGTGACAAGGTATGCGGGATTAATGCTTAAGACTTGTCAAGTACGAGATCAGTATATAAACCATCAGTATTGTGATAATCCAATCTCCAGCAATTATAAAATCCTATACTCCAATATCAATTAGTCCAATCTACACCATACAAGTCTATTTTCTATGATCCAACTTCAATCAATCCAACATTCAACTATACTCTGAATCCATAATCTGATATCAATCCATTATTTCTTAATAAGCTATTTCTATTAATTCAACATCAATCCAATAGCTATGTAATCCTATAATCAAATTTTCAGATAATCTGATATCCAATAACAATCTATTTCTAGAATCCAACAGCAACAATTCAGTATTTGACTATAGTATCTATCTATCATCCAATCTTTGTTAATCCAATAGCAACAATTATCTACTTCTAAAATCCGATATCCAATAATTATTTATTTCTATAATCCCACCATAATGATCATGTAATCCTAGAATCCAATCTCCAATAATTATATAATCCTATAATTCAACATCTAACAACTACTTCTACAATCCAATACCCAACAATTATTCAACCCTAATAATCCAACAATCAACAATTGTATCATTCTATATCCAAGATTCATACATTCCTAGATTTCAATTTCCATCAAACGTGTTTTCTATAATTCAACAATAAGGTATCTCCTCCAACAATAATGTATTCTTATAATCTAGTCTTTTTAATTTCTACCTCTTGAATACATCATAATCAGAAAGATTCTTCATACTGTCTGCCTTGACAATAAGGGGCTATATATTGGAATTGGTAATAACTATAAAGCTTAAAATAGGTATTTAAATTACATTGAATAGAAATAAGAATGCAATAATAATTTTAAATAGAATTTAAATAATTTTAAATATTGGGCTCAAATATGATCAAAGGTATAACTTGCCTTGCTTGATTAGATGATGTTGTTTTCCTTAACAGGTCACCTAGTACTCACAAGTTATTTCTCCAGGTAGTCTATGCATACAACCATGATGATCATACAGTCAAAATCAATCCTCTTATATGTTCTCCAACATGCCGAAATCGACTCTCAAAAGTAAATTGAAATCTATCTGTGAAAATAAACAAAATTCAAACAAAATTCAAAATGAAGATTCAAATAAACTCCAAAATAAATAATTTTAGTTTAGTTAGCTAGATCTTGAATTTATATGAATTTACAAATTTGAATCGTCAAAATCAGAGTTCGTATGAAGGAGAATGAACCCCTGGAAATTTGGAAATCTCATGAAATGATGAAGTTAGGGTTTTTCAGAATTATTGGAATTATTTTGTGAAGGAAAACCGGAATTTGCCTTGAAACGTGGGCCTTGCCATGTCAGCGACACGCGGGCACTAGGGCAGAGGTGGCGCCTACGTGGCTCCGAGGTGGCAGCCACGTGGTGGGGTGCCACGTAGGCACAGAGCCGGTGGTGCTCCGGTGAGGGGCTTGTCGGCGTTCTACGCCACGGCGATACGAATGGTGGTGCGCAAAAGAACGACGATGAGACAAGGAATCTGGCGCACTACCTTTCGGCGGAAGGGTGAGGCGTTTTGGTCATCGGCGGTGAGCTTTAGCGGCGGCGATGTGCGGTCTCCGATGAAGTAGTGACTCTGGTGGTCCTCAGGGTGAATGGGTGCGTGCACCGTGTACGCGGTGACGCGGTGATGTCAACGGTGGCAGAGACGAGGGTGGGGCGTAGACGGTGGCACCGGAATTGAAGAAATGAAGTTTCACCACCGGCGAGAAACTTCAAAATTGGGGCGCTAGAGAGGGATTGGGGAGAGGGGAGGTTGGTCATTAGAATGAGTGTCTCTAGGCGATCCTGAGGCGCCCTTTTATAGTGGACGGGGGGGTGTCCAAAATGTCGGGTCGTGCACGGCTGTTTCTTGCCAGCGCGATGGTGAGATAAAAGAGGATTGAAGGGGGTTTAAGGAAGAAGAAACAGGTGCCATGAATTTGCCCGTGAACGTGGGTCTTAAAGACATCAAATGCGCGTGAAAAGAGGGAGTAACAGGCGAAGTTATGAGCTTCGGTTGAGGTCGATAATGGCGGCGGCGCGAGGAGGAAGAAAGGAGGAAGGGGACGACGGGGTCGAGTGAGCCCCACATGGCAGTGACAGCAAAGAAAAGAAAAGGGAACGGGTGGCGTTTGGGCCGTTCGATTTAGATCGAACGGTCCACAACGATGAGAACGTTCGAACCGCTCCGATCGGCAAACAAGATCTGACCGTCCAATTTAGATCGGACGGTCCACAAAGGTTGGACATTCGGACCGTCCGAACCTTCATTAAGATCGGGCCATCAATTTAGATCGGACAGTCCACAACGCTTGGAACCTTCGGACCGCTCCAAACAGCATCAAAATCTGGCCGTCCATTATTGATCCAACGGTTGGAGGGTTTGGAGATGGAACGCACGGGAGGATTGGGCCGAGCGGGCCGCGTGCGCGTGGAGAAAAGGATTGGGCTGAGGAGGTTTCAGCCCAAGAACTGTTGGAGGATTTACTTTGATTTAGCAATTTAAATAAATCTGGTAATTCAAATAGGCTTTAGAAAATAGCAATTAAAATCCAAAAATTATGAGAAAATTTACAGAAATTTTCAAAGACATTCTGGACTTAAATAAAATATTTCCAACTTATAGTTGGTCATAGTTTTTGCACATAATTTATTTTGGCTTTGAAATAATTAGGGAAAAGCTTTTAAAATTTCCAGAAAATTCCATAAACTAATTAAATTTTTAATTTTCAATCTAAATCAAATAAAACTTCAAAAACTTCAATAAATTTTATTTTTGACTTTTAAAACTCTTTCAAATTTTAGAAATTCAATAAAATAATAACTTTATTTATTTTTGATTTGGTAACAGAACTTTGGTATGTTACACCATCCCATTCACAGACCCCCATTCATCCCTCCATTCCTAGACCACCAGCACACTGCCTCCACCCTTCCAACCGAAGACAAAGGAAGAAGCAAGCCAACGAGGGAGACCAGGGGAGCAAGGCATACCCATGGACGGCAGGAGGGCGACCACATCCTCACCACCACCAGCACCATCCTGCACATCGCCGACCACCATTGTCAATCATCAACCCCAAACCAGCTCAATCCCCAACCATCAGGTAAATACATTTGCATATTGAGCATTAGATGAGTTCATACCTCAGTAGCAGCCTCCTCCAGTAGCCAAGTCCATTCCAAAGCAACCAGTAAGCTCCGCATTCATACATCAAGAGCAGGCATCAATACTTCAATCATCTGTGCATATTAGAAGAGCTTCTTAGCTAGAGCTTAGGGGGGAAAAGGGGAGGCAGGAGAGTCTTCTGAGACGCGGCGCCAGCGGCCGGGAGGCCGAGCCGGCCGGGCCAAAGCCCACTGGGCAAGTAGGCCGAGGCCGCCGAGGAGCCAGGAAGCGGGTCGAACCGTGCGGCTGAAGGGGACTCGCGTGGTGGAGCCATAGGAGCGAACTGGAACCGAAGGATGGGGAGGAGCCAGAGGGGACCGAGCGGCGGCCCTAGGGAGGCCGAGCCGACCAGGCGGCGATGGTCTTGGCCTTCTCGCAGCGTCGGGGGAGGCCGGGCCGGGCCAGCAAAGGTCTGTGAGGGGAGGCGATAAGCAGTGGCGCCAGCCGCGCTAGAGGCCGAGGAGCTGGAGGAGTCGACGGAGGCGGCTGGTCCGGCAGGCGTAGGCGGCGGCCGGGCTAGGGGAGACCAACGGCGACGTCAGGTGAAAGGGGAGAAGAGAAGGAGATCTAGGGAGAGGATGGAGGTGGATTGTGGGAGCTGTGTTTGTGTGTGTGCGTGTGCGCGCGCACGCGTGAATGGATTGGGCCGGCCGGTTATAGAAATAGAGAGAGGGTGAGGATAAGGCAAGTAGGAAATTAGATTTAGGACTTTGGGCTTAGGGAAAATCTTAGGAAAGTGTGTAGTGCTAATAATCTGTTCTACTTTATGTCTGTAGCTTTAGCCTTTAGCATTAAATTAAATGAGTATTAGCTGCATAGTTCTGCGAATGAATGATTTAATTTGGGTTTGATCGGATTAACCAAACTTAAAACCAATCTATTGAATAATTACTAAAATAAATTGAGTTGATGTTAGTTCTGTTAATAACAAGTTAATTTTGCACACGTAGCAATCTTGTGCATCGCTCGCATTTAGTCGGGCAGATTGAACTGTTTTAATCGTGTTAATTTAATTAAACACGAGCCTCGGGTTTTTCAACCTTAGCGCAACTAGACAGTAGAACAACTATAGTGGGGAGTGCTAAATTAGCAGAGGACTTGAAAATCTTTATTTAAATTAAATCGTGCTAACAATTGGAAGCCACTAACTTATGTATCCATAATATCACTCAAAATCGACTATGTATTTATTTATATTATTATTCGTGCTGTCGTATTGCCACAGAAGATGAACCAGCACCGACAGGAGTAGCTAACCAGAGATTAGTCAACACCGACCTTTCCTTCATTTACGAAGGCAAGCGATCCTATTGAACATAAACATAGTTAATTTAAATGTAAACCGTATATTGCAGTATTACATGTATTGCATTCAAAATTGTTTCTCCAAAAATTAAATCAATGATTGAGATGAAAATGATTGAGATGAATATGAAAGAGTTGAGAATGACGAAAGGAAAGTGGTAAAGAGAATATTATGGCTGGTAAAGGGGGCCCTTGGCAGGTAAGAATGAGGCAGGAAGTGGGACCCTTTACATATGGTAAAATATAAGGACCAACAAAACTCTTACTCGGTCAGAAGCTGTAAATTTAGTACCAACCATTTTCCCGTTTCGACGAACAGAAAATGCTACCTTGTGACGTGACTATGCTCTCCACAATGGGTAAGTAATATGTGTGATTGTGATGGAAGAACCCAGGACCGGTAGGAGCAGTCCGGATGTGGGGGATCCAAGGCGCTATAGCACTAAGGTGGAGTGTTGAGTGCAGGATAGAACCTGCCTGAACCAACATTACCAGAACTCGGTGGGTGACGAGGTCAACACCAACAGAAAGTAATGGGTGGAGAAATTAATTCACGTAACCGGGAAAATGTTCTATATTCTGATCTCGAACCCGCATCAAAGAAAATGTGGTGGACCCTATTCACAGAGAGTTCAGAATAGCTATGGGTAAAGTGGTGCAAAGCCTGCATAGTGCTAAATAAAATCATGAATTCATGTCAGTCTTCAGGATTGGAGTCTACAGGAACCACAGGGGGTCTATCTTCTCTCCGAGTGACTAGTAGTGTTTTCAGTATTAAAATCTGCCACCTAAATGTTTTAAAAGAGCTATTTTCAGCAATGAGATGATTTAGAAACTGTGCTAACCAACAGAGTTAGTGCATTCAGTGCATCTTTTGCTATTAATGCTTCCTGAGTACTTTTGTACTCAACCTTGTTAGTATTCTCCTTTGTAGATCCTAGTCCGGCCGGGAATTATCCTGAGTGGGACGAGGGCCTTGCAGGTGCAGATGAGGCCGCAGGAGTCGAGGACCCTTACTACAAGGAGCAGGGCAAGGTGGACGCCCTATTCGACACCTGGAACGACTAGGAGGTCGAGGAAGCATGGCAAGCAAGAGGGGGTTATAGTCCTATTTTGGATATGTAAATTATTGTGCGTTCTGTAAGACCTTAGCCCTGCGTGGCTAACTGTTGAAATAAAGAACAGTTTCTATCTTATTGTTCTGTTGCATCAACTCTGGTAAGGCTTACTATTCATTGAAGCGGTGTTCTACCGGACAGATAAATAGTAATCCGTTGCCTAAGTGTGATTACCCGCCGGGGTAATGACACGGGGCGTCACAATATTAGTCAAGAAAGATGGTATGTCATGTGAATTCCAAGGTAGGAGTTTCTAAAAATTCTCAATAAATTACCAAATATAGAGGAGGGTGTGTTTTATATCATCGTAAAATTTCAAGATCAAACTGAATAATATTTCGTACATAGTAAATATGATTGAGTTTGATCTTGAAATACACACACACACACACACACACACACACACACACACACACACACACACACACATATATATATATATATATATATATATATATATATATATATATATATATATATATATATATATGCCGAGTGTAGAATAGTTATTCTACCCTAGCTAGCATTACCAAAGCGCGACGCTTGACACATAACTTGACATACGATGGCCCACCAACTATAGTCAGCGGTTCAGAAACGCCCGCACCACGTGCGGTGTTCGATTTTGACAGTAAATAACACAAGATGTGACAATAATTTGTGAATCAGTTTACTACCTTTTCATGGCATGCAATTTTTATTTTCGTGCTCATTTGTTGATAGTAAAACATAACGGATAAGACAGTAAAGTTCTTATTTGTTTCTACTGCCTTTCGTGCAGCATGCGATTTTTATTCGAGCACATATGTATTTGATAGTAAAAACACAACGATAAGATAGTAAAGTTATAATATGTTTAACTGCCGAGAACATCCTTATAAGTCATAGTGCGAGAGACGAAGAGACGCATTGGGTAGCCTGAGCAGTATTATACAATTTGTTTTCAGGAAAAACGAGGGTTTCGTTTGTTTTGGTACCGTATTTTCAACTATGCACATGCGAACATACAGTCATAGTGGGGGAGACGAAGAGATGTATCGGGTAGCTCGAGTGGCATTGTACGATTTGTTTTACTACATTGTGTCGATGATCAAGTCACCGATCTTACGAAATAAAAGAGGAAAATGACGCGATATTTCCTAGGAGATAATGGGACTGCTCTTTATTGATATGAACTGGATTTACAGGGGGTGCTTTACGACCCAGATGGGGACTAATCCTAATTACATTGAATCTAACGCCTGCTATGCTAATCAATCAGGCTTAAAGCATGAATCTAAGGCTGATTGTGTTGCTCTAATCTGATGATCCTGTCTTGCTTGTCTCAGATTGTTGGTCACCCTTTTGTCTTCTGCGCTCCACCCTTAAATAACTTTCGAAGAGGTGGCAGTTACTCCTGGAGAAGTCACCCCTGGTGAAGCGTTGTAACTGGTCGGAGCGAGGCGTCAGTTGATAATGTGTCAACTACTCTGCGGTTAAGTGTTTGTGAAACACCCAACCATATGGTGGTTGCTGTCAGTGTCTTAGGATTATATAACATCGCATGGTTTGGAATATACAGCACATGTTCCATTCATCACACGGTTAAAATACCGGTTAAGTAGCTCTTAGAAGCGGAATGCAGTCGTCGAGACTAGGCATAGGACCTTGTCCAACAGGTACCCATTATGTAACCTCTGGAATCCTTACGACCAGAGAGGTCGTTAGCCTTAGGGGTTACAACCATGAAGACGTATGGTCTTTTATTATGTATTAAAATAATACATAGAGGTTTTAATGCTCATCAGCTAGCCCCCGAACTTTAAATGAACAGGTCGTGTGAACACTTTCTTCCGACGAAGTCTTATCGGGCAGACCTTATTTAATATCATGATATACGAAGTGGTTTGTGTTCACTTTAAAGTTGAGAACTTGCCTTGGGGCGAAGAGTTTTTACATGCATTGGACAATAATGTTTTGTCCATTGGACTTTAGATTACTCTCAATTGCAGTTAAAGATCTGAAGCTATAAAATTCCCATTGCTGGGCTTTAGAACTCTCACGCTTTCAGATCTTCCTTCAATCCCCTTCAATTTCTTGCCAAGAAAACCTTTCCGACCTCTAATTGTCTTCCCGACCTCAAAGCCTCCTCCGACCACTACTTATCCCTTTGAGAAATTTCATCATGTCGGAGCAAATTACAAAGTGGATGGCTTCGGATCTGAGTGAGAAGAAGCTTGAGGCGCTGGAGAAGATCGGAATGCTCCCGGACAAGAATCTGATCAAATGGAGGTCAGCAGCCAGAGAATACTTTCCGAGCCGCGAAGATGGGGAAATTCCAGTCTTCCTCGCCTACATCGAATGCAGACTGAGGGTGCAGGTGCACAAATTCCTCCCCCGTGTTCTGGAATACTATGGGGAAGAGTTGGTGAATTTGGCCCCTAATTCCATCGCCAACATTAGTATCTTCACCTACCTGTGTAAGGCGTACCTGGGAGTGCGACCAAACTTGAAGCTCTTCAGGTATTTCTATCGGATGGCGATGTTAGGGAGATCCACGACGGCTCCTGGAGAATGCACGCTGTGCCTTCACAATGGGAAGGCCGATGAGTACATCCAAATGTTCTCGAAGCCCTCATAGTCGTCATGGAAAAAAGAACTAGTTTTACATTACGGTTACGAGGGATGATGGCCTCTACTTCGCCGAACTTAGGGTGAACGAGAATCCCAAATGGAGGGGACCGTAGAGAAGACAAGGATGGTCGAAAGATGTGTGGATGCCATTCGAGATCTGAGGATCAAGGGCTTGAATTCCTGGCATGTGGTGAGAGATTTCACCAAACACCGAATTAGTCCTTTGAAGCTTCGGACTCAATCCCTGCTCTGGTCCATTGGTCGTGATGAAGCAATCACAGACTCACGAGATGGTAAGCCTTCGAGAAAAGCTCCGACCAGTATAACTTATTACTTGATTATCGTAAATCCTTAAAATCTACTCTGTCTCCTTTTATTTTTAAAGCCCTTTCTCCTGAGGAAATCAAAGAGTGGATCAAAATGATCTGTGCCGGGGAGCCTGTGAGAAGGCTGCATTCCCCTATATCTTGGTGATAGTCTCTGTTGAAGAAAGACTGGCGAGACTTAAGGTAGATAATCAACTGCCCTTTATCTTATTTATATGTATCTTCCGATCAGATTATTGATCTTGCTCTAATTTTGTAGGCGGTCGAACTGAAAGTCATACAATCCAGTGAGGATCGTAATCCTATCGTGGTTTCGACTGATTCGTGCCCAGAGGCATTGGAAGAAGATGATTCTCCCGAGGTAATAGAGCATTTGAAAGAATATATATACTTAGATAGAAATTTTCATCACCTAACCAAACTTGTTTTTTGATTTAGGTGGAAAAAGCTGAAGGCCTGAGCAGAGCTGCGGAAGTCGTAGACTCAGAGTGGTCGTTCACGACCTAACGATTATTCTTGAGACAAGCCGACACGGAGGTTGATGAAACCACACCTTCCGACCCGATGGTCAGGGACGCTACCCTCGATCAGTTGGTCGAGGATATCGCTTCCGACCTCATGTTAGAAGATGTGGAGGGTATAACCAACCCTACCAGCCCAAAGCTGGTGAAATTGGTTGAGAAGAAAAGGAAGGCTGGCGGTATGGAATTTACTCTACCACGTTTTAAAGTCAAAACCAAAAAATCAACTAGGTATGTAAAATTGAAAAGGTCGTATGAGTGCATACCTTTAATAGTTTTTGATGATTTGGAGTTTTGAGTTTCCTTTCTTTATTTTGTACAGATCTTCTAGCGTTCCGGTCGTTTTCGACCAGAATGTTCCTAAGGACCAGGCACCCGTGGAAATCCCCGTCCAACGCACTTCTCATGACAAAGTTCCTGAGGATAACGTGGTCGAGGAAGCCCCCGAGCAAGTGTCAGTGCCGGCGGTCATTCAGGATCCATTGGTGATCCTAACTCCTTCAACGGAGGTAGCTGCCCCTAAAGGCCCTCAACAGGTCCCGACCCCTGTTGGTAATCCCTCTCAACCTAACAAGCTCCCTTTTCGCCCCCAATTTATCAAGGATAAGGAGCTTGACGAGGCATGGGGAAGAATATCGGACCATCAAATCAAGATAGGTCCTGATATCATTTTTGCCGATTATAATGACATGGAAATTCGGGTAAGTATCTACGACCAGTTTCATAGCTTCTCTTTAAAAGTTTATAGGAAACTTAAAGAAGAATGCTATTTGCAAACACATAATTCGAGAATTTTGCTATGGTAGTGGATGACCAAGCGAATAAAGGACCTGGAGAAAAAAATACTCCGAATTGGAAAGTAAGAACTCTCTTCCAAACCTTTCTTCTTCTTCAATACTTTGTTCTTCCTTAATTATTCTCCCTTATCATATTCGATAGATTTGGAGAAAATAAAAGAAGAGGTCGTGGTTGAGAAAGCCAGAATAACCCAGCTTGAGGAAGAAAATCAGGCTAAGGACCGGTCGATCGCAGAGGCGACGACCAGACATGAAACTCTTGAAAAGAGGATTGAAGGTAATTTGGTCGTAGACTTGACTTATTAACCTCCGCTAATCATTTTTACTTACTATTTGTTTTACTCGTATAGAGCAAACTCAAGCATTGAATAGAGCAAAGAAGGCTCTAGAATTTGAGCAGGATAAGGAGGCGGCTCTTGTGCAAAGTATTGATGAAAAGATCCATGCACTGAACAAGATGATGTTTGATATGGGATCAGGATCAAGTCCGCCTCCCTTAAGAGATCCAACAGAGAAAATGACCTACTTTGGACAACTTCTAGAAGATCTCAAGGGTCTGTTCAAGACTACTCAAGAGAACTATGCTCAGACTATGAAAGAAGGCGTAGCTAGTGGAGTTAGTTTTGCATTGGCAAAACTGAAGGCTTCCGACCCTTTCATCGATCTCCAAGTCGTTGAAGAAGACTTCAAGCGCTGTTCAAGATGCAAATAGGCTTCTCGAGGAAGCGAAACCTCTCGAAACAAAGTTGCAGAGGAAATGGAAGTCGGATCTCCATCAAGCAGCAATTAGTCTGGAGATATTCAAGAGTAGGACATTGTAATATAAGAATTATGACATGTATAAAACTTACCTTGATGTCATCAGCAAGTCTTTTGTCTATCCTTTTGACTTTTAAAGTACTCAAATATGCCCTAGCCCCCGACTGATTTATAGTAGAAGAACTTTACTATATAATCAGTAAGCCAAGAAAAGGAGAACTTGAAGTCTTACCCATTCTGTTTGTTTTGAAGGCAAATACTGATTATATGATAAAACCGATCGTAGTAATACTAGGAAATCAATTTGGTCAGAACCAGTGTATGACTTTGACTAGTTGTAGATTTGTTTTGTAATAATCGAAACACCAAACAAAGTAGTATATGGTCGAAAAAAATACTTATGTTGATGAAAAAAAGAAAATATACAAAGATGCATGCAATGAATGATAAGCAAGCTTATTTATATATAGTATCCAAAAGCGGTGAAGGAATTGCTAGGCGAAGACATGAAACATACTTAAGTGAAAGCGTATTAGAGCTCAAGTCCAAGCTGGCGGCGAGGATCGTAGGAAAAGAAACGATCGCTAGGAATCTCCTTCGATTAGGCGGGACCACGTCTTGAAAAAGGAGACTTCGACTAGGAGGCTTCGTGTCTCGACCAATAGCCAAACAAGAGTAGAACAGAATTTTGAAATGATGAAATATGTCTTCATAGTCTTAAGCATATGAATTACTACATGAAGTTATTGTTTATTATGCTCTTGTTACTCGTATGTTTCTTTTAGAAAAGAATTTGGTCGTGGCGTGGGAATCATTAGGGAATGATCACAACTAGGACCCATCTGATATGACTTAGAAGTCATTGCCAAAAGTGTGAGAGATCCTTGTAAAGAATGTCGGAGAGAAGGTTGTCTTCTCAGGCCGATTATAAATAACAATTGTGAGCGACGAGTATAATTCTGAGACATATAAACAATAGTGCTTGTCAAAATAAATAAAGGAATGATTGATCTTTATTTAAATGAAAAGAATTGAAAAAATGTAAAAAAATAATTAAACATAGAACTTGCGCAATTGATCAATATTCCAAGAATTAGACAAAACTTTCCCATCAGACATGGCTAGTCGTACAGAACCTGGTCGGGTGACTTCGACCACAGTGTAAGGACCTTCCCACTTGGGAGAAAGTTTGTTGCGATTTGCTTGGTTCTGAATTTTTCTAAGAACCAGATCACCTACAGCGAGGCTGCGAGGTTGTACCTTACGACTATGGTACCTTCACATGGCTTGTTGATAGACCGCTGATCGTACTATGGCTTGGTTTCGTCGTTATTCAAGAAAATTGATGTTATCGAGTCGACGTTCATTCTGATCGTTTTCGTTGAAACAATCAGTTCGAGCAGAGCCAAGTTTAAGTTCTGGAGGAAGCATGGCTTCAGCACCATAAACCAAGAAGAATGGCATTTCACTGGTCGCACGACTGGTCGTGGCTCGAACGGCCCATAATATAGAATGAGGTCTTGAACCCAAGATCCTGACCGTTTGATTAACTGGTCGAACACTCGGCATTTGATCCCCTACATAATGATACCGTTGGCTCGCTCAACTGCTCCATTACTCTGCGGATGAGCAACCGAAGCAAAATGAACCTTGATACCAAGCTCGTCGCAGAATTCTTGGAATTGACCGCTTGAGAACTGGGCATCGTTGTCTGTGATTATACGACTTGGTACACCAAATCATGTGATCACATTTTTAGTGAGAAACCTCGTAGCGGCCGTCGTTGGTGTTTTAACAATAGGCTCAGCTTTGATCCATTTTGTAAACGTGTCTATCATGACGAAAAGGAATTCGAAGCCCCCGGGTGCTCTTGGGAAAGGTCCCAGAATGTCCAGTCCCCAGGTTGCAAAAGGCCAAGAAAGAGAAATTGTTTGCAAAGCTTGTGCCAGCTGATGTACTTGTCGGCTATGAAACTGACATTGTACGCACTTCATCACGAGCTCTTTTGCATCATGAAGTGCAGTTGGCCAATAGTATCCTTGCCTAAAGGCTTTACCGACCAGTGTTCTGTAGGAATAATGTGCTCCACATACTCCTTCATGGATTTCGGTTAGCAATTTAATGTCATCCGTTTGAGATATGCATCTCATCAACACTCTGTGAGATCCTCGCTTATACAAGGTACTTTCAATCAGAGTGTATGATTTGGCTTTTCCTGCTAGACGATTAGGCTCTACATCATCTTCTGGAATTATGTCATGCTGAAGATAATTGCATATCGATGTCATCCAATCTCTACCCTGATCACAACAGTGCCAACCATCAATGGCATGTGGAGCATCCATGTTCTCATGATCGGTTTGTACGACCTGTAAAGAATCATGTATGTTCTCAGAAGGCTCAACCACCGAGGGTGAATCGAGTTGCTCGAAAAAGACTCCTGGGCAGGACGGTCGACCTCGTGGAGGCCATCCGTGCCAACTAGTCTGCCAGAAAGTTTTCCTTTCTAGAAATATGTTAGATCTAGAAACCGAAGAAGTGCTTTTCGAGTTTCCGTACTTCCACCAGATAAGATGACATCTTGGTACTCGAGCATTGATACTCTTTCCCTACTTGATTCGCTACTAGTTGAGAATCGTCTTTCACTAGTAATCTGCGAATCTCGAGCGAATGAGCTGCTCGGAGTCTTGCCAGTAAACCTTCATATTCTGCCACATTGTTTGTAGCAGAAAAATTTAACTGGATAGCGTACTTGGTGTGTTCGCTAGTAGGGGATATCAAGACAACTCCAGCCCCTAAGCCTTTTAGCATCAAGGAGCCATCAAAGTACATTATCCACTCATCGTGGTGTTCGTACTCGGGCCTTTGGGTGGGTTCAGGGTTTGTCCATTCGGCAATGAATTCTATTATTGCTTGGGACTTGATTGTTGTTCGTGAGATAAAATGGAGGTCGAACGCCCCTAGTTCAACCGCCCATTTTGCTATTCGTCCTGATGATTCCCTGTTTCCAAGGACTTGACCAAGGGGATACCCGGTTGGTACGACCACTTTGTGGGACTGAAAGTAATGCCTTAGTTTCCTTGAAGCCATAAGGAGACCATAGAGCAACTTTTGTACCTATGGGTACCTGTCTTTTGGTCCATGTAAGACTTCGCTTACGTAATACACTGGTTGTTGGACGTTGTCACGCTCTACGACCAGTACACCGCTAACTGTTTGTGGTGTTGCAGCCACGTAAATTAACAATGTTTCTCCTGGTCTTGGAGAGACTAAGACCGGGGTACTTGTCAGGTACGTTTTAAGATCTTCAAAGTCATCGTTTGCCTCTTTAGTCCACTCAAAACTTCCATGTTTCCGAAGAAGCTTAAAGAATGGTAATCATTTTTCTCCTAACATTGCTATGAAACGACTCAGCGCTGCCATACAGCCGGTTAGTTTTTGGACCACCTTCTTCATGGTCGGAGGACGCATCCGGTCAATGGCCGATATTTTTACTGGATTTGCTTCAATACCTTTAGCCGAGACCTAGGAAACCGAGCAATTTTCCAACGGAAACTCCGAACACACATTTTTCTGGATTCAAATTGAGGTTATACCTTCTCAAGTTATTGAAAGTCTCTTGTAGATCTGGAACCTGATCGCCAGCGTTGATGCTCTTTACGACCAGATCATCAACGTAAGCTTCTAGATTCCAACCTATCCGTGGATTAAAGGTTTTCTGCATCAACCTTTGAAAAGTTGCACCAGCATTTTTGAGACCAAATGGCATCTTAACATAGCAGTAAGTGCTGTATGGAGTGATGAAGAAAGTTTTCTCTTTAGCTTCTTTACACATATTAATCTGGTGGTACCCTGAATACGCATCTAAAAAACTTAACAACTCACACCCGGAAGTAGAGTCTACAAGTTGGTCAATGCGTGGAAGGGGAAAATCATCCTTCGGACAAGCTTTATTAAGATCTACAAAGTCAATACACATTCGCCACTTTCCATTATTTTTCCTAACCATTACAGGATTGGTGAGCCACTGAGGGTGGTCGACTTCACGAATGAATCCACCCTTGAGGAGCTTGTCAATCTCTCACTGGATTGCCTCCTTCTGATGAGATGCAAAACGCTGAAGCTTCTGCTTGATCGGTTCTTTGTCAGGCTGGAGAGCTAGCCTGTGCTCGATCACCTCTCGGGGGACTTTGGGTATGTTGGACGCCTGCCAGGCGAATACGTCCTGATTTGCTCGGAGGAAGGAGACGAGCGACTCTTCCTATTTGGGGTCGAGTCTTGCCCCGACCAGTATCTTTCGGGAAGACGAGTCAATGTTTCCTGACCTAGGTGGTGACTTGGCGCTGTCCAGAGAAGCGCCTTTGTCGAGTGGTACCTCCTTTGTTTGGTCGGAAGGCTTTGGCGTCATCTTTGGCCTCCATTGCTTGACCTGCACGGTAGATGGATTAGCCTCTCTGGTCAGAAGTTCATCGACCAGTTCTAAGGATTTCATATCACATGCGTAAGCCATTTTCTGATCTCCTCGAACCGTGATGACTCCCTTAGGTCCTACCATTTTCAAAATTTGATAACTGTAGTGCGTGGCTATCAAGAATTTTGCTAAAGCCGGACGACCTAGGATTCCGTTGTATGCGGACTCAAAATCCACTACATCAAATAGAATCTTTTATGTTCAGAAGTTGTCAGGTCTTCTGAACGTGACCGGTAAGGAAATTTGTCCTATTGGTTTGGCGGTGGAGCCAGGAACTATACTATGGAAGGCATATTTCACTGGTTTCACCTTTGATTTGGGAACCTGCATCTCTTCTAAAGCTCCCACAAATAAGATATTTAAAGAACTACCACCATCTATTAAGACTCAATTAACCCTACAATTATTAATAGTAGGTTCAACAATAATAGGGAACCTACCTGGTCGAGTCGAAGGAATGGGGCAGTCTTCTTTGCTGAAGGAGATTACAGTGTCCGACCACCTTGACGGCTTGATGATGGTCGGAGGCTTGACAAGGTTGACCTCCCGCTCTAGATCATGTTGACCGTATGTTGAGGCTCCTGGTACTCCATTTCTTCGTCGCCATCTGTGTCGTTCTTGGAACTCATTTCACCAAGTTCCTGTATCGTGGGGAGTGGTCCTTTGCCTGCATAGTAATCCTCTAGTTTTTTTTTTTGCCAGGCTCGACAGGTGCGCAAGTCATGCCCTGCATGCTGGTGAAGTGGACACCACTTCTTGTTTTTCTTGTACCCTTCGGTCGGAGCTTTTGCTTTGCCTCGACCGGTATAGTATTTTTTACCCTTTGTAAACTTTTCAAGAATTGCAAGGACTTCCTTATTATCGGGTCTGCGGTTTTTCTTCTTCTTGAGAGCTTTTTTATTTTTATTTTTCGGTTTATCCAAGCCAGGTTGGGGGATTTTATCCTTCTAATCAATGGCCTCACACCACTCAATTGCTTCGCTAGCGGTGGCGTATTTGTCAGCCATGTCGAAAAGTTCGACGGTCATTCGTGGAGGGTTCATTGCTATGTCCTCCATAAACCGTCGATTCCTTAGACCTGTTTTGAAGGCTTGGATGACAGATGATTCTGCAACCTCTGGTATGCAATTACGAACCTAGCTGAATCTCTTGATGTATTGACGGAGAGTCTCATCAGAGCCTTACCAGATTCGGTGGAGATCATCCTCCTTTCCAGGGCGGTCAAACGTGCCTTGGAAATTTGCAATCAGAAGGTCACAAAGTTGCTCCCAAGTGTAGATTGATCCGACCGGTAGCTTAAGCAACCACGACCGGGCAGACCCTTCGAGTACTACGGGTAGATAGTTAGCCATTACATTTTCATCATCACCAGTAGCTCTGATGGCGGCGGTATATATTTGGAGAAATACCAATGGGTTTTGGGTCCCATTGAACTTGTCCAGGTTGGCCGGTCGGAACCTGTTTGGCCAACGTACAACTTGGAGCCCTGCAGAGAAGGCCCGACAACCAGTAATCGATTCATGGCACCTTCTTTGGAAAGGTGCCGGATTGTAATCGGTCGAAGACCGGTTTCTAAGGTTAGATTGTCCCGATCTGGTCGTAGACGCTATTGTGACGTCTTCGACCGCCTGCTTGATTTAGACGATGTCGGAGATCGTCTGGTCCAAGCAATTGTTCCTCTCGGTGAGGTGAGGGTGTGGCTGCCTGAAACAGCCTTCTCCCCTCGTGACTCCTTGGTCGGAATCGTCGAGGGGACCTTGGCATCGATTGTTCCCCAACACGACCATGCTATCCTCTACTGAGGGAGGAACGTTGGGATGAAGTCATGGTTTGACTTCCTGAATTCCTCTGTTCTCGGTATGCTTCCGTTCGTTGCATGGTCTGCTGAAGAATCTCCGATACTTGGCCTACGAGTTCTACAAAACCTGGGGTCTCTCCTAGAGCAGGGTTAGAATTATTCAAAATATCTTGAACACGTTACAGGTTTCGTACCGTTACTGAAGGTCTCGGAGGATTCATACTGGTAGTAGGTGTTCAAAGATCTGAACCTTCCCCCGACCTCCTGGTTTGTTCCATCCGATCAGCTACTCTCGGTGGGGCAGAGCGAGGCGAGTTAACTAATGGACGTCGATTAGTTCTGTTGCCTCCGGAAGTTGGTGCTTGATGGCCCATACAATTTCTACCAGCACGTGGTGGCGTGGCAGAGTGTGTAGGACTGTGCAAGGCATCTTGATTTGCATCTCTGATCACATTAGCCTCGTGCCTCCAGCAACGATCTTCCGACGAGCTTCCATCGTAACTAATGGAGAGCCTTCCGATGCTTCTACTAGGAATTTCCACGACGGAGAGTGGTCGGAGATGAGCACCTCCTGAGGTCTTTTCGGTGGGCTCAGCCTGATCTGGCGAAATGCCGATCGTATGCTGAGTCTTATCATCCCCACTTGGCCTACGACCAGTGGAGGTTTCATCGACACCGTTACCAGGTGTCGGTTGGCTTCTGGAATCGCCAGAAGCCGTAGGTGAGTACCTTTCAGCCATGATTTCATCGTGAGTATAGAGATTCTCGAGTTGCGGTGCAGAATTTTTGTCCCATTTTTCACCGGTCGGAAGGACCGAGCTTGGAGCAGTTTCTGGACATTTTGAGCTGGTCGGCATGGCTGAAAGCACCACTTGTCGTTGTGGTGGATCCTCATCCATCCGGTCGATTTCGCTAACGTCGGCGACGTACGAACCGGCAGAGGAGGAGGATGATGACGTGCCATTTTCTTGCATGGCGCGGATGCATCCCTCCATGTCGAGGTTGGAGTAGTCCGCCAGGTCGAACCAATTCTCCTCGTCCCAAACTCCTGCCGTAGTCACATGAGCGATTATGAGGAATGAGCGAGGATTTGATGAGTGGAGAGTTTCTTCAGAAAACTTGCGTCTTATTCCCCACGGATGGCGCCAGCTGTCGATGATCGAGTTGCCGATCTTACGAAATAAAATAGGAAAATGACGCGATATTTCCTGGGAGATAATGGAACTTCTCTTTATTGATATGAACTGGATTCTGGGGTTAAAATACCGATTCGCGACTCTTCGGAAGAATGCAGTCGGAGACTAGGCATGTGACCTTGTCAGGCAGGTACCCATTATGTAACCTCTGGAATCCTTACGACCAGTGAGGTCGTTAGCCTTAGGGGTTACGACCATGAAGACGTATGGTCTTTTATTATGCATTAAAATAATACATAGAGGTTTTAATCCTCGTCACATTGTAGGCCACAATGTAGTAAAACATAACTCGTATGCAGTAATTATGAACAAAATAGAAGCTCGGTAATTGCACTCGCATTTTACAGTAAAGAGATATCACTTTTTTTTGCAGCAAATGTTCATCGGGCAGTATAGCGAAAAGGTAGTGTGACAGTAAAAGCACATGCAGGAAGTGGTAAATGATCATTATAAAAGTAGTAAATCTGTATTTTTGTCGCATTTTTATTTTTACCGCATCTTTTTTTGTGTGTTCCGGCAGTAAACCAAAAGAAAACATTTGCAACAATGTTACATGTACACAGAAGTAAAGAACATGAGATAAAAATTCTTAAATATTATTCAACCAAAATAGCATGGTCGGTTGCATTTTTCTTCTTATTTACATTGCCTGATAATAACAAAAGAAGGAAATAAAGGGAAAAGAAAGCAGACCCTAGTGGCCAAGGCAGGACCCTATCGCAGCCCTCAGTCATTCGTAAGCCCGCTTGTGTAGTTCACCGGGGGTTGGATCAGGGAATACGAGATACGCCTCCACTTGCTCCTTCATGGCGGTGAGCCGAGCTTGGCACCGACCGAGCTAAGGAAGTCTATCGACAATTGTCCAGATGAGGACGTTCGTCTCTTCCATGGTCTCGGCATCGTCGATCTTTTCATTTAGTCTGTCGATGTAGTCTTCTATCCTCTGGATGGATGCTTTGACTCGATCCATGTAGTTTGTGAGAACAATCCCCACGACGAGGTTGGTTCGCTGGACATCGGACACAAGTACATTGGTCCGGCTTAGCAGAAGACGCAGAATGCGGATCATTGCCGCTACCCTCTCTGGTAGACATAGTGGCAAAGCATGGAGGAGGTCACAAATATAACCATGGTTTGTGGCCTCGATCAAGCTCTGCCAAGACAGCTGATCGTATATGAGTGCTAGGTATTTTAGAACTATAGTCTGTAGTGTAGCGAAAAAAGAGCTTGGAGTCAGTTTTATTCTTTTTTTGCTTGTGCTATGCTTTTTTCAAAGTTTTGCTGTGGGGGAAGACTTTTTATTGGGGTGTCTCACGTATGCAATGCTTCACAAGCTGATGATACGTTATATTTATAAGTCTTCTGGGGAGACGAAGAGACTCATTAGGGTTTAAAAGTAAAGACTTTTTTACGTATGTAGTAATTCAATATTAAAAATATATATGCCAGTAACATTATTGGCGTCGTACAGTAATTTGATCATTGTATTCTTTTAGCAAAAAAAAAAAAGCAGTAACCAATATACAGAAGAGAGTAATAGATTATGGTCAACACAGTAAAAAAACAAGCAGTAACACCACGTGATATTTGCGAAGAGAGTTGAATATCTGATAAAACATGCCAAAGTAGTCGAATAGCGAGTTATGTTTTCCAGTTAGCAGAGGCACCACAGTAACACACATACGACAATGCAGTAAATGATTTTACTGAAATGTTAAGTAAAGAACACGGCTATTCAGCACGTATCACTGTCATCCGACCCTGTGGGAAGACAGTTGTCAGCATCGTCATCTTCTGCTTCATCCCCATGAATCAAATGGCGGCGTGTATCGGACCTTCATCTTCCTTGCCCCCTCCTCCCTCTCCCTACCACTACCACCACCACTCCTGCCCCCTCGCCCTCTGTTTTGGGGTAGGGATTGGTAGGTAGCACTGTTGTGATCGGCTTTCAGGCCGCATATGCTGCACGCCCTCATGATCTTCTTCCCCACCGGTGCAGAACTTTGCTCTGGTTCGTCATCGACTCATTTGCATCCTTTGGTCTGTGACAGAGGAGGCGTAGATGGGTTGATCATATCATCGTCCGCTTCATCGGGCTCAACAGTCTCATCAGCCACCGGGCCCAAGTCGTTGGGTACAGTATCAAGCTGTATGTGAAGCGCCTTGAGGACCTCCATGGCTCTATCGTACGCAAGACTCGATTTGCACCCTGACCTCACCACGCCCATAGCTTCCATCAGTAAGGTGGTGTGCCGATATATCTTAGTCGTTCTATCAGGTCCGACCTGCATGAGGTCGTGTCTATCGTATCGCACATTCACCCTAGCATTCCTAGTGTACCTACGGAGCACGTAGTGGCTGAGGATACTCTCAACCTGCAAGTGGGTGAACGCCCGCACCAGGTGCACGTAGAACAGCCCTATGGGCGGTAAACCGAAGATGGATTAATAGTAAAACACGTTGTCGATGACAGTAAAAATGACTATATGCATTGGACAATAAAAGCATAGTAGTTGGAACAGTAACTACTAGCCGAGAGACGGTAAATGTACCTGTGTGATCCCAGCGTTTGCATTCACAGCTGTATGTATCTGTTCCCTCTTCGGCCACCATCTTGAAATCGTGTTGCGACCACGTGAACGTCGTAGACTATTTCCCATGAGACATGAGAAATAGGCCATCTCGGGTTGTGTCCGCCCTTATGCGGAAGGCTATAATAGAGAAGTAGGTCTCCTTGTACTCTTTCAACAATGTAGGCGTGTACACCCTACTTAGCTACTCCTCGAACAGGAACAGAGTGACCCTCACCGGTTGGCACTGATAGCATGCAATACGGTATATGTCTTGAAGGAGGTACATAAAGGACAAGAAGTAATGACATACATGGATTGCAGTAAAAAGAAAGTGGGGTGAGAGACGCAGTAAAATAAGACAGATAACAGTAAATTATGGAAGAAATTGAAGTAAATGCGTATGTAAGACACAGTAAACCTTCGTTTATCCACGTACCATGGAACAATGCTTCTCTTGAGCCTCGGAGTGCTTCCTCTTCTACAGCACACAGTGCATCTTTCGCATGAATTGGTGGAGCGAAATCATGTTATCCACGAAGTTCCGCTTTACCATCTTGTTCATACTCTTGCTTCTCTGCGTGGATGTCATCCTACCACAGTACAGATCCTTAAAGTACGCGGAGATTCATCTTTCGTGAAGGTCATAGAGGCTAGCAATGGCCTGACTCTGCTCGAGGTGGTACTCTCTCACCAGATTCTCCCACACATTCTCAAAATCTCTAGGAGTAAGCAGATGGTTTATGACAGAAACCAAATGCTCCTTCAGCCTGTCGTGCTCCGTGTATAGCTTGTTTAGGTTCTGCTTGTACTTCTTTAGCACTTGCCACCTGCACAACCAGTGCGGTGTGTGGGGGAAGACGCACGGGATGGCAGCCGCCATGGCTGGGTCCTGATCTGTAGTATAATAAAACACATTTGATAGTAAAACTCGGGCAGAGATGCACTATTTTTTTACCAACATTGACAACACATTTCGGACCAGATACAAAGAACACGGATAAGCACACATACGATAGCCAGTAAACCTTATCGCCATATGTAGTAATTACATTTGAACGTTATGAGAATCACCGTTAGTATGCGATGGGGTCATTGCCATCCATGCAAGTTTGGAATGTCCTGAACTGCCACTCAAAGGTTGTTGGCTTCTCATCACAGAGCAGCGCGACCCCGAACATGGTGTTATGCAAATGGTGGTTGGAGCCAACAAACATAGCCAGAGGCATCTCGTACCGGTTCATTCTATAGGTTGTGTCGAACGTGTCGATGTCTCCGAAGTCAGCATATTCCGCGCGACAGCTCGCGTGGCTCTAGAAGACGTTTTTCACAACATCATCATCATCCACCTGTATGTCATAGTAGAACTTGTCATTCTGCGAAAGACGCTCCTTGAAGAAAGCCATCAGCTTGTTCACATCGTTAGTGTGATCAACACGTGTATTCGCAGCCTTCCTAGGTTTAGTCTGTACAATGGATGGTAAATAACAGTAAAAACTCGCAACACGTTAGTAAAAAATGAGAATATGGGGAAAATAGTAAGTTGAAACGGTCGCAGTAGTAATAACGCGAATAAGGAAAGGATGGTAATTCGTCATGATCACACAAGCAAAGACAATGATGGGACACAGTAAAAACCTATTTTCTATGTCACACGTGGTGAATGGTATGTTATGCTGCCCCAAGTGCATCTCCAGCAAAACGTTCATCATAGCGTTGTGAGGGACCCTGCCGTCCTACATGGTGTTGACGAGCTCCATCAACGAGGGATCAAAGTTCTTGTGCGACTGCATGAATGTGACCTAGGACGGCGTCCTAGCTAGTGGATGGTTGTGCTCCAACACAACCCGCTTAATGCATACGGAGCCATCTTTTGGGCTCTTATGCAGCTTCACGAACGCCCTGCACCCAGTCTTCTCCAACATGTAGAAGTCATGTTTACCATCCAGAGTGCAGCATAACTCTTTGATCGTTTTCCCGCTCCTTCACTTTCTGACGCCAAAACCAGCATGTCGCTGAAGGGATACTGATAGGCTACACTAGCTGGCAATTCAAAAATTCTACCATGTGAACCAGAAAGCCAAGCAAGTAGGAGATCATAGATCGTTACCACTAGACCCGCAGTGTAGTGGAAGAAGAGTTCGAGCAGCGCGATCCAACGTAGAGCGCGTCGATGAAGTGGTCATAGTCGATCGTCCACCGTAGTCGATTGTCCTTCGTACCGATCGTCTCCTCCAGCAATCAATCGCGTTCCTTGCCAAGGTTGTGGATCGTCCTCAAGCACAAAAGCAACGACAGTAGTGCCTCTACGGTATCCACACGTCCAGGGATGGAACACCGTACGCCGGTGTACTAGCACCAACTCGCACGGTAGGGCTCTCTCGAGAAAATGGCAACTAGGGTTTCAGTGGGGCAACTCACGTTGCGTGTCATCTCACCCAATAGCCTCGTGCACCTTCTTATATAGAGCTCATGATGGATCCTATCTGAACACGTTTGTTCCAACCCGTTAAGTGTGGGACCCTGTAGGTTCATGCGTAATCGATTGTAACTTGGAAACCCTTTCTGACCATGAGTCGTTAACGGTTCCTAGCAAGACATAACGATTCCCGAATACACACAAATTATATCGGATGAACCTTAATGCAATATGATCTACGATCAGGTCCTTGTCACTAACGACCAGCTCATATCTCTATACGACCTCATATTTAGTCTTGACCAGTTTGTAACTCCTTACGACCAGGTTTCGACCACTTAGTGATTATGTTCGACCAGTCTACGACCAGCTCGTATCTCCATACGACTAGTATGTATCTGATCGAACTAAATAACCTACTCGTGTATTCTCCCTTTGCCACACAATATCTGGTTGAATTCTAGGTGAGATATTATGTCATCCATGGACTGTTCAATGCTTTCTCGATCAAGTGACGGATAACTTCATGTGGTCGACTCTTCGACTACTAGTGGCATGGCTATGTACTTTCTTTATCCGATCACATCGAGGGGACCAGAGATCTCTCCTATTATGTTAGGAGGGGCAATTCCCATATCCGACCACTCACATTCCTCTGCATATTTCATAGCATACCCGAAAGCTACTTTCATAACTACCCAGTTACGAGTAGCGTTTTGCAACCTCTAAGTGTACTATTACATATGTAGGAAACCATATTGATCTTAGGTCTAAGGATTATACATCATCATTGCTTGAGGCTAACTAATGACACATGAAATCATAATAATCTCAACAGTATCTCAAGGTGGGTCAATCTAGCACCATGTTCTCTAACATGTGTTCACATTATTGATTCGATATCCCTATATCCATGACTGGTGAAACATGGTCATCAATCAATATATGTGCTGGTCTGTAAGTCACTAGTGTTTCAACAAAAGACATCCTACCAGGGATTCATTTAGAATGACATCATATAAGTTAGGGAGCTTCACCAACAAGTCACATACTTGTTAATCTTTATAATCGATGATTCATTCAAGGAACATAATAACATTTATTCAATAACTCATAAACATAGACGTAATACAGTCATCTTTATGATTGCCTCTAGGGCATATCACCAACAGTCTCCCACTTGCACTAGAGTCAATCATATAGGTATCTAATACCCATAGCTCTTGTGTACGCCTCATGCTTAGGTTGTGGGAGAGGCTTTGTCAACAGATCTGCAATATTCAAATCCGTGTGTACTTTGCATATCTTCACAGCACCTCTTTCAACGATCTCACGAATAATGTGATATCGTTAAAGTATGTGTTTGGACTTTTGATGTGATCTAGGCTTCTTAGCTTGTGCAATGGTTCCATTATTAGCACAATAGAGATCCATTGAACTAGATGCACTCAAAACCACACCCGGTTCATTATTGAACTTCCTAATCCATACAGCCTCCTTTGTAGCTTCAGAAGAAGCAATGTACTCAGCCTCTGTTGTAGAATCAGCAACCGTTCCTTGCTTGAAACTTTTGCAGCTCACTGCTCCTCCATTAAGACAAAACACAAACCAGACTGCGATCTAAAATCATCCTTTTCGGTTTGGAAGCTAGCATCGATGTAACCATTTATGACCAGCTCTTCCTCAACCCCATAAACAAGGAATGCATCCTTAGTCCTTCTTAAGTACTATAAGATATTCTTGATTGCTATCCAGTGACCTTCACCTGGATCTGATTGATATCTGCTCGTAACACTTAGAGCATACGACACATCTAGTCGCGTACAAAGCATGGCATACATGATAGATCCTATAGCTGGAGCACATAGGATTCTACTCATTTTGTCTCGCTCATCAGTGGTCGAAGGACACTAACTCTTGCTAAGATTAATTCCATGTGACATGGGCAAGAAACATTTCTTGGAATCTTGCAAGTTGAACTATTTCAACACCTTGTCAATGTACATACCTTGGCTTAATCCAATTAGCCTCTTAGATCTATCTCTATAGATATATGTTGCATCTCCAAAATCTTTCATTGAGAAATTATTTCTTAATGAAGTTTTAACAGATTCAAGCATTGGAATATCATTTCCGACTAGTAGTATGTCATCCACATACAATATCAGATACACAAGTTTGCTCCTACTAACCTTCTTGTAAACACAAGGTTATTCTTCATTCTTGATGAAGTCAAACCCTTTGACTACTTCATCAAAACGAATGTTCCAACTCCGAGATGCTTGCTTTAATCCATAGATGGATTTCTTAAGCTTGCATACTTTTCTAGCTTCCTTTGGATCGACAAAACCCTCAGGCTGTGTCATGTACACATCCTCACTTAGGTTTTCATTTAGGAAAGCCGTTTTGACATCTATTTGCCATATCTCATAATCGAAATATGTAACAATAGCTAAAATGATCTGGATAGACTTAAGCATAGCAACAGGTGAGAAGGTTTCATCATAATCAGCACCTTAAATTTGCTTGAAACTCTTCGCAACCAGTCGTGCCTTATGAATGTGAATATTTCCATCTATATCTATCTTTTTCTTAAAAATCCACTTGCACTCAATGGTTTTAACACCATCATGTGCATCAACCAAGTTCCAAACTTAATTATCATGCATGGATTTTATCTCGGATCTCATGGCTTCAAGCCATGACTCAAAGTCTAGGTCCACCATCACTTCCTCGTAAGTCTTAGACTCATCATTATTCAATAATAAAATATCATGCCCATACCTTATAGGCATTTGACGTGACATTTTAGATCTACGTGGGATTGATGTCTTATCTACAGGTTCAACAACATTTTGTTCATCCTGTAGAGGTTCAGTAGGAGTTGAAATATTTTTAGATGTTTCCCGAATTTCTTTGATTTGCACATTGCTCCCACTGACTCCTTTAGAAAGAAACTATTTCTCTAAGAAGACACTATTTCGGACAACAAACACTTTGTTATCATCCTGCTTAAAAAAGTAATATCCTTTAGTTTCCTTAGGATACCCCCACAAAGAAACACTTATCAAACTTGGGTGTGAGCTTATCAGACGTCAAACGTTTTACATAAGCCTCACAACCCCATATCCTGAGAAAAGATAATCTAGGATTCTTCTTGATCTGTATCTCATATGGTGTCATTTCTACAGTTTTTGATGGAACGCTATTTAAATTGAAAGATGTTTCTAGAGCGTATCCCCATAATTGCAATGGAAGATCATACTGGATTGGCTCATCATTGACCGAACCATGTCTAACAATGTTCGGTTCCGTCGTTCAGACACCCCATTCCATTGAGGCGTTTCCAGCGGAGTAAGTTGTGGAACAATTCCACATTTCTTTAGATGATCACCAAACTTATGGCTCAAATATTCACCTCCACGATCAGATCGTAGATATTTAATTGTTTTGCAAGGTTGATTCTGTACTTCATTCTAAAATTCCTTGAACTTTTCAAATGATTCAGACTTATGCCTTATTAAGTAGATGTAACCATATCTACTAAAGTCATTAGTAAAAGTTATGAAGTACTGAAAACCACCTCTAGCCGAAATGCTCATTGGTCCACATACATCCGTATGTACAAGGGCCAATAAGTCACTTGCCCTCTCACCTCTGGTCGTGAAAGGTGCTTTTGTCATCTTGCCAAGTAAACAAGATTCACATGTTTGAAATGATTCAAAATCAAATGAGTTTAGAAAACCATCTTTATGGAGCTTCATCATGTGTTTCTCATTTATATGACCAAGACAACAATGTCAAATAAAAGTGGGATTCAAATCATTAGGTCGAAGTCTCTTAGCATTAATGTTATAGATAGGCTCACCCTCAAGATTCAAAATATACAATCTATTCACCAATGAAGCATAGCCATAAAGCATATCTTCAAAATAAATTGAACAACAATTGTTCTTTATTCTGAACTCATAACCTTCTGCTCCTAAACATGAAGCAGAAATAATGTTTTTTGCTTAAGGCAAGAACATAATAACAATTATTTAATTCCATAACTAATCCTAAGGGTAAAGCTAATGGTAAAGTGCCAATAGCTAATGCAATAACTCTTGCTCCATTGCCCACGCGAAGATCAACATCTCCTCTATCCAAACTTCTATTCCTTATCAGTCCTTGCATCGAATTGCAAATACGAGCAACAGATCCAATATCAAATACCCAAGAACATGTAGGAGAAGTGGCAAGATTAATTTATATAACATTTATACCTGAACTGGAAGTCTTACTTCCTTTCTTCTTTTTCGTCTCTGCCAAATACTTCTTGCAATTTCTCTTCCAATGCCCAGCCTCATGACAATGGTAACATTCTGTGTTAGGCTTAGGACCTAGCTTAATCTTCTTAAGCTTAGCCTTGAAAATCTCGATCTTATCTTGAGTCTTTCTTTTGCCTTTTCCCTTTCCCTTTGACTTACCCTTCTTCTTGAAGCTAGTAGTCTTTTGAACCATCGTCACATAATTAGAAGTTTTCTTGATGCTCTCCTCAGCACCCTTAAGCATGCCATGCAACTCGGATGTTGACTTCTCCATGCCATTCATATGAAAATTCAATATGACAGGCTCAAAGCTCGTAGGGAGCGATTGGAGAATCACATCAATAGCCAACTCTTGGCTAAGTAAAAAACCAAGCTTTTCTAAGCTCTCAATGAGACCAATCATTTTGATTATGAGGACTGACCAGGTTACCTTCTGTCAGCCTACAAGAAAATAATGCCTTAGAGGTGTTAAACCTCTCTGCCCTTGCTTGATACTGAAACATACCATTCAGACTCATAATCATATTGTAAGTATCCATGGTCTCATATTGCTTCTTAAGCTCAGAGTTCATGGTAGCAAGCATAAGGCAGTGTACATCGACTGTGTCAATGCAATACTTCTCATAAGAATTCTTTTCAGCACGAGGAGCATCAGCATTCAGTTCCTCGGGATAGGGACCCTCTAGAATATATTCCTTCTTTTCTTGTTTGAGAACAATTATCATATTTCGAAACCAGTCAATGAAATTTGTACCATTCAGTTTTTCTTTCTCAAGAATAGATCGCAAGTTAAAGGTAGGTGCAGAGGAAGTGTTAGGTGCCATGATCTACAACAGAAATATATGCAAAGATTTAGCACTATGTTTATGTAAGATCTTCTATTAAGCACTTTAATAAAAGATACTCCCACTATATATTCTAAATCATGTTTCCATCTAACATCATATAGTGAGACCAAGATCCTAATATCATTAAGTCCTAGTGAGCTTTGGCATCACTGCTAGAAACCTAGTGATTTAGGTAAGCAACCTATTGCTAATCATATCACATATGACTCTTGTATGTTGGTTGGCATCTCTATGCCTCGACAACCAACACCATACCCTAAGGCCCAAAACTATTTTGATAGCCTTGTCAAGTTAAACTAACACTATGCATGTGGGTGTCCGACACCCACCCCATCTTATTAAGATAATTAATGGTACCCTACTTTGGTAGACGTACCAATTAACGATCAAAATCGTAATAGGTGCAGTAATTGGAAAGGCGTCAAATTTACTTAATTTTTCTTGAGGGATACTACTCTATCATGTTAAAACATCTAATGATAAAACATAATCAAATAGCATAACAGGAATAAACACAAATATTCACAGATAATCAAATTAAACTGTGAAATAGTATGGCCCTCAACATGACGATCTCCATCACCATACTTCTTGTCCTCCGACCATCATGCTTGAAGTCTCTGACAGTATTCATCTACTAAGTAATTACTCCTAAAAGCTAGTAATGAATTACATAGGATAATACAAAGCATAACATGTCGACACACAGACCGTTATACAATAATATGTAGCTCGATGGCTATCTCACAGCATGACACGCAGCCATGAAAATCCATACATACATCACATACACAATGGGTCATACTATTCACATCAATTCCTTCAAAAACGAGTTATGCATAGAATCCAATTCTATCGGGTGACATAAACACATACTACCTATAACACGCGGTACGATTACCCAGCACGGTGATCCCGCTAGCCGGTTAGGGGGCAGGGTTCGAAGGAGCAGTGCCCCTCGCTGGTCGAGGGCAGCGCACACGGAAAATTTTTCCTGGTCATGAATCTTATTCACGTAACCGAGCCTTGGAAACCATCGGATTAATCATATTAACCATGTTCCGAACCAATCTGATCATTGCCTTGATACGACCACACACTGCGGCATACTCCGATGGCAGAATACTGACCGGTAGGAGTATTATGCAGTGTGGTCGTGAACAAGCGCAATAAACTATCTGGTCCTTTTAGCTCATACTTCCTCGTAAACCCATCTACTACCACCGAAAACCAATCGATCTTATCGACCAGTGCCTAGACCGTTCTATCGACATGAACCGATCTAGGTAACCAGATCCAACCAGTAATAGATCCAATATGCTACGGTCACATATCAAGTATATGCGACCGATCTAGATCAAAAACTACGCAGGATGGCTCTGATACCAATGAAGGGATACGGGTAGGCTACACTAGATGGCAATTCAAAATTTCTACCACGTAAACCAGGAAGCCAAGTAAGTAGAAGATCATAGATCCTTACCACTAGACGTGCAATGCAGCGGAAGAAGAGTTGGAGCAACGTGATCCAACGTAGAGCGCATCGATGAAGTGGTTGTAGTCGATCGTCCTTGGTACCCATCGTCTCCTCCAGCAACTAATCGTGTTCCTTGCCAAGCTCGTGGATCATCCTCAAGCACAACAGCAATCGCAGTAGCACCTCTACGGTATCCACATGTCCAGGTATAGAACACCGTACACCGGTGTGCTAGCACCAACTCTCATGGTAGGACTCTCTCGAGAAAATAGCGGCTAGGGTTTCGGTGGAGCAACTCACGTTGCGTGTATATCTCGTATATCTCACCCAATAGCCTCATGCACCTTTTTATATAGAGCCTATGATGGATTCTATCCGAACACGTTTGTTCCAACCCGTTAACTGTGTGACCCTGTAGGTTCATGCGTAATCGGTTGTGACTTGGAAACCCTTTCCGGCCACGAGTCATTAGTGGTTCCTAGCAGGACATAACGATTTTCGAATACACACAAATTATATCGGACAAACCTTAATGCAATATGATCTATGATCAAGTCCTTGTCACTAACAACCAACTTGTATCTCTATACGACTAGCTCATATTTAGTCTCAACCAGTTTGTAACTCCTTATGACCAGGTTTCGACTACTTAGTGATTATGCTCGACTAGTCTACGACCAACTCGTATCTCCATACAACTAGTCCGTATCTGATCAAACTAAACGACCTACTCGTGTATTCTCCCTTTGCCTCATGATATCTAGTTGAATTCCAGGTAAGATATTATGTCATCCATGGACTGTTCAATGCTTTCTCGACCAAGTGATGGATAACTTCATGTGGTCAACTCTTCGACCACTAATGACATGGCCATGTACTTTATTTATCTTACCACATCGAGGGGCCTAGAGATATCTCTCCTGTTATGTTAGGAGGGACAAATTCCATATCCGACTAGTCATATTCCTCCGCATGTTTCATAGCATACCCGAAAGCTACCTTCATAACTACCCAGTTACGAGTAGCGCCCCTAAGTGTACTATTACACACGTAGGAAACCATGCTGATCTCAAGTCTAAAGATTATACATCATCATTGCTTGCGGCCAACTGATGACACATGAAATCATAACAATCTCAACAGTATCTCAAGGTAGGTCAATCCAGCACCATGTTCTCTAACATGTGTTCACATTATTGATTTGATATCTCTATATCCATGACTGGTGAAACATGGTCATCAACAATACATGTGTTGGTCGATAAGTCACTAGTGTTCCAACCAGTGACATCCAACCAGGGATTCATTTAGAATGACATCATATAAGTTAGAGAGCTTCACCAACAAGTCACATACGTGTTAATCTTTATAACCAATGATTCATTCAAGGAACATAATAACATTTATACAATAACTCATAAACATAGACGTGATACAATCATCTCTATAATTGCCTCTAGGGCATATCACCAATAGTCGCGCGTACTGACTGTAGAACTGGTAAGCATCACCCTCATTATCGAACTTCATGCAGACCTGGGGCACCATATGGTCGGGGACGTCCTCATCCTGACATCCACAAAACACAGTAAACACAGTAACATACAACAGAAAACAAGTGAATGACTCTAGATAGGATAGTAAATATCGAAAAAGGAGGATGAGGGACATAGGATGACACGGTCGAAACGGCAAGGAGGCTTACCGCTGACGAGATCAAAAGTGGAGGCAGCGTTCGGCTTTGAGGAAGAAAAGGGCGGCGACGTTCTGGTGATCCTTCAGGGATGACAACGGGAGCACTGCGTAGAACGTCTCGAGTCGAGTTCAACGGTGAAAAAGATGTGGTCGAAGAAGCTTCGGCAGCAATGAACTCTGGTGAGGAAGGCTTGCTATGGCGCATGGCCTGTTGACGAAATCCGACGTGACGAAGGCGATTCCGGTGGTGGAACTTCGGGGCTTCGGGAGAGAAGGTTGAGGCGCAGATTATGACGCGAGTGGCCGCTCTTATATAGGGCCAAAACGGGAGAATCTGGGTTGAAGCCAGCGGTGAGTGCGTGCACGAGAAGGACATAGAATCAGCATCATGACAAAGAACACGTGCGGCTCGGCTGACCTGGCGGGGCCACACGACAGTGAAAGAAAATAAAAGGGAGAAGGTGACTAGGCTGCAACATGGGAAGAAGAAAAGAAAGTGGCCCGGCTCACGGGCGTAAAGGACTGGGCTGAAAGAAAAGAAAACGGCCCGAAAGAAAATAATTCAGCCCAAAAAGAGGAAATCCAGATTTAACTGATTTCCGAATTTCAGAAATTGAATTAAAGAGAATCGAGCTCAAAGAAATAGCAAATAAACTCCAAAAATTCCTCAAAAATTCTAGAAAATTATCTGGAACTCAAGGAACCCAAATAGAACAACTTTTAATTTAATTGAAGTAAAGATCATTCATATTAAATTGTTTTGATTTTTGAAAATTCAAATTAAGCTTTGACTTAAACAAGGAAATTCAAATGGTTACTTTTGTTTTTAAAAGCTTCAAAAACACTCCAAAATTTTGGATATTACAAGGGGGGCAAATCTTACGATCGGCTACGTGGGGAGCACGTTTAGTGGGATGCATGGGATCGCCCCCTTTTTTATTGCTTCACACCATAGGAGGACACGCGGGAGCTTTTTTTTTTGTTCGAACGAACGGGAATCGAGTGGTCATATCGATAAGTTTGTCTTACATTAAGACTCATTTTGGTGTGAAGTAAAACTAGTCAATAGGTTCAGTAATTAGATACACATCCAAGACAGTAAAAATTCACGTACTTACAGTAATTCAGCTGGGAAAAAATGTAAACCTCATTGGACAAAATAAACAGGCGAGAGGACAGTAAACAATAAGTGAGTCGGCAATAAAATTAGCTGTGTAGTTTTGTTACAACTGTTCCAATGCACCCCCCCCCCTACCCCAGGGAGTAGCTTTACTGTCAACTATAGTCTGACCCGCGGCGTACCGATGATTCTTTGGTTTTATCGCCGATTCTGGTTGTAACAGTCCTTTTACTGTCGATTTAGGTGACATGTGATCTTTGTTTTACTGTCGATTTTACTGATATTCGCTTTGATATTTGGGTTTTATTGTCATATTGGGTGACACCGAGACTTTTACTACCGATCCTCACGCGCACGCAGGTTTTACTACCGATCTCGAGCGGGATTACTGCCATTTTGTTATGCACGTGAGGGTTTATTGCCGTTTTGGATGTGCTTGTGAGGGTTTTACTATCAATCTCAAGCAGGAAGCGGGGCATTGGCTAATCGCGCGTAGCGCGAGGCAAGTGTAGGCTACTAGGCCACGCGCAACATGGCCCAGGCTGCGGCCTACACGCAGAATAGCTATTCAACGCGCGGGCACTGAATAGTGTGTGCATATATATAGGACGCCCGTTTCGTACTCCTGGGAGTATGTACTCCCACTTCCAATATACAACTTAAACACACATATTATACTTATTTATCATTTCCAGTATACTTAAATATCGATTATAAGATACTCCAGCGTGACTTGATTGAAAAATTTTCATTGGAGCCATTTATTTTTTATATATACCCTTTTTCATATATAAAAGAAGCATATCACTGATTTTGGTATAAAAAAGTGCATTTTCATGAATTTTTTTATGGAACTCACTTTGGAGTATCTTATAATCATAATTGGAGTATACTCAAATTGATAAAGAGGTATCATCATACGATTTAAGTGGTATATGAGAAATGAAGTGGGAGTACCATACCATTTTCATATATATATATATATATATATATATATATATATATATATATATATATATATATATATATATATATCCCCTGTATATCTCATAATTTTTAGAATGTTGAAAACTTTGGTTTGATCAATTCACACTTTCACCGGATACACCGCCCACAACCACAAGAAATACCTATAAAATTACACATATTAATTTAGTAGTATGTGTCATTCGCTATGCAAATTCCTAAACATTGAACTTGCCCCTATATCCAATTCCTCGCTCCGCCCCTTGGATTGATCATCCAACATTATGGTCCCTAGCTGCAACCAGCTGGTGTTACGTTGACAACCTGACTGTTTGACTGATAAACAAAGTTCAGCTTCTACATTAGCAGTGTTTTGTTTTAAAGAAAGTGCTCATGCTGTCATGCATGCATACTCGTTCATAAAACATGCATGTACTTACGTTTGATCAGTTGCACACATAAGTGTAGTCGTGTACAGCAAAGAAACATCCTTATTGCTGTATATCCGTCGAATGAGTTTTTGGCGCAAATCATTCCAGTTTCTGACCTTGCGATTTTCTTAGAGATTCGTGTTCTAGCCCGTGAGGTCGTCTTCTCCGGCAACGAGTTAGGGCTGGGATCGCTGGATTATGGCTTGGGTTTACCGGGTTAGGGTTTTGGGTTCACCGGATCTGAATTTAGAGGGAGGCTGGGGTGGCGGAGGACCGACAGCGGGGCGGCGATGACATGGTCGGCTGTCGGTTGGAGAAGGGTGGGGCGATAAGAATCGACCAACATTAGGAGGCGGAGGGTGGCAGTGGCAGATCTGGGGCGATAGCTGCTACCTGCTGGAGTCGTCGGGGAAGAAGGGTAGGGTGGGGGAGGAGGAGGAGGCATGACCGCACCAGGGGAGGAGATGGCGAAGGCTGTGGTGTAGCCGGTGCTGCGCCAGCAGCAGCGCGAGCAGGAGTAAGGGCCGGCGCCCATAACTGGAAGGAGAGAACCATGGAGAGTGGTCGGAGAGGGAAGGGGGATTTGAGATCTGGATGGTTGGATGTTGGCCGTTGGATCTCCATCCGAGGGCCCAAAATTCGAATGATTTTATTTTTAGAAATCCGCATGATATATAGACAACCCCTTTCTGCAAACCAAACTTTATTGGAACTTAGTACCGGCACACAAGCTAGCACCGGCCCTTACAACAAATACATGCGGGAGAATACAGTCATAGAGAAGCAAACCGAGTCCAAATCAGATACAAAGTTACAAACAGCACGACGTCCATGCATGCGAACTAGCAGGCAAACCATGCATAGAAGTGAAACGAGAAGGCGTCCCTACGACGTGCGCCCGTGCATGCACGGCATGCAAGAGCTACACGCTGATCGATCGAGCAAGTCGATCGGTACGTGGACGCTTAGCACTTGAAGCCGGTGGGAGCGGTCTTCCCGCAGTAGTTGAGGATGAGGCTGAGGTCGATGGGGAGGTTGAGCGGGATGCCAAGGACGTTGGCCTTGATGGCGGTGCAGAGGCAGACGGCGGCCTCGAGGTCGACGAGCCCCTGGAGGAGGGAGCAGCACGGCTGCGCCGGGGGCGCTCCCACCTTGGCCTTGATCAGGCCCAGCACGTTGGCGCACACGCCGAGCTTGAGCGCGTTGCGGGGGCACTTTCCGGACGACGACGGCGTGGGCGTGGGCGTGACCGGCGTCGGGCAGTAGGTGTCGCATGCGCTGGCCAGCCCCAGCACGACGAGGTTGACGGCGAGGAAGAGGACGAACGCCTTGGACGCCATTGCTCACAAGTAGCGAGTAGTTAATCAGCTAGGTTCTTAAGAGCTCTTAAGTAGCTAATTAACCTGCTCGTGATGATTTGATCACGCTGTTAGTGGGGGTTACTTATAGTCGAACCCCGGGATTAATTAGTCGACACCGTTAGTGCTCATGTGAACTCTGCGATAATGTCAGCGTGATTAGGAGGCCGATCTCGATTGGCTACCTCGTAGAACAAATTAACACCCGTGCGGATCGTTCATCGAATATTGTTTAGTTGTAGGAGTGTATGGTATGGGTGATTCCGCAAGTGACCAAGATTGCTGCAATGGCAGGGCGCATATTGACGTTTGTTGCCATCTGATGATTGGGCGTTATTTTAGCTTGGGATCTTGGCTTATTGGACGTTGTTTCGCGCGGTGTAGCGTGCGCGAGTGGTGTAGAGGGCCATTATTAGTGTTAGAAAAATAGAGACAAAAGACACACGAATTTTTACATGAAAAACTCTTGCGGGGAAAAATCACAGGCGTCAACCGGCGATGATCACTATATGAGGAGTGTTTACAAAACGCAAGGGGATTACAATGAGATGTCAACTCTCCCCATACGGCTTACAAGAGGTATATAAAGGGGGTAAAAGGACTTAGAGTCTTAGTAAAAAACTAATCCGCTAATATAGCAACTGATCTGCTAATAAGGCATGTTTGGATTCGACCATATTAGAAATTCGGATCACATATGGATTACATATATCAACAATCTCCACCTCGAGACGAATTTCCTCTTGCAGCATAATAAAGAATCATCAATCACCAAATAACTCCCCAATAAGATAAAAATCATCATGCACCAGACTAAACTGTAACACCAACTAAACTTGAGCAAAGCTCAAACTTAGTAACAGAAACTGGCTTTGTCATCATATCAGCTGGATTATCATGAATACTTATCTTGCACACCTTGACATCACCTTGAGCAATAATACCTTGAATAAAGTGATATCTCACATCAATGTATTTTATTCTCTCATGGAACACATGATCCTTTGTAAGACATATAGCACTCTGACTATCACAAAATATAGTAGTACAAGAATTATCTCCACAAAGCTCAGTGTATAAACCTCTCAACCAAATAACTTCTTTACAGGCTTCAGAAATAGACATATATTCGGCTTTAGTGGTAGATAAGGCAATAATAGCTTGCAAAATTGCCTTCCAACTAACAACACAACCAACAATGGTGAAAACATAACCAGTGAGAGACCTCTTGTCCAAATCACCAGCATAATCAGAATCAACATAACCAACAAGTTCATCTCTAGAATTCTCAAACTGCAAACAAGCATTAGAAGTGCCACGCAAATATCTGAAAATTCACTGAACTGCTTTCCAATGCTCTTTTTTAGGATTAGCCATGTATGTACTAACAACACTCAGTGCATGAGATAAATCAGGACGAGAACAAACCATAGCATACATAAAAGAACCAACTGCACTGGAATATAAAACTCTAGATATGTACTCAATATCATAATCTGACTCAAGACATAAGGCTGAAGATAATCTGAAATACGAAGCTAATGGAGTACTCACTGGTTTTGCATCATGTATATTAAAACGACGAAGGACGTTCTCAATATAACCTTGTTGACTAAGGTATAATTTGCTAGATTGTCTCTCTCTAATAATCTCCATTCCAAGAATTTTTTTTGCTACACCTAAGTCCTTCATCTCAAATTCATTTCTCAATTGTGCTTTCAGTTTTGCTATTTCTGACTTATCTTTTGCAGCAATCAACATATCATCAACATAGAGAAGCAAATAAATAGCTGAATCATTAATAGTCTTTAAATAAACACAGCTATCATAATCAGGCTGCTTAAAATCATGAGAGAGCATAAAGGAGTCAAATCTCTTGTACCATTGTCTAGGAGATTGCTTCAAACCATAAAGAGATTTCTTTAATCTACAAATAAGGTGTTCTTTTCCAGAAATAACAAAACCCTCAGGTTGGTCCATATAAATGTCTTCTTCCAACTCCCCATGTAAGAATGTAGTTTTAACATCTAATTGCTCAAATTCATAATCATGCATAGCAACAATACTGAGTAAAGTGCGAATAGAACTATGTTTCACAACTGGGGAAAAGACATCATTAAAATCAATACCTGGAATCTGACTATAACCTTTAGCAACCAACCTTGTTTTATACCTTGTTAGTTCAGTAGAAGAAATACATTTCTTTCTTTTAAAAATCCACTTGCAACAAACAGGCTTCTTCTCTTTTGACAATTTCACTAATTCCCAAGTGTCATTCTTTTCAAGTGACTCCATCTCATCATGTATAGCAGTTATCCACTTATTACAATCAGTGGAGTTAATAGCCTCAGAGTATGATGAAGATTCTGTATTACCTTCAATTTCTTCTGCTACACTCAAAGCATAAGCAACAATATTAGCTTCTTCAATCAACCTCTTGGGTGGATTAATCTCCCTCCTAGGCCTGTCAACTGCAATAAACCGTTGTGGTGGCTGCTCAACAATAGGAGGATCCTCAACAATAGGTGCATCATGAACAACAATATTTTTCTTATCTGATGTGTTATCTGAACCAACAAAGTGATCCACCTGAACACTTGAATTCTGCTCACTCTCAACAGGAACATTAGTAGGCAGTCTATCATGAAGCATAGCAGATTCATTAAAGGCAATATTTCTGCTAATCACAACCTTTTTTGTTTCAAGATTCCACAATTTATATCCTTTAACACCAGATTTATAACCAAGAAAGATACACTTAACAACTCTAGGCTCCAATTTTCCATTATCAACATGAGCATAAGCAGTACAACCAAAAACTCTCAATCCTAAATAATTTGCTGGGGAACCAGACCATACCTCAACCGGAGTCTTCTTTTCAATTGCAATAGAGGGTGACTAAGTAATAAGGTAGCAAGCAGTGGAAGGGGCTTCAGCCCAAAAACGCTTATGTAGACCTGCATTTGACAACATGCAATGGGCCTTGAAAATGATGGTCCTGTTCATACGCTCAGCTACACCGTTTTGTTAAGGAGTATGGGAAACGATGTAGTGGCTAACAATGCCTTCAGTCTTACAATATGATTCAAATTCATTATAACATAATTCCATCCCATTATCAGTGCGAAGTTTCTTTACCTTCTTTTCAGTTTGCCTTTCAACCATAGTTTTTCACTCTTTAAATGCTGAAAATGCTTCTGATTTATGCTTCAATAAATAAGGCTACACTCTTCTAAAGTTATCATCAATAATTGTGTAATACCTCGTTTAACTAAATAAGAAAAAGAGGAAATAGAAGATGTAATTAGGGTCGAACTTTAGGATTTAGAAGGGTAATTAGAATCTAGGTTGAAGGCCCAAGTCGTGTTTTGGCCCAAGAGGGGTTGGTCGGAGTGGAGCTAGGGGCGGCATCCCCCAAAACCCTAGCCTTTTTTCCCCTGCCCTCCCCTGTGCAGCCGCCTCCCCCATTCCCTGCCTTCACTGCCGCCGCCTACAGATTCCTCACTGGCTCCCCTGGCCTCCTCCTCACCGTCTCTGGCCCCGGCTGCGGCCACGGCCTCATAGGCCTCTCCTACACCACCACCATCGCCAACATCCCTCGCCTCGTCTTCCAGGCCCTCGCCGCCGCCGTCTTCGGCCGCCCCAGCGGTTGCTACCTCGACCTCCCGTTTGACGTTCTCCACCAAACCCTCACCGAATCCGAGTCAGTCGACCTCGTAGCTACAGCCGCGACCGATTCCGCTGTGTCCAATTCTTCCCCACCGAAGCACAAGACCCTAGACGTGGGCATCGAGCAGGCAGTGGAGCTGCTCTAGCGTGCCGAGCGGCCTTTGATTGTGGTTGGGAAGGGCGTGGCGTACACGAGCGCGGAGGAGGCGGAGAGTAAGGCGGCCGAGGCGGAGAGGGCAGCGAAGGCACCGGCGGAGTAGTGGCTAGAGAGCTCGGTGGTGACGGAGGAGCAAGGGCCAGGGCGCGGCAGCCATCGCGGGAGGAGCAGGCCGACGCCGCGATGCAGGAGGACGTCGGCTCTCCAGTTCATTCGACTTCCAATCGGATGGAGTGCTGTTGTATTGGTTTCCGGTGCTTTGTACCCTTCTCGGGTGTTCTTGAGCAAATCATTCAGTTAATTGCTTGGATGTGCTGGCATTATTTAGCTTATTGTTGCTTCTACCCACCTGAGCCATAGGGTTGCATCAAGGTTATATGCCATAGGGTTTTGTGTTTGAGGCTTCTGATAATCTATTTTTTCCATGTTGTAGATCTTATCTGTATTCTTACGTCAGAAGGATGGACAAGGATGTTTCATCCAATGGGGGAAGTTTTGATTTCTGCAGTATTGATGGTTTGTGCAACTATTTTCTTATATTTAGATTCCTAATTAGAGGATCACATTTCCTAGAGTTATGTGGGATTCGTTCTTAGCTTTCCGTAGACTCTAAGATCACTCAATTCCGAGTTGCAGTTTAAAAGTTATGAATGTTTTAGTACTGCTATCTAGAATAGATTTCGGTTTAGCACGTTGTCTAGCTTGAGTAGATCAAGTGTTTAAACTTAGATTATGAGAAAACGTTATAGAGTGCTGCGAGTAATATCTTGTTAAGCATGTTTGATTGATGCTTAGTATCAGTCTTGGTTACCAGGTGGTGGTGAACCCCGGTGATAGCGTGTTCCGCCTTTTTGTCTTCTGTCTCACGGTGGAGGCAAGTGCAGATAGTAATAATGAGTTGCTTTATTTCATAATGGTTGAATACCATGGTTTAATGATGAAGCTTTAAGTTTGATAATGTTGATGAGCATTACTTTTCATGATGAGTTGATATCGTGATTTCAATTTTTGCATCATGGCATACATGTCTGTACCTTGGTCTACATGGTAGCCAAGGGTTGTTCCTTGAGATCCTCGTCATGCAGTGGACGAGCATAGATCCTTGTCATGCATTGGACGGGCCTTGGTCCCCGCACTCGTGGAGTGTGGGCTTTGGATCCCTGTGCCTAGAGGGCACAGGCCTTGAGTATGTATCGACGGATACACTACTCGGCATTACCGGTAATTACAAGAAGTTGAAGAATGTGCATTCATGACATGTTCATTGCATTTCTGCATAAGAGATGGATTTGTGGTATATAATGCTGTTGTTCATGATGGGATTGTTTACTCCCTTTGGCTGATTATGATGCCATGTTATTTATTGCTATTGCACTTTGCTGAGTCGTGGACTCACATTTGCTGTGTTGTGCTTTCTAGGTACCTCTCAAGGCAGCGACATGCATAGAAGGGGTAGACATGGTGCACGTCATATAAACACAACCCACATTGAATAAACTAGTCCAATTATCCACAATTCATATTCTTGATAATTACTTTAGATTCAGTTTTGTGACCATCCTTCGTGGTGGATGTTTTGACTATGATCAGGGATGATACAATTATGTTCTTATTTATTCGTTGATTGAGTTCATTTAATTCTAGTTGATGGATTAGAATGGTTGTTTGGATTACTCTATCATCCTCGTAGAAATGCTGATCATTGATGCGTTAGAAGTATCTATTTGATCATTAGATGTTTGAGCATAGCGATGTTGGATTGCTTTAGATTGGTTGTTAAAGAGAAGGCTTCATGATTTGATTTTTATTCAATTGATGGATGATATGCTTCTATTGAGTAATTCAGATTGTGCTAGTGTTGAGTATTAGCTTTATGTCATTCATGAATGAATGTTTGGTTGAACAAAATGTTTATTAAGATGTTGAGATAAGTTGGTTCAGTAGAGTTTTTGGTAGCATCCTAGGCTCTATGTTGGGCTGGAGTATTACATAGTTGATGGTTTAAAATTGTTCGGACATATTTATAGTATTGTTCGTCCTGATTGAAGTGTTATAAACTGAAATTTAGTGCTTAAATCCTTGCTGAAACTGATGTTTGTTAAGACATCAGAATTGTTGTGTGATAAAGTTTAGCTATTACTAGTTGTTGATTTGTTGAGAAAATTTTATAGAGTCGATTGATGTTAATAGTTTAGGTTGCATCTTGGCTTTCGTATAGCTAGGGTGTTACAGTTGGTATCAAAGCGGGCTTTAGGTCCGTGGTAGTTGAAATATTAAATTGACACATTGTGCACAATAAGATGGGAATGGTTCAAGAATTGCATTTACGTTTTCGTTATGTCGCTTTGAGCATTGCTGTTATGAATTGATTATGAAGGCTTATGATATGCCTATATGATTATTATGGTAATGATAGTAGATGATGAGAGGTTCAGTTTGTGGTTGTAGCCCTGGGTTGCCAGGTGGCACCACCATTCGGGCCATGAGTTTCTTTGGGAAAATTATTGTCTTCTTTAAGTTTGGAATGGTTATTCTTGTTTAGATGCAGTGGATGGGTTTTCTTGGATTAGTGGTTCATTGCAGTTGGGAGGAGTTCATCGGTCTTTGTTGGTTTTCTTAAAGTAAACATTTGTTCTCCCGAATGCCGAGTTGTTTTGCTGCTTATAAACGTAATTGATTTATGAGATTGACCTTTTATTTGGAAGTTCTATCCTTCTTGTTGGGAAGCATGACTCGTTTAATTGCTTGGTACTTTGGTTATTGGAAGCTTTAATTTGCATGTTCTTAAACGTGAGGAAGATTTGGCCCCAATGTAATCTTTTCAGAGTACTTTGAGTATGAAGCTTAATGCTTCCCTTTCGTGAGAGAAAGCGTCAAAGTTCTTTTTTTTTGCTTTGTCCTGCCTTGGTTAAGGCAGAGCAATTGTTGTCTTTCCGACTGATGAGCTATCATTGCTACCTTTGTTGTCTCTCCGACTGATGAGCAAGCATCATATTCAGTGTAACTAGGATTAGTCTACTACCTGGTCGTAGGCACCCCCTATAATAGCCAGTTTATATTAATAAAGAGCGGTCACATTCTCTCCCAAGAAATCTGTGTTATTTTCCTCTATTTTATTTCGTAAGATCGACGACTCGATCGTCGACAACTGGCGCCGTCCATGGGGAAGAAGGCGTAGATTTCCTGAAGAAATTCTTCGCTCATCAAATCCTCGTTCACTCCTCGTAATCGCTCATGCGACTATGGCAGGAGTTTGCGACGAGGAGAATTGGTTCGACCTGACGGACTACTCCAACCTCGATATGGATGGATGCATCTGTACCATGCAAGAAAATGGGATGTCATCATTCTCCTCCTCCGCCGGCTCGCATGTCGCGGACATCAGCGAAATCAACCAAATGGATGAGGATACACCACTACGACAAGTGAAGCTTTCAGAGGAACCAGCCATTTCGACCAGCTTGGAATATCCAAGGACCTCTCCAGGCCCGGTCCTTTCGACTAGCGAAAAAGGTGACGAAAGTTCAGCACCGCAACTCGAGGATCAGTGTACTCTCAATGAAATCATGGCTGAAAGGTACTCACCAACGGCTTCTGATGATTCCAGGAGCCAACCGACATCTGGTAACGATGTCGATGAAACTCCCATTGGTCGTGGGCCAAGTGGGAATGATAAGACTCAGCATACAATCGGTAATCCGCCGGATCAGGCTGAAACCACCACAAAAACCTCAGGAGGTGCTAATCTCCGACCGCTCTCTATCGTGGAAGCTCCGCGTAGAAGCATTGGAAGGCTCTCCATTAGTTACGATGGAAGTTCGTCGGAAGATCGCTATTGGAGGAATGAGGTCAATGCGATCAGAGATACAGATCAAAATGCCATGTACAGTCCTGCACAATTTGCCACGCCACCACGTGTTGGTGGAAATGATATGGGCCATCAAGCACCAAATGCCAGATGTAACAGAACTAATAGACGTCCATCAGTTAATTCGCCTAGTTCTGCCCCACTTAGAGTAACTGATCGGACAGAACTAACCAGAAGGTCGGAGGAAAGTTCAGATCTTCGAACACCTACTGCTGGCATGAATCCTTCGAGAACTTTGGTAACAATACAAAATCTGCAACGTGTTCAGAATATTTTGAATAACTCTAACCCTGCTCTAGCAGAGACCCCAAGTTTTGTACAACTTGTAGGTTAGGTATCAGAAATTCTCTAGCGGACCATGCAACGAACGGAAGCATACCGGGAACAAAGAAATTCACAAAGTCAAACCATGACTTCATCCCAACGTTCCTCCCTCAGTAAAGGACAACATGATCGGATTGGAAGTCAATCGATACCAAGAACGCCTCGACGATTCCGACCAAGAAGTCATGAGGGACGAAGGCAATTTCAAGTAGCCGCTCCTTCACCTCATCGAGAAGAGAGATCGCTTGGTCCTGATGATCTCTGACATCATCTAAACCAAGCAAGCAGTTAGAGGCGGCATACCAACGTCCACGACCAAATCGGGACACCAGAGCTTCGGCATTCTAATTTTAGAAACCGATTACAATCTGGCACCTTTCCAAAGAAGACGCCATGAATTAGTTAGATATTGTTGAGCTTTCTCTGTAGGGCTCCAGGCTGTACGTTGGCCAAACAGGTTCCGACCGACCAACATGGGTAAGTTCAATGGGACTCAGAACCCATTAGAATTTCTCTAAATCTATACCACCGCCAACAGAGCAACTGGTGGTGATGAAAATGTGATGGCAAACTATCTACCCACAGTACTTCAAGGGTCTGCCCGGTCGTGGTTACTTAACCTACCGGTCGGATCGATCTACACTTAGGAGCAACTTTGCGACCTCCTGATTGTGAATTTCCAAGGCACATACAACTGCCCTAGAAAGGAAGATGATCTTTACCGAATCCAGTAAGGATTCAATGAGACTCTCCGTCAGTACATCAAAAGATCTAGCCAAGTTCATAATTCAATACCGAGATCGCGAGAATCTTACATCATCCAAGCTTTCAAAGCAGGTCTAAGGAATCAGCGGTTTACGGAGGACATCGCAATGCATCCTCCAAAAATGATTGTCAAGCTTTTCGACATGGCCGACAAATATCTGTTAGCTAAGCGAAGCGTCAGATAGTCTTGAGGCCATTGATCGGAAGGATAAAATTTCAACTGGCTTGGATAAACCAAAGAAGAAGCATAAGAAGGCTCTCAAGAAAAAGAAAAACCATGAGACCGATGATAAGAAAGTCCTTGCGGTTCCTGAGAAATTTACTAAGGATAAGAAAGATTATACCGGTCGTGGAAGCGAAAGCTCAAAATAAGAAGGATACAAGAAGAACAAGAAGTGGTGTCCACTTCACGTGACGAGGGCATGACTTGCGCACCTGCCGAGTCTGGCAAAAGAAGCTAAAAGATTACTATGCAGGTAAAGGTCTACTCCCCTCGATACAGGAACTCGGGGAAACAAGCTCTAAGAAGGACAAGGATGGCGACGAAGAAATGAAGTACCAGGAGCCTCAACATACGGTCAACATGATCTTTGGTGGGTCTTCTTCATACAAATCAAGGCGTCATCTGAAGGCCATGGAGCGGGAGGTCAACCTTGTCGAGCCTCCAATCACCATCAAGCCATTTAGGTGGTCGGAAACTGTAATCTCCTTCAGAAAAGAAGATTGCCTCATCCCTTCGACTCGACCAGGTAGGTTCCCTATTGTCGTTGAACCTATTATTAATAACTGTAGGGTTAATCGAGTCCTAATAGATGTAGGTAGCTCTTTAAATATTTTATTTGCAGGAGCATTGGAAGAGATGCAAGTTCCCAAGTCAAAGGTGAAACCTGTGAAATATGCCTTCCATGGTATAGTTCCTGGTTCTACCGCCAAACCGATAGGACAGCTTTCCCTACCGGTTACGTTCGGAAGGCCCAACAACTTCCAAACAGAAAAGATTCCATTTGATATGGTAGATTTTGAATCCGCATATAATGGAATTCTTGGTCGTCTGACTTTAGCAAAATTCTTGATATCCATGCACTACGGTTATCAAAGTTTGAAAATGTCAGGACCAAAAGGCGTCATCACGGTTCGAGAAGATCAAAAAATGGCTTACGCATGTGATCGGAGATCCTTAGAGCTAGTCGATGAACTTCCGACCAGAGAAGCTAATCCACCTACTGTGCAGGTCAAGTACTCGAGGCTAAAGATGACACCAAAGACTTCCAACCAGACAAACGAGGTACCACTCGACAAGGGCACTTCTTCGGAAAGCACCAAGCTGCTTGGGTCAGGAAACCCTGACGCATCTACCCGAAAAGTACTGGTCGGGGGCAAGACTCAACCACAAATAGGAAGAGTCGCTCGTCTCCTTCCTCCGAGCAAATCAGGACGTAATCGCCTAGCAGGCGTCCGACATGCTCGGAGTCCCCAGGGAGGTGATCGAGCACAGGCTAGCTCTCCAACCTGACAAGAAATCGATCAAGCAGAAGCTATCGGAAGGAGGCAATCTAGTCGGAAATTGACAAGCTCCTCAAGGCTGGATTTATTCATGAAGTTGACCACCCTCAGTGGCTCTCCAATCCTGTAATGGTTAGGAAAAATAATGGGAACTGGTGAATATGTATTGACTTCACAGATCTTAATAGAACTTGTCCGAAGGATGACTTCCCCCTTCCACGCATTGACCAACTTGTAGACTCTACTTCCGGGTGTGAGTTATTAAGTTTTTTAGATGCGTATTCAGGGTACCACCAGATTAATATGAGTAAAGAAGATGAAGAGAAAACTTCTTTCATCGCCCCATATGGCACTTACTATTACGTTAAGATGTCATTTGGTCTCAAAAATACTGGTACAACTTTTCAAAGGTTGATGCAGAAAACTTTTAATCCAAAGATAGGTCACAATCTAGAAGCCTATGTTGATGATCTGGTCGTGAAGAGCATCAACGCTGGCGATCACATTCCCGACCTACAAGAAACCTTCAATAACTTGAGAAGGCATAACCTCAAGTTAAATCCGGAAAAGTGTGTGTTTGGAGTTTCCGCTGGAAAACTGCTTGGTTTCCTAGTTTCGGCTAGAGGTATCGAAGCAAATCCAGTAAAAATATCGGCCATCGACCAGCTGCGCCCTCCGACCACAAAGAAAGAAGTCCAAAAACTAACTGGCTGTATCGTAGTGCTAAGTCGTTTCATAGCATGGTTGGGTGAAAAAGGATTACCTTTCTTTAAGCTTCTCCGGAAACATGAAAGTTTCAAGTGGACTAAAGAGGCAAACGATGCCTTTGAAGAACTTAAGAAGTATCTTATGAGTACCCCGGTCTTAGTTTCTCCAAGATCGAGAGAAACATTGCTAATTTACGTGGCTGCAACGCCACAAACAGTTAGTGGTGTACTGGTCGTGGAGCGTGATAACATCCAACGACCAGTATATTACGTAAGCGAAGTCTTACATGGACCAAAGGAAAGATACTCACAGATACAAAAGTTGCTCTATGGTCTCCTTATGGCTTCAAAGAAACTAAGGCATTACTTTCAGGCCCACAAAGTGGTCATACCAACTGAGTATCCCCTTGGTCAAGTCCTTAAAAACAGAAAATCATCAGGACGAATAGCAAAATAAGCGGTTGAGATAGTGGTGTTCAACCTCCATTTCATCTCACGAACAGCGATCAAGTCCCAGAAAATAGCAAAATTCTTTACCGAATGGACAAACCCTGAACCCACTCAAGGGCCCGAATACGAACACCACGACGAGTGGACAATTTACTTTGACGGCTCCTTGATGCTCGAGGCCTCGGGGGGCTGGAGTTGTCTTGATATCCCCTACTAGCGAACACATCAAGTACGCCATCCAGTTAAATTTTCCTACTACAAACAATGTGGCAGAATATGAAGGTTTACTGGCAGGACTCCGACCAGCTCATTCGCTCGGGATTCGCAGATTACTAGTGAAAGGCGATTCTCAACTAGCAGTGAATCAAGTCGGGCAAGAGTATCAATGCTCAAATGCTAAGATGTCATCTTATCTGGCGGAAGTACGGAAACTCGAAAAGCACTTTTTTAGTTTTCAGATCCAACACATTCCTAGAAAGGAAACTTTCTGGCAGACCAGTTGGCACGAATGGCCTCCACTAGGTCGCCCGTCCCGCCCGGAGTTTTCCTCGAGCACCTCGATTCACCCTCGGTGGTCGAGCTTTCCGAGGACATATATGTTTCTCTACAGGTCGTACATACTGATCTTGAGAACATAGATGCTCCACAGGTCGTTAATGGTTGGCGCTGTCACGATCAAGGTAGAGATTGGATGACGTCGATCTACAATTATCTTCAGCATGACAAAATTCCAGAAGATGATGTAGAGGCTGATCGTATAGCACGAAAAGCCAAATCATATGCTCGATCAAAAGTACCTTGTATAAGCGAGGATCTCATGGAGTGTTGATGAGATGCATATCTCAAGCGGATGGTATTAAATTGCTAACGAAATTCATGAAGGAGTGCATGGAGCACATCATTCCTCTGAGAACATCGGTGGGTAAAGCCTTGAGCAAGGATACTATTAATAGCGCCCTTCATGATGCAAAAGAGCTCATGATGAAGTGCATACATTGTCAGTTTCATAGCCGACAAGTACATCAGCTGGCACAAGCTTTACAAACCATTCATCTTTCTTAGCCTTTTGCAACCTGGGGACTAGACATTCTAGGACCTTTACCAAGAGCACCCGGGGGCTTTGAATTCCTATTCATCATGATTGACACGTTCACAAAATGGATTGAAGCTGAGCCCGTTGTTAAAGCAACAACTGAGGCCGCTAAGAGATTTCTCACAAAAAAATATGATCACATGATTTGGTGTACCCAATCGTATAATCACAGATAACGATACCCAATTCTCAAGCGATAAATTCTAAGAATTCTACGAAGACCTTGGTATCAAGATATATTTTGCTTCTGTCGCTCATCCGCAGAGCAATGGAGTAGTTGAGCGAGCCAATGGTATCATCATGCAGGGGATCAAACGCCGAGTATTCGACCAGTTAATAAAACAGTCAGGAGTTTGGGTTCAAGAACTTCCTTCTGTATTATGAGCCGTTCGAACCACGACCAGTCGTGCGACCGGTGAAACGTCATTCTTTTTGGTTTCTGGTGCTGAAGCCATGCTTCCTCCAAAACTAAAACTTGGCTCTACTCGGACTGATTGTTTCAACGAAAACGATCAAAATGAACGACGACTTGACGACATCAATTTCCTTGAAGAACGACAAAACCAAGCCTTGATATGATCAACAGTCTACCAACAAGCCATACGAAGGTACCACAATCGTAAGGTGCAACCTCGCAGCCTCGCTGTAGGTGATCTGGTTCTTAGAAAAATTCAGAACTAAGTAAATCGCAACAAACTTTCTCCCAAGTGGGAAGGTCCTTACACTGTGGTCGAACCCACCCGACCAGGTTCAGTACGACTAGCCATGTCTGATGGGCGTGTTTTGTCTAATTCTTGGAACATTGATCAATTGCGTAAGTTCTTTGTTTAATTTCCTTACATTCTTTTCATTTTTATAAAGATTAGTCATTCCTTTATTTTTCCTTTCGACGAGTGATGTTGTTTATATATCTGTACCTATACTCTGGTCGTCTACTATTGTTGTTTAAACTGGTCGGAGAAGACAACCTCCTCTCCGATATGCTTTACAAGGATCTCTGTTACTCTTTAGCAATGACTTCTAAAGTCACACGCTGTATGGGTCCTAGTCGTGATCATTACATCAATGATTCCCACGCGCGACCATACTCTTTTCTCAAAGAAATATACGAGTAACTAGAGCATAACATAAATAACTTCATGTAGTGACTCATATACTTAAGATTATGGAGACTATATTTCTTCATTTCAAGATTCTGTTCTACTCTCGTTTGGCTACTGGTCGGGACACAGAAAGCCTCCTAGTCTATGTCTCTCCTTTTTCGCACGTGGTCCTGCCCACTGGAAGGAGCTTCCTAAAGATGGTTCTTTTCTTACGATCCTCGCTGCCAGTCGGACTTGAGCCTGAGCACGTTTCGTGAAGTGTTTTTCATATCTTCAGTTCTTACCAGTTCTTCCGACCGGTTTTTGGATACTACATATAAAAAAGATCACTTATCGTTTATTGCATACATTCTTGGATATTTTTCTTTTCTCATCAAAGCAAGTCTTTTCTCTTATGACCATATACTGTTTTGTTTGGTATTTTGATTATGACAAACAGATCTATAACTAGTCAAAATCATACACTAGTTTCGACCAAATTGGTTTTCTAGTATTACTACGATCAGTTTTATCATATAATCAGTATATGCCTTCAAACAATGGTTGAGGCCTTAGTTCTCCTTCTTAGCTTACTGCTTATTTAGTAAAGTCCTTCTACTATAAAGCAGTCGGAAGCTAGAGAATATATGAGAACTTCATAAGTCGACAGGATAAACAAAAGACTTGTTGATGACAGAAAGGTAAGGTTTATACATGTTATAGTTCTTATATTACAATTGTCTACTTCTCGAGATCTCTAGACTAATTGCTGCTTGACGGAGATCCGACCTCCATTTCTTCTGCAACCTTGTCTCTGAGAGGCCTTACTTCCTCGAGAAACTTGTTTGCATCTTCAGGCAAGCAGTTGAAGTCTTCTTCAACAACTTGGAGATTAATGGAGAGATCGGAAGCCTTCAGTTTTGCCAAAGCAAAACTAACTCCGCTGGCCACAGCTTCTTTCATCGTCTGGGCATAATTTTCTCGAGTAGTTTTGAGCAGAACCTTGAGATATTCTAGAAGTTGGCCCAAGTAGTCCATCTTCTCCGTTGGATTTCTTAAGGTAGGCAGACTTGATTCTGATCTTATATCAAAGATCATCTTGTTAAGTGCAAAGAGTTTTTCATCAAGTTTTTGCACAAGAGCTGCCTCCTTGTCTCACTCAAACTCTAGAGCTTGTTTAGATTTATTCAGTGCTTGATTTTTCTCTGCATGAGTAAAACAAGTGGTGAGTAAGCATGATTAGAAGAGATAATATACTGGTCAAGTTTACGACCGGTTACCTTCAATCTTCTTTTCAAAATTCCCAATGACTACCTTGTGCTTAGTCGTCATGTATACGATCGACAGATCCTTAGCTTGGCATTTTTCTTCAAGCTTGGTTATTCTGGCTTCTTTAGCCACAATCTCTTCTTTTATTTTCTCCAAATCTATAAAATATGGTAAGGGAGAATAATTAATTAACAGAAGAAGAACAAGCTAGCAAAGAAGAAGACAAGTTAAGAAGAAAGTCTTTACTTTTTAATTTGGAATGTTTTTCTCCAGATCCTTTATTCGCTGGGTTAGCCCTCTGACCACAGCAAAACTCTCGACCATGTGCTACACAAATAGCATTATTCTTTAAATTTTCTGATAAAATTTCAGAGGAAAAACTATGAAACTGGTCGTAGATACTTACCCGAATCACCACATCATTGTATTCGGTGAAAATTGTATCTGGACCCGTCTCGGCTTGACGGTCCGATATCTTTCCCCAAACCTCGTCAAACTCCTTATCCTCGATAAATGGAGCTCAACAATTCAATTGTCATATGACTATTTCGTTTGTACGTACCTGGTCGATTTTTTGGTCTTGACCTTGAAACGCACTGGATTAAATTCCGTAGCGCTCGTTTTCCTCTTCTTCTCAACCAATTTCACCGGTTCAACACCGGTAGGGCTGGTTGTATCCCTAACTTCCTCCAACATAAGGTCAGACGCAATATTCTCGACCAGCTGGTCAAGAATAGCGTTCCTGACCATTGGGTCGGAAGGAGTGGTTTCATCGACCTCCAGAGCAATTATTTCAGTAACAACTGTTAGGTTGTGAACGACCATTTTAGGGTCTACAACTTCTGCAGCTTTGTTTTGCGGGCCTTCCATCTTTTCCACCTAAGTTAAACATCAAATTTGATTAGGTGATGAAATTTTCCATTTAAATATGTATCCTCTGTTAAGTACTCTTTTACCTCGAGAAGATCATCTTCTTCCATGGCCACTAGGTAGGAATCGGTCGGAGCCACGGTAGGATTATGATCCTCACCAGAGTGTATAACATTCAGTCCGACCGCCTACATGTTAAGAGCAAACTTAGAAAGCAGATCGATATATGTATATATATATATATATATATATATATATATATATATATATATATATATATATATATATATATATATATATATATATATATATATATATATATATATATATATATATATATATATATATATATATATATATATATATATATATATATATATATATATATATATATATATATATATATATATATATATATATATATATATATATATATATATATATATATATATATATATATATATATATATATATATATATATATATATATATATATATATATATATATATATATATATATATATATATATATATATATATATATATATATATATATATATATATATATATATATATATATATATATATATATATATATATATATATATATATATATATATATATATATATATATATGTATATATATATATATATATATATATATATATATATATATATATATATATATATATATATATATATATATATATATATATATATATATATATATATATATGTATGTATGTATGTATGTATGTATGTATGTATGTGTGTGTGTGTGTGTGTGTGTGTGTGTGTGTGTGTGTGTGTGTGTGTGTGTGTGTGTGTAAGATGGAGAAATTAGTTATCTACCTTAAGTCTCCTCGACTTCTCTTCATCGAAATGATCGCGAGAATCTGGGAAAATGACCTTCTCGTCGGGGCTCCTCGCCGTAGATCATCTTGATCCGATCTCTGACCTCATCAGAAGAAAGGACTTCAAAAAAAAGAGACTTCAAGGTTATATGATAATCTACTAATGAGCTATACTGGTCGGAGCACTTTAAAAGACTTACCATCCCTTGAGTCCTTGATCCCTTCATCCTGACCAATGTACCAGAGTAGGAAATGGTCTCGAAGCCTCAGAGCACTAATTCGACGAATGGTAAAATCCGTCACCACGTGCCAGGAAGTCAAGCCCTTTCTCCTCAGGTCTTGAATAGCCTCCACACATCTTCCGACCATCCTTTTCTTCTCCACGGTTCCCCTCCACTTTATGTTCTCGTTCGCCCTATTTCCGGCGAAGTAGAGGCCGTCGTCTTTTGTGACCGTCATGTAAAACCAGTTCTTTTTCCATGACGACCACGAAGATTCCGAGTACATTGGGATGTACTCATTGGCCTTCCCATCGTGAAGGGGTAGCATGCATTCTCCAGGAGCCGCCATGGATCTTCCTGACATCGTCATCCGGTAAAAGTACCTAAAGAGCTTCAAATTTGGTCGTACTCTGAGGTACGCCTCGCACAGATAGGTGAAAATACTGGTATTGGCGATGGAGTTTGGAGCCAAATTCACCAACTCTACCCCGTAGTACTCCAGAACTCGGGAGAGGAATTTGTGCGCCGGCAACCATAGCCCGCACTCGATGTAGGCGAGGAAGATAGGGATTTCCCCTTCTTCACGGCTCAGAAAGTGTTCTCCGGCCACTGACCTCCACTTGATCAAGTTCTTGTCCGGGAGCATCCTGATTCCTTCAAGCGCCTCGAGCTTCTTCTCGCTCAGCTCCGAAGCCATCCACTCGGTGATTTGGTCCGACATGGTGGGATCTCGCGAGGAGGTGAATAGTGGTCAAAGGAAACTTTGGTAGAACAGAAGGTCAGGGTCGGAAAGAATTCTTGGCAAGAAACTGAAGAGAATTGAGGGAAGATCTAAAAGCGTGAAAGCTCTAGGGCCCAGCAATGGGGATTTTATAGCTTCGGATCTTTAACTGCAATCGGGAGTTATCTAAAGTCCAACGGATAAAACCTTTTTGTCCAACGAACAGAAAAACTCTGTGATTCCCAAGACAGGCTCACAACTTTAAAATGAATATAGACCACCTCGTATGTCACGACATTAAATGAGGGTCTGTCTGATACGACTTCGTCGGAAGAAGGAGTTCACATGACCTATTCATTTAAAGTTCGGAGGCTAGCTGACGAGGATTAAAATCTCTATGTATTACTTTAATACATAATAAAGGACCATACGTCTTCGTGACTGTAACCCCTAAGGCTAATGACCTCGCTGGTTGTAAGGATTCCAGAGGTTACATAATGGATACCCTGGTCGCACAAATGTCCTGTACCTAGTCTCCGACCAGGTAACTGCTCGTAGGATTTATGAACTGGTATCTGGATCTAATTCCAAATATATTCTTTATCGTGTGATGAATAGAACACATACTGTATATTCCATACCACGCGACATTATAATCCTAAGACACTGACAAACAACAACCGTATGGTTGAGTGACTCACAGACACTCAACTGCAAAGCGGTTGATATTTTATCAACCATCGCCTCGCTCCGACCAGTCGCAACGCTTCATAATGGGCACCTTCTCCAAGAGCAACTGCCACCTCTTCAGAAGTTATTTAAGGATGGAGCGCGGATGATGGAAGCAAAGAGAATCTGATATCGCATATTGCATCTAGGATCATATTAGGGCATCAGAGTAGCGCAATCAGCCTCAGACTCATGCTCTAAGTCTGATTCAGTTATATAGCAAGCATCATATTCAGTGTAACTAGGATTAGTCCACTGCCTGATCGTAGGCACCCCTTGTAATAGCCAGTTTATATTAATAAAGAGTGGTCCCATTCTCTCCCAAGAAATTTGTGCTATTTTTCTCTATTTTATTTCGTAAGATCGACGACTCAATCGTCGACACTTCTGTGGTATGAACTGAAGTACTGAACTTCACCCTCTTGTGTTTCCCAAACACACAATGCTCACAAAATTTCAGCTTGCCGATGCTATGTCCATCAAGAAGTCCTCTCTTGCTCAATTCTGTCAAACCAATTTCACTCATATGCCCAAGACGCATATGTCAAAAATTAGTAGCATCGGAATCAGATAATGAACTTGAAATTATAGCAACATTACCTAATATTGTAGTACCTCGCAGATAGTACAAATTGGCAGATTTAATATCAGCTTTCATCACAACAAGAGAGTCTTTTGATACCTTCAAAACTCCACCTTCACCAGAAGCATCAAGAGTACTCAAAGAGCTGAGGTTCATTTTCAAATCTGAAATGTGCCTCACATCTGTCAAAGTTCTGACAATGCCATCAAACATTTTGATCTAAACTGAACCAATTCCTGCAATCTTACAAGATGAGTTATCACCCATCAACACAGTACCACCTTCAACAGGTTCATAAGTGGCAAACCAATCCCTATTACGACACATATGAAAGGTACAGGCAGAATCAAGAATCCATTCATCATTGGTCTTAGCACATCCAGTAAAGGCAACAAGAACTTCTCCATCAGAACTATCATCAGCAGCAAAGGAGGCTTTACCTTCATCCTCTGGTTTACCTTTTGGCTTATAATAGCCAGTTTTCTTTTCTTTATTTTACAACTTTCAACATTCAGAGATGTCGTGCCCACTTTTCTAGCAACATTTGCACGACTTGTACGTGCCTCTCAATTTCGACCGGTTCTTGTAGCCGTTCGAACTTTTGCCTCGAGATCCATTGTTTGAGTTCTTCTCCTTTTGCATGCCACGAACAAACAAGCCTTCTCCTTGCGAACTTGAATTTTCAGAAGGTACCATTTGTTTTATCTTCTCCTTAGTATGCAAAGCTTCATAAACTTCATTAAGAGTGAGAGTATCTCTACTATATAATATGGTATTTCTGAAATTTGAAAAAAAAAAGAACTAGGCAGGGAACACAAAAGAATAAGACCCAAATCCTCATCGTCATATTTTACCTCCATCGACTCTAGGTCAGTAATGATCTCCTTTTACACTGAAAGATGATCAAGCACGAATCCTCCTTCTGGTAATTTTGTGAGAGTACAACTTCTGCTTGAGATGCATCTTGCTGGTGAGATCCTTTGTCATGCAAATTTATTCGGCTTGACCATAATCGTGATTGTCTTCTCCTTCAAAACCCCTTGCAAAATATTATTTGATAGATGAAGGTCAATCTGAGATAAAGCCTTACGGCCTTTACGCTTCTCATATGCGGTCTATGTGGTAGGTTGTTTCTCAAATCCTTCCAGTGCATCATCCAAATCCATCTGTTCCAGCACAACCCTCATCTTGACTTGCCACAGTGAAAATCTTGTGTCTCGACCCAGGAGTGGAAGATCATACTTCAAAGTCATCATATGGAATAAATCCTGAAATTGCTGGTACTGATCTATGTAAACCTAACAAAAATCATGACCTCTTTGGTACACCTTCTGTGTACGTGAATCAAAGATCTTCGAATCTCCTGGTACTCTTCTCGGGTGGACGAAGCAAAATTTAGCCAGAATTTGTTGAATCACGTGGTTGAAGCTTTTCTTGGTGATTGATTAAAGAAAAGATTTTCTTGGGATATGCTGCTGGGCTTGACTTCTTACTTTCGGTGTGGTCTGGTTGCTCTTGTTTCTCCCTCTCTTTTTTTTGAGAACATGCTCATAGCACGGTGGTAAGTCCTCCAGGTGTGAGGCTACCAACCAGGGCTCGAACCCTGGTTCTCACAAAAAAAGACCCCTCGTTGTGTGTTCGACCATATTAGACATTCGGATCACATACGGATCACATACATCAACAATTAGAGGTCAAAGAAATGGGTTTTAAGAATGTAGACAGAAAAAAGGAGAGCTACCGCAAGAACCAAGGCCCGAGGAATAACCTGATGGTTGGCCCCAACTGATCTTGTGATTTGCCCTACAAAAATAGCACGAAGTTTAGAAGCCACCACCGGACTATTTTATTTGGGCGTGGTTTGTTTTTGACAAACCATGGAAAAGATAAACGAAACTGCTATACGTTGTCTCAACTCTGAAGTGACAAGGCTTATATACACACTGACTTGTAATGCTTGGGCCGGCATCTTTGAGCTACTAGGCCGGCCTACTTAGCTAGCCAGTGTTCTCGTCCGTGCAAGCACTTGCTAGTGTCTTGGACGGCCCATGGGCCTCGGCCTTCACGACTCTTCACTCGGTACTCTGCTTCTCAGGACGCCACGGCGGTGGAAATAACGCGTTTCTTGCTGTGGTTGGAAGAGGTTTCGTGGTGGCTGGCTTGCGGGAGTGCCGGCCGGAGTGGTCCGTCGAGTTTGGGCGGATCAGTTTACGGCTCATGACATGTATGGCAATACACCAATCTACCTTTTATCTTGCATCTTCTTTTCTTATGTGATTTTCTTTTTATCTTGCCTCTTCTTTTCTTATGTGACAAACTCCTACATTGCTCTTAGATTATATTTGACATGAATTTGGGAGTACAAATGTTTCGTCAACCCTGATCAGGAACAAAACTGGAGCAGAGGATGGTGGAAACTGGAAACACAACAGTAGCGGACCCAGGACTAAATCTTAGGTATGACGGCTCGTCGCCGTATTGTCGGGTGCCACTTCCTCAATGAGCGTACTAGCTGCCGCCGCCTCCCCGCACGTCACTAGAGCTTGGTCACTAGGCCCTCGCTCGATGGCTCCATACAGTGTGTCACTCAATGAATTAATAATAAGTTCAACTAACCTCTTTTTCCGGAGAACAAGTGCTCATTGAACTAAAAAAAATGGATCATTTTGGAATATATAGACATCCTAGATGCCTTAAGCACTCATGTTAGTATGTTACTCCATCAGGTAGAAATTTCACTAACCTATCTCTATGTTTGCTCTCTGGAAAAATAAACACAATTCCTAGTACCTTAACTCGTTCAGACACTGCTGCAAACTCTAAATCTATCTACCGATCTTGCGATGGTACAGCATTTCCTCGAAGTAACAAGAACAAATCACACAAGAGGAAACTGAAGCACAAGAACAAATCACATAAGGAAAAACTGAAGCACATCGCGAGCGATTAGTTACCAAATAGGGAGAGCACGTGGGAGACGAGCAGCACAAGCTTGGGCCTCATGAACCGTCGGACCCCGAACGCTGCCCCCTGTTGGGTGCTGGCCCAGGAGCAAAGTCCAGCTAGGCGTCAACCCCACTAGCACACTCTGCGCTAGGGAGAGAAGCGATCGGCGATGTCGCTGCGCTTGGGTGGCGGGGCAGAGGCGACCTCGCCGCTTCGCCAAAGATCGGCCTCGCGCCATCACACACCCAACCGCTGGCCACCCACGCCGCACCACTGCGCTTTGTCGCCGCCTTGCGCTTTGTGCTCGGTGCTCCATGGCTCATGACCTCGCCTCGCTTCGAGCTCCGTCGGCCGCCCCGTGCTTGCGCCCGCGCTCGCCGCCTCACCCTGCTTGCGCTCCGCCGCTGCCTAGGGCTAGGGTTGAGAGAGAGTGGGGATTGGATCTGCCGATCGCCCGATCTGGATGGCCAGAGTGGAGACAGTGATACTTGGTTGGGCCGGGCACTTGGGCTATGATTCAGTGAATACAGCCCATGGCCTCCTCTATCGCTAGATCGAGCTACTGCTATCTTCAGTGGCTCACTACCACCATCGTCCGAGAGAGAGGGGGGGTTCCGTCGGTGTCGTCTACCTGGGACGACCGCCCAGCCTTGCCCTATTGCTAGGACCGCCCCTAAACACAAGGACTTGCAGTATCAAAAGGGGAAAGAAAAGAATACTGAAACTCAATGTGATTTGAATCTTACAATGGGGAAGCGTTCTTAATGGAAGAGATATGAAGAGTCTTCTGCACATTCCTCAAAAAACAATTTACACTCCCAAAAACATTTACAGGCAAACGCAAGTATAACTTCAAACCCAGAACACCCTTTCTATCTGTAGTGACTATACTAAAAAGGAACAAAAAGACAAATCAGCCAGACGAAGACATAGCCGTGCTGCAAAACGATGTATATGTAGCTGCTATTTGTGGCTAAACTTTGCTTCCCGTCATCAAGTATCCAACAAGGACAGATAACGTAAATACAACGATGACGAACGTAACTGAGAAACCCCCAGGCGATGGCCTTCTCTTCCTAAGCAGTTCCTGAAAGGAAGCAATTTTGACTAGTATTAGATACCAGAAACCAACACTAGAATCCCTAGCTAGCTAGTCTCAACATCTCCATTATTAACAACAACTGGGTTTCTGATGTCTGAATTACATTTGTCGTGTGATCTTGAAGGTCATCCTCAGATCATCCATCGCGATATCAAAACCGTTTGGTGCCAGCGTGGCATGTGTGGATGCCACGTCAGGAGAAACCAGGTGGTTTCGGCCCAAGGGGGTCCGGTGAAATCGTATTGGCTGTTCGAGGTGCACACCAAACAGTTTTGGAGTTCAAGGGATATTTTGGACTCTCCGTAAAGTTCAGGGGTGTATTATAGACTTATTCCTATTATTATCTCCCACTAGACTGGCAAACAGCCTCAGAGATAGCAAAGGCAATGACTTCTTTTCATATTGTATATTGAAGATACTATTATCTTTCCCAGAACTCCCGGACCTCCCAGGTTTCTTGCTGCATTTAGTGATTTGTGCAATACTACAACAAAATTTACCCAGTTTGTCTGCATCATTGGGATGATAAAATAGATCTATTTCAATCATTTTCTTAAAAGAATTTAGAAGCATGCTTTTTAAAAAGCCAATAACAGGACCTCTGCCATTCATTTCAAGAAGAGAATTACAACACCGATCCTAGAGGGGAGAACACCTAGGAAGCACCACCAACAACAACGGCAGAAGCATGTTATGAGGATAAAACTATCAGGAGGCAACATAGAGCGCCTAAAATAAACATCTTAGAAACTCACAAAAAGTAGCACAACAAAATAAGGGTGTTTGTTATGCAAAAGTAGTGCAAATATAAAGAAAATAAAACGACCAATCTCCTCATCAGAAGAAAAGCCATACCAGCTCTTGCTGAAGCTTCTGGTTTTCTTCTACATATTTACCAGCTTCTGACTTATCAACCACAGAGACGCCCTAAAGAATCACAGCACATCAATAATGTCAGAAACATAGCGTTGCTGTGAAATTTTCAGATACTAAAAAAATTAAGAAATTTCTAGCATTATGGACTAATAATGATAAGCATAGTACAAGCTATGAGAATATAGAAAGAATAACGATTCTGCCATACTGACAATGGCCCAGAGAAAAAAAAATGAAAGAAGAGACTAACTATTACTATTTGTTTCTGAGCTCTAAAATCTAGTTCACTTGGTAGGTTATATGGCAAGATTCTGCAGCTCACAAGCATATGATAGTGCTAGACTAGAGCTAAATTTCGTCACTACACGTAAATGTTTGCTTACAATATAATTTGAATGAAGAAAATGAAACTGTCCCTTGAACAACAGCACGAAAATAGAGAGTATCATCAAGGAATTTGGAATGTAGTCTTGCAATGAGTAATGACTGGCACATTCACGAATACTAAGAGACATCCATATTCTATCAATCTGAGATCAAAGAACATAGCAGTGATATTTAAGTGGAACTAAGAGTCACCTCATCATATGAAGCTTGTGATGCAGATGTATATCCATGCCCAGATGTCTGGAAAGTAATTGAGCACACCAATCATCATTAGGAGCAAGCATGTCATCATCACCTACAGCATTAAGCAGCAATGTCACTACTTACTGCATCGAACAAGGATGGTCTTTTCACTTCATAGTCCATCTCTGAATAAAGGGATGCAATCTCTTCCTCTTCTTCCTCAGGCACAGGTGAGGGAGGATTGGCATGGATGTAGACCACCCGCAGTTTGAACTCCTCGACTACCCTACCCGACGCTTTACTGAACTACAAACCACAACATTTACATTACACACAATCAACCTCCATGGATTCGAATGCTGCAAGAACTTACCATGTCAAGGACAATGTCCTTCTGCGTTGTCCCGCTCTGCACTACGACGCTTTGAACGAGAAACTTGTCCTTGCAGTGGTAATCCGGAGGGATCTCCTTCGGCGCTTGCATCGTAACTATACCAAAGCAACAATGGCGCATGAGATCGATCATCAATCAATCGAGCAGTGCAAAGGCATCTTAGCAGACGCACCTGTGACACCGCACGATCCCCTGGGCAGCACGACACCGGAGGTAGGCCGCACCGAGTACTTCCTTGGGTTTGTTGTTTTCACCTGCAGATTGAGCAGCACATCGGAAATTTATCGGTCTGATTCCTGTGCATCAGATTGCAGCTCTCAAGGAAAAAGTTGTGTGAAAATTTATCACCTTGAAGGCTACATGCTGATCGGTCTTGTTAACGAGCTCCAAACAGCCTGAATTCTGCTTCTTGGGCTCGACTACCCAGGGCATCGATACAGGCATACAGCAAAGATCTTATCAGTCCCAGACTCCCAGTAGAGGCTAATACGCATCAAGAAAACAGTACGAACTAGGATCGGTTCTCGAAACACTTACATGGCATCTTGAGCTCGGAAGGGTAGATTCGAAGCAGCGTGCTACTCATGGCGCCGATCAAGGAACAGAGAACCGAGGCCAAAAGCCAAGGCTTTCCCTTCTCTCACACGCGGAAGCTGGAAGATCCAAGACGGGGTCCGCGCGGCGTTTCCTGCTCCTGGAAGCAAAGCATCAGCAAACAAAGGCTGTATCTATGATGGAAGTAGGGCAGGATTTGTTGATTTGGGAGAGGCGAAACGGAGGAGGAGATGGGCTCGGACTCTCGGAGGGTGGAATTCGGGCTGGCATAAACTAAGCAAAGGATTTGGCGGTTTAGGTTGGGAAACAGTAATGATTGATTGATTGGGGGCTTAGCTTGGGGAGTTGCGCCGTCGTGGGTAACCTGGGCTTTCCGTTTTATTTCTGCGCGCGTTGGAAGATTGCTAGTTGGATTTGGGCAATCGCGGAGGTTGTCAGTTGGGACTTGGGATTGGCTGGATACGCCGCCCAAGTCGGCTGGGAAAGTATCATATCTCCGCTTACCTTTTCTTTTTGTTCTATCTGGCAGTCGATCGTGTTAGGAAACCCTGCCTCATAGGCTTTTTATCCATTAAATAGCCTATATAAATGAGAGAGATCATAACTATTATACTATTGTTTACGGAAGAGCAATAAAGAGAAGTCAGAAGTCAATATCTCTGTGTTCAACCTACTACTCTGTTCTTGTGTTCTTGTGTTATTCTTACGATTCTGAGTTTGTCTACGAGGTAATTGCTCGAACTAGACTCACCAGCGATGGTTCCTCAACACGTTATCAGCACGATCGACTCTTCTAGGATCGAAAGGTAACCGTCATAGCACGACGCTCGTAAATTGAATCCTTTATAAATCACTTTCAATTCCGCAATTGTTGCTTTCTAGATCATTTTATCATACGGTGCAAATTCGCTCTAATCTACCGCGAACCGACTTGAAATTGTCGGCGCAATGCCGATCGGTAGATTGTATGAAAGAGTAGATGATGATTGCACTATGGATTACAAATCCGTTCTAATCTACTGCGAGTCGACTTGAAGTCGTCGACCAAACCGATCGATGGATTGCATGAACAGTAATTGCACATAAATAGTACACACAAAGAAAAAAATCGTGCTTGAAGCAGCCACACGGCCATCGCGCTTCAAGCCGCCGCACGGCCATCGCTTAAGCCGCCACGCCATGGAGTAATGCACCGGCCGCCGCCCACCGCACGGAGGCTACACCCACACGCACCGCCAGAGCCGTTTTCAGCGGCGTCGGCGGACAAGACGAAGCTCGCGCCTCACGGCCGCACGCGCCCGTGCGCTTCGCCCTCCTACTCGCGCCACGCCCGGCCGCCGACCAACTTGAAGCGCTTTGCATCGTCTGGTAAGGCGCCGCCACCCCCCACTGCTGGCCGACTTGAACCACCATCGTCGCCACGCACGGCGCCACCGCTTGAGCCGCCTACACATAGCGCCACTTTGCCGCCGGGCTTGAAGCGTTGTCACCGCTCCGGCCACCGTGTTGCTCCTCGGCCCAAGACGGCCGTCGAGCAGCGCCCCGACCGCCTCAAGATCGCCTCCTACCGCCACGACTCCGAACACCCTAGCAGCGGACACCGCCTCTAGCGATAAGCACTCGCACCGCCACTTCCATGAACAGGGGTAGGGGAAACCCTTGTCGGCTCCCTTTGAAACGGACCGGCCTTCTTAGGCCAAAGAATGGGCCCAGGACAATGGGCCATGGAAACCGGCCCAAGAAAATTTTCGACCGGTCCGAACGTCTTCGGAAAGAATTCGGCCAGTCCGAACGTTTTCGGAAAGGGAAAAAAAGGAGAAAACCGAAAAAATGAGATTTTGCAAAAAGGTCCTTCGGGATTCTGAAAATTTTGTAGATCCTTACGCGAATAAGGAATTTTTGCAAGAAGGCCCTCGGACTCTCTAAAAATTGCGCGAAAAATTTCTCAGAATTGAAATTTAGCGGTTTAGCCCCTGGAAATTACAGAATTCGCCGAAAATTCATATTCCAGCAGAAAAGGGCCTCAAGAATTCAAATTTTGAATCGGTTTTTTGCATTTGAAGCATGTTTAACTTTGTTATTGTTATTTCTATGCAATTTATATATTGTATTTACTGTTTTTATTATCTGTGATTGTTTATATTGCTTTTACTCACTAAAAATAGCAGTAAATCATGAAAAATGCATAGAATAATACAGGAACATTCTGAGAATCTTTGCAACCATTTTATGCAAATTACCAGTAGTAATCTTATAAACTCTTTGCATGAATATGCAGATGACTGGCATTACGAACCGGGAGTTCGAAGAGCTGGCCTAGCATGGCTAGAATTATTTAACTTGGGCATCAGATGTCGAGATCGTACTTAAAGCCAAGAAGCTCTATGCTGCTATCGGACTTGGCACCTTGAAAGATGTCACTCCAACTGCTGAGGAAAATGATCAGGCGCTTCATTTCCTCAAACACCATCTATGTCTATCGCTCAAGAATGAGTATATGGCGGAGAAGAACGCACTAGCTTTATGGACCGCACTAAAGAAGCGGTTCGAGAAGCTAAAGTACACCATTCTTCCTCGTGCAGAGTAGGAATAGAACCGACTACGTTTTGCTGACTACAAGACCGTGGGGGAGTACTACTCCGCTTTGCATAGAATTTGTACCAGTCTTCAGCTCTATGGTAAGGCAATCACGGATGAGAAGAAGATTAAGAAAACCCTCTCTACTTTTCACCCGAATGTGGTGCAATCCGCACGCAACTATCGTCAAGATGGCTACAAGGAGTATGCCGAACTAATTGACATCATGCAAGTTGCGAAAGTTCAAGATGAGGTTCTAAGGAAGAACTACATCTCACAGCCGCCTAGTAGCAATATTGGCCATAAAGCCAATGCTAGCAACTACAAGGGGAGGAAGCCTCTCACAAAAAGAGAGAGGCAAGAAGGGTAAGGTCGTGGGTCACACGTTATTAATGCTTTCCAGTCTAAAGAAGAAAGGGAAAGGACAGTATGAAGCACACCTCGCCATTGCAGGCACAGAGGATCCACATCCATTAGTTGCACTCATGGATGTGGACAGCCTAGTAGCAGCCCCCATCTCTCCTCCTTTGGACATCACAGTGGTCGCAGTCGTAGTTGCCAAAGAGGAGAAGATCGCCATGGAGCAGATTCAAGCAGAAGTTTCTACATACTTTGCTGATTCGATCTAGTGCATGCATTGCACTTAGATCTTTTTACAGCCACTCGCAGTTTGTGATTGTCATGGAACATTGAATTAATTTATTCTTTGAATAATGGTTGTAAGCTCTAGGAGAGCAAAGCATTAAATTATCATGATGAGTCCTACAAGGCTTATTTCCCGTATTTATAATAACAAGTTATGTTCTGATATCTGTAGTATTTTATTAATGTGTTTGACGAGGATCTAATAATCATCATTTAATTATTTATCTGTAATTCTTATTATGGATAATAATAACATCATATGGTTCTTGAGTATACCCTTTAATGTTCATAAGGGAGAAGCTGAAGTCATAAGTCCTACTACGACTACCTCATGGTCGTAAGTTCTTCTACGACCACCCCCATAGTCGTAAGTCCTTCTACGACTACCTCATGGTCGTAAGCTTTTCTACGACCACCATGTGGTCATAAGTTCTTCTACGATTCTACGACCACCATGTGGTCATAAGTTCTTCTACGACTAGCATGTGGTCGTAAGCTTTACTACGACCACCACCTGGTCGTAAGTTCCTCTATGACCAGTCTCTAGTCGATAGAGCTTACAGACATATAGGTCTAATTGACCAGGGAGTCTTCTACACCATATTTAATGATATGATGTAGTTAACTACGCTGTTATTCTTGAAATAACTGCATGATTAATCTCTCTATCCTGATGATAACTGTCTGGCAATGTGGGAACGTTACTAATAATCTTCAGTAACTACTCCATCCTCTGAAGCGTTGAGGCGCCCTTTGAACTGGAGAAACCGCCGCCTACTTCGAGCACTATATAAAGGGTGGAATCATTAAACGGCAAGGAGGAGGGCAATCAGAAGCTCAAGACATTAGACTTGACTCTTGATCTGTAACCAGCAAACTCAATATATCCACATAGGAGTAGGGTTATTATTCTCTCCGGAGAAGGCCTGAACCTGTATAAAAATTCATGTGTCTTTCTCTCTGCGTGATTTGAGTCTTGGAGACCCCCCGAATCAAACAATCATTACGTAAGATCGGTTCTAAAACACCGACAGTGTTGCCTGCTTCCTGCTGCATATTAATAAAGTACTTTATATTAGAATACGTGTTGCGCCCTATGGAGGAAGTCTGCTTAGCTAATAGCGGCACAACAAATACCATCTTGAGAGAGATTAAATTTCTTTCAATCAATCAGCAAAAATGCTGGTAGTCTTACGACAATCGCAGGCAGCGATACTTGTATAATAGGCTCAGGAAGGGCCATAATTATACTCTCAATGGGCACAACTTTGGTCATTGAAGAAGCCTTGTTGTACCCAGAATCGACTAGAACTTTCAAGGATATTCGCGCTAGCAGTTTCCACGTAGAGACTAAAAAAGAGTATGGTAAGAAATACCTGCTCATTACAAAGCATGAAGAAAGTGAAAAAGGGTATTCGAACGACTTCCTTCATATGAAACTAGGCTATACTACACTAATATTAAGACACATGCAGCCTATGCTGCCCTAAAAAACGTACTTAGAAGCTCTGAACTTTTCTATCTCTACCATGATAGATTAGGCCACCCAGGTCTTAGGATGATGAGAAATATAATTAACAATTCACAAGGACATAATATCGATGTAAAGAATTTTCCGAATCAGAAAGATTTTATGTACCCCGCATATGCCACCGGGAAATTAAATACTAGGCCTTCTACTCTAAAAGCGAAGGATGAAGTCTCTACATTCTTGGAACGTATCCAGGAAGACATTTGCGATCCTATACAGCCCCTGTTAGGGTCATTTAGGTATTTTATAGTGCTCATTGATGCTTCCTTGAAATGGTCGCACGTATGTTTATTGTCTACGAGAAACTACGCTTCTGCAAGGCTAATCTCACAGATAATTAACATTAAGAATATTTTCCCTGATCATCATGTGAAGTCCACCAGAATGGACAACGCCGGAGAATTTATTTCGAAGGCATTTGATGATTATTGTATGGCAATGGGACTTAACGTTGAGTATTCAGTACTGCATGTCCACACCCAGCATGGATTAGCAGATTTTGTAGAATTGTAATTTATCAACTACATGTTGGGGACACGCAGCCCTGCACATAGCAACTCTCATCAATTTTAAACCACCAGCATATAACATCCATTCACCTATGCAACTAGCGCAAGGGTCAACACCGAAATTTTTTCATCTTTGTATATTTGGTCGCAAGGTTTATGTACCTATACCACCATTGCAGCGAACTGTATTGGACCCTCTCCAAAAGTCTGGGATGTACGTTAGTTATGAGACAACATCTATAATCAAGTATTTGGACCCTATGACTGGAGATTTGCATACTACCCGATTCACTGATAGTGTATTAGATGAGGATAATTTCCCGTCATTAGGGGGAAGAAATCAACCCCTTGATGAAAAATGTTGGGAAATAGGGAAGTCTAGAAGATAATTGAAGTCCAGAAGATAATTGAAATCTATGTACATGGCCCGCGCACTAGTGAAGCAAATAGAGAAGTCCAGAAGATAATTGAAGTCTAGAAGACAATTGAAGTCTAAAAGATAATTGATTTGCAAGCATTAGCGAATCAACTGCCTAACCACTTTAGTGATTTGAAGAGCGTGACCGAGTCGCATATGCTTGCACGCAATACACCGGAGAGGGTTGAAATACCGATGAAGATATCCCTAATCCCGTCCTAAGGCCTCAAAAAGGATGAGAACTCCGGCCCCTCAAATCTGAAGTAACCAGGGAGGTCTGGTGAAAAAGGATAAGAAGGACTTGACACAGTCGATCACCGAAGTTCCCCAGAACCAGAAGGGGAGCCAGTTGAGACTTGAGACCAGTATGGAACCTTCAGAAAAGGCATACCGGATTTGAACATCCCTATGAAGGGAGACATCAGCATGGATGTGTGCGCACACATCGGAGCTAAAAACTAAAGGGACTTGCCCCCGCAATTGGGAGCAGCGGTGAGCAAGTAGAAGCATTAGAAGAATCATCCCATGAAGAAATAGCTATAAATTATGTGACCACGTGAGAATCTATGAATAGAACAACAGCCAATGTTGATGTTTATTTTGCAAATAAAATTGCCACAATCATCGATCTTAATCCAGAGCCTGCATCGCTCACTGAATGTAAGAAAAGATCAGATTGAGAAGATTGGAAGAAGGCAATAGAAATAGAATTATTATATCTGAATAAAATAGAGGTGTTTAGGCCTGTAAACCGCACGTCTCCCTATGTGCACCCCGTAGGGCATAAGTGGGTATTTGTTCAGAAGATAAATGAAAATAAGTAAGGCTTGTTGCACAAGGTTTCACTCAACGTCTAAAGAGATGATTATGAAGAAACATATTCCCTGGTCATGGATGGAATTACCCTTTAGATATTCAATCTCAATGGCAGTAAACTTGAATTTAGAAATGAATTTGATGGATGTGGTAACTGCATACCCTTATAAAAATTTGGATTCGGACATTTATATGAAGGTATCTGAATGTATCCCTGTCCAGAACCAAGACAGAGCAAATAGAAATCTATACAGTGTGCAACTTAGAAAGTTACTGTATGGACTGAAGCAATCAGACAGAATGTGGTATAATTGCTTAAGCGATTTTCTCTACAAGAAATGTTACACGAACAATGAGAATAATCCCTGTGCATTTATACGACGATCCTAGAATAGATTTTGTATAATCTCAGTGTATGTAGATGATCTGAACATCATCGAAACTCTGGAAGGTATTAAGAAAGCAAGCTCTTACCTGGAGTCGGAGTTCGAAATGAAAGATTTAGGTAAAATCAAATATTGCCTAAGCTTAAAGCTTGAACATACCCCTGAAGGGATATTAGTGCATCAGTCAACCTACACCCAGAAGGTGTTAGAACGGTTCGGCTTTGGAAAGGCATACCATTCGAAAAGTGCCAATGGTCGGAAGATCTTTGCAGCATGACAAAGACCCGTACAGACCTAGAGAAGAGGGGGAAGAAGTCCTGGGACTAAAATTCCCATACTTGAATGCAGTAGGAGCACTCATGTATTTAGCAAATTATACTAGACTGGACATTGCTTTTGCAATGAACTTATTAGTAAGGTATAGTGCAGAACCTACCAAAAGGCATTGGTAGGGAATAAAGAACATCTTCTGATACCTCCAAGGAAGCAAAGATCTTGGTCTATTCTATAGAAAGAACCAAGATCTAACTATGAATGGCTATGCATATGCCAGATACCTGTCGGACCCGCATACAACCAAATCGCAAATAAGCTCTGTATTCCTATGTGGTGAAACTACAATTTCATGGAAATCATCTAAGCAAAGTCTTGTATCAAGTTCAACGAACTACTAGAAAATCATAGCGATATACGAGGCCTCGCTAGAATGTTCTTGGTTTCGGCGAATGATTCACCACATCCAGTAGTCATGTGGATTGAATACCGCACATACTCCCACTATTATCTACGAAGATAATGCAACTTGTGTTGTACAAGTGCAGATGGATTATGTGAAGAGTCAACTCACAAAGCATATTAACCCCAAGTTCTTCTATGCTCATGAATTGCAAAAGATGGACGAAATTAAAGTACTGCATACTAAGTCATGTGAAAATCTTGTAGATTTATTCACTAAGTCACTTCCAGCATCTAGCTTTGAAAGATACATACGTGAATTGGAATGATGAGACTTAGAGAAGTGTAGAATTCAGGAGGAGAATCTTCATGAACTCATTATTGAAACTTGATCACGAAGATCAAGTACTCAAAGAGTAAATCTTGGAGAATAAATGAAATTGGGTGGATTGTACTCTTTTTCCCTTGACGAGTTTTCTTGAAGTTTCTCATCTATGGTTTTTAATGAGGCAATTCGTGCAGCACACTAAACGTGTTTCATGTACTCTTTCTCCAAATTTTTCCCATTGGGTTTTTATGGAGTTTTGATGATACATGAACATGACGGATGAGTGTCCAAAGGGGAGTGTTAGGAAACCCTAGGCCCAGACCTTGCAGGCCTGGCCCACGATGGGCTCCTCATCCATCCAGTAGTCTATATAAAGGAGAGGGGACCCCAACCATTGTACTACCATTTACAGAAGAGCAATAAAGAGAAGACAGAAGTCCCCTCATATCTCTGTGTTTAATCTACTATCCTATTCTTGTGTTCTTGCATTGTTCTTACGATTCTGAGTTTGTCTATGAGGTAATCGCTCGTACTAGACTCACCAGCGATGGTTCCTCAACAGATTGTTTCATGCGACCTCTTAATTCTTATACCTAAAGGAGTACTCGTATATACCCCTAATTGCAAGTAACTTTTTTTTGTGAGGAAAATTGCAAGTAACTTTGGTTGATCAGTTTTTGTTTTAGAGATAAGCAGGTCACCGCTGAAGGATGTGACTTCAGAGAGGCTCAGTGTCTCTCAATAAGAGCAACAGGGCAAATTCAAAAAGGAATTTTTTTAAAAATAATCTATTTTTTATTCGGAATTACAGAAATAATACCGATTAATTTTTTTTACAGAAATAATCTCTAGTCGCCGTACGGTTGGGTGACTCGCGATAGTCGCCCAACCGCCATGCAACACATCTCCAAGTCGCTCAATGGAACGGCGATTTAATGGTTCGAGGCGAAGTCGCTTGATGGAATGGCGACTTGGACCAAGTCGCCATACGGTCGAGCGACTAGGTCGAAGCTAGACCCAAGTCGCCCAACCGTATGGCGACTTGGGGTGGCTATAAAACTCGTGCGCGGCCGAACAATCGCCATTCCAGCGAGCGACCCGAGCTGAGAAGAGAAGAAAGAAAAGAAATGTGAGTTTGTAGTATTATTTTGTACAAGTGTATTTTTGAAACCATAGTAGGTTAGCGAGCAATATCATGTGTAATGACATATTGTTAGCAAATATTTAGAGATAGCAAGATTAATTTGTAACCATGGTATGTTAGCGAGCAACATCGTGTGTAGTGACATATTGTTAGCAAATGTTTAAAGATAGCATGATTAATACAATTAGTTTAGAAGTTTGTATGAAGGAAAAATGAGTCGGTGAAAATAAATTAGTTGTACTATTCCGCGTGCTGCGCTAATTGCGTACGGGCTAGATGAATGATAACATGTTACTTTTCTATTATATAAACATGTCGATAACCCGTGCATTCGCAAATGCTAGTTTATAGAATGTTAAATATATGTATTTATTTGCATAATAAAGAATTGATAACATTTACTTCATAGTTTTGGTTGGATTAAGGAATCACAGATACATGGTTCCAAACACGTAGGATTCTCAAACATGTGAAATTTTGTTTTTTTTCCTGAAAGCTTCATCCATTATAAATATGTATAGTAACGATGATGTTTTAAATATTTCGCAATCCATAGCAGCCGGTACAGGTGTTAACGTAATATAGCCTTTTGTAGGGAAAATTATGTGTTTACCACGTGGGTTTGATGAAATTGTATATGTATTACCACTGTGTTCGAGCAAAGTGTTTAGGTGCCACTAAGAACATTTCAAATATGATTTATTTGCCATTGGAATATAATTTAAATGCTTAACTAATATGAATGCTTTTAATTTCTTCATTTGCAGGTATGGCTCACGACCCTGGTGGTTCGAACTGGCATTTTGGTCATTGGACGGTTGGTCGATCTGTGACTTGTCGGCGAGCCGTCGTGTGCGATCCGATTCAGCGGGGATGATGGCGGACTTGGGGGTGGTTCATACGCGGACACCCCGACGGGCTTGGAGACTGGACCCACGCTGGGTAGAGAGGTTTGTCCGCAAGCTGTGCCACTTTTTTGTATCATATGCGCACTATGTACTTACTTCTTCGTGCTTTGTAGGCTGAGCCATGCCGGCCTTCTACCTCTCGCGTGGATGGTGGAGGCCATCGAAGAGGACGGCGGTCTGGTCGACGACGACGGGGAGGTCTAGACCGGTCCGGAGCGGTCACAATGGTTCCCGTTCGATCGGTCGCTCCTGACTACCCTGGTAGACCAGTGGTGTCTCGAGACGCACACCTTCCACCTCCCTTTCGGGGAGATGGCCCCTATTCTGCAGGATGTCGCGATGCTGCTCGGCCTACCTATCGCGAGAGCCCTGCATTACCGGACTTGCTGCCGAGTGGCGCGACGCCTGTTAAGGCGGTTTCAAGGGTTCTTCTTGGCGGAGGCGCGCCTCCGTGCCGACTTCTCGGAGCGGCAATGGCATGGCCCGCCCCTGCGGTGGCTTTCGCGCCCGCACGTATACTACCTATTTTCCATGTTTAGCGATGCATTGAGGCCTAGCCATATGACGGGCTTACTAATTATTCATTTCTGCGTAGGTCGAGCAGATGGTCCCGCAGCCCACCGTTGACCAGGTGTCACGGCACCTCGGCGCACTGCTATGGCTCTTGGTGGTCTTGTTTACAAATACCACGGTGACTCCGTCGACGCCTACCTCGTGGGGTACGCGAGGGCCATCGCCGACGGCAAGGAGCTAGATTTCAGTTGGGGATCAGTCGTACTTGCCGTGACGTACTGCGGCATGTGCGATGTGTGCTATAGGACGAAGCCCGCATCTATCCTCACAGGATGCCCCCTCCTGCTGCAGCTGTGGTCGTTCGAGCATTTCTCTTTCGGATAGCCCATGCTGGTAGACTCCAGTCCGTACGACGCGAACATGTACCATGGGGACGCATTGGACCGGCCGACCATAGGGTCCCTTTGGTGCCGTAGACGGGTACATACTTCCCTATATCTTTACTTCAGTCATATTACAGGTAATCCTTTGTAACCTGGCTCGTAGGCACAGTATGCACACGTGCAGGTCACACGTGTGTACGAGCACTTTGTGGAGCAGCTGGACCGTCTCACCGCTGACGACGTGCACTGGGAGCCATACTCCGATCATGAGATGGAGGCCCGTGCTCCTGCGGGACTGTCTTCACTGTGTTGGTGCGACCAGGCGTACTGGCGGATGTAAAAGATGCTCATCTTCGACATGTTCATCGGGGACTACGCGGTGCACAGGGTGATGCGCCAGTTCGGCCTCTGCCAGGTTGTTCTAGTTCCCGTCGGGACGAGGGTTCCTGACTCGACCCATGCGTGAGTTACATACAACACATGTTCACATATGTTTTTGATAGCTCTGTTACTGCGGCTTCTAATTGCAGTGGTACATTTCGCAGGCATAGTAGGAGGGGTGGCACTAGGACGCAGTGGCCAGCCAAGATGGAGCCGTGGGTGGCGTAGTAGGCAAACGCCCACGAGGACTACGTGCCGGAGGACAGCTCGTACGACCCTAGTGCGTACGACGAGTACCTTCGCTGGTATGCCTCGCAGACACACACTAGGCTGGTGCATGTCATCGACCCTCCCCCCCCCCTCGCATGCTAGCACCGACCGACGCGTACCCTCTACACTTCGCGCGGAACGTGCACCTCGTGGTACGTAAAATCGTGTATTAAAATGTCTGAGTACGGTTACCTGAATTATAGGTTTGACGCTTTGACAAACTCCTTGCAGACAGACATCAACGTCGGGGTTGCCAGGGACGGACAGTCGATCCTAGACAAGATCGACATTGGTGCGGAGGTCACGCGCGACGAGCTAGAGCAGTTTGTTTGTTGGGCATGCAGTGCGGCGAGGTGATGCATCACCCTGATGTCGTGCAGGACGGTCCATGAGGTGGCCTCGTCGGCGCATACGTCGAGGCCACCACGTCCTACAGCCCAGTCAGTAGGCTCAAGAGGGGCACGTCCACGTGCCCCGCTTGCACCTGCGCCTTTGCAGGCTGGAGGGTCCGGGTGGGCACATGGGTACGCACCGCCATAGCTACCGCCACTGTCGTCGTTCCAGGACACCTACCAGAGAGCGCTAGGGCAGTATCTTTTCTTCCCCAACCTGTCTGGTCAGTACGGTGGGTTTGACCCTTTCTCGTGCATGGCCCCCAACGAGGGTATGTTTCCTCTCTTTAGATTTGTGATCGTCAATATATTGTAGAGATTAACATTATTTGCCATGCAGGTATGATGGTCCACCCGGCACCTGGGTTCTCCCCGCACAAGGATCTGGATCAATACTTCGCGGAAGCACCCGGGGAGGTCCAGGGAGCAGTTGAGCCTGCACCCGTCGAGGTTCTTTCCGGGTCGCAGCTTAGCGGGCCCCCAGTGATCACGCAGCAACAGGTGGAGTCAACCCCCTTGGGAGTACGGATCGATGGGTCTCTGGCGCCTTTCCTGTCTGGGCCCGACCAGCACCCAAGCCGGAAGCCCAAGCGGGGGCGTATTGGTGGGCGTGGACCGGGTGTGGGACGTGGTGATGACGGAGGAGGTGCTGCGGGTGGTGTAGTGGGTGGCCAGTAGGGGGTTTACTTATTTTGTGTTTACATATTGTATTTCGTAGGTATTATGACATGGTTGTCTATACATTCCCTCTACCATTGTTCTACAACTTGTATTATGTGTTGACGTATTCTCCTTCATAATTACTATGACATGGTTGTCTATGTATTCCCTCTAGCATTGTTCTATTACTTATTCATATATTAGTTTCGAATCGTTCGTGACCTAGTCGCTGAAGCGTTCGACAACGTGGCAAGAAATAGTGGCCCACTTCTACCCAAGTCGTGCAACGGTTGAGCGACTAGTCCACGTGTCGCTCAACTGTTGGGCTTGCAATTCGTCCAACATTGGGGCAACTAGTCCATGTGTCGCTCAACCATTGGCCAGTACTTGTTGCCAAGTCGTCCAACGGTTCAGCGACTATCAACCGTAGGGCCAGTATTTACTGCCAAGTCGGCAACGGTTGAGCGACTAGTCCACGTGTCGCTCAACCATTGGGCTAGTACTTGCTGCCAAGTCTACTGCAAAGGCGCATTTCGCCATCTGCAACAAGGGACGGTTAGCATGGAGGCTATATTAGCAGTAACATGAAGCAAACTATTTGCTAATTGTACCCCAGAGTGTGAGCATCGGAAGAAACATCATCTGCCATCGAAAGGGCCGTCCATGACCTGCACGACAGCATCCTCCCTGTGTCGCATTTTAGCTATATCAGTTGAGCACGCTTGTTCGACATCAACCGGTAGTTAGGGCGGAAGTCCTCCCTCCTTTGTAGGAGAAGGTCTTGCTTCGGCGACCCCGGTTGGACTAGTCCCTCGGCGTCTGCCATGGTATGTTGTTGTAGGGCGGAGAAGGTTCTTCTTTCTACGGTTTCAAGGGTCGAGTGGTCCTACTTTCAGAGCGTGGGCCATGCATTTTATAGCCCGCGGGGGAAGGCTAACAAAGCGGGTAATGTGTTACCTTGAAGATGACAATACCAGACGAAATTTGGTGCTTTGTACGAGACAAGACTAAGCAGGCGACTTTGCGCAAATGACAAGACCAAGCAGGCGACTTTTTGTGTGACAAGACCAAACGGGGCAGCTTTGCGTAGTGACAAGACCACACGGGGCAGCTTTGCGTAGTAACAAAACCACACATGGCAGCTTTGCGCAGTGACAAGACCAAAGGAGACAGTTTTACGCAGTGACAAGACCAAACGAGACAGCCTTGAGTAGTGACAAGACTAGACGGGGCAACTTTGCGTAGTGACAAGACTAGACGGGGTAGCTTTGCGCAGTGACAAGACCAGACGGGGCAGCTTTGCACAGTGACAAGACCACACAGGGCAGCTTTGCGTAGTAACAAAACCACACGGGGCAGCTTTGCGCAGTGACAAGACCAAAGGAGACAGTTTTACACAGTGACAAGATCAAACGAGACAGCCTTGAGTAGTGACAAGACTAGACGGGGCAACTTTGCGCAGTGATAAGACTAGGCAGGCGCTTTTGCGCGATGACAAGACCAGACAGGCGGCTTTGCACGGTGACAAGACCACAGGCGACTTTTGCGCAAATGACAAGACCAAAGGACATCACTCCATGCCAACCATGTGACTTATAAAAGGGGGTGGAAGAGATCTGAGAGAAAACAATACACAACCAAACCCAACACTACAATACCAGAGCTTCCTCTCCACGCCTCACAGGCTACTACACCAGAGCTTCCTTCGCCACACTGGGATGGACGACAGGCAGAGGCAATGGGACCGGATCCGCGAACTAGCAAGGGTCATTGGGGAGCGGACGACCGACAAAATCTTCGCCTGCGGCCGGTCGACAAGAGACACGTACCTACATGACGTCTCTTCGTAATGAAGCCCCCCGTAGCAGCAACCCCATGCCGAACGTTCCAACCGAGCGTTCGCCGCAACACCCGCCCGAGGGGGAGATGCCGCCCCTCTGTTGGTGCAGGGACAGATGCAAGTTCTTCAGGTCCAAGCACACACTCAGCCTGGGCATGCGTTACTGGGGTTGCGCGAACTACTCCAACGACTATGCCGACCAACGTCGGGACACGAGCAGCTATCGGCAGCCGGTATGTAATATATATTTTAACACAATTGTTCCAATTGGATTTGCATACCTATAAGCTAAAATCGCTCAGTGGTTGGGCGACTTGATCTAAGTCGCCCAACCACTGCACGACTTAGTCAACTCGCTCTACAAATGGGCGATTATAACACATGTTGTACACCAGTTTGGCGACTAAGTCCAGCGACGCTAGAGTCGCCGTTCCATTGAGCGACTTGGATATGTGTCGCACGGTGGTTGGGCGACTAGCCCGAGTCGCCCCACCATAAGGCAACTAGAGATTATTTCAGTAAAAAAAATTAACTAGTATTATTTCTGTAATTTTGAATAAATTATTTAAAAAAATGATAAAAAGGATACCGCATAAAATGAGAACCTTTTTTGGTATAAACTGCAGACTAGTGAGTCTTGGAACGGGCTAGGATTTGCTGCAGAACTATTATTGCTGTTCTCCCAAAACACGCAGACAAGGAACATGGGTTGTGACCAGTCGTGCACTCAACGCACCCTATCACAATGGAGGAAGTATTGATGATCTTATCAAATCTACACTGAAAGCTAATATGTCATGGCACACCGAATAACTATTTCTGAACATCGCAACAAAGCTTTTCTTTTAGGGGCCAACTAAGCTACAGTTGTCTAAATTTTTTTTAAAATCTAGTCACTTTCTTCGATACGTTGGATCACTATCCAATAATTTTTGTTTTTTTATGTTAAAAATTCTAAACTAGACAAAAGTAAATCTAGGTAAACCTTACTAATAGGAAAACAAAACAATTTTTTTTTCTAAACTAGATAAAAGTAAATCTAGGTGAACCCTATAAATACAAAAACAAAACAAAAAAATATAAACTAGACAAAAGTAAATCTAGGTGAACCTTACAAATACAAAAACAAATAGAATTAAAAGTTACAGTAAAGCTATGCTAAAATTCCACGTCACTTGGTAATATAATTTTAAGTTTAATACCATGCAATTGTAGGTGACTGGGTTTTAAGAAAATTTCTGGCAACTAGGAGCTAGCAAAAACGTTTCTTTTATTCTTCCCCCACATCATTTGAGAACTTTACATGGAAGACTTTACACTAGTGCTACTGGCTTCACCCATGTAATTACCTGTGCCTATTATCTGCCAGATAAGCTTATTCAGGGTATTGATCCGGAACTATACAGTGTTAGGTCATCATTCAGATCTGAAGCTTCTACGCCAGAAATGAGCTTCTTCAGTTTTTGCTGTTCCCGTTCCCACTGTCAAGGATATGTCACGATCCATCAATATCGGGATAATAGCTGATGCATTGTTGTTGCATTATCCAAAGTCGTGCTGCAGCCCAAACAGTCCAAATTTCCTGGAGCTCTCCTTGTTTTCTCATCCAGGATTGTTGTCGCTAATACGGTCAATTCCAATGTCCTACTTTGACATCCCACTCAAAAGAAAACCTATTATTTGGTTAGGTTGCGTTCGTCGGTAACTTTCAGAAGCAGCATCTGGTATGGATTAATGATTACTTTCTGTATTATCTCTCAGGCCCATAGTGTCTGTCCACAAGCACACTGAAAAATATTCTAGTTCTGCATTAATTCCATATTGATCTAGAGAAACAGGCATAATTTCATATTTTCATACATCAAACTGGACAAGATGTGTCCTGAGATTAATGATCCATGTTAACACGTTATTCTTGCAGCTGATAGGACTTAGCGCTCGGAAGTTCAACACGATAAATCAAATTGCGATGGAATATCTGGCAATACTATGCTAGTCTATCCAATGTTCATAGATAATTAGATATAGCATAAGCAACGAACAATCACTGAAGAAGAGCTTTCTATAGAAATAGATGCAGTATGAACACCTGAAATCTGAAACCAACGTTTCCCAGCAACTGAGCATAAGCAATGTAAATCTAGTTACCACCTGTCAAATGAAGTAAGTCAGGAGTACTTATGTTAGAACATTGCTACTAGTTGTCATTTGCAACAATCAGAAGTGATGAATACCACACCAATTAGCAACCATTATAAGAAAAGAATGCTCATAGAGAAGCATTTAAGTTGATTCCTTCTTCGTATCATGCTCAATTCAAGAGCTAAAAACAACGTGGGTGTTCGCCAAACTCGAATTGCTCGCAAATATTGCAACTTTGCGACAGCAATGCAATAACAAATCGTACGAGAGCAAGAATTAGCATACAAGAAAGCTGCTGCGACCGCACATACATTCCAAGAACAAGGTGCTAAGCCAGGCCTCCAGCACGCCGAACCAGGCCCCGGCAACGACGTCGAGAACGTAGTGCCGGCCAAGAAGCACCCTGGACGCCGAAGTCGCGGCCGCCCAGAGGAAGAGCGCCCCGCGGTGGAGACCGGCGCCTGCGAGGAAAGCGGCGACGAGGAAGGCGCGGGAGGAGTGGCCGCTAGGGAAGGACCAGTGGTCGGCGGCCACGGCGACGTACATGTCCGCGGCGTTGTAGGCCGGGCGCGGGCGGCGGACGATGAGCTTGGCGAGGCCGACGAAGAGGATGTCGAGCACGAGGCCTGCGACGAGGCCGACGAGGAGAGGGGAGACCCTGGACGAGGTGGTAGTGGAGATCAGGAGTACGGATATGGGGACGGGGAGCCAGATGCGACCGTCGCCGGCGACCTCGAGGGCCTTGAGAAGGAGGCGGGGCACCGGGAGGAAGAGCGCGTGGAGGCGGAGGGACACGGCTGCGTCCAGATCCCCAACGCCGCCCAGGAGAGTGGACTTAGCCGGCGCCTGCGGTGCGTCGGCGCTCGCCGGCGGCGATGTGGATGCGGGAGCCATACGCACCGGCGGAGGCGAGGGCCGAGGTGTCCTTCGCTTTCGTTTGTTCGGCTTTCGGGATTGGGCTTAGGGCGGATCGAGATTGATTAACTGCAGAAGTGCAGAACCATGCTCCGACAGTCCGACTGCCGTTTTTTGATAAATCTCGAGATTCTGCTTGGGCCTAAGCCCACTAACCTACAAGATTGGTCTGATCGCGATTAATGTGCAATCCAATGTGGCCCATCCAAATTTTGATCACAGATGATATTTGCATCTGGCCCAGTTGACCGAATAATAATCCAATATGAGCAAGAAAAATTCCCTTCTGTTTGCTTCGGCTATTGAGCCTTCTGTTTTACACTGCATTGTTTAGGGGTGCAAATGGAACGGATAGTTCCCGACCGACCGACCAACCGAATAAATGAGGCCAAAATTCGGTTTTTTTTTCCCGAATATCCGGATGTTTTTTCGGATTCGGATTCGGGTATTTTTCACCGGATACAGATTCGGATAGTTAGGTATCCGTTTTTTTCGAAACTATCCGGAAATAAAATCGGATATAACCGGCGACTATCCGAAATACTATCCGAATATTCACGCAGCTGACGCGCACGGCGGGACATCTCCCGCCTCCAACGCCCGCAGTCCCGCCGCCCCCAAAACCAAAATCCCAAATCGGCTCGGCTCAGTCTCCCTCTCCCTCTCATCTCCCAACCCTACCACACCGGTCACCGCACCTTGACCGCCACGCCACGCCGCCGCCGCCTCCCATGTCCCTCCTCTCCTCCTCACTTCTCTCGGTAGGTCCTCACCCGCGCCTCCCCATCCATGATTCCGCCTCCTCCTCTGCCATCGCCTCCCTCTCCCTCGCCGCCTTGGCCGCCGCCTCCCTCCTTCTCGCAGGCGACGAAGCGCCGCTCACGTTCTCGCTTCAACCGCGACGGCGACTGCTTTTCTCTGCGCCAAGGACCACACCCTCCCACCGTCTGGTTGGCCGACAACGGCGACCGCTTGGCTGCCAACAGCGTCGTCTCGGTCTGCGACGTCTCCGCGACTCCACCGCCTCGTCACCGGCGCGCTGACAGCACCGCCAAGCTCGGGGCGTTGATCGGCCGGAGCTCTTCACCTTCCGCTTCCATCGAAAACCGTGAAGAGTCGACAAGGAAAATGGACATCGAAGCAATTTCTTCATTGTCGAAATCTGCAGATTGGTCTCATTTCCTTCTGTGTTCCTTGATAAATCTGCTAAGGTGAAAGCAATTTTCGTATGCAGATTATATATTTCGAACTGCTCGTAAATAAGACATCGCTATTTCTTTTAGATTTTGCAAGAGGAAATTGGTGGTGTTAAAGGCCATTTTGGACCAATTAATGCATTGGCATTTAATCCAGATGGGCGGAGGTGAGATAAATTCTTGTTCTAACAGTGTTTAATCCTATGGTTCTGGGCATATGCTAAAAAACATTACATCATATTGAATGAAGGCTTTCCTGCACTCTTTTTACCTGTAGTCTAGCTCTTTATCCACTCTACTCAATTAGGAATTTTACAAATGCATTGGAAATAGTACATATTTAACTTCAAGATGTCTTAGATGTGACGCAATAAGTATTTCACCGTAATATCTTGCACATTTTTTTTAACGAAGTATATCTTGCACAAATGATCTTCCAGGTTCCATTGATCTTTTTCATGATTGATTCTATTGTGCTGTTTGAAAAATGACCACAGACAACATCACCAAGGTCCAAGAGACTAATGAGAGAATAAAAGAAAAAATGTTAGTACCTTCTCATCTGTTTTTGGTAGCTGTTTGCCTTGCAAACTTATGGGGACTATTTCATCTACTTTGGAGACTGTTGGATACAACACATTTGCTGCTATTTTTAATGTTGGTTGGGCAGTTACTCAAGTCGCTCACATGTAATGCTCCTTTCTTTCGTTACTCATCTTCATGCCTTTTCTTGTGATTTCGGCATTTCACTTGTATAAATCTTTTACATATTTTCCAAGGTCAATGGTGAACCGCATGACACCAAACCCAACAAGTCGGGTTGCACTAGTAACTAGTAAGCTGTCGCAATGCCTTCACAATGGTTAGAACACCTTACTCGATCTTCTGTCATGGTCAGTATGGGCCCATACTACCAACCTAAGCATCTTCGCTTTATAAGCAAATATATGGACGTAAAGAATGAAGAAAATGAAGAGTTGCATCTTTGAGCAGTGATTGTTGTGTTGTACAATCATTGGATAGTCTTTGTGCATATGAGAAAAATGTGTTTCCATATAACCTTTTACCTTACAATATTCTTATCATCTTTGGAGCAAACCATTGTCCAGTGAGACTTTTTACATCGAAGGGAATGGCGAAAGGATTCATATCAAACTTCTGAGTGGAGGCCATGTGCAAGTATTACCTAGTTCTAGTTTTCTTTTGGATATTTCCAAAGTACTATATGTTATTTCCCCTCAATCCATGAGTCATGCTGTTAATAAGATATGCATCTGCTGATGTGTGCTTAAAATTGCTTATGCATGATGCATGATCTGGAGGTGGACTAAAATGGACTAATTACAGCATCGGTGTATGTCAAGGTAAAACTCCCTGCTACCCCCCTCTCTACTCTGCCCATCCCTTGCCCTGTGATGTGACCAACAAAAATGATGCCACAGCTATACTTACATCATTTTAGTTAGTGCTATTGTTAGTGTTCAATGATGTGGGCGATGGATGATAATGGTTTTGCTCTTCCTGTTCAAGCATCTCATCCATGTAATGCGTTTTCTCTCGCAGAGAAGAAATATGCTCCTCAAAGCTGTTTACTTCCATTTGATGTGATTTCACAGCAGCTTCATACTCCACATTTTTTATTCTCAACTGATCATGCAGTTCCCTTATTTGATCATATACAAGATCCTTCTCTATTGATAAAGTGGAGTGCTGTACCTAAGGATGATGAGGTTGTGCTAAAAATTGTGCATCGTCCAATGGAACTTCTTCTGACCAAGTTGGTGCACATAATGTATGATCAATCAATCATCTGCTTTAGTTCCAAGATCTTACAAATCTCCTATAATCAGAGTCACTATACTATATGTGGTGGTATACATGGATATGTTGAACATAGGTAGCAAACATGGAAGTTAATTACAAATTTGTGTGCGCTTTTGCGTTTCATTTAATTTATATTTTGTTCTGCAGAGCATCATTGATCATCAAGCTCATGCTCGCCTCCTAAGTCTGTTGACACAAAATCACAAGAAAAGCATTAAGAAAGAGGCTTGTCGGACGATTTGAATATTCTTGTTGGTAACAAAGATATAGGTATCTGAAATCTTGCATGTGCTCACTTGGTTCCTTATCATATTCTTGGCAAGCTTTCGGATAAAGTTTTTATGTTTGTGATTATTGGTGATATTGAAACTAATATTATGACTTCATGTCTTTGGTAGAAAGACCTAAAACATGCTGGTAACAGCTTTATGTTTCTCGAATATTTGTGAGCGTAAATACAATTTCTTTACACAGTTGGGAGGGAAACCAATGTAGTTAATGGTCTTAACATGATCAATTAGTTAGTATATGCATCCAAAGTAAATATTTTAGCCCTTTACTAATACAATGTCATTAGTTTGTGTTTCCAATTATCCACAGATAACCCATGCTATACACTAAACCTTGTTGATAATATATGTTCGAAAAATTTAAGCATTGATATGGTATACAGTGTCCCTGGGGATGAGGTGAGCACTGCTTTCACTTCATTAGTTTGCTGTTTGGTGTTCATACTTCATATTGTACTCATATGGTGACTTGTTTGCAGGACGCTTTGACTCGCAAGAAGGATCTTAATTGTGGTAGCAAAGCTCTAGACAACGTGAGTGTCTGTGAAATTCTGTAGCCATTTGCAGCCACTATTTTGTAAAGGAGCATGATAGGAAGGTGCTATCACTTTATCGATAGAGTTGCATATATTAGGGAATTCATAGCATTTTGCTGGAGTAATCGTGATGCATATGTTTTATTGATAGAGTTGCATAGTTGTTATGTGTTTTGAGGATGCTATTTTGTTTTGGGTGTGTTTTTGCCGAAGGAATTGTGAAGGTAAAAATGCACAATTCCTGGAAAATACTAATGATAGTCCACAAAAGTTTGTTATATCCTTGACACATCAGTGCTGTATAAACTTGTACTTTACATCCGGAACTTCGGAAAATGAAGGTAAATCAAGGTAGAATATGGAAAAGGTGATAAGGGAGTAGGAAGCATGGAAAAGCAACTTGTGAGGGGAGTTTTGTCTAGATAGATTTCTTTTAGAAGGCATTGAGAGGCCTTTGAGCTGAGCTGTTTCAGTAATTTCTTTTTTCTGTCATGTTGATGTCCTCCTGAAGGTTTGCATTATTTGTGATATTTTGAGCAGTGGTGGTGGTGATCCTGATCCTTTTGCATTTGATGATGTTGATCAGGAGCCTTCAAATTGGGACCTGTTTGGTCCAAAAAGAAATCACCACAGGACATCAAGCAAAATCGACAAATGGAAAAGCTGTTGGACAATTGTGGGATTGCGGCAATTGGAAGTCATGAATCATGTCAACATGAAGATAATCATCGGTCGGTGCAACATCTCATTCTAATATTGAAGACGAGTCCATCTTTTGGAAGACCGCCTTTTGACATCGATTAAGGTAATCGAGCATGTTTCCTTTTGATCTTTCTTGTCATACGCAACTTACATTACGTGGTCACGGTTTCTTGGTTTACCTCTCGATCTTTGTTTGTCGACATCTGTTAAATTTGGTAAAAGGAAGTGCAAGTTGCATATCTTTGAAATGGATTTGGCAATTCACAAGATTTTCAATATGGCTTGTCAAACCTTTAGCACATTTCTTCCATGTATGAAGTTCTTCAATTGCATGCAGGAAGAACTTACACCATTTATACCGCATAGTAACTGTTTGTGATACATCATCTTGGTTGGAGGTTTAGGAAAGAAGTCTCAAGCCAAATCATCCTAGTTTCTACTGTGTTTACTTCGTGCATGCTCGGGCAATGGGTGAGCCTTATGCTTAAGTTTAATTTTTAGTGTATGTTGATTGTTTAACTTAACTTCGAGACACCTTTAGTTGAGAATAAGCATTAACATAATCTTCGCCTCGAGCTTAGCGGTTAGCACCTACCAAACATGTGCTAGTTTCAGAGGGTTCAAGGTTGTCCTTAAAAGCGCAATAAGCTTATTAAGCAGGTGCCGATGGAGTTGCTTATTGGATAGGATTAAATCTCATGTGTATTGAAAAATTAAAACTCCATCCCGACTTGTTGGCTTATACAAGGCTTCAAATTGAACTAACTAGCTCGCACGATAAGTCCCAATGGTTTTAGGTAAGTTCACCTACAAACCTTTGTAAGCTTATAAACCACCCTAAATGGTTTTAGGCTTTCACTAAGTCTCTTTGAAGGTAGGTTTTAAGGATTAATTTTAAGTGGGAGGATACTAAGACTATAAGGATAAACTAATTGTTTGGGCCTGACTCAAGCTCGTTCAAATTGTAGGCCTAAGGTACATGCCCTTATATTGCTTCATCCTCTTGACAGTATTTGCAAGATCTTCCATAATAATTGTATTCTGTCTTATCATTTTTCTGCTCCTTGCTAGGATATTTGTGATTTATGATTTGCGAACTTGTGACTTGCTAGTTAGTAGTTACACTTGCTTACTTAGCCTTGTCGTGTGCTTGCTACTTGCTAGTTAGTAGTTAGTAGTTACTACTACTTGCTTAAATAGCCTATGTTATCGTGTGATATATTTAAATTTGTTTGTTAAACTACTAATCTTGTTGCATTTTGGATATGTAGTATGGTTGATTGATCTTTATTTGTGCGATATATATGGTTTATGTTTTCGCGCAATATCTGAGTAAGTATTCGTGACCGAGACAATCCGTATGCGGCTCGGCATGTATTCGCTCCGTATTCGTGACCGAGACTATCTGCATTCGTATTCGTATCTGGCACTGTCCGTGTTCGATTCCGAATCCGAGAAAAAAATATGGAAAAGGATACGGGATGAGCGATATCCGTCCGTATCCGCTCCGTTTGCACCCCTAGCATTGTTGGTTTCTTATCTCAAAATCCTGAAGGCTCAGTGGCAAATCCAGGATGAAATCAGAGTAGAGCTCAATTGTTGAGGCTATAGTACAAGATAAACAAACCAAAAACACATTTACCAGTGTTTTGCCATCGAAATGTCAAATTCATACATAAATAGAAAGAAAACAAAGTGAAAATGTGTAATACAATAATTTAGTAACTCGCTAATGGATAATGTTCCCCCATTTTTGCTTCTCCATTTTTCCAAATCTAAGAACAATTCAACAAGTAACAACCATCACTGTATACGACAGTTTGCATTGCATTCATACACTCACAACAGACCATGAAACCATAACTCAATCAGAAATTCAGAATGTACATCCAGTTAATTCATTTGCACCAATTCATCAATCTTGCATCAATTCATCAATTTGCATCAATTTGCACCAATCGATATGACTATTCCTGTTTTTACATGGAAGCAGATGATCCTATGTCCTATGGCATCAAGTTAATTTGATCAGATATTTTCTTGAAGAAACATAGTGAAACAATGTACTTGCAGAAAATTCAATACTGAAGAAATTCCCACACTTTCTAGATCATGAAAGGAAACAAGAACGGGTGACAATAACAGATCATGAAACAATTAAGCAAGCAAAGCTAGAGAAGAGGAGTGGCTGGTACTGAGTACTGATAGTGATGACAACGACGCGATGCCACCGTCGGATTTCTGGCCTAGGCCCTAGGATGAGCCCAAGCAGCTCGTCGATCTCCACCTCAATGGACCAGACGCGGGACGCCACCACCCACCGCACAGGCACAGCTCCTGCCCGCGTTGCCACTCGCCCAGGCCAGGCGCCCACTGTCCACCGCACAACCCTCCGCGTAGGCCGTCTCCCTCCTAGTTGCCGCCGACCGCGACACCAGCTCCCATGACCTGCTCCCTGCCGCGTGCCAGTGCCCATCGACCGAGATGGTCGCCTCCCCCAAGGCACCATTGGCCGCCACCATCTCAGACTCAAAGGTCACCCGCCACCGCTGCCCGCCGCATCTAGGGACTAGGGCTTCAGATGCCAATCACGCCCACCGTATCTGTTTCTTTACTCTGGCCTCTCTGCTGTGTTCGTTCCCCACCCACCCCTCCCTTTCTTTAATTGGGCTGGCCGGCTGGGCCTTAAGCTCCAGCAACACAATGTCACGGCCACAACCACCCAATGGAAAGAAAACAACCCACGTCGTGCGTCTTCAACCTTCAAGCTTCGCCCAGCCTCCAGTGCCGCCAAGAGAGTCGTCTGTTCTGCGCCGCCCCAACTTCGTCGATGCCAAGGGATACTAAGGGTCTACCAAAGAAGGGGGTGCTCGAGCACCCACTAGCACCCACAACACTCTGGAGAGAGGGAGCTAGACTTTACCAATTACCACACGTTCCCTTGTCATTTTTACACGAGGTAAAAATAAAAATAAGATGGGCGGCAAAATGGCGGTACAGCACAGCAGAGGATAATAGTACTGCATCTGCAAGAAACGGCCAACGCTGCAGCACATTAGACGACTTGACGAGCCAGGAGTCCAGGACCAGTCGCTACAGTATATCGTCGCTGGATATTGGCCGGATCGAGACCTCCCTCTCATCGGGCAGTGTGCGCGGCAGGCGAGGCCACCTCATGAACGTGGCCTTGGGCCTCTCTGCACGATCGCTCACGCACCGCGCGTACAAACGCGCGCAGGCGTGAGCAAGCAAAGGCTGGGCCGTGTTAACCTCGTGTCCCCCTTAGCAGCTGCCTCGGAGTTAATTTAGTTTGGGCCTAGTATCTTTCTGTGACAGATTTCCAGATTCCAATGCTTGCATGTTAAGCTATTATTAATCCTTTTGTTTCGACCTAACTAGCTGGGGTGGCCCGCACAAATGTGTGGTTAGATCTGTTTCAAAGTTTGTATAAATACTTGAAAATATATTTACGTATTTTTAGACTATTTATATTTTCAAGATATCATAAACATGGGAAATAGCAATAGAAGCTCGAAGGAAATTACAACACGAAGAACATAATTGAAGTATGTGCATTAATAGAAGAAAATCATTAAGCATAATAAGGTATTGGGGTTCTTAGAAACTAATCACTCTCTATTATGCAAAGATCATGTAGTTATATGCCCCTATTCTTACCTTGTTAGTTTTCTTTTTTCTAAATTGTATGCATACACATGTATCTTTATTTAATCTCAAGCAATACATTGATTATGCGTATAGTAAATTATCTTATTATTTTACATACACATAGGAAATAACAATAGAAGCTCGAATGAAATTACAACACGAGGAACATAATTGAAGTATGTGCATTAATAGAAGAAAATCATTAAGCATAATAAGGTATTGGGGTTCTTAGAAACTAACCACTCTCTATTATGCAAAGATCATGTAGTTATATGCCCCTATTCTTACCTTGTTAGTTTTCTTTTTTCTAAATTGTATGCATACACATGTATCTTTATTTAATCTCAAGCAATACATTGATTATGTGTATGGTAAATTATCTTATTATTTTACATACACATACACCAATACACCACGGGCGATCTACCTTAAACTTATCTTCCTCACACGCCACTCACCCCACCAAACAGTGTGGCTTCTATTTCTTCTCGCCGTCATAGTTTCTTTTCTTTTTTTTTTTTTTGCTTCAACATCCAATAGTAAGCCCAAATTTTGACCGATCCCTCTCAGCTACTACCCCTTCCAATGCAATATTTTACTACATAGTTATCTTCTACTTCTCTCCGATTATTACTTAATGCTAACCATTAAAAACATCAACACACATACACATCCAACCGTCTCCAACCCTAGCTGGGGACATGTGTCACACTCTCTCCGGTGACCCTGAGCATATTCCCTATGGTGCGCCATCTCTACTCCAGGTTTTTTGTTCCTCTGTCTCTATATGCTCATGCTTCTATTCGTATGGATGCATGCATGATGTTGTACATGCTTGATGTCCTCTTCTTCGATGTTGGCCAACTCAACGTACTTGTGGCTTCCTCACTGACCACGGTAACCTCCCAGTTTCACTAATGTCAGCATATCTGCTTTAGTCATTGTCTAACGCTATGGAGAATTTTTTTCGTCATCGCTAGCGACGACCTATCCCTCACAAGTGATAAGTACACTCTTAGCTACCCGATGGCCCCATATCTCTCATAGCTCGTCTTCAATACAAAGCTTCATCTCTTCTCTAACAGGGCTTCCCGTCATCGAGCTTCTTTGACCACTAACTTCTTCAACAACACTAACACTCATTACTTGTCATCACGACCCTCGGCTCTTTCAACACTGGACTTTCTCTTCAATGACTCTGGCGAGCAGCACGACATTGTCCTCATCTCCGTCGTCGTCGCCTCTTCTCTTCGCTTCCTCGTGGGTTAATGTCTTATAGCATGCACTCTTTCATGGTCTCCTCCGACACCATTCGTGCTATCCTCGTTATAACTTATATTTTTAATTAAAATTTTAGTTATTTTTTATTTTTATTCCATAGGAAGCAACCATAGAAACACGTAACCTTGAGAGCGAATGTGGTGGTTTTTTTTATCTCCTCCGACACCATTCGTACCATCCTTGTTTTAAGTTTTATTTTTATTCAACATTATATTCATTTTTGTTGGAGTTCATATACAAATCAAATTGCTAATTTTATTTAATCTATTCTAGTTATTTACGGATTTTACCTTGAATTCATATAGAAATCAAATTGCAAAATTTTATTTTTATTTTTTATTCCGAATTTTAGTTATTTTTATTGGAGTTCAGTATACTGAATTAAATTGCTAAATTTATTCTAAATTTTAGTTATTTAGGATTTTACTTTGGAATTTGTATTGAAATCAAATTACTTATTTTATTTTATTTTTATTCCAAATTTCAGTTATTTTTTTGTTGGATTTAGTATACAAATCGAACTACCAATTATCGTTTAATTTTTATTCTGGATTATAATTATTTAGGGATTTTACTTAGGAATTTGTATGGAAATCAAATTGCTGATTTTATTTTATTTTTATTCTGAATTTCAGTTTTATTGTACTTGATACAAACTCTTTTACTTAGGAATTCGTGCGGAAATCGAATTGCTGATTTTATGTTATTTTATTCTGAATTTCAGTTTTATTGTACTTGATATGAACTCTTTCTTTTAATCTAGACCGTTATAATATGAACCCGCCATAATCAACGGTATAGATCTTTCTTTTCCACTGATTAACGTGAGAATTTCTAACCTTCAGAGTGAACGTGGTGGCTTCTTTTGACTCTGTTTTAATAAGGTAATAGATAGATACATAGATTTGAACCTTGAAATTTAAACTTCAACCAGTATTACTCTACCTCGATTTGGGGCTTTTAACTCGGGTGTGACCACTTTGCTCTTCGCGAGTCCCCACATTTTATTAGTTTTACCACCATAACGATTCAAATGCGCGTGGTGTTACTATCTTCCCCTCGATCGTGGGATTGAAACGCCAAATTAAGCGCATGCACCATGCATGCATCTTCGATTAGCTCTTGTGAATGTGTTAGAAGGTGCAGGAGCACGATCCTGCTGGGAGGAAGAGAGACATTACTTGAACTCAATTGCCTTAAGTTCAAATACGAAGTAACGTACGAATACGAACCTACCATGCCGTGCGCATTCTGCAGAACTGAGGCCGTCCCTTTCGTAACAATAATCCGTCTAAATCCACATCTGCAATAATCATGAAACATTTTCTTTTCTTTTCAAAGGAACATAGTCTGTACTATCGTACGATCCATGCTAGGTTTTTTTATGGAAAATTACCTAGCTACAGGCTAATTGAATAAAGACATGTCAACCCTGATCACATGATGAACACATGGACACCAAATGCATAAGACGAAAACAGCAGACGATACGCATGCAAGCGTGAGATCAGATCGCGATGCATCTGTTCTCTCTTTGCCGTGTTTCTGGAATCCGTAGCCTGCACGGCGATGTCATGGGCGAGGAAGACACGAACCGCTTGCCGTTGAATGTTGATATAGCTCGGCTCGTATATAAGCAGCGTGTACGCGCAAGCAAGGTAGGCGAGGCCGAGGACCGGGCCGGCATCGTCTCGTCTGCTGCGTGACTGCCGTGAGTGGTCGATGTCATGCGCAACAGTTGCACAATTGGACCTACGTACGTCCGTCTCACATGCCGGCGATGCCGCTTCCATGGCCTCGCTTTTGAGTTGTCCTACGGCCGGCGTGCATGCACGCAAAGCAGGATCCGGCAGCCAAAAGCCTTACCTGTCCACCACGACTCTTACAAGCCAAGCTACTACCGTATGACTGACTCCATGTCACCATGCATGCACACTAGTGGTAAAAATAGTTAATCGACATAGTAATTTTCCTCTTATCAAGCTGGGCAGTACTACTGAGTACTGACTGCTGCGCTGCCTGGCCAGTTGCCACTTGCCAGCAGCATCTTCTATATTTTTTGACGGAGAAGCATCTTCTATATTAGCTCGGCAGCAAAGCTTAAACCATACAAATTGCCGAGCAACAGGAACACTGCCATAATAAGCATACACATCTTCTACTTACTACACCACTCTCTCCAGCGAGCTGCAAGATAACACTACCGTACGTACAAACACAACGTCCTTGACACCACCGGTCGCGCGCCTTATGCCGGAGAAGCCTCCGCCGCTCCGCCGCCGTCCAATGGCGGCGGGGAGCTGGGTCCGGTCCCTCCACTGCAAGTCAACGGCGGTTGAAGACGTGGTCGCCGCCGTCACGGCACTGCCCAAGAAGCCCCACATCCTCCTCCCCCGCTCCAGCTGCGCCAGCTCCGGCGACACCCACAAGAACGTCTCCTCATCTAAGCCCAAGCCGAAGTCGAGTTCTAAGCCAAGTCCGGCCAAGCCCAAGAAGCCGAAGGCTAAGCCGACCTCTGTACCGCCGTCGCCTCCTCCGGGCCCGCTTGGCCCGCTCCCGGCGCTCACCGAGCTCCTGGCCGGACACTCCTCGCGGCAGGTGATCGAGATCATCTTCCTCTCGTCGTGGTCTCCTCTTCCGCAGCCGCAGCTTCCGCCGGCCGGGCCCACCACCACCGGCGGCGCGTTTGCGGGGGAGGTGGAGATGCTGTTCCGCGTCCACAACCCGGCGCGCGCCGTGGCGCGTTTCGAGGACTACCGCGCCGCCGTGCGCGCCCGGGCAGGTGGGGCCGCGCGCAGCGCCGCCGACGGCAACGAGATGATGCGCTTCTCCCCTGCGCCGCCGTACGGCTGCTCCGCAGACGCTGCAGGCCAAGACGCTTTGCGCATCCGGACCTTCGACGGCAGCGGCGGCGCGCACGCCAACGGGCGCGGGCCCACGTCCGGCAGGCGGGCCATGTTCCTGTGCAGGGTGATCGCCGGCAGGGTGGCGGAGGGGGCAGGCTCCGACTCCAAGCCCCTGCCGGGTAAGGACTACGACTCCGTGCGCGTCGGCAAGGGCGAGCTGGTGGTGTTCGACCGCCGAGCCGTGCTCCCCTGCTTCCTCATCATCTACAAGCTGTAAAAAAAATGTCCATTAACCCTTCTGCTAATTATTTTTGTCACTTGTGGGTTAACTAATCATCAATTGCATAGGTGTGAAAAATGTCCGCTACTTCATGTCTAAATCAAATTAACCTTCCCGTTAATTAAGCTCTGCCATTACACACACCTCGTTCTCGTTGCATGCTTGCCTGCCCGTGGCGCTCTTGCAGCTGTAATACGAGCACTGTACGCGTACAGCTTCTGCGTGACTTTAAGGCGTGTACAGTCGCTGTAGTGCACCGCCTGTAACTGTGCATGCTTGGCTTGCGTTCTTGTGCGGGTACGTGCAGTGAGCGAGGATGAGTGTGGTGTTGTGGCGTTGTTTATTCCCTGTAATTGTCGTGTTCGATGGGAGGGGAGGCTTTTTAGGCCTTCTTCTGGAGGAAAGACAAAAGGAATGGTGGGAGCCGGCCGGCCGGTGGCAATGGCATGGCATCAGCGCGCGCGCGTTTGGGACGGCGTGTCGCTGGATGGGGGATGGATGGCAGAGCTAGGGGTCGTTTGGGTTTGGCACTGCTCGTCTTCAATTCAGGCGTCTGTTCGCCATGTGAGCTACTCCTACATGCATGGAGTAGCTTAGTTTACTACTACAACTTACAGGTCTTGGTGAGAACAAAAGTATGGCTTCGCGAAGAACAACTGTGTTTTTATCAGTATTTTTGTAGCAGAATATGGATCAAAGTTCAGGTAGCTACATGGGATGAATGGTAGAAACTAGGAAGGAGATCTGCAGGACTTCGTTTAGACAGTATATTATTATTCAGAGTCATAACATGGATGCAGATCTCCTTCTCGAAATCGGAAATTCTGTCCTGGTATTCATACGATCTTTGAACATGGATAGACCCTCAGACTCGTACAGTATCAAAATCAATCTTCAGTAAGACAGAAACACATCGTCTTCGTTGGATTTAAATATTGTCACACCCCAGTGCTGGGGCGAAGCGATTGAATATTGAGTGTATATGCTCCGCATGCTTATTGCTCAACCTTTGGTGCCTTTCCTTCAAAGGTAGTAACAAGTACTAGCTTCTCGTTTTTCCATGAACTGAATATACAAATATAGTACTTCTACTTGCTGCTTCATTCTACTGATTACATTCCAGCCACTAGTGCTGTACTATCACCATCATCACCAGCATAGCTTTCTCGCGAACTTGCGATCATGCACAATACCTTTTCACTTCCCCGAAAATGTTCTCCCTAGTGTTCTTTTCAGCGGAGGGGCATTAAGTCCCTTGAACACTCTAGCTAAGACTGAACTTGGTTTGTACATTAAAATGTGTTGAGATGGCAGCTCAAAACTCATTGTTCAATAACAGCTCAAAGCCATTCCAATTCCAAGGCTAGCATCAATGTACATTCTGTGGATAGCAATTCTGCAGGAAGAGAAACAGAGTATTCCCCAATTTAAATTTTTTGAAACATCAAATGTGAACTAGTAAGTGTTACGAATATTGTGTATGTATTCATAAGACACAATGGACAATATATATAGGGAATACAAAGGGAATATGCCATACACATATAAGGATATACAACCCCCCCTCAAACTCATGGTGGATCACATACATTGAGTCTGGAGAAAAAAATACAAATGTTGTACCCTAACCTGCAGCTTTGTAAAGAAGTCAGCAATCTGTGTAACTCTACAAGTACTCCCTCCTGCACCTGTGAACGAGTGTATGAAGCATACACGCCAATGTGCTTAGTGAGCTCATGCTTTACTGGGTCACGAGCAACACTGATAGCACATGTACTGTCAGATAAAAGAGTCGTAGGTCCATCACAGGTACTCCAAAATCTGCAAGCAGCCATCTCAACTAAGTAACCTCTACTGTCACTGCTGTCATAGCTCTCAACTCAGTCTCTGCACTCGAACGGAAAATTGGAGCCTGCTTCTTTGTCTTCCAGGCAATCAGAGAGGAGCTAAGAAAAACACAGTAAGTAGAAAGAGAACGACGAAAGCGTAGGATCACTAGCCCAGTCGACGGAGTACGCCTCTGGCTCAGAGTGAGGTGGAGCTAGGAAAAAACAAACGGCGAGAGATAGTCACACGCAAGTAGCGAAGAACACGAAGAAGATGATTGTAGTGAAGACGGATAGGACGAGCCATGAACTGACTAAAGATATGAACATCATAAGCAATATCAGAACGAGTACTCACAAGATACATCAAACTCCCAACAAGATGACGATATCGAGTATGATCCTCAATAAGATCACCATCAGTGGCACGAAGATGTATGGGTAGCTCCATGGGAGTCTCAGCAGCGTGAGTGTCAGTCAGACCAGACCGATCAAGAAGATTCTGGACATACTTCTATTGGGAGAGGTAGTAGTCCTCAAGCATGAAAGAGACCTCAATCCCAATAAAGTACGTAAGAGAACCAAGATCAGTTATAAAAAAACTGCTCACTGATATGCTTCTTCACATACGTGATAAATGAGAAATCATTCCAGTGATGAGCATATCATCAATATACAGAAGAAGCAATGTCCTACCCTGAGATGAGACATGGATAAAAAGAGCAGGATCGTGGGAACTAACAGTGAAACCGACAGTAGTAATCACTGAGGTAAAACATGCAAACCAAGCACGAGGAGCATGTTTGAGGCTATAAAGAGCACGACAAAGACGACAGACGTGCCCATCGGGAACAGAATACCCAAGTGGTGGCTGCATGTAGACCTCCTCACGCAAAACACCATTAAGAAAAGCATTCTTAACATACAGCTGAGGCGAACAGTGGTCATATGGGTAGCAAGGGCAAAAGTCTCATCGTAGTCACGACCGTACTCTTGCTGAAAGCTGCAAGCCACAAGATGAGCCTTGTAGCGCTCGATAGTACCATTAGACCGAGTCTTAATCTTGTACACCCACTTGCACAAGATAGGACGAGCATGCACAAGTGTCGGTACAATATTCGAAATCTTCGTACGTCGAAGAGTATCAAGCTCCTCTGCTATAGTGAGCTACCACTAAGAATGAGGAGTAGCCTCACGATAAGAACTAGGCCTAGTGACAGAGACAGCATGAACTATCGGAGCAAATCCAAGACAATCGGGGGGTCGAAGGGATGCCCAGTCACGAAGGACGTAACAGGGAGCATCATCAGGAGGATCAGATGTGGGTGTCAGCAAGATACCAGGAGAGGAGACTGGTGAAGGATGAGGACGCTTGGAATAGTGAATACCAGAGAAACGAGACAGCGGTGCTGCAGGAACAAGAGGCAGTGCTGCAAGAGGCAGCACCGGAGGCGAAGGTACAGAAGGAACCAGTGAAGACAGACTAGGGGAAGACTATGATAGTGGAGAAATAGGTGAAGAGTGAGAAAGAGACAACCCTAAAATCGACTCAACGGTGGAAACAAGACAAAGAGCCGAATCTCGATAGAAGAAAAATCGAGATTTGTCAAAAGCAACGTCTCGTGAAATCTTGATCCGTCGAGTAGAAGGATCATAGTAGCAATAGCCCTTATGCTCAGAACTATAACCAAGAAACACACACTTAACTGACTGAGCCGATAGTTTGGTGCGCTCACGAGACTGTAGCAGAACAAAACAAGTACAGCCAAAAACACGAAGGTGAGTGTACTGGGGGCTCAAGAGTAGAGACGCTCTATAGGACCGACACCCTTAAGAGCAGTGGAAGGCTGCATATTGATGAGATACACAGTCGTAGAAACAACCTTAGCCTAGAACTGTGGTAGAATGTGAGAGGAAAGGAGAAAGATTGCGGGCATTCTCAATCAGATAACGATGTTTGCGCTCAGCAACCCTATTCTAAGCATGGGAACTAGGACAAGAAGATTGGTAAAGAGTACCTTGCTCAGAAACAAACCATCTAAAAGTGCCAGAACAGTACTCGCCAGCAGAATCATAGCGAAAAGTACGAATGAAAGAATCAAACTGAGTACGAACCATCGTTGCACAGCTACGATAGATCGCAAGAAACTGATCACAATTAGACATAGGGAAAATCCATGTAAAATGGGAATAATCATCAATGAAGATCACATAAAATTTATGCTCGCCTTTAGAGATAATAGACGCAGGTCCCCATACATCTAAATGAACTAAGTCAAAAGGACAAGAAGACAAGGACTCACTAGAATGATAAGGAAGTTGTAGCTGCTCCCTGACAAAACATGGTCATGTCAATAGTAACACGTCCAAGAACACCCTGACGAACTAATGAAGAAAGGCGAGACCTACACAAGTGACCTAGAAGATGAAACCACTGTGCAAAAAACTCCAAAGGTGGTGGCAACAGTGGCGATGGAGGTAGACGTAGAGGTGATAGGAGCAACTGAAGTGGACAAGGTGGAGGCGGTCATGGATGTAGATACCCTAACGATCCCTACAATGCCGGTCAGTCCCAAGTACCGTCCCTGTCTGTCGGTCCTGGACGAAACAGGAGTGAGAGTCAAAACCAACCCTACAGCTGGGATCGATAAGCTGACCCACCGAGAGAAGTTGCATGGTAAGCCGAGGAATATGGGAAACAACTGGAACAGAAAAAATCAGTGGACAAAAGAGTGCTCTGACAACTGACAGACAAAGGAATACCATCAGTTGTATGAATAGAGAGAGAAAAATAGGAGGTCCTACTGAAGTGAGAGATGTGGAGTCCGGTGCCACGCGAAGGCGATCACGATTCGCCTTCTGCACCATATGACACTCCTGGCAAAGTGAAGAAACCAACTCGTCTAGCTTGCGCCAGAGACTGGCCAGAGCTCGGAAGAAGTCATCGACGGAGGAATCCTCCTGGTGAAGCATCTCCAACTCACGTTGAAGCAAAAAGAACTGAGTATCACTGCTCTGCTGGTATCGCTCGTGCAAATACTCCCAGATCTGACGAGTGGAACGCAGACCAACAATGTTTGCCTGAATGGAGTCGTCGACGCTGACCACTATGATGGCTCAAACATGGGCCTCATCAGCACACCAGCGCTCAAAAGCGTCTTTGGCATCCTAAAAGGCCTCATCAATGTAACATCCCTATTTTCTAGGTTTTTTTTTAAAATTTTCAAAATTTAAAATTAACCATTTGGTTTTATTGAATTGCTAAAGCTTAACTTGAAATTTAGAAATAAAAAACAGTTTAATTTGAATTAATCAAACTCCAATTAATTAAAAAGTTGGTTTATTTAAGTTTTCTGAATCTTATTTGGATTTAAATTCAAAGATATTATTTTAAGTGATTTCTTGGATTTTTCGGATTTTAGAAAAGGGTTTTTCTTTTTGTCCCAAAGTTAAAAATATTTTATTTGCAAAATTAAAAATTAAAGTTAAGCTGAAAATATTTTTATTAAGTCCCAAATAGATCAAGAAATTTCTGTGCATTTTTTTAGAATTTTTGGGCTTTATTAACTATTTTCTAAAAACCTTTTTGCTTTTTGGTATTTCTTTAATTTGAAAAGGAATTTAAATTCCCCTTCCAGCTTTTGGGTCGAATCTCCCAGCGCACTCCATTTCTCTTCCTCATACCTTGACCTCTCGGCCCATTTCGTTCTTGACCCGCTCCGCGCCTCCTTCGCCCGTGACGACAGAGGGCCCGCTTGTCGACCCTCTGGTCATCTTCTTCCTCGACCATTGCCGCCCCATGTCGGGCGCGCATGGCGTCAACGCCCGCGCGGCTTTTGCGCCAGCCTCACCTGCTCCTCGCCCACTCCCCGGCCATGCCGCGTCACCACCCGTCCCCTCCGCGTCCCCCCATACCTTGCTACCCTTACCCATGCCCAAGCTGGCCGTGCCGTCGCCATGCCCGGAGCTTCGCGAAACCCGCTGCCACTTCGCGTGCAATCTCGCCCCTCAGCCCTCCCCACGCCCTATAAAGAGGAGCACGGTGTGCCCTGTGGCCGCCTCCATTTCTCCCGAACCACCCCCTCTCTTGCCCTAGCCCGACCGTAATTCGAGTTCTTTGTCAGAACCCAAAAATACAATTCTGGACTCTCTCTGTATAATGCACTAGTCTAGGATCACGCTAGTGCACACAGTGTCAACAAAGATGGATATCGATCCACACAAGTGATTAATAACATAAACGAATAATTTGATTAACAAATAAGGGTTTAACCTTACGGTCGAGTTTACATTTATTAAGCCACGTAGGGCTAATAGAGAAATAAAGCAAATAAAAAGTAAAAGCGGCGCAAGATCCCATCAATTCACCACAGGCAACCGACTGAGATCAAGACCCTACGATCAAGCACCTTCGATGAACTCCTCCTCGAATGCAGGCGAAGACTCCTCCTCTTCTGCTTGATTTTTATTAAAGCAAGCATGAGTACACAACCGTACTCGCAAGTCACACCACATAAATGCAATTATACATGTAGGATTATTCCAAAGGAATGGCAATCTGTGGTTCTTTTGCAGAAATGCAACATTTGCAATTGAATACGAATAATAGATTGAAAGCATAAGTAAAACAAATAAACAATAATAATTTAACAGTTTGATTTCACAAAGACACACAGCCTAAACAGATTATTCACATAGCCATATGATTTAGATCACACAGCTCCCTTCCCACACAATTTATGAAGATCTACCCCTCGTGTGAAATCCCCGAGCATGTCCATGACCGCGGACGTGGCTATTCGAATAGATTGTTTAACACTCTACAGAGGTTGTACACTTTACCCACAAGATACAACTAGTGTTGCAAGCACTAATCATAACAAAACCTTTCAGAAACTTCATCTCAAGTATTAATACTCCTAGTGTGCTTTGTCATCATACCAACCCTAACATAGTGCTTTGGCATAACACACACTGTTGGACAGGGAAGCGGCGAACCGTCCCGCGATGTGACTACCTAGTAGCACAACTCCACCCATCACTAAGTACTTAACCTACAACTTGAGTAATCAATATCAAGAATCCATAACTTACTAAGTTAGGCCCGTCCCATAACAGGCATGTGGTCGTACAGTGAGGCTCAGTTCAATGGCGCACAAAGTTAAGTCCTTAATTGACCAAGGCAAGACTTCCAAATTCTAACTAAGGCACATAGATTAATATTCCCATTTTACAAAGCCACCATGTCACACAGTTTCCACCACTTGCCTCGGTCTAAACCTTTTACCACCCAGTTGGTTAAGTGCAACACATGCCATAATAGCACATAGTACACACAGATTATCACAAAGTTTCATAGTCATTTAGTCAAGTTGATAATTGCAACTTTACATGAATAGATGATTCGTGGCATGGCTAAGCAATCTAATCGCATCTAACCAACCCACGTTGGTGTTACAATATCACCAACTAAAATACCAACTAGGGTTAGGGGTGCAAGTGGGGCGGGTCAGTCTGCTAAACCGCTAACCCGCCCCGCAAAACCAGCCCACATATCCATCCGCAGAAACCAACTTAGAACTGGCGTTTGAAGCGGCCCGGCCAGCGTAACCCGCCGGGCACTGCATAGACCGCAAAGTCGCACTCCCAACCCAATCAACAACAAATCAAAGAAACAAATAGCTGATATCCCAACGCTGGAACCACACAGATCAGCGGGGGCGAGGAAGACCAAGCAACAGCCATGGCCACAGCCACGCCGGGCAGCATGCCCCGGACAGTAAGAAGTGCAAGAAGATCGGCTGCTCCGCCTCCATCTGCAAGCTCAAGGACAATCCGAGGGTGGAGTTCAAAGTGAGTCGGCGAGGCGGGCGACGACGGGTACTTTGCTCGAACTTGGTCTCCCGGTCGGTGAGGACGCCGAGCTCCTTGTCGGAGAGGCCCGAGAGGTCCCCGGAGACGCCAACATCCTCCTTGGACATCTTGGCGAAGGCTGGTGGCCTCATGGCGGCGAACATGGCGTAGGCACCGCCGGGGCCGAGAAGCCGCACCGGAGGTGACGTCGTGAGACCTTGCCGCGACGGAGACGAGATCGGCTTGGAGGGGTCGGTGTCGTCAGACGCCTGCAAGGCCGCCGTCGCCTCCGTCGCCATCATCGCTCTCTCTCTCTCTTTGTTTGCGTGTGGTAGGCGAGCGGGGGATTTGTGGGGAGGAGGACGCCGAGGAGGGAGGCGGCGAGTGAGGGGGCGAGGAGGGGATTTGTGGGGAGGAGGACGCCGAGGAGTGAGGCGGCCAGTGAGGCGGCGAGTGGGTGGGCGAGGACACCGAGGAGGGAGGCGGCGAGTGAGGGATTTGTGGGGAGGAGGGGAGGGGATTAGGGAAGCCTCTGGCCGTCTTGCGGGTTGTGCGGGTGAGAGATGCGGCCTGTGCGGGTATGCGGACTGTGGCGGGCCGTGCGTGTGCAGAGTGATCTCTGTGTGTCAGGCGTGCGTGGTAGGGGTGCTGTCTGTCATGACCGCCCCACTTGCATCCCTAACTAGGGGTGACAAAGGATTAAGACATAGCAATTATACAAGGAAGGTATAACAATTTGGATTTAATAGCTATACCCAAAAGCATTTAAATAATTACTTGAATTAGATGCAATAATTTGAAATAAAATAACATTTAGAAAACTGGGATTCAATCATGGTCAAAGGTATGACCTGCCTTGGAAAAGGTCTAGAAATTGATCTTGGCCTTGAAAGGCTCCTTCTTCTTCAAACATTCCCGAAGTATCGACGTCTACTCGTAAACGAAGCAAACAAACAAAATAAATAAATAATAGAGGCAAAACAAACTCTAAAAATTAAATAAAAATCTTCAATAAATAGATCTTGAATTTAGATGAATTTAGAAATTTGAATGGACTGATTTGGAGTTCGGATGCAAAAGATATGTGCTTTGGAATTTTGAATCTAAAGAAAAATCTATTTTCGAATAATCCGAATTATTTCTTAAAAGAAAAATCAGAATATTGCATAACGTTGACGTCCGAAGGGTTTTGACCAACATGTTGCTCCACCGGTAGGTGGGTCCCACATGTAAGTGGTTGGGTGCACCGTGGACTAAGTCCATGCGGGACTCGGGATCCGACTAGGTGGTGTGGCGCTCGCGCAAGACGTGGCGATCGAATGGCGCCACGTGGGTCGACACGCATGCGACACCGAGGCAAGGGCGCTGAGGTGGCGGCTGACACGGCGAAGCCACGTCGGACCCGACGGCGGCGACGGCTTGGATGCCCCGACAACGGCAAACGGCAGCTCGCCGGCGAGAGTGAGTGGTACCAGGGGATATAGGGGGTTATTGCACACATGTGGGCACCGGTTTGAGCACCTGAGGTCGTCGGAGATGGCCGACGGTGAGCTTGAAGCGGCGAGGTAGTCTCGGGTTTTATCGGACGGGGTCTCCGGCGGCGCTCCGGCGACGCGAAGAGGTCCAAGGGGTAGAGGCAGCGACGGCGGACTCAGCTGCGTGCTCGACGACAACGAGATGACCACGGCAATGGCGCAATTCGATGAAGATGAAGCGCGGCCAAAAACCCTAGATGGGGAAATGCGGCGGCGCAAGGGCTCGGGAGGGGCAATTGGGTGAGGGGTTTTGGAAAGGGTGGCAGGGCGATGCTCGGGGGCTATTTATAGGCGTCGGGGATGGCCAGGGCGGCGTAACGACGGCGGAGACCGAAACAACCCAAAAACGAAAACGCGAAGGAATAGGAGATTGAGATGGATTTGAAATTCAAATTCATTTGAAACGAAAAGGGAAGGATAGAGCTTTAGAAGGGCTCGTCCGCGCACGAAATCGGGGCGGTTCGCGCTTTGTCGATTTAAGCTCGAGGACGTGGAAATGGCGGACGCAGGCGCTGCGTCGCGCGAGGATGAAAATGGCAGGGGCAGCGACATCAGAAGGAGCCCACCGGCAATGACACAAAAAGGAGCGGCCCACGCGCCTGAGAGAAGCAAAAGGTGAGGACGCCACACAAGGCTGGTTGCATGAATTGGGTCACAGCGTGAGGTGGGGGTGAATAGGGATGGGCTGAAGGAATTTTGGCCCGAAGCCAAATGGAGATTTTAAATAGCTTTTCTATTTTAGAAAATACTGAGAATTCAAATAAGCAATAGAAATTAGCAAATGAACTTGGAAAACTTCTAAAAAAATCTAGAAAATATATCCAAGCACATAGAATCCAAATAAAATAGTTTTGACCATTGTTCATGTTGACTTTAGTCATATTAAATTGTTTTGTTACTCAAAGTCCATATTTAAGCTTTTGAATTAAATTCAAATAAATTCAAATGGTGAATTTTCTCACTACTAACTATTTAAAGGATTTTTAAAGCTCAAAAAATTGGGATGTTACATTCTTCATCATTGACCACCGCATGACGCCGCCGCCTCTAGCGCCACCGTTAAAGCCCCTCGACCACCTTCGTCTCCACCTACGACCTACGGCATCGCGAGCTCGCCGCCTCCTTTGTGCTCACCTCCCCGCCCTCTGGAGCTCGCCGGAACCCTAAAGCCACCTTCGGCCGCCACCGCCGCCGCTCTTCCACCTCACCGCCAGCCACCTCTTCGCACCTGGCCTCCAAGACCATGAGCCCCAGCTTCGCCGTGTTCCCCTCTAGCCATCGGTGCCCTCACCATCGGCCAACTCCCGGCCAAACACCGGCGAGCGCCACCACCCGAGCCGCCATCGCCGTTTGGCTGACGTGGGCGTCCACGTCGTCGCCTCTTTTGCTGATGTGGCAGCCCAGTCAGCCTACATGGCATTTTCTTTCTTTTCCTGTTGAAAAACAATCCAGATGAAATTAAAATCCCAGGGCTGATGTCAGCATGACGCAATAAACTGATTTTCCTTTAGAAAAATAAATAATAAAATCCCAAAAAAAATCCAGATTTCTTCATTTTATGTATTTTCAAACTTCCAAAGGCCATATCTTCTTCATCCGAACTCCGATTTGAGTGATTCAAATTTTTGAATTCATCTAAATTCATTATCTTTCTGTTGGTACTTATTTGGTAATTTTTGGATTTTATTTGGATTTTTTTATTTGGTTTTGATCGCACGTATAGATTCTGGCGTTTTGCAAGAATTCTTGGACCCGACGACCGAAGCATCCCAACTCTTCAACGAAGGAAAGTCATAAACCTTTGATCATATTGAACCCATTTTATAAAATTATATTGTTTTATATCAACATGCATTTCTAAGTTTATAATAAATGCTTTGGGAATAGTTAAATGCCTAATTGTCATTATGCCTCCTTGTATAATTGTTATTGACATGTACCCTTGAATGACATAAATCCTTGGACACCATAGGATGGTTTATTATTAGTTAGACATTATTGTACCACCAACTTGGGTATCGTATATGCTTAGCCATGCTTTAGCGATATGATGGAATTTGTGATCACATACTCAAAGAAAGATTAAACTTGACTTAATGAAATATAGAATTGTGGCGTGGTCACTGCTAATAAAAGTTTGTTGTGCCATGGAAAGGGTTGCCATTTGGCTAGGTTGAACCAAAATGGTTTATACTCGAGCGAGTGGTTGTGTAGTAAAGGGGATGAATTTAGGATGTGGTTGTCTCGCTTGAGTAGTCACTAAAGACTTAACTTTGTACGCCATTGATCTGGGCCATACCGTACAACCACAAGTCTATTTATGGGGTGGACCGGGCTAACTAATTAGCAATGCTTTGAGTCTATTCTGTTTGGGTTGATAAGTGGCGCAAGAGGGGGCCAAGACGGCGAATCCTTGGCGAGTAGAACCAAGTTAAAACAGAGCTTTGTAAAAGCCTTGTGATAATTACTTAATCGCACACCTCGAAAGTGTGTTAAACGGACAGTATAAGATGATTATCTCTTGTGGGTCAAACTGTACAACCTCTGCAGAGTGTTAAAAACTATTCGAATAGCCATGTCCCCGGTTATGGACAATGCCTGGTTATTTTACACGAGGGGTAGACTTTCTCAAAAATGTTGGAATGGTTTGGATGGATCTGAGTAGTTGATTTTGATCGATAGTTGGGAAGTGAACGGGGTGTTCACTAGCTGCTTTAAAGAAACTCAATCACTTATGTATTAATCTTTTAAATTATGCTTTACAATCTACTTACTGTATTTACTGTCAATACTACTTTCTGCAAAATAGCCATAAAGCTATCCTTATCAAGCCTTGCATGAATACTATTTGCATACATTTTCCTACGACTTGTTGAGTACTTTAAAGTACTCACGGCTTTGCGCTATTTGTTGATCAGTCGCTGAAGAAGAACCAGGGAACACCGAGTTCTACGAGGAAGACTACTTCGAAGACTATGCGAATTAGGTCGTGTCCTCCACTCGATTGCCTATGGGCATGTCGGATGGCCTCCACTAGATGTTTGGTTTCTACTGCAAGTTACCTTTTGTTGCGAAGCCTTATGTGGCAAACGTTGTAAGACTTGACCATAAGATCCTTTTGCTACTAAGTAATATTAATTTGTCTGCTTCATCTATAGTTTGTTGTATGGATATGATTACATCAATGTTGCAACCGTGTGAGCTAGCTACTGATCTGGGACTAGTTCAGAATGCACAGAGGGTCCTAGAGTTGCATATCCAGGGTCTCGACAATCAGCAGTGTTAGCAGCAACGGCAGCAGCCTCTGCCTCCTTGGCGACCTCATCTTCTGCAGGAGGTGCAGAAGTAGGTTGTCTGGGTGGAGGCTGAACTAGCGATGATGGACAAGGTCGAGCACCAGTGATATGTCTCTAGAGGCGGAGACCATCGAGGGTAATATCCATGAGTGAAGACCACAACCTGTAGTTTGTCTCATGGAGCTTTGTTCCCGAGAATAGGATCATAGATGATGGAACGGAAGGCATCAGTAGGTGGCGCTGGACGGTGCAGCGACCAAGGCAATGAAGTCTAACACGCAGCACTGGACGGCGCGACGGCTAGATCGATGTTCTTTTTTTTTGTTTTTTTTGGGCCGAGCCGGCTCACACTAAAAACCGCCCTGTGAAGGCTGGCCAAATAGGGGAGCACACACACACACAGGGGGAAGCTAGGATCCCCCCTACTGGTGGTGGTGGCCCGAGCGGCTACAGCGGTGCAGGGGCGCTGGGCGGTCGAGCGGAGCAGACACGATGCGGCGGTGGCCCAAGTCGGGCGGCAGCGTTAGGCCCATGTCATCCTCGGGTGGACTTGCTCAGGGGCGTCGGGCGGTCGAGCGGAGCAGATGTAACGTAGCGGTGGTCTGAGTCGGGCAGTGGCGAGGGCGTGCCGCGTGCATCGGCGTCGGGACAGCAACAACACCTTTCGGCAAGCGGAGGAGGAGGCGTCGGCGATTCTGGCCTACAGAGGAGGACGGCGTCGGGCGGCGGCAGCTTGGCAGTGGCAACAATGGATGTGGCAGTGGAACGAACTAAGTTAGTGCCCTAGTTCTAGTATCAAGTTATGAATATTGTGTATGTATTCATGAGGCCCAATGGGCAATATATATAGGGAGTACAAAGGGGATTTTACAAGGAATATGCCAGACACATATAAGGAAATGCTAAAGAATTCCTATTCTCACAGTAAGAACAACAGCTATGATTCAAACCGTACACAAACTTTCTAGGCAACCCAGTCTAAAGTTTGAATCCATCCTTCCAATCTCTGGTCCTCGAATAATTCTCTTTCGACCTTCAGGTATAGTTTGAACTCACTTTCTAGTCCAATTGAATCTACCCAAATAAAGGGGAAACGATGTGCAAAGCACACCTACACAAGTTACTTGGAAAGCTCAAACTTCTAAAGGCCTTAAAAGGCAGGCAACCCAAATGAGTAGCAAACTCAAGTTGTCATGACTCAAGTTTGAAAGGTACATTCACATACACAATCTAGACAGTCTTGTGGGGGCCACAGGCTATTTTTGGGTTGGTGTCGGGACCCAAAAATATAATTTTGGGCCCTCTATGTATAATGCACTACTCCAGAATCATACTAGTGCATACAGTGTCAACATAGATGAATATCATTCCACACAAGACGAATATAAGAATAAATGACTAATTTGATTAAATAAATAGCAGTTTTGACCTTATGGTCGAGTTTACAACTATGAAGCCACGTAGGGCTGACACTAAATAAGAAACGATAGCGAAACAAAAACAATTCTAGTGGATACCCATTGACTCGCCACAGGTAACCGACTGGGATCAAGACCTAACGATCATCATCCTCGTAAAGCTCCTCCTCGAAAGCAGGCGATGATTCCTCCACTTCAGCTGAATGATTGCAACAAGAAAGAGTACTGCGAGTACTCAATAAGTTGTACCACAAAATGCAATTATATATGATGGCTTATTCCAAAAGAAATGGCTTATGTGGCTATTTTGCAATAAAGCAGCATTGGCAATTGAATACAAATAATAGATTGAAAGTGTAATTCGAAACAAATAGACAATAATAATTTTAACAAGTATTTTCACAAAGCTTCCATAATCTAATCAATTTCTTGCACACAGCTGCTCAAGTTATCTCACACAGCTGTCCCTTCCCAATTATTTTATGAAAAATCTACCCCTCGTGTGAAATCCCCGAGCATGTCCATGACCGCGGATGCAGCTATTCAAATAGATTTATTAACACTCTGCAGAGCTAGTACACTTTACCCACAAGATATAATCGACTAGATCAGAGCTGATCACAACAAAACCTTTCTGAAACTTCATCTCGACAATTGACCCTCCCGATGTGTTTTACCGTCATACCAACCCTACCATAGTGCTTTGGTACGACACATACTGTTGGACCTGGAAGCAGCAAACCATCCATCGATGTGACTTTCAGAGTAGTCCACACCTCCACCCTAGTACACAGTCTATCCTACATGCTTGAATAATCAATGCCAAGATTACATGACTTACTAAGTTAGGCCCATCCCATCAGGCATGTGGTTGTATAGTTGCGGCTTAGTTCAATGGCGTACAAAGTTAAATCCTTAATTGACCTATGCGAGACTGCCCAATTACTACCAACTATCACATTCTTTTTTTTCAATCACACAGCTCCACTATATCACACAGTTCCATCCACTCGCTTCAGTCTAAATCTTTTCCCACCCTGTTGGTTAAGTGCAACATCTGCCATCAACAAGTAACAGCATACTGCACACAGTTTTACACAAATTCCATAATCACTTAGTCAAGTTTATATTTGCAACTAAAATGATATAAATGACTCGTTTCATGGCTAAGCAAACTATCCGTATCTAACCAACCCACGTTGGTGCTATGATATTACCAACTAATAAATAACCAAGCTAGGGTGACAAAAGATCATGATAATACAATAGGCACGATGGATATAATCAAATTGGTCTATAGCTAATCCCAAAATATTTAAATAAATACTTAAAGTAAATGCAACAATTGAATCAAGATAATTATGGAAAATCGGGTTCAACATGGTCAAAGGTACGACTTGCCTTGGAACAAGTCTTGGTACTGGTCTTGAGCTTGATCAACTTCTCCTCCTTCAAAAACTCCCGAAGTATCAACGTTTACTCGCAAACGAAAGAAAATGAACAAATAAATACAAAATAGAAAGAAAAAACTCCAAAAATTAAATAAGAATCTCAGGAAGGTAGAGCTTGAATTTAGATGAATTTAGAAACTTGAGTGAGCTCAATCGGAGTTCGTATGAGGAAGAACAGGCTTTTGGAAGATCGAACCCTAGGAAAAAGATAAAGGAATTACTATTTGGAATTTCCCAAATTATCTTTCTACTAGAAATTCCGAATTATTGCGTCATCCCGACATCAGCCATAATTTTGGAATTAAAAAATCTAGAAAATAGGAACAGTGGCTGACAGGTGGGACCAGGGGTCTATAGACCGGGTTCATGGATCTAATCTATGGGTCTATGGTGCATGGGTCTACAGCATAGTGAACTGACATGTAGGACCCACATGACAGAGATTTGGCTCACGATGGACTAGATCTATCTATAGTTTGGGGTTTGGGGTGGACACGCTGACGCACATGTGGCGGCTAACTGGGCAACACTGAAGCATAGAGGCTGAGGTGGCAGGTGACAAGGCAGTGAGGTGGACAGACACGGTAGCTCGACGGCGAAGAGGCTCTGGACCCGATGGTCTTCGGCAAACGACGGCTCTCCGGCGACGGCGAAGCGGCGCAACAGGTAGAGTGTGCAACGGGGATCATATAGGTGTACTCACGGACACAAGGGAACAACTGGGCTGGTCGGCAGCGAGGTCGAAGCGGCGGCGAAGACTCGGGCTCGACGGGATCAGAGTTCTGGCGACGCTCCGGCGAATCCAAGGTGATGTCGACGTAGATCAGGTCCTTGCGATCTCGACAGTGGCAACAACGTAGCTCCAGTGGCTCTGACGGCGGAGGAAAGCCTCGTCGAAGTTTTCAGCGGTGGCTTTGCTTCTTCGACAATTTTCGGTGGCTAGAGTTACGGTTTGGGCTCAGGACGACGCGACTGGGATGCGGGGACCGAGGACTTACCCTCCCTTTATATGTGGGCACCCGGGAGAGTTTGGAGCACGCACACCAAGGAAGTCCACACGATGGAGCAGTTCAAATCGCAACCGAATCGGAGAAGATTCACTGATAATTCCTGGGGCCCACAAGTCGATGGTCGAGGTTTCGCAAAACCGCATGGCAAAGCAATGGCGAGACTAGTAGTAGGGGGTCTCATGGCGCGTCTTGGGAGAGAGAGAGAAGGCAGACACGTGAATGTGCTTAGAAAAGCACAGGGTTGGGCCGGGTCAAAGAAGATTCAGCCCAACTGAATTTCTGATATTTTAATTAAGTTTTGCATTTTAAAAATACCAATAAATCCAAAAAGCAAATTAAAATTAGCAAATGAACTCGGAAAATTTTCAGAAAAAACTAGAAAATATTTCCAAGCACAAAGAACTCGAATAAAATAGTTTTAGAATTAATTGTTGTTCAAATTAGTCAAATTAAAATGTTTTGACATTTGAAAGTCCATTTAAGCTATATTAAAATTCAAATAAAATTTGATGAATTTTTCCAAAAGACTAAACCACTCAAAAGGGTTTTGAAACTCGAAAAATTGGGATGTTACAGTTGGGGACCATACAACAAGGATGCATTTGAAATATCAAGTCTTCTTCAAATGTATGTGGTAAATTTGTATGTACAAGTATATGTACATACCTGTACAGTAGTAGATGTACACATGAAGGGCCATGCATGGGTCCTACTCCTATGGTCCCCTTCATAGTTATCAGAAACGCGATTCGTCCAAGTCACGGTACGGGATTCGGGTTCGTAGTTTGTTACTTTTTCTTTTAATTTTCACTGCGAACACGAATCTCGTACCCTAAACCGGTTCGGATTCGCCGAATCCGGTTCACGATTCGTGATATTTTATAACGAATCGGGTAACTATGGTCCCCTCCACCACTGGTGTATTCATATAGTGATGCTGGAATGTACATTAGTAATATTTTACTTGCAACAGATGCTATCTTCTACTTATAATATGCAGAGAAGACTCACATAATCATAGGCTAATTAAATCGAGAAGACAACACAACTGCAATGGAAGAGGTTGTGATTTGTTTAATCCTGAAGGTAAGAGAGAATGCATCAGGCATCAGCAGATCAGCACATGAATGGCCTTAAAGTCCAAGCTACAGCAACAAGAAGTACAACTATTTGTCACCCGGACTCTTCTAGTATTTCTGACCTAGAAAAATAAAACACATGAGGGGTCATAACTTCATCGGTCCATCACATGGTTATAGTAACTCCTCTTCTTGATGTGCACTTCTTTATCCTGCATGGAAGGCTGAAGCAATTAGTAGCTGGCTACTCACAGGAAAATGATTTCCAAAATTGAATGGTCTCTCCTTGTCAAGTGCTATCCCAGCAAACCAGCCGCGACCTCATTTATTGGCAGCAATAATTGTGATCTACTCGGCTGTCTACTTACAAGGAAATGGTAGAACAACACTGACAAGCTATGTTAGTATAAAACATCGGAACAAGTGCTAAAACTGACTGATCAATACATCGTAAAACTGCAGATGTCATAGTGGAGATTGTTATTGACATATTGGAACCATCAGCTTCGCTTTTTTTTCCTTACAAACCAATGGCATCAGGTAAACTAATGGCACCTCACAAACCAATAACTGTAAATTTTTATTGATCCTTGTTTAGTTAGTCATCCGAACTTCCAAAGTCCAGACTCAAAAGTGCTGGTCAAGCCATTAACTTTTGCTTGGCAATGAACAGGAAGGGATCAAGACTTGTAAAAGCAAAGCAAGAGTCCTCCTTTAAGCAAGGAACAAGCATGATTGCTTGAGTTGGGCGGCTACTGTCCTATCAGACACTGGTCCCAGTAGAGATCAAAGGATGAAGGAATGTCTTTGTGTACCACTGCCACAATATCACCATTGCATGTTCTCCCTGGTTGTTTCAGAAGCCGCTCTAGCCTGTGCTCTCCTAAATAAACTCATCCCAATGGGCCAATGGTTATGAACACTATGATGGCATCTTGTTTCACAGCGCACGCACAGAGGAGCAGATCCTGTCCTAAATTTTTATGACCCAACAGCTTTGTACTCCCTGGTTAATGGCACAGCTGCTTTGCTTCTTTGACTCGCTCTGAAAGCATACAAAGTTCAAATCAAATTAGTCCCTGCAACATTCGGCACCACAGCTAGCAGTCTGACAAAAACTGGCGTGGGTTCATGTACCTGGATCATAATAAAAATGCAGAGAAGAAATTGTCATCACAAGTTTTAGTACAGGTAAAACTAAACCCAAAATCTTCAGATAGAGAGTTTTCTATTATTTGATCTCATATTGATGTCATAAGAAACAAAATGGTCACAAGGAATACCTCCTATTTGGCTACTTCCCTCATCACAGCCATCACAGCAGCATGCTTCATCGGACCAAATCATACTGTTGATGCAAATTGCATCACGATTCACCTGTCATTGGGCTCTTGTCAGCAAAAAAATAACACAATCAATTGTGACATGGCTACTTGAGCAAATATTCATGAGAATAGAAAGCAACAAAAGAAATTTTTGAGTGAATTGGACAAGTCACTATTGTGCAAGGGAGCCGACTCACTTAAAATGCCTTTAGGATACCAGAATTCAGAGTAATAAGTTGGATCATGCAATACAAAATGGTATATGCAACTACGCAAGGGAAGAAAACGATGTTATCACCAACAGAAGTAGTAACACAATGCCAAAAGAATTTCAGCTTGCTCATTTTAATTCCCATATTGTCATATCAAGAGACAGGTCAATAACTACATCAGAAATGGGCAAATCTCTGCATATATGTGAGTATGGCATGTGCATAACTTGTAACGGCTGTCCATCTGCACAAAGCAGGAGTGCAGATACACTGCGTTATCAGGCCGACCTGCTGAATGCTGATCACAGTATCACACAATAAACGCAGTTGCTTCGTGCCCAAATTCCCACCTTTTTCTGCACGGCTGCACCTATGTAAATGTGGCTGCAGAATGCAGACGAAGGAATGTTTTTAATACCTTTCTGCACGTAATGTATGCCTCTGAGAAGACATAAAGCCCGGAGAAATTAATTGAACGGGACAGACCAGATCTACGGAACAGAACATTTTTATCTTTTCACAATTCATTGATAGAACATAAACGCGAGGACGCAAAATCTGGCTTTTAGTGAAGTCTGTGAGTTCGTGCGTCATGTTACATGGGCATTGGAAAAATCTGATGAAATTGACAAACAAGATGAGCAGGTGTAGAGACCATGTGGTTTAGTCTTAGATCAGGTGATGAACAATTAGCATCGTTGTCGAAGAGTTTAGTGAGTTAGCTCTCAGTTTTGCAAAAGTTGTCTTGCATTTAGAGGATAGGCAGTCTAACCGGCCTTGGTGGCGGCGGTCAGACCGGCCAGCGGTTAGTGCACAATGAGATGTGCCGAATTTTGGGATTTGACCTAGAGTCATGGAAATATTGCATATGTGTGGCATGATGCATGTTTTCGCTAACGTAGGTAAGTTGCGAAAAACTTGTGCCTGAAAATGGTTGCTTGATCTATTGTTGTATAGGTAGCTTGGAGTCAACTATGATAAACGACAGGGAGTATCGGGACTTGGTTAGGAGAACTAAGGTCTAGAACGTTCATAGATGTCAGGTGAAATGGTTGGACTCAAACAAGATGCAAGATGGACAAGACCATGGAAGGCAAGTTTGAGCAAAGACTTTTTAAGGTAAAGTGATACTTCCGGGAGCGAAGCTTTAAAGGTATGTGTTCTTGACTCATCAATTGTGTCAATTGATGATTTTGTATATTGTGCGGTGCTACGTGACGGTTTGCTTGTTAGTGTTGGTTGTAGGACTCTGGAGCTATGTCATGGTGAGGCGGATGGTATCGGGACTAAGCTAGGGGAGCTGAGATCAAGAACGATCAAGTTGCCACCAGAAGATGACCGAGGCTTACGGAGTGGTGGACATGACTAGCAACGACAATTTGGACCAGGACTAAGCTCAAGGAGCTGAGGTCCAGAACGGTCAGAGAAGTCGGGTACGTTCATGATGCATAGTAAGACATGTGGTGCGTCAAGTGACTTGGGCCCGTTTGCAAGCTAGGACGGTTCGGTGGGATCCAGACGCGTGAAAAACTTGGCAGGAGTCATTGGGGCCACATGGATGATGGCGAAGCATGAGTGATGTTTCGATGTGTGGGATTCGGAAATGGTCGGTAGAGGGGCATTTTGGTAAATTGTCCAATACCCTAAAAGTAGTGGTGTGCGAAACCACAGCGGTGGCCTAAGTGGATTAGGTCAAGAATACTCCATGACGACAAGATCGTGAAGAGACGGATTCGGGAGAGTCGAATCGTCATGCGCTTTGAGGAGCATGCGTGAGTAAGAGACCGTTTGTGTGTGGGCTTAACGGGTGCCTATTAGGGTTTCTCTCTCAGCTCCTAGCCTCCACTATATAAGGGTTGGTGCATGATTGCAACAACCAAGCCTTGAAACCCTAATTTGGGAAATTTGGGAAAGTGGAAAGAAGAGGTTAGGGCTTGAGAGATGTGAACACTGTGTGTGTTGCTCTAGTGGCTTTGTCCTCCCAAGGGAGTGGCCGTAAACATTCATGTCCAAATAGAAATCAATTCTCTAAATTCATCCAAGTCTTCCTATCACATGCTCAAGTGTTGATTTAGTTTGGTTTTTGGTGCTTCTTCCTCCCCTCTTGATCTTACTTCGTACCTAGGATGTGTAAGTGATGGAGATATCTCTTGGATACCAGATCCCATTCACCTAGGCACTTTTTTTTTCCAAGTTCTTGAATTTTCCCAATTTTGGTGGAAAAAAGAGTGATTTTGAGGGTTTTTGTCTTGAGGGTTTTTACCTTGATTATTGCTATGATTAAGGATGCTAGAACGTGTGGAAAACCATCCTTAGCCATCTTGGATTGTTTTTCCCCACGAGCTCCTCTCAATCATCGTTTTCGTATTTAGCCTGGTTTCCGTGCAACTTGCCTTCGGATCGAAAAAGGTCAAAGCCTCTCTTCATGGATTAGGTTCACAATATCTTAGGCAAGGTGTATGCAAAGTTTCAAGTAATTTTGATGTGGATTAAAAGTTATATCAATTCTTGGATTTGAAATCGTGCTGATTTTCAGGCCTGTCCTGAGTGATAGGTTAGACCGCCTAGAGGAGAAGTCAGACCGCACAAGAGATCAGACCACCCCAAATGAGCGGTCAGACCATCCACTAGTTGGAGGTCAGACCATCCAGGCAAGTTTTGGCTCATTTTATTCGGTTTTTCTTGGAGATTTCATTATGAGGGTTTAGGCTCTAATCTTCATAGCTCTACAAAACTATTGGAGTGAAAGAATCGTGAACTTCTTAAGGCAAAAGATTTGCCAAGAGGCCATTGTTTGTGTGGCGCCTCCTCGGTCCAACAACAAGGCATGGACCAGACTGCCAAATGGTCGCCCTGCCCAAGACGCAAGAGGCCGGCTAGGCACGGCCCATTCGACCGATGTCTTGTTAGGTGTCGTGCGGGCCGCCCATGGGCCGGGTGGCTGCCTGCATGGCCCGACGGGCATTCGTCTTTGTCTTGGGCCAAGACGGCCCTTTTGGCCCATCAAAACAAAAAAATCCAAAAAAAAAAAAGAAAAATGTGTAGAATTCAGAAGTAGACATGAAAATTTAAAAAATTGAGACAATCATATTGAAAATGTAATAAAGAGCTTTATTGATGTCCAACTGGCTGCCTCGTTAAAACCTTTGTCAAGTAAAAACTCAAAATGAGAAAACCTTGGCAAAGGAAAAAGAGTACAGCCTATAGCTCTACAATTCTACATACATGATACATCTTTGTTCTATGTGCCGGTGTCATTGTCTAAATCTGATTTTGAACACCTCGACAATTCTGGATTTTCCACAGAGTGTTGTGTTCGTGAATCAGCTTGTTCCCAATCCTTCACAGTTAGAAGGATCTCTACCATCTCACTTGTGAGACTTGTTCTTCTCTCCTCTAATATCCTTCCAGAAAGACTGAAAGCAGACTCGGAGGAAACCAGTAGAGACAGAGCGATTAATACATCACGTGCAAGTATGGATAGCATGGGATATGTTAACTTATGGGCTTGCCACCATTGCAAGATGTCGAAACCTTACGAGGCGAAATCCATCGATCATTTGTCCAAATAGGTGGATAGTTCCCGCTCCTTGTGGGTCTTGGCTAAGCGGTAGTGCGAGTAAGAAGAAGAAGACGAAGACCTGGACCTGGATGAAGAGGCACCGAAGATCGTGCCCCACATACTTGTCTTCCCACTCGAGGTGGGGGCTACTGGAGGTCGTTGCGAGCGAACTCCTCGGAACTTATTTTCATACCTTTGGTAAACCTCGTACAACCGAGAACGAACTTCTGCAAAATAGTTAGTATAGTCTAGCCCTGTAGCATCACTAAGAAGATCAAGTACAGTACCAAATGCACCAATTTTAGCCCTAGGATCTAAAATAAATGCAAATGCATATAGGTAAGGGATTTCTCCCCAATATTTAAGGTATTTAGATTTCATGGAAACAACAGCCTCACGTAAAACTAAGTCATTTTCATGCATTTTCAATTGAGTAGCAATCTGTAAAATAGTATGCACAATGATAGGAGATGTTGGATAGTAGACAGCAGACAAAGCAACAGTTGCCTCATAAAAAATTTCTAAAAATGACAGTACCTTCTCAGCAATGAACCAATGTTGCTCAGTTAATAGCAAAGTACCGTCAGTGCTAGGATAGTGTGTTTGAATAAAAACAGAAAAAGTGCTCTTGTATGGTAAAAGATGCTTAAGCATGAGGTAAGTAGAGTTCCACCTTATCTCCATGTCCAAACCGAACTTTCTTGGATGTACACCCATCGCCCTGCAGAAGTTCTTATATTGTGCTATTCTTACGTTAGAATTGTTCAAGAAAGAAATTGCATCGCGAAAAGCTCTAATATACGGACTCAACCTCTTTAGACCACATTTGACTATAAGGTTGATAATATGACAAGCACATCGTTGATGTAGCAAGAACGAATTGGCATATGTACTCAACACTGGAGTAAGAATGTCCATAGCCCTAGAGTTTGAAGCGGCGTTGTCTAAGGTAATTGTGAATATTTTGTCTGTAAGACCAATGTCTTCCACGACTTTGAGAATACAGTTCGCAATATTCTCCCCCGTGTGTGCTACATCAATTAATTTCAAACCTATAATTCTTTTCTCCATTACCCAGTCGTCATTAACATAATGCGCAACTACACTAAGATAGTCCTACCTAACCCGACCACTCCATATGTCCGAGGTCAAGGCCACCGAAAATGTGCACGTACTAAATAGTTCCTTTATTTTATTACGACGTTCATTATAGTATTTCACTAGATCCCTTGTTGTTGTCTGTCTAGAAACGGAAGAAAATCTAGGATTATGCGCAGTCCTAATGTAATTTTGGAAAGAAGCAGATTCGCCAAAGCCTAACAGTAAATCCTCAGAAGCAATTAAACGACAGAGAGATTGGCGGGCTACCTGAGGATCGTAGTCCCACTAGATACGTGCATCGCGGGGTTGTATTGCGGTATGGTTCCGCCTCATCGCCAATCCTTGCTTGGTTCGACACCTTGTAGCATGTCTAAGCAAGTGCCCTTTCCACCAGATACTTTGCGATAATTCATGCCGACAAATTTTACAAATAGCATATGGTACCTCATTTCCCGCTGCGTCTTGCCTGGTTGTCCTGTCGAAATTCTCCCACACTCCCGATGTAGATGGCCTCGACCTCTTTACTCCGGTTGCCGTTGAGCCTGATACTGATGTCGAGCCTGATGACGGAACTCCAGCTTGCTCCTCCGGTGAAACCTCTGGTTCGTTTGAGCCAGCCGCAGCCGCCTCCATAGACGCAATTTCATCCGATGAAAGTCCGAACTCACTAAGAGCAAAGCTATCGTAAGGACTGTCCATAACGAAAACTGCAAAATCGAAACTAACATTATTACTACTTTAATCTTAGCATAATAATAATTGACAATAAAAGTATTACAAAAATAGTATTGTACCTCTTTCACGACTTGCTTAATTTAAAATTGAAATTTCCAAATTTTGGCACAAATTTTTGAATTTTGCCAAATTAGCTCAACACTGATTTGAATTTGCACAACACAATTTCAAAGAGAGAATAGAGAATGAAGGGGTGCTGAATGAGGGGGGGGTATGATGCCTATTTATAGAAAAAATTTTGGAATTTTTTCAATTTTTTTGCTATTTTTAAGCCCCCAACGGTAAAAAATCACTCAACGGTCAAAAAATTCACTCATTGGTAAAAAAACCGTTTTTTGGTAAAGTCGTCTCGTCAGAACTGACGCACGACGCTGACAGCCACCCGCCCGTCTTCTTCTCTCCCATCTTCTCCTCACTTTGTCGCCTCGCCTCTCTTCTCTCCTCGCCCTGTCCGCCCGCCTCCGTCCTCGCTGTCGCTAGCTCGCGACCCGCCGCCTCCTCGCCCGGCTCGCCTCCCAAGAGCCCAGCGTCGACTCCTCGCCTCCCGCGCAGGCGCCTCCTCGCCTCTCACATGGCGGTGACCCGCCGCCTCCTCGCCTCCCATGACAGCGACTCCTCGCCTCATGGCGGCTCCTCCCGCCTCCCAAGGGCGGCCAGCGCCTCCCAGCGTCGGCCGACTCGCCTCCCTCATGCCCGCCACGCCTCGGCGACACGACACACGTGCGCGCGCCGCCTCGACCCTCGACGACCGTCGCCTCCTCGTCCGTCATGATCCGCTCCGTGCGCCTGGGCGCCGCTGGCGCCTGGCCTCTCCTCCTCCCTCCTCCGCTCCGGCTAAGAAGAAGATGCGCCATGAGCCCGCGACAACCTCCTCCTCCCTCCTCCGCCAGAAGACCGCGCCATGAGCCCGCTCTTCGCCTCCAGCTCCGGTGTCCCCGGCTCCCAGCTGAGCCTCCTCCTCCGGCTCCACTTGCCCGCTCTGCCTCGCCTCCGGCGTCCCAGCTGCTGCGCCATTGCCAGGCTCGAGCGGGCCACGTGCCGTGCCGTGCCGGCCCACCGTGCCGAGGTGGCGGCCCAGGCACGGCCCGGGTCTCGTGTCGGGCCGGCACGACCCATGAACAGTACGGGCCGTACCGTGCTTAGGCCGGGTCAACAGTAACGTGCTTCGGGCTGGCCCATTTGGCCAGCTCTAGCATGGACCGAGTGAGTAAAGTGATCGGGGCTACAGGGATGCTGGTGTCCATTTAATAATGCAAACAATGGCGCTGATAGTTTAGCATGCATGTCTCTGTGTTCAACCAACCAAAGCTTGGCAAGTATATAGAGAAAAGCCAATTTCGAGTATAGTGAGTAGTAAGTAGTAATAACTAATATACATGTTTACCATCATCACACTTCCTACTATTAATTATACTTCTAGCCATTCTTTCTTCAAGTGCACATTGTTACAATACTTTCACTGGTGAATTTAGCTATCTGATTGTCGATGTCATCTTCTTAGCTCGAATAACAAAAGTGCACTGTTTGTTCCACCAGTGATTTGCACTACAGCTACCTATAGCAATTCTTACCACATAATTGATACGTGTTTGATAAACTCTCTGCTCCATCAGCTCATTTGTTCCAATGATCGAAAGGAGCATGGAGTCCTACCTAGATGCTGCACCACTGGATGCCCTCCTAACGACGTTCTAAAATCTTGTAATCTTATGAAGTGTCTGGTCAGGTGCCTGAAAGAGGGGGGGGGGGGCAGCTGTTTCAGATGCTGTCCATTGTTGTCAACGCAGATTGTATTGTTCTTATGTGGTCTAGGCAAACCTATCAAATATTAGTGGATAGTAATTGGAATACAGATTAATTCTTCGAAAAATGAGACACAGATTTATTTGATTCAACACTTTAATCTTCCAGTAATTATTGTTAAGTGAATAAAATAGAAAAGACAGGTAACACTACCAACTAGTATCAGGTTCTTATGAGAAGCATTAATTCCAAATCACAAGGAAATTTTTCGTAGGATTAAAGCCCTCCAAAATTACTCTATTTTTCCTCCGTTAAGGAAAACCTCCTACCTAATTTCACATCAGGGATTGCGGCAAGCAGTCAAATATACACCTCAATCTCATGGGCATCCAGTCGGATCGGATAACCTACACTTACATATACATTCCAATGACCAAATTTCACCAAATGACACTATAAATAACACTTGCAGGCTGCATCAAAGGTTACTACTCCTTTGCAGTGAAGCGTCAGCAAGTTTAAACCATATCATCGTTTGCCCTACTTATGTGAAGCTTGACAACTAAAAACTACATGCCATCGAGTTCACCTGATTTAACCAAATCTAACAAAGAAAGGACACCCCGCCAAGAAAGTATTCAGGAGGCGGGGAAATTGCAAACCCTACCTGACAAATGAGGCGGCAGCAAAGAAAGAGCATAAGACCATCTCCAATGTTGTGTTTTAGCCGGTTCATATGAGAAGAGAGAAAGTATTGAATCGATTCAATACATTGGAGGGATTGATTCTAACAAAAAAAATACATGGAACCGAACTCTACTTAGAGCATCTTTAGTGTATTGAATCGACGTCGATTCAAAGTCACGCCACATAAGCATTTTAGGAACCGAGCTTGTTTTTCTCCAGTGTATTGAACTGATTCCTACTAATAAATGGGACCCACATTACATTAAAAAACCACAAAATAATAATATCATCTCTCAAACGCACTCTCTTCTATGTAGTTGTTTAATGCTCATATGAATTGTTTAATATTTTGAATCGATTCCTAAGTAGAGTCCGATTCCATGCATTTTTTGGTTGGAATCGACCCCTCCAATGTATTGAATCGATTCAATGCATTCTCTCTCCTCATTTGAATCGGCTAAAACACAACATTGGAGATGGTCTTAGAAATCGATTCAAAGCATTAAACAACTACATAGAAGAGAGTGCGGTTCAGAGAGGATATTATTATTTTGTGATTTTTTAATGTAACGTAGGTCTTATTTATTAGTAAAAATCGGTTCAATATATTAGAGAAAAACAAACTCAGTTTCTATAATACTTACGTAGCATAACTTTGAATCGACATCGATTCAATACACTAAAGATACTCTAAAAACTCACTAACTCAGTATGTACCAAGCCAGAGTAGAGCAACTTCCGATCTTAGCTCCGCCTCCGCGCGCCCGCGTGCGCCGGCCGACGGAGCTCCGGGTGTCGTCGGCCGGAGACACGGGCTGGGGCCCTGGGAGACCACCGATAAATAGCCCCTACCGGAACCGCGCCTCGCATTTCACACCTTGGGTCGTCGCAAGCCGTCAGATCATTTTGTGCGGCTCAGATCGAGGCTCGTAGTGCAGCAGAGCAGATGGATATTTTTCCCACACGACCCTCCGATTTACTTTACAATTATATTTGTACCCTCCGATTTGGATCGCAAATTTTGTGCGCGGTCCAAAATCTTGTTGCAGAGTGCAGACCGGGATGCCGCCGACAAAGGGCCCTGCTGGTGTCTCGGCCCGCGTGTCAGTGATAAAATCCTGCAGGCCAGCGGATGGCTGCGTGTGTGATAGCGCCGGTACGGATCCTCGCTTGGTTTCTGTCTCACCGTCCGTTCATCTTGTGCGTCTCCGTCTCAGGTTACGGCTGGTTACGTGGCTATGACTGGGAGAGCGCCCGAACGCGTTTGTGCTGTTTCTCGTGAGCTGATGTTTGTGTGGCCTTTGGTGGCCACTTGGGCCGTCTCTGCGGCACTCAGATTATCGAGCAGGCCGAACAATTTGCCTTTTTTCTAAGTATGCATGCCTAGACCTGTTCAAATGTTGGATTAGACTGGACTGGGCTTCGAACGGAGCTTAAAAAACCCGGTCGCAAATAAGCAGGCCCGAGTCCACCCGACCCGAAAATTCGTTTTTTTATTTAGATATATTATTTTAATCATTTTTGGAAAAAAAATATTATTTAATTTATTTCCAGGATTAAAAGATAGATTTTCTTTTTTTATTGCGTTTTGGGGGATTTCGGTCGGGCCGGGTTAATTTTGGGCCAGAATTCCAATCCCAAGCCTGGCCCGAACAGGTCTGGGCTCGAGCCGAGTCGCCCGTGAACAACATGCATGCCTATGGCTCCGTTTATTTATGCTTATTTTTCGGCTTAAAAGCCAAAAAAAAAACCTAAGCCCGGGTGTGCCTTTTTCAACCGGACTTTTGAAAAGCCTAATCCCCCCTCCCCCAAAACTATAAGCCATATACTCTGTTTGTCTAGGCTTTTTCTTGGCTTAAAAGCAAAAAAAAGATAAGCCTAAACAAAGGGGTGACTTTTTCATCAAATTTATAAAAAGCTTAAGCCATTTTAAGCCTAAAAGTCATAAGTTACGGGAGAGGTGTTTTTTTTTACTTTTGCTGAATGGAATATCTCTTTGCCATTGAAGTTTGCTAAAATTACCCACCAAATGTCATTCATATATAACTCCAGATCCTTTCACTTTTTTCTTCTCTTTCCTCCTCCCCTACCCCCATTTTCTTTTCCCATTCAGCTCCCGCACCTGAAGCCTTCTCCCCCAAGCCGCCGTCGTCCTTCCCTCGCCTGACGCCGTCTCCCCCGTACCCGACGTGTGACACCCTAATTTTTAGAACCTTTTTGGAAGTTTTCAAAATAAAAAGAAACATTTTGTTTTGATGAGAATTCAAAGCTTAACCTGAAATTTCATAATGGATTTAAATTGACTAACTCAAACTTCAACTAAAGTTCCTTGTTGGTTTGTTGAGTTGTTGAAGTTTTGGTGGTCTTTCCTTCTCTGTCCATCTTTTACCCACCTCTGGCCTAGACCTCCCTTGGTCTGGAATCTAATGGCCCAGGCCTCATCTTTGTTTGGATCCAAAGGTCCGGACCTCCTTGGTGTTGTCTCCTCTGGTCCAGACCTCCTTGGGTCTAGACCTCCTAAGCGCTAGGACATCCCCTTACCTTTATTTGACCTCCCTATGTCCTTCAGGACCTCTCCATGTCCTCTAGGACCTCCCCGTGTCCTTCAGGACCTCTCCATGTCCTCTAGGACCTCCCCTTACCTTTATTTGACCTCCCCGTGTCCTACCGGATCTCCCCGGGTCCTCCAGGACCTCCTCCTTGCCTATTGGCATCTCTATTGATTGTGAGTCGTTCGATTTGCATTGAACGGTTTGATCCTGGTGAGACGTTCGGATGGTCCGAACGTCCCACCTCCTCTGAGCCCTTAGATCTTCATTGGACGGTCCGATTTGCTGTGGCGTTCGGGAAGTCCGAACGTCCCAACCATTTTGGACGATCCGATCGAAATCCAGTGGTCCAGACCTCCTCCTTGTAAATCTGGACCGTTAAGACCTCCCCTTGGAGATCTTAACCGTCTGCACCTCCTCCTTGTAATCTGGATCGTTAAGACCTCCCCTGGAGATCTTAACCATCCGCACCTCCTCCTGTACATCCGCCGTCAAGACCTCCCTTTGGAGATCTTGGCCGTCCATTTCTCCCTCTTTGGCAGATCCGATCGTTAGGACCTCCTTGGAAATCCTAACCGCTCGGACCTCCTCGATTTGATTCTACGGTTCTAGACCTCCCTTGCGGGTGAGGATCTCCTCCTTGCCCTTGCGGACCTCCTCTAGTGCGCTTAATCTTGACCGTTGGACCTCCCTTGGAGATCCAACTGTCAGACCTCCCTTGGGTGAGGACCTCCTCCTTGCCCTTGCGGACCTCGTTTGCGCGCTTAATCTTGGCCGCTTGGACCTCCCTTTGGAGATCCAACTGTCAGACCTCCCGGTGGGTGAGGATCTCCTTGTTCATTGCAAGACCTCCTTAATGTCTTTGTAGACCTCCCTCTTGGGTCTTGGCTGCCTAATCGGGTAGTCACACGCCCGATTTTCTTTACCTTTGTGAGTCCTTGGGCAAGGAAGTCTTCACCGTATTTAATGCATGTTGTATCACATTAAATGCTCCTACCTTTGCAGTACTCATGTCATACCAATGGTCACATTTCTTGCCTACTCCCATCGTCCTCTTTACCAACTCTTGTTGACCACTACCCTGGGTCATGTACATTGACTCCAGCTATATATAGTTGGGGTAGCACTCTTTTCTCACTTTCTTCTCCATTTCTCCTCTCTGTCTCAACCGAGCACTTCTTGGACCTCCTTCAAACAGTTCTTGGGCATCCTCTCTCAAGCCCAGACCGCCGCCAAAGAAGCTCGTTGGACCTCCTCTTGACCTTCCAACCTCTCTGTTGGTTTTATCTTTGAGTTTATTTGGAGTTCTTTGGATCTTGCTTGAGCTTCATTTGAATATTTGATTTTTCACGTGTAGATTGTCAAGACCGTGGGGAGCCCGAGTTCAGTGAGGGAGAGGGAGCAGCTCAAGACTTTGAGCAAGGCAAGTTACACTCTTGAACATGTTGCACCCAATACTTCAAATTACTTATGTCGTTTTCAAAGTTGTATGCATGCTTAATTCACTAAGGTATTTCAATGCCTACCTTTAAATTCGTAGTTATGCCTATTGCTTGGTATGACCTCTATCCATGTTGAATCAACCCCATTGTCACCCTAGATAAATCTGGTTCTTGCAATAGTGAGGACCCGTAGCTCTTGAAAAAATGAAATGCTTAGACCAAAATCTTGATTTGGGAGTTTTGACCAAAACTATCACTTAATCAAATGATTTGAGCCGTGGCATTGGTGTGCCATGGAGATTTCGGCCATGACATTGGTGTGTCATGGATGTCGTACTTATGGCCATGGCATTGGTGTGCCATGGAGAATTGAAACGCAAAATTAAACGAAAAATGGATTTGACTTGGGCGAAGCTGGTTGTTTGGTTAGTGCATGTCTATGCACGGGGGTCGTGTGATCCGATGCCCCAGGGTTGAGGTTTGTCGCCCAAGTCGGTTGAGGACCGGTCTTTGAGACACCACTTGCTAAGCCTATAATGGGCTATGCCAAAATTGTGCAACCACATGTCTCAGTGTGGGGTGTGGGACTTGGCTAACTAATTTGCAAAGCTCTATCGTGGTTCATCGTGCAGAGGCAGTGGGTTGTCATGTTACGACTGTTGTAGTCCCACCTGGCATCAGAGGGGGCACCCCAATAACCCGGCGGGTTTGTATCCAAAGGGGGGGGACCTGCGAAACCTTAATGTGGGTGGACTGCGGTGGGGCAATGCATTGTAAAGGCCTTATCATGTGCTCTAGACCTCTCACCAAAGGAAGTGTGAGGTGGTATCGACGGATGCCAAGCAAACTAGAGAATTCATGTCATGTGGGTAAAGTGTACAATCTCTGCAGAGTGTAAATCTATTCGAATAGCCGTGTCCACGGTCATGGACATGCTGGCAATGTCACTCAAAGTTAGCTCTTGGTTTTGGTTTTCAAAAGAATTGTGGAAATGATTTCGGTGGTTTAACCAAATTGGGTGTGGGTGGGAAGCCATGTGCAGGAGGGTATCCTTCACCATTTCAATGATGAATGTTATCCAACTGAAAATGGATTTCACAAAAATGAATTTTAACTGTTGTAGCCTGCCTTGAAACTTAATACTTGTATTTGAAATAAAATTGGCTTTATGCAAATCAACCCTAATATGCTGTCCTTTGATATATCCCTATGCATGTCATTCTGTTAATTGACGGGTGTAACTTGTGAGCACGGTTGTTGTGCTCACTCTTGCTTGATTCATGAATTGAGTAGATGATGACTCCTATGATGATGAAGATGATCAGCTCAATTAGGCCGCGCCCTCGGCCAATCACTGTGGTGTAATGGGTGGACCATGTCTTTGGTTTTTCATTGCGTTTGTGTGCTCTCGGTTCTTTGGAGCTTGTAAGCAACCTTGTAATCAAACCTCCTTTTGTTGTTAATAAAGTTCTGTGGATGCTTTTGTTGTCACTTGCTTGTGTGAGAACCGGTCGATGATCCTTGGGGACCAGTTTGGATCGCATTGGATTTCAGGCTCATCCTCAAGCCTCACGACCTCCTCAGGTTGGCTCCTTTCGGACCTCTCCGAGTAGCGCGTGGAGTTTGAGGAGGTCTGAGGTCCAACGACATCCTCAGGGTCAGGACCCCAGACCTCCGAGAGGTTCTATCAGACCTCTCGGGAGGTCTGGAGGTCCATCCGGGATGTTCTCTCGGGATGTCCTGGGAAGTCCTTTACGGACCTCCCAGGAGGTCCTAAGGAACCTCTCGGGACGTCCTAGGGGGTTCCTTTTTGGACCTCCCAGGAGGTCCTGAGGGACCTCCCGGGTGTGCCCTGGGCTGGGTCGTGACAAGTGGTATCAGATCATCTTGACTGCAGGACGCAGCCTAATAGAATGGCCGTTAGAAAGAGTTCAAGATGTGATTTAATAAACAAGAGAAATAAATTGCTCTTTCCTTACCTGAGTCATCTATCTATTCTTACACCTCTTTCTGTGTCTTATCTCACCTTATCTCCTCATCTTTTTGCTTGCCTCAACGTTTCATAAAATTAAATGGAATTCTTTCCTTGGAATATCTATAGGACCGATCAAGGTTGTTGTGGTAGCATTAAGGACCTCCCCTCAAGGCAATGGGCGCGATATTTGTAAAGGTTATACGGGGCTACTTTACAAAAGACCACCCCTCCTTGTCGTGACCTCATTACTTGCAGCCCTGAGGGCAGCAAGCCTCGCGTAGAAAATGTCGAGTTTGATTGTTCAAATTCTGGCTTTTAGGTTATCATGGGTTTAGTTGCTTCAAGTCTTAAGCCTTTTCCCCTAGTTCTTTTATCTTTTCTTACCTCTTGGACCCTAGCAGATGGTGACCACAACGGGTAGTGGCAGCGCAAGTGGCCAAGGTAAAGCCCCTGGGGATGATCCTGAGACTCCAGTGCAACAGCCACCTCCTCCTCCAGCCCAAGGTCCAGACTGGAACCAAACGATGACCAATCAAGCATAGTTGATCAACCTATTAGCTCAGTCCATCACCAATACTCAGAACCTCCAAGCCGCAGCAGCAGCACAGCCTCCTGTACATGCTCCACCTCCTAGAGCCAATATGTCTGAGTTTATGAGGATGAGGCCACCTACTTTTTCCAGCACCACAGAACCTCTGGAAGCCGATGATTGGCTCAGAGTTGTGAGTAGAAAACTGGACATGATCCACTGCATAGACAGAGAGAGAGTTTTATTTGCCTTTCATCAACTTCAAGGACCGGCCTCGGAATGGTGGGAAAACTTTACCCAATCCCATCCCGACGCTCAAGAAATCACCTGGGAGGAATTCACTCAAGCTTTTAGGCGTGCACATATCCCTCATGGAATGATGGTACTAAAGAAGAAGGAGTTTAGAGCCTTGCGCCAAGGAAACTACACGGTCAGCGAATACCTACACAAGTTCAACCAGTTGGCAAGGTATGCACCTGAGGATGTGGCCACAGATGAGTCCAAGCAAGAGTGGTTCTTGGACGGACTTAATGATGATCTCTCAGTCTAACTTCTTGCTCATGACTACCCAGATTTCCAGCACTTAGTGAGCAAGACCCTTCGGCAGGAGGGCAAGCATGTTGAAATGGAAAACCGCAAAAAGAGGAAAGCAGCCCAGCAGTTCAAGTCAGAGGGATTTTCCCGGCCAAAGACCTCCCAATTCCAGCCTATGAGGTCTGCGACCTCCTCCCCCATCAGGACTTCAATGCAAGTCAAGCGGTCTGGCACCTCCAACTCTCATAAGACCTCCCCAGGAGGTCAATTTCAGGCAAGGCCAGCCACAAACTCTGCAGCAGGAGTGACTTATTTCAATTGTCATGAAGTGGGACACTATGCAAATAAATATCCAAAGAAACTTCAAGCTTCAGCTCCAACTCCCACCCGATCGGTTCAGGGGTCCTCAGCTCATGGCAGCCACACTCATCCAAAGACTCCAGTGTAGTACAATAAAGGGCGGGTGAACCATCTCACAGCTGAGGAAGCTCAACAAGCTTCGGATGTGGTCCTTGGTACGTTCCTTGTTAATACCATTCCAGCCTCAGTTCTTTTTGACTCCGGAGCTTCTCATTCTTTTATCTCTTCAAAGTTTGTGGGTAATAATGGGTTAGCTATTACTCATTTAGTAAACCCTATGCTAATCAATTCCCCGAGCTTGGAAATGAGGACCAACTCCTTATGCCCAAATCTTTCCTTGGAAATCTTGGGAGTACCTTTCTATGCCGACTTGATAGTCCTGCACTCCCAAGGATTAGATATGATTCTTGGAATGGACTGGTTATCTAAGAACCAGGGCCAAATAGATTGTGCCAACAAGTCCATTGTGCTCACCAATGAGCAAGGGGTGCAAGTGGAGTTCAGCCCCGAGACCTCTCCTAAGGCAGGTCCTAGGGTGTCTTGCTTAAGGGAAGTGAGACTTGAAGACCTCCCTGTGGTAAGGGAGTATCCCGATGTGTTCCCTAGTGAGTTACCTGGAATGCCTCCGGATAGAGATTTGGAGTTTGTCATTAACCTAGTCCTAGGGACAGCACCTATTTCCAAAAGACCATATAGGTTGCCTGTCAATGACCTAGTTGAGCTAAAGCAACAAATTGAAGAAATACAAAGTAAAGGTTTTGTGAGGCCGAGTTCCTCTCCTTGGGGAGCTCCTGTGATCTTTGTGGCAAAGAAGGATGGTACACAGCACATGTGTGTGGATTATAGAGCTCTCAATGATGTTACCATCAAGAATAAGTACCCTTTGCCCAGGATCGATGACTTATTTGATCAACTAAAAGGAGCAGTTTTCTCCAAGATTGACTTAAGGTCAGGTTACCACCAATTGAAGATTCGACAAGAGGACATTCCAAAAACAGCCTTCTCAACTCGGTATGGACTTTATGAGTTCACAGTCATGTCCTTTGGACTAACCAATGCTCCTGCATACTTCATGAACTTGATGAATAAAGTATTTATGGAGTACTTAGACAAGTTCGTCATTGTCTTCATAGATGACATTCTTGTGTACTCTAAAACAGAGGTAGAACATGAAGGTCACCTTCGGTTGGTCCTAGATAAGCTCAGGGACCACCAGCTCTATGCAAAGTTTGAGAAGTGTGACTTTTGGTTGAGTGAAGTCACCTTTTTGGGCCATATTATGTCGGCTGCTGGAGTGGCAGTTAACCCTAGCAAGGTCCAAGATGTCATAGATTGGAAACCACCTAAGTCAGTGCCCGCACGCGATCTCACCACGCTCCCGCCCGACAGCGCATACGCCGTGCCCAGTTGACTCTCCCACAGGTCTCCCTCTCCCCCGTATGGCTATAAAAGCCAGTGCTTCCCTTGCCCTTGCTCCTCCCCCACCATTCTTCTCCTCCTTCACCGTGCACAAAGCAGAAGAAGCACCTGAGCTCCTCATTTTCGCTCGTGCGCCGCCGTCAGCAAGTCGCCGCTCCGGTGACCTTTTCGCCACTCCCGCCGTGTCACCCCGCGTCCCCCATGGCCCTCAACTTCCTCCCCCTCTCCATATGTGCAAATGCGCGCCGTGGAGCTCCCTCGCGTAGCCACTTCTCCTACACCATCCCGCCACCACGGCCGTCCCCAAGCTCCTCTGAAACCCCCTCTAGCCTCCCCACCCCTAGGCGTAGCCTGTGCGCACACCGCCCTCCTCCCCATGCCACCCGCTCGCCGACGCCGCATGCACCCGATCGAGAAGGCCGACTAGAGGAGGGGTGAATAGACGGTTTTAAAAGCTTCTTTGGCTAAAACCAAGTTTTATGCGGAATTGTAAATCAATTTAGTTTTGCACAATTAAAACCTAAATCAACTAGTCTTTATTAAGTGCACCAACAATAAGAGACTATATAAAAGATAGTGTTGGACCGAAAAGGCGACTAGAGGGAGGGTGAATAGGAGCACGCTCATTTTTTCACTTTGATCAGATTCAACACAAATTTCATTCCAATAGCTATGGAAACTATGATGATCAATATACCAGTACAGCGGAAGACTAATATTGAATTCAATCCAAAATCCCCAAAGCAAAAGACCAAAAGAGCTCAAACCTTAAGGGCAGTCCGACCGGCGTGTATTATGCTGGTCGGACCGACAAAGCGGTCCGACCGGAGGTAATTGCGGTTTGACCGATGGGCGGTCTAACCGGCGTTGTAAAATCGATCGATCGGACTGATCTGAGCAATGGAAACAAACAAAAAATCAAACTCAAATCGATCTAACTTTTGATCTATGCGGCCAAACTCCACGAAACTTGAGACACACCTTCTAAAAGATATTAGGAACCTATTCCAATCAAGGATCGCATAGATCCATGCCAAAGTTCCTATCTTTTTCAGATTGAACGAAGTGTGCTCCAAAACCGAGCCAAATATGAAATAAGATCTAAAGACTTGCTTGTGGGTGATTGATGATCAAGATGATCCTAGATGGGTTCCCACATGTCACAGCAAGTTAGATCAAGGCAAGAAACCAAGTAAAAACTCGCGGATCAAAGAAAGACTCAAAATCACCAAATAGAGAGAAGAAAGCAAGTAGACTCATCTTTGAGAGAACTTTCTTTGGATTGATTTGATATGGTATTGGTTAACAGCCACTCCATCAATGGAGAACAAAGACTCAATACATGAGCATGAAATCAAATCCAACTCTCTAGAACCCTAATCTCCACTAATCCTCTCCCTAAGCAAACTAGGGTTTCAAAACAATGAAAGGGTTGAAGGGGGTGCAACCACTTCCCTCCTCTATTATAGTGGAGGCTTAGACCTTCTAGAAGTATTAACCCTAATGGGCTCCCGTTAAGGTCCAAAACAAACAGGTCACAAATGCACGTATTTTAAAGCACTGTCTTCATCTCCTCTTGACCTAATCCACTTCACATGCACCGTCTTGTGCCGCGGGTTGGTAAAAGGTCACCAAGGTGGCATTTGGTAAAATTACCAAAATACCCCTTCTCGATCTTTTTGCAAAGACCGAGTCCCATCTTCGTGAAGCACTTCCATGCTTTACCACGTGTAGGTTGATCCAACAGCTCTCATTATGTCGGCAAGTCTCTCCCATCTGGTTCCCACCGAAACCACCATGGCACTTGCACCGACCCCCGCGCCGCTTGATCCAACCCGTCGCACCGAACTGCCCGTTCGGTCACCTTTGTCCCTCTTGCGCCATGCTTGACTCCATTGACTTCACCCAGCACCCTTGATCGTTTTGGATCTCAGCTCTCCAAGCTTAGTCCCGATCATCCTCGCCGTTGACCGTCATTGACCTTCAAGCAAACTGCACAACAATAGACAAAGAAATCGATTCCGGGAACAAGTTCTTCACAACTTAACCCACGTTAGTCAAAACATGCATCATGCAACACATATGCACTGAAATCCATGAACTTGACCTAACCTAACACTCATCGCCACTTTTGGCCGATGAAAAGAAGCAAAATCGATCAGACCGCCATTGAATGGCCGATCGATCAGTAAGTCTTGGCCTCGACGCGCCCACAACGCCCCCGATCGCACTCAACCTCGACAAAGATTCCAAACTTCGATGAAAACACATGTTTCGATAAACCATTAACGACATTGCCAATTGTAACATCATCCTAAGATCGTGCATATATCCCCATGATATCCAAAATCTCCCCCTTGATGAACACATTGGCAATTTCGCATAAATGCAAATTTTGAGGTTTGAAAAGTAAAAACTCGACGTTTTCGCACAAAGGCACAACTTGGTCCAAAAGCAAGAGAAAGCAAAGGAAATGACCAAGTTGGCTTCAGAATAGCAAATGCAAGTGAGATAAGGCAAAAGAAAGTGAGAAAGCTTCAATTTCCAGAAAGAGTCAAAATCTCACTTAAGGTCCATATGAAAGAGCAATTGTTCGATATGACCTTTGATCATTGTGAGGTTGCAAGAATTGCAATTCAAGTTCAGAAAGGCAATAAGACCATAAGAATGTAAATAAGAAACTCCCCCTCACTATGATCCTCAGATTTCAGAAAATTCCAAATTCTCCAAAAGGCTCCCCTTTTAACATTTTTATATCTTCTCCCCTTTATACCATTTGATATATCTTCTCCCCCTTTGACAATGGAGTAATCAAGGAATCACGCCTTCCTCTCGTCCAGAGATAACAAATGTAGAAATGAGGAAAAAACATAAGAAGGAGCATGCATGAAATGCAATGGAGTGGCTTCATTTTTTTTGTATTTTCCAATTTTTGATTACAAGAAGCTTTGGAGATTACCCAAAAGAACAAGCTAGCATTTCTAATATTGCACAAACATTATATCAAGTCTAACAGCGCTAGCAAGATCATGATAAGACATATATATCAAAGCTAAGCTCGAAGGCTCAATGTAAAGCAATGAATTTGATCAATTTAAGCAAAGCTTCAAATTTAGCAAATTCATCAATAGGGATCCTAAAATGATATTGGCCATGTCAAAATGTCAATATGAGATCAAAAAGCTAACAATGATCACATTAAGAGACAAACAGGTCCTGAATTGAATTATTTTGCTCAATTTTGCTCAAACGCCCATTTTTCAATAATTTTTTTATTTGCAATGAATATTGAAGTTGACTAATGGTCTAACTTAGTGAAGAAGATCCTGGACTAGGAGCCATCCACAAACTCTTCCTAAGCTTCTACCAGGGCGATAAATCTTGAGGTTCATGTCAGTTTTGACAAGCAGTCTCCATGAGATCGTCTGGATCATCAAACTATCTCCAAGTTCATGTCTATGACAAGCAGTCTCGTGAGAGTAGTTTGGCACAATTTAAGCATAAGACAATCTTGAAATTGATTTTTCATTTTCATTTTGCACAAGTGCAGTTTTAGATTCTCAGAAAAACAAGAAGCTCAAGTAATGATCAATTTTAGATTCAAGAGCTAACAAAGCAATTTTGACATGGCCAATGTCATAAAAGGAGCACTAATTGCGCAACTAGCTAAAACATCCATAAATTACAGTTTTTAGTTCAAGTTGTTTTAGAGTTCTAGCTCATTCAGCAAATACTTAGCTACACATGTGAAAGCATAATAATTCTAGCAAGTCAAACCGCCAGTTCACAGGGACCAAACACCTGGTCCGAACGTTCCGGTCAGACCGCCCCAGAGCTGAGCGAGATATTTCACTTCGCTTTAATTTAATTTGCAAAATACATTTGTCAATTGATGTGCGATGCAAACAAGGGTTAAAGGCAAGATTCTTAACAAGTTGCAAAACATATTTGCTGACTTTTAGAATCAACGTCACAAGGAAAAAAAAGGTACATGAACTTAAACCATTTGCAAAACACATTCGCAAACTAAAGTCACATGCTACAAGGATTATGCATGAGCCACGACCATTTGCAAATATTGGCAACATGCTAACGAGAGCTAGAGCAAGCACAACGAGCTATCAACACATGACTAACTCAAGCTACTAGTCAAGACCCCTCTCAACAGTACGGCAACTTATACTACCAATCCGGTCTCCAACCAAACACCAAGAATGGTAAAAGACTAGGAACACATCCTTAGCCCTAGCTAGTCTGTAGCCACATCCTCACGGGCTTAAAGCGCTTTTGACGAGCATCATCTGTAGCCACATCCTCACGGGCATAACGTGACAACTGGGTGAACTTAGTGAGATACTCACTCACTGACATGCTGCCTTGCTTGAGGTCTCTAAACTCATTCTTCTTCATCTCTACCTTTCCATCGGGAACATGGGAATGGCAGCTACCGAGAACTCTGCCCAAGTGATCCTCTGGGGGTCAACATGTGAGGCACAGAATGTGTCCCACCACTCAGCTGCAGCCCCTTCTAATTGATGTGAAGCAAACAAGACCCTTTCCCTGTCTTCACAGCGAGCAATATCCAACTTTTTCTCTGTTGAATGCAGCCAGTCATCTGCATCTAACGGCTCAGGGGAGCTTGAAAAGGTGGCTGGACGCGTCTTCATAAACTCCGATAACCTTGACTGATGATGAGCAGGAGGTGGAGGTGGTCGCACCACTGTTGCTTGACTGTTCTGGCTCATCATAGCAAGTAAAGCATTGGTGGTCTGGCTTTGTTGAGCCATTATTTGGTTCATATTCTGCATCATAGAACTCATCATTTGGGCTTGTGCTGCCATAAACTGCCCAAAACTCGGGTCTGTTGCTGCCACTGGAGGGGGTAGAGGTGGAGGCAACTGTTCTGAGGGCTCATTCTGACTTGTTGACTGCCGAGTCTGCACCATCTGTACAAAACTCTAAAGGTTTAATAGATAAGAAAAGAAAGCATAATAGGTAAGAGGGATAAAGCATCGAGATAAGTGAGAACAGGGGGAGAAAGATAGATCATCTATCAGGGGTGACTTGGCTAAACCCAAAGGAAAACCAAAAGGCCAAGAGGCCAAAGAAAGGCAACCAAGCTACACAAAAGGTCTACTGACCCAACTAAACGAGCTCAGACACAAAGGACCTCTAACACTAATCTTATTACAGTCGGCCCTATAGAAATTACAAAGGCAAGGAAGTCAAATTAGACTTAAAATCGAGGTTCCAGCAGGGGCAAGATGATGGAACTAAGAAGGAGTTAAGATTGGAGTAGAATAAGATGAGAAAAGATTTAGACAAGTTAAGAGCAGCATAGAACCAGAACAAGGAAAGAACCACCAAACAAGTTTTAAGTTGATTTGCTTTTTAGAAAATAACTTTTGAATCAAAACTAAAACGACCCTTCTATCTATGGCCACATCCTACAGCCGACCAAGGCTCTGATACCACCTGTGACGACCCACCCGTGATATACTTAAAAGGGTCCGGAGGACCATTTTTTTTATGCCGGGTGCTACACATGAGAGGAGCGGTAGCACCGCTCAGTGCATCTGAGGAGGTCCGCCAGACCTCCTAGGAGGTCTTCAAGTCCTCCCGAGGTCTTGGTTCATAACCGACCTCCGGAGGTCTTTGCATAACCCTACAGTAGCACCTCCGGTATATCACTAGGGAGGTCCGACAGGATCTCCCAGGCTAAGTCCTGTAGGACCTCCTGGAGGTCCTGCCCCTATGCTCCGAGCTGGTCCCAGGACTACAGAAGCCAGCTCACACAGGAACACCAGATAATACCACAACCACAAGGTCAAACAAACGATGAAGCAGACAAATTAACTTAATAAAGAACAGGACCTTATGGTCAAGCTTGTCAACAAGAGGTCTGCCACTAAGGGCTTAAAAAATCAACAAGGTCTTACAACCGGCAACAAAGAGCTCTAAAGCAACAACACCAAAAGCACGCAGAGGCCAACCAACAAGCCCACAGGCTGTCGAGTGGAGGACATCCTAGGCAGCTGGATCGTCGAAGAACTCCTCCTCAAAGAGGTCTGCACTGCCCTGCACTTGATCATCTTCCAAATCTGCTTTGACACAGGGCTTAAAGCCATGAGTACTTTGAATGTACTCAACAAGTCACAGGGAGCATTTATGCAATAATATTCATGCAAGGGCTTACCAAATAAGAGCTGTATGGTTAGTTTGCACAAAGCTATTTTTGACAGCAATAACATTATTAGATTGAAAAGCAGCAAGGTAAAACAATAGTATATAATACATTTGATTTTTGCAAAGGTGGGGTGAGCACCAACTCACAACCACAACCAAAAGGGGAGGTCTGGTCGCACCCATGACCAGATCCTCACCCAAAAGCCACCCTAGAGCACCCACTCCAGAGGTCCGAACCAGCCTCTGGACCACCACCCGAGCCAACCCTAACCCCTCTGGAGCCGGCCAAGGTCTCCTCGAGGCAAAGCCAGGGCATCTCGCTGAAGTGTCCAGTGGCACAAACTTTGAGAACACTACCCCTTGCACCATTTTCACCAGGCATGTTCATGACCAAGGACATGGCTATTCGAATAGATTTTACACTCTGCAGAGGTGTACAACTTTACTCACAATCCACGGTCTCTCTAGCGGGACGGGTTCCAGGAAGACCCTTGCTCACTTTCGATGGTGAGCAGTCTAGAGAGCGCGGCAAGGCCTTTACCAAGCTTTGAACTGACTTGGGGCTGCCCGCTAAGGTTTCGCATTCCCCTCCTGTGGTCTAGAAATCCACAGGGTTATGGGTCGCCCCCTCTTGCGCCAACGAATCAACACGTTCCACCACAACAGCCCCAAGCCACCTCATTGCTAATTATTCAGCCCAGACCATTCCCATAAAATGATCTTGTGGTTGCACTGATTGGCCCAGATCAATAGAACACAAAGTTGAGTCCTTAATTGTGCTAAGGCAAGACTTCCACAACCCAATGTGCAAAGCACCCACTACTCACTTCCTGCCTTCTTGCCTCAGCAAAACACTTTGTAATTAACCCTGCCAAAAGACCACCCAGTCTTGGCACAAAAGTTATAATGGCGATCTTGCACCACAATCATCACAACTTAGGCGTCCTGCTATAGCTGCTTAACAGTGGCACTGACCACAGGTTCCATAGTTCATTAGTCAAGATTATTAAGGATGAAACATGATACGTCGGCATCTCGGTTTCTAGGGCGAAGCTAAATATAAACCTACAGCCCCAAGTTGGCAAATAACAAGGAACACCAACTAAATACCCACTCTAAGGCTTACAAGGTAAACATGTTAACATGATCAGGACAAGGTACAAAGGAGGCATAACAACAAGTAGGGAAGTAACTACAGCCCAAATATTTTCTTATAAACATAGCCATGCATGATAAGGTAAAACCAAAATAGATTTGCAAAGCTAGGTTCAATATGATCAAAAGGAGGTCTGTGGCTTGCCTTGGTCAAGCAGTGGAGAACCTTCAGTAGAGAGAGCTGGATCCAAGAACTCCTCGAACTCGTGATCTACACGTTCGCAAAAACCGAATAAGCAAAACCACACTAGGCCAAAGAACTTCAAAAGAAGACCAAAAAGAACTTAAACAAAACTTAACCAAAACCAGACAAACAGGTGACCCCAAAGCGAGGAGGGAGGTCCAAGGCAAGAGAGGGTGGTCTTTAAGCAAAAGACCAGCAAAAATCTGCGAGGAGGTCTTCCAGAGGATGTCCACTCCCGCGGCTAACTCTTGGTGAAGCTCCAAGCACAAGCCTGGAGCAAGCTAGGCGAGAGCAAGGCTGGCAGGTGAGCAAAAGTTACAAGGGTTTGCCCACCCAGGCTATATATAGCCAGAGTTGGTGGAGTGCACCAAGGAAAAGGGGTCAATGACGTGTGGGCAATCGGGGTAGCCAGGACAGGGCTTGCCCTAAAAGAATTAAAATAAGGTACCTCAAATGTGACTGCATTTAATGTGACCCGACACCTATTAAATGCGCACAGAGTTCTAAGGCAAGAGCAATAATAACAAGGTTGAGTGAGGCTGGCATGTGGGGCCAGTCAAAAGGGTGTTCCACAGGTCAAAGGGGTGGCCCCACCGCTAGGGCTGTCTCCGCAAAAGACCATAAGGAGTTCCTGGATAGGAGGTCCAAGACCAGCAAGGATCGAGGAGGTGGTCCTTGCAAAACAGCCAGGAAGAGGTCCCGGGCGGTCAAGATCTCAAAGGGGAGGACCTTAACGGTCCAGATCAAAGACGCAGGGAGGTCCTGACGGTTAGATTTCCAAAGGGGAGGTCTAACGATCAAGATCTCAAAGACCAAGGGAGGTCCGCGGAGGCAAGGGTACGCGAGGAAAGGCTGAGGCCGTCAGATCCAGATCGGATGGCGCAAAACAAAAGGGGCCGTTCGGACCGAGCGAACGGGTCAACGAGACCAGGCCGTCTGATTCAGATCGGACGGCTAGGAGGGGAAAAGGGGACGTTCGGACTAAGCGAACGTGCCCTTAGGATCGGGCCATCCGGTCAGCATCGAACGGTCCTTAGGTGAGGAAGGCAAAGCTTTAGGCGGTACGCCCGCAGGAACCAATGGTGGGTCCAAGTGCTAAGGAGGTCTTGGACCTAAGGAGGTCGAGACCTTTAGATCCAAACAAAGGAAGGACTTGGACGGCTAAGATCTCCAAAAGGGAGATCCTATCGAACAGATCTATACAAGAGGGAGGTCTGAGCGGTTAAGATCTCCAGAGAGGAGGTCCTAACAGCCAGATCTCAACAAGGGGGAGGTCTGGGCGGTTAAGATCTCCAAAGAGGAGGTCCTAACGGCCAGATCTCAATAAGGGGGAGGTCTGGGCGGTTAAGATCTCCAAAGAGGAGGTCCTAACGGCCAGATCTCAACAAGGGGGGAGGTCCAAAGAGGCAGGGGAGGTCCTAAAGGACGCAGAGGAGGTCCGTAGGACAAAGGAAGGCCCGAAGGGACTCAGGGAGGTCCGACAGGGCTGGAAAGGAGTTCGAGGGAGGTTCCAAAAGGGCACTGGGAGGTCCAGAAGAACTCTGGGACGCCCAAGTGAACTCAGGGGTTCAAAAGAAAGGTGGGAGGTCCACGGGGGAGGTCAAAACAGAGAGGGAGAACGAGAGAGGGGATCCAGACACAAAAGAGGTCTGGAAAGGAGAAACCAAACACAAGGGCTCACAGAGCAGCAAGAAGGGGAAAGGGAAAACTCCAACAAACAACCAAAGGCACCGAACAGATTTAGTTCAAGTTTGGATTAATCAATTAAAGCTCTTTTGAAAACTTCAAGTTAAACTTTGAACTCTCATCAAAACCAAATGGTTATTTTTATTTTGGAAACTGGGCAAGAACCTAAGAGAAACGGGACGTTACAGTTTTCCCCCGGCCGACCGCGTCATCCGGTGTCCTGGTGACCGAGGAAGCTCCCCCCCCCGAGTTAATCGATCTTTGGTCCACCGCCGCCGCCGTATTTTGCCTTACCCTTCGCCTCTGGCCGCGACCGTTCCCCTCACCATTCATCACCCTCTGGCCACCTCTGGCCTCCCCGCTCGGCTCTACACCTTCCCCGTGCCTGTGCGCAGCTCATGCCCACGTCGATTTCCTCGGAGCTCCTCCCCCCCGGTCGGCGCCACGCGTGGCCTGTTGTGACGACCCAGCCCTAGGGCACCGAGAGGTCCTCCATGACCTTATGAAAAGTCCATCAGGACCTCCCAGGAGGTCCAGAAAGGACCTCTCGGACTGACCACCAAGACCTCCCAAGAGGTCCAGGAGATCATGACCCGAGAGGGTCTTGGAGCCAAGGAGCACCCGAGGGCCTTACCATGGCCAAACAGAGAAAGATGAGGAGGTCTGAGAGCATTCCCAAGACCTCCCACGACCCTCCGGAGGAGGTCGTGGAGATCTGGGACCACCCCAGTACCTCCTGCATTCACTCCATTGTGTGGACATGGAGGTCCAAGCATACCCAGGGGTTCCTCAGGAAACCCGAGCCATCCCAAGGATCATGGCTAGCTCTTCACAAAGACAAACACATAGGTGGTGACATCCAACACACCTTTATTTATACAACATGTTAACAAAGTTGTTTACAAGGTGGCCTTGGGCCAAACATAAATACATAAAAGCAAAAGAGAGCAAAAGAGTCCATCAACAAGCCACAGTACCGACCGAGGGCATAACCTAGCTGCTTTGATCTTCTTCACTGACAGTATCTTCTCCTGGCAAAGATTTCAATAAGCAAGAGTGAGCACAACAACCGTGCTCGCAAGTTACACCTATGGGTTAACAATATGACATGCATAAATGGATAATCAAAGGATGTCATAATAGGGTGATCTTGCACAAAGCCAATTTTCTTTCAATTACCATTACTAAGTTCCAAAGCAGGTCTTTTAATAGATAAAATTCATTTCATCAAAGCAATTTTTCAGTTGGATAACATTCATCACAAATTGGTGAAGGATACCCTCCTGACAATAGGCTCCCTGCCCAAACCCATGGGATAAAATCCCAAAAACAGTTTTAGCAAACATTTCTGGAAACCCCAAATCCAACATCTAACTTCAAGTGGCCTTTGCCAGCATGTCCTTGACCGTGGACACGGCTATTCGAATAGATTTAACTCTGCAGAGGTTGTGCACTTTACCCACACGACATGAGTACTCTAGTTTGTCCGGCATTCGTCAATGCCACCTCTCACTTCCAAAGGTAAGAGATCTAGAGCTCATGACAATGCATTTACAATGCATTGCTCCACCACAGCCTTTCCTTGCTAAGGTTTCACCCCCCTGTGGATAGCAATCCGGCGGGAAGCCCCCTCTTGCACCGGTGGGAATAGTAGGTTATAAAAGACCATTGGCCAAACAAGACCTCCCACACCTCCAATGGAGCAGCATATGGTAGAGTTTTGCCAATTAATCAACCAGGTCCCACGCCCCAGACTGGAGACGTGTGGTTGCATGGTTTTGGCAATGCCCATTATAGGCATGGCATTGGTCGCTCAAAGACCGGTCCTCACATGACTAGGGCAACTTTCACAAACCCAAGGGCATCGATCTACCATAAAGGCACGATCCCGTGCATAAACTTGCACCAACCAAGCTAACCATTTTGCCCCAGTCTAATCCATTTTATTTTCTTTGCTTTCCTAGCAACATTTTCATATTCCCATGACAACCCAATGTCATGGTCAAAACATTTTTAAACATTATTTGGTCCTTTTGGTAAAGATTTCCCCAAATCAATAATTTTTGGTCTAGGCATGACTAAGCATATGTTTTTCAAATGTTCTTAGCTCATACTACTGTATTAGCCAAGCTTGACCTAATGGTGACAATAAGTGTTGTCCAAAGTCAACAGTAGTCATACAAAGGAAATGGGTATAACTATGAAGTTAAAACTGGTATTGAACTAACTTGATAGAAATAGGCATGCAATACATTTTAAAACAGGACATAAATAATTTGAATTACTGGGTGCAATATGATCAAAAGTGTAACTTGCCTTGCTCACTACTTTGAGATTCCTCCTCTTCAGAATCCTCAGACTTTCTAGAGTCTTCACAGTCTACAAGTATAAGAGGGCAATTTCAAAGAAGGCTCAAATGAAGATCCAACAAAGATCCAAATAAAGAATCAAGAGAACTCCAGAGAAATCTCAAAAACCCAATTAACAGAAGAGTATTGTATTTAGATTAGGTTCTTTTGGAGAAGGTCTAGCTTACCAGAGGAAAAGGAGGTCTTTAGAAAAAAGGCCCCAAAGGTGTGACCTAAGCAGCGGGCAAAGAGGTCTTGAGACAATGGCGCTTGCGCAAGGTCCAGAGAGGAGGTCCTCACCCGAGCACCATAGAAATCCCAAAAGAAGTGCACACGAGAAGGTCCTGTGAAGGACATGACCAGCTCAGTGTAGTGGTGAACTCAAGAGTGGAGAAGATCATCAAAGAACTTACCGAGGACCAGAAGCTATGGATGAAAGGGGAGGTCGTAAGAACCAAGCTCTCCCGGGAAGGCCTCTGATCCAAAACCGAGAGGGTGAAAATGGAGAAGGTGGAGTGGTGGAATTTCTTAGACAAGTTGTAGTCAAAGTGGTGAAGAAAACTAGAAATACACGAGTCCAGGATAAGTATAGAAATGGGTCAAAGGTAGGTGAGTGGCGAGGCGGATGTCACCGCCACTCTGGACAAAAGGTACGAGGAAGGACAATGTATGTTGCTTGGGAAGGAACAAAGAAGTATGTCGAGTACAATTAAGTGACCCAATTCAAAGTAAACACCACGATGCGCATGCATTTAATGTGACAAGACACGCATTAAATGCCCCAAGATATTTACGTGGCGGAGGAAATGAGAATGACCGAGGCCGTCAAGTGGGGCCACCAATATAGGAATAGTCGGGTCAAAATAGGGAGGTCTTGACCCACAATAGAGGTCCTCGAGGAGGTCTAAAGGTCAAGGAGGTCCAAACATGCAAAAGAAGTGCGGACATGGGAGGTCCCGACGGTCAGATCAACAAAGGAGATCCCGACGGTGAGGATCTCATCAAAGGAGGTCCGCGAGGAGGTCCCAAGCCGCTCTCAAAAGCCACGGAAGGTCTTGGACAGGAGGTCCAAGGAACTTCTAAGGAGGTCCCGTGGTTGAGATTAAAAGTGAGTTGAGGTTTGGGCGGTTGGATCTCCAAAAGGCAGTCCAACGGCCAAGATCAAACATGCTAAGAGGTCCGCAGAGTGTTATAACGCACGGGAGGTCGGGCCTTTAGATTCAAAATGAGGGAGGTCCAAGCCGTTAGATTTAATCTGAGAGGGGAGGTCCACAAAAGGGACATAACGCATGGGAGGTCTAGACCCTTGGATTGAAATGGGAAGAGGTCGGGACCGCTAGATCCAAAGATAGGGAGGTCCTTTCGCCAAGAAAGGATATCAAGGGGTTTATATGAACTCGGGAGGTCCGCAGCGAACAAGAAGCTCTTTGGAACACACGGAGGTCCCAATGAAAGGAGGTCAGGCATAGAGAGGTGCCCAGACAAAGAAGAGGTTTAGACTTAAGAGAAGTCTCGAACAGAAAAGAGGTCTCGAACCCTAAGAGATTCAAACCAACAAAGAGGTCCAAGTGACCAATTTCAAAAGAACAAGCCCGACGAAGGATACGCCGAGGCCAGAGAAGGTTTAAGCCTTACGGAGGCTTAACCTCACGTGCCACTGGGGAGGTCTAGACCATGGAGAAGGTCTAAACCTACATATCCAAAGGAGATCTGCTAGGGAAGGTCCACAGAGCCTACCAAAAGAAGTCTCAACAGCTTCAAACCTCTCCTAACCGAACCAACTTGGAATTTTCATTAAAATAAAATAGTGTCGATTTATTTTACACATTTGAAAAGGATTTAGAAAATCAAGATGTTACACCTGTGCGCCGTCGTCATATGTTTTCGTGCCGCCACCCCACCCGTGCCATCCACTCACCTCCCGGCCCCTTTTCGGTGTTGCTCGACGTCGCGCTTTCGTCTGCCGGGCGGCGAAGCCGAGTCAAGACGCGCCGTGGTATCCCCTGCCTTGTTCGAACTTGGACAACGTCTATAGCCCGCATTCAATTGCAAAAATCTTGGTCATTAGGATAAGCTTTGAACTAATGGTTGATTTAAATGCTCTCTATGGCTCACTGTCGCGTGGACCCGACACTAAATTTAATGACGCTAATTAACTCTGGTTTTCTGTTGTTCCAATGACATGCGGGTTCGAGGCAAGCTATTGCGCATTGAGAACCGTGGACCAACGCAGTGATTCGTGGACCATTGGTCCATGTACTGTGTGGTGCACCGATTCTCTCTCACTTTTGATTATCATGTTTTAATTCAAAAGCAAAACTTTGGAAGTGCCGATCTCCTCCATTTTAAGTCCAATTCGAGTGAAATTTGTTTATAAATTTGTATGAATTCAGGATCTTGCTAATGCCATAGGTTTTGTTTATTTTGGAGTTCATTTGATATTTCTCTTGTATTTATTTGTTTTGTTTGTCTATTGTTTCTTTTTTCGGCGTGATCATCCGAGTAGAGTTCGAGAACGTGGAAGGACCTCAGTTTGATCAAGCCCAAAATGATCAAGACCCTCTTGCCTTAGACCTAGGTGAGTCAATACTTTGATCATATTGAACCTACATTTTATGCAACTTTATATCCTTTTGAAATATCACCATGCATGCTTAATTCATTTTGCAAATGTATGTTGTCGACGATCGAGTCGCCGATCTTACGAAATGAAGAGAGGAAAATGGCAGAGAGTTCTTGTGAGAGAATAGGACTGCTCTTTATTGCTATGAACTGACTATTACAGGGGGTGCCTTCGACAAGACGGTGAACTAATCCTAATTACACTGAGCGTAAAGCTTGCTATGCTATTAAAATCCAATCGTCTGTTGATCTTCTGAATTGGATTCGATCTCTCCTCTTCTGCCGCTTGCATTCTTCTTTAAGTAGTTGATGAAGTGGTGGCAGTTACTCCTAGAAGTGATGTCTGTTGGGAAGTGACGCGTCCGGTCGGAGGGAGGCAATGGTTGACAAAGTATCAACCGTTCGACGGTTGTGCGCCTGTGAGACACACAACCATAAGGTGGTTGTTGTCAGTGTCTTTAGATTATGAAACGTCGCGTGGTATGGACCAAATATGACATGTGTTCCATTCATCACACGATATTGAATATACCAGGAGTCAGATCTGGAGGCCAGTTCATTGCTTCTACGAGCAGTCATCTAGTCGGGGACTAGGTACAGACCCTCGTCTGACCAGGGTATCCTTGAAATAACCTCTGGAATCCTTACGACCACAGAGGTCGTGAGCCTTAGGGGTTACGACCATGAAGACATATGATCTTTTATTATGTATTAAAGTAATACATCGAGAGTTTAATCCTCATCAGCTAGCCCCCGAACTTTAAGTGAATTGGTCGTGCAAACACTATCTTCCGATGAAGTCGTATCGGGCAGACCCTCGTTTAATGCTATGACACTCGAGATGGTCTGTATTCACTTTAAAGTTGAGAAACTGCCTTGGGACCCGAAGAGTTTTCTGTCCGTTGGAAAAAATGTTTTGTCCGTTGGACTTTTTTCGGTAACTCCTGATTTCAGTTAAAGAATTGCAGCTATAAAATCCCCTAGCACGAGGCTTAGGTTTTTACGCCTCTTGCTTTCCCTTTTCATCTCTTGAGAGAAAAATCGTCTCCGACCTCCCTTTGTCTACAACTTTCTACGACCTCCTTTCTTAGCCTATCCAAATCTCTACCATGTCGGATCGTATCACCAACTGGTCGGCTTCTAATTTGAGCGAGAAGAAGCTTTAGAGCTTGGAGAAGATCGGGTTGCTTCCTGACAAGAATCTGATTTCTTGGAGATCAATGGCCGGAGAGCATTCTTCGAACGGTGAAGATGGGAAAATTCCTGTTTTCCTCGCATATATCGAATGCGGATTCAGGCTCCCAGTTCACTCCTTTCTTCCCAAAGCTTTGGAGTATTATGGAGTCGAACTGGTGAATCTTGCTCCCAATGCCATCGCCAACCTCAGCGTCTTCGTCTACCTCTGCGAAGCGTACTTGGGGATTCCCGCAACTCTGGATCTCTTTAAGTACTACTACAGGATGGTGAAGTCGGGGAAGACGACCGGGACGCCTGGAAAGTGCACCTTGCGCCTCCACGATGGAAAAGCTGATGAGTACATTCCTATGTACTCAAAGTCTTCGTGGTTGTCATGGAAGAAAAGCTGGTTCTACATGACGGTCACTAAGAAAGATAGCCTTTACTATTCTGGCAAGAAGGCGGTCAAGAATCCAGAATGGCGCTCCTCCACAAAAAAGGAGGGAAAAGTAGGGAGATAGGTTGAAGCCATCCCACTCCTTAATGTCAAGATTTTAACCTCCTGGCATGTAGTAAAGGACTTTTCCATGCGTCGGATCAGCACCTTGAAGGCCCGAGCATATCCGATGCTCTGGTATATTGGTCGTGATGATGCGACCAAAGACGCTAAAGAGGGTAAGTTCTGAAGAATCCCGATCAGTTTGCTTACATTGGTCAATTATTTTTGTGATCCTAAAGTCTCTTGTTTATCCTTACAGTTTTGTCTCCTGATGAGATCAGAAGCCGGGTCAAGATGATTTACGCCGGAGAGCCTGACGAGAAGGTTGATTTCCCTCAGATTTTAGCGGTTGTTTCCGCAAAAGAGAGAACTAAGAGACTTAAGGTAAAAATATCAACCACTTTTCGTCTTTATATGTTTTTTGATCAGTTTTACCATAAACCCTCTTTAATGTGTAGTCGGTCGGACTGAGGATCAATGAGGCTACTAAAAGTTGTGAGCCAATTGACGCTCCGACCACTCCTATGACCACACAAAATGTTGGCCTTATAGAGGTAGGTAACCGAACATAAACATATATCCTAGATGAAGGATCTTCATCACCTAACTAACGTTGATTGTTATTTTAGGCGGTTGTCGCGGAGTCCAAAGTTGCTACCGTGGCAACTGATCTGGAGACCGACGAGACCACACACTCCGACCCCATAGTCAGGGATCTTGTTCTCGACCAGTTGGTCGAGAACATTTCTTCCGACCTTTGGTTGGAGGACGTATCGGATCTAACCAACCCCACCGGACCAGAACCGGTGAAGTTGGTCGAAAAGAGGAGGAAGGCGAGCGCTATGGATTTTGCGTTAGCGCGCTTCAAAATTAAGACCAAGAAAACGACCAAGTATGTATACACAAAATAAAGATTTGTGTAAGTAATTACCACTAGTGTCTTTTTGAGTCTTGAACTTCTTTTTCTTCTTGTCGTTGTAGATCCTCTAGTATTCCGGTCGAAGACGACTAGAGCACCCTTCAGGAGGAAGCTCCTGAAGAGGTCGAGCTAGCCCCTCGAGCAGGTGGCAGCACTAGCTTAGGAACCCGTGGTGGCTCCGACCACACCTGCTGAAGTGGTGGTTCCAAACCCACCTGTAGAGGTAGTGGTGCCAACCCCACCTGTGGAGGTGGTGGTCCTTGCGGAATCTTAGCAGGTTCCGACCCCTGTTGAGAGTTCTTCTTGCAAAGCCTCTTTTCCTCATCGCTTCCGAATCTTCAAGGATGAAGAGCTTAACAAAGAGTGGGGAAGAATTTCGGCCCATCAAGCAAAGATGAGTGTCGGCTCAATTTTTGCTGAATATAATGACATAGCAATTGAGGTAATCTTCCACGACCACTTTTAATAGCTTTATTCTCTTGGAAAATACTCAAAGGAGTTTTGCTATGTTTTATAGCATTTTATGGAGAATTTCGCTGTGGTCGGAGGGCTGACCTAGCGAATAAAGCTCTTGGAGAAGAGGAACTCCAAATTAGAAAGTAAGCACCCTTTTAGTATCTTCTTCTCTCCTTCTTTACTATTTGGCTCTTTTTCTTTTAACTAATTCTCCACTTTATCTTGTTTGATAGATTCGGAGAAGCTTAAAGAAGAAGTTATGGCTAAAGAAGCCATAATTACCAAGCTTAAAGAAGATTGTCAGAACACGGACCAGTTGATCGAATATCTGACAACCAGGCATAAGGAAGTTCTTGACACCTTTGAGAAGAAGCACGAAGGTAACCGGTTGTAAACTCGACCAGTTTGCTTCCCTTTTCTAGTCGTATGTACTTATCTTTTGGTTTACTCGTATAGATCAAACTCAAGCATTGAGGCGAGCAGAAAAGGCTCTTGAGTTCAAGTGTGGCAAGGAGGCAGCCTTTGGGCAAAGTCTTGAAGAAAAGGTCAAAGCCTTCAACAAGATGCTCTTCGATATAGGATCGGGAACACAACTGCCTGATCTAGAAATCCCACAGAGAAGATCAACTACCTTGGCCAACAGCTTGAGGACATCAGGGGTGTCCTTAAGATAACTCGGGAGAACCATGCGCAGACCATGTTCAATGCTGTCAAGAATGGAGTTAGTTTTGCTTTGGTAAAACTAAAAGTCTCTAACCCTTCCATAAATCTCCAAGCTGTTGAGGAAGACTTCTACTACACGGGAGAAGAAGCAACCATAATGTTCGAAGAAATGGCACATTTCGAACATACGGTCACAGAAGGAATGGAGGTCGGGTCTCCACGCAGCGATCAGTCTAGTGGCTCCAAGAAGTAAAAGAATGTAATATTTTAACAGTTGTAAATAAAACTTACCTTTTATCATCAATGAAGTATTTGTTTTGTCTTCCTAAATTCGCCAAATACTCATATATTTTCTAGCCACCGACTACTTGTATAGTAGGAGAACTTTACTAAAGAAGCAGTAGACCAAGAAAATGAGCAATAGCTACGACCAAAGTACAGAGCATATGTTGATTATGTTATAAACATGATCTAAGTGTCACTAGGAAATCAATGAGGTCGGAATTGGCTTGTAATTTCGACTAGTCTTAGGTCATTTCCATAATCGAAATACTGTGAAGTACCTTGTGTGTATGGAAGATATTTAAGACTTGTATTGATTGATAAGATAGTATGCAAATATGTATGCAAATAATTGAAAAGTGAACTTGTTTATATATCTTATCCAAAACTGGTCGTAAGGGTTGCTAAGAACTTGAGAATAAAAGAAACACTTCACGAAACATGTTCTTGCTCGAGTTCCGACTGGCAGCGATGATCGTAAGAAATGGACCGTCGCTAGGAAGCTCCTTCCAATGGGCAGGACCACGTGCGGAGAAGGAGAGACTTTGACTAGGAGGCTTTCCATGTCCCGACCAGTAGCCAAAACAGGAGTAGAACAGATTGTTGAAGGTAAGAAGTGTAGTCCCCGAAATCTATAGCATGTATAGTACTATATATAGTTGCTTGTGTGATGCTCCCGTTACTCGTATAATTCTTTAAGAAAAGATTGTTGGTCGAGCGTGAGAACCAATGTCTGAATGGTCACGACTAAGACCCTTACAGCTTTTGACTTGTATGTCATAGCCATAGAGTAATAGAGATCCTTAAAAAGGATATCAGAGAGAATTTGGTCTTCTCCGACCAATAAGGTAACAATAGTATGCAAACCAGATGAAAAGACATATATATAGACAAAATCATTCATTGGAAAGTAAAGAAAATGCATCTTTATTTATAGATTGAAGTAATGAAAAATACAATTATACAAAGAACTTATGCAGCTGGTCAATATTCCAAGAGTTGGACAAAACTCGCCCATCTGACATAGCTAGTCGTACAGAACCAGGTCGGGTGACTTTGACCACAGTGTATGGACCTTCCCATTTGGGAGAAAGTTTATTGCGATTAGCCTGATTCTGAATTCGTCGTAGAACCAGATCACCTACAGTTAGGTTGCGAGGTTACACCTTACGACTGTGGTACCTTCGCATAGCTTGTTGGTAAACTGTTAATCGTATGAGGGCTTGGTTTCGTCGTTCTTCAAGGAAATTGATGTCATCGAGTCTTCGTTGAATCTAATCGTTCTCATTGAAACAATCAGTACGAGCAGAGCCTATTTTCAGTTCTGGAGGAAGCATTGCTTCAGCACCATAAACTAGGAAAAATAGAGTTTCACCGGTCGCACGACTGGTCGTGGTTCGAATAGCCCATAACACAGAAGGAAGTTCTTGAACCCTAGCTCCTGACCGTTTGATTAACTGGTCGAACACTCGGTGTTTTATTCCTTGCATTATGATACCATTGGCACATTCTACTGCTCCATTGCTCTGCAGATAATTGAAATACTTAATCCTTGTCGGCCTAGTAATTATGTGGTAACTATACTAGCTGTAGGTTGTACTTAAGCGACATGCTAGTCTTGCTTAAGTACCGGGACATTTATTTACCCCAATCGTCATCTTTTAAACATGAAATGTGTTTTGGGCAGTCATTGGAGGTAAATGACTGAAGTATTTGGGAATAAATTAATTTGATGCTTATCAAAATCCTAATAACTTGCTGTTACCACATCTGGGCGGATGGTACGATGGTTGGTGCAAACGTAGCACGAGAATGTGTGGAGTGTGATATGAACCACCCAGATGGATTTAAGGACTTAATCCTGTGACGACCTCCTAATGTAAAATAGTGCAACCACAAGTCTATAATAGTGTCGACCTGGCTAAATAATTTGTGTCCATCAGTACGAATTGCACCATTGGAGGACCTGCTACGCCGTAAGCTTTCGTGATTACAGATCGGGATGTACGACTTACGGGTCTGTGTGAGCATAAGCTGTGTGGCGCAAGAGGGGGTTTGGTTGACGGGTCTGTGTGAGCGTAAACATTCTCAGGTAAAACGTTAGTGGGTGTAACAAATACTGAGGGATGCATTATAAAGGCTTTGTGGTAATCTCCCCTTGATTCACATGTCTAAGGAAACGTGTGTACATATCAAGATGATTATCTCTTGTGGGTAAAGTGTACAACCTCTGTAGAGTATAAATTGTTCGAACAGCCGTGCCCACGGTCAAGGGCAAGCATGGGAACTTACTCGAGTCAGTTCTATTTATAAAACTTTGTGGGTGGAATGAAAAACTTGTCGGGCTGATGTAACCCTGAATTTGGGATTTTTCCTAGGTAGAAGTACCCTAGTGTTCTTAATAGGTGGATGTAACCCCAATCAAAAATAAGCATAAGGTGGAGGTAACATCTGTTGTTATAAATATTACACAAATAATCTCTTCAATAAAATGTGATTTGGTCAAAATGCTAAGTGATAAGAATTTCTAACTATGGCAATCGAAAATGTTGCTTTAGCAAATAAAAGAATCCGAGCCATCCTTGATAAAGCCTTACATGTATAAATATTGCATTGTGTATTGGCTCGCGAGCACAGTTATTGTGCTCACTCTCGCTCTCCCCAAAACCCTTCAGAGCCTGTAGATCAAGGACATTATGTATACTACGAGGATCCAGACGTTAAGGGTCAGGGAGCTGATGAAGAGTAGATTAGTCTATAGTTGTTCTAGTCTTGTTTAGTCTAGCTGACTCAGTCGGTAATCGTGTACTACCAATATTACCCAGGTCGCTGGATAATATCGGTCGTACATTGGTTTTCCCAGTCGCTTGCCTGTAGTGAGATGTGATCTACCCCTTTTGCTTTCGCTTCCACAGTTTATGTAATGTAATCATTTGGCCTTGTTCGGCCCTACTGAAAAACTTAACCTGATGCAGTCTGTGTAAACTCTAATGTTTGTATTATAATGAATGGTCTGGTCTACGTTATGTATGAATTGATTCAGTAATGTATTCTATGAGCGCTATCTGCCGATCCAGGGAATAACACAATGTTGTTCACAGAGGATTTTGGATTGTGAAATCTGGGTCCAACAATATATGTTGCCATTTTCAAATTTGATTAAAAAAGTACAAAAAAACATTCATATGAACGAACTGTGATGTGTGAATTTGGTCATTGAATCAACATCCTCGAACTTTGATATCATAATTTGGTATTGTTGGTTGCAAAAATATGTTTAGTATTATCAAGACATGATCAAGTATATTTTAGACATTTCGAACAAAAAAGTGAACAAGTCCATAAAAAGCCAGATTGTCAAACACTCTCGGTTGGCTAAAAGCTAGGTGCTTATAAGCTACTTAAGGCAAAAAAAAGCTGACTTTAAGATATAAGCCAAAAAAGCCTAAGCCTAAACAAACAAGGCCATAAGCCAGCATAGAGGGACTTTTTTTTTTGGCTTTTGTAGAATGAAAGAGGCCTTTACCACTGAAGTTCGAATAGATTTCCTGCACATACCAGGGTATAAAATCCATCATCTCAGGCCTCCCCAGCTGCATTCCCTCATCTCGGACCCCGTCCGCCCCCTGGAGGTTAGGGTTCCCCATACGAGAGTGTGGCTGCCCGCTCGTCCGCGACATACTCCAACCACCCTCAACCTCCGCCAGCCTCCCTCGACCTTCACTTGACGCCGTCGTCCTCCTCCTCCAACTCCACGGGCTTGGGCAACCTCCGACGACCGCTGTCTTCCTCCTCCTTCATCCCTCCGTTGCCGTCGAACTAGGTCCTCTCGTCGAGCCCAACAGCACCCCCGACATCAAGGTAAAATTGTTGTCCTCCTCATCCCTAGATCCCAATTTCTATGATTTTGTGGATATGTTGTGATTGTCGAGCACAATTTGGTGTAGTTCTCATGTGATTGTAAATTGAGTTTAGATGCATTACTACATTATTGGCTCTGTTCCTTTGATTGTAACAGTTTGTGTACATCCCAACTTGTATGACTCCATTGCTGGCTCTTTTAGTAATTGTTTCGATGGATTTTTTCATTATGTACTGATGCATGGATTATCCTCCCCTATATGGATGTAGCAGAGATGGACGGATCTGTGTTCAACTAGTCGTGTTTATTTTCTTGTTAAATATGTTTAGCCCTATATCATGGATGGATGTGCATGGAACTTGTTTGATCTTTGATAGAGACTAGTTGTATAAGGAAAAGAGATGCTTTCACCTTGTGTCATATTAGTGGCATAAGAACATCAAGTCAATGGGTAGCTTCGATCAGTGATGGCATGTTCATTAAGGTCTTGTGGAAACTATCTATACTTAATTCATGGTACTACAATAATGTGCGCAAATCAAGGACACTAGTTTTTATTGTTAATATGCATGTACTGCTAGTTTGCATGAAATTCGTGTGAAACATACTCATTTTTTTCCTCTTTGCAATTTGGTGACGAAGTAACAGAAGCATTGCATTTATCTGTGACACAATTTGGATCATCTCGAGGGGATGGTGTCAATGGATCAACAGTCGATGATGGAGATATGTGTGACTTTCACGATAGTATTTCTACTTCTTTGATGGCTGTAAGAGGATAAATAGATAGATTAATTTATATTAATATGATAGGTACATGTTACAGTGACAAGATAATTGCATCATATGATCGGATAATATTATTTGTTTTTGTGGTATTTTCTTTGGTCGGCTAATATTGGCCTTTTTTATATTATTTTCTTTCACTACGCAATGTCCAAAATTCATACATGCATGCATGTTCAAATTTGCAGCCATCAACAATTTGGGGATTGTTAGGCCTTGGAACCCACACGCATGCACGTTCGAGTGATATCTATTTTATTTCATATATACACTTGCATGTATTGCCATATTTTCAATCCCATGCAAAAAAAAAGAAAGTTAAATACGTGCATAAACAGGTCCTCTAAACCCTCAAGGGCAATTAAAACTTTCTATCCTTGGCCAACAACTCAGGAAGCCGACCAGTCCATAAAAAAGCCAGATTACCAAACACCCTAGCTTGGCTTAAAAGATAAGGTGCTTATAAGTTGATTAAGCCAAAAAGCCTAAGCCTAAACAAACATGGCATATATAGGGTATGTTTGGTACAAATCCAGATCCTGATTTTTTAGCTCATGCTCGAGCTTCTCCACGAATCCACTCTAATGAGAATCTAGAGCTATCTCAGCAGAGTGTTTGGCTATCAGGTTGGCTCCAGAGACCCTGAAGGAGAGGTTTGGAGGCAAATAGATCATGCTACCCCTGGTTATAACACTCCATTTCTATTTGTATCTTACTTCTTTCTATTTGTTCACAAATTTCTAAAATTTCTTTACAAATATCTCGAGACCGAGAGTCTATTTGAACACGATACCATGTGAATGCAATGAGATGAATTCATATCATATGAATAGAAGAAGGTTAATTTCCATATTATCATTCAACATGGAACATGAGCCTGTCAATCCACTCAGTCGAACATTTTCAATTCACCGTCAAAGCACATAAACAATGAACATAAGCATCGTGACATATTTTGCATCTATGAACAATGTAAGCATTGGATGTGATCAAGCAATCACAGGTCATTGAACAAGTAATCACAGGTTCGGAGATTAAGAACAAGCAATTTTCACAGAATTTTACATAGTTCATTGAGTTTACAATAATTCAGAGTGGCCAAACAACCAACCAAATGAATTGTATGGGATTTTCCATCTCAAAGCCGAGATAAAGAACTCTGATGCATCCTACTGCAGTATGATTAATCACCAAAAATCTCCACTTTAGAGTACATATTGCTGTCACAACTAGTGCCAAACATCTGTGTTGTTGCTCCCTTCCCAAGCTATTGACAGCACAATCAAGGTGATTAGCAATCCGAAAGCAAGTTGACATTATGTGTCAATTGGCAAATGAATAAATTTGCTACGGTGCAGCAAAAAAATGACATACCAAACCATGTACTTGATCTTGGTAATAATAAATTTGCAGTATCCAAATAAGTGCATAATCAAGAAAGGGATAAAAACTTTAACATATATCACAAATGAGATAAGGACAACAAACAATGAAGCTTAGAGACCAGTCCACTGGGGAGAGGCAACCATGAATCCACATATCTATTCGATCTGGATGGCCCTCGATGTGCCCATTGCGGAGGGAGGAGGCTAAGGGGAGGTGGGCGTAGCCGCGCATGGGGTAGGATTAGGGATGTCGGTGGAAAATCTAGGTTTAGAGGAGGGGAGAAGGGGATGGACGCCGAGTTAGCCAGTGGACAAGGAGGAATCTGGTGGTCGCCGGTGGACAAGGAGGAATCTGGTGGTCGCCGGTGGACACCGAGTTCACCAGGAACACCAGTGTTCATTCCCCCTACGGTTGCCTCTCCTTTGCATCGTACCTGGATGGGAAGAGGTGCGCATAGGTGGCCGAGGTCGCTAGCCACTGGTGGAGGCTGCCATGAGCACCTAGGGAGTCTCACACGTCACCAAGGGAGTCACCATGGAGTCGCATGCTAGCCTCCACTAGACGCACGACTTAGGAGAGGCACGCTGCAAAGTGGCACGCAAATGGGGCTTGGGATGGGGAGGGAGGGAGGGAGGGTAAGTCAGTGGCATTTTGTGAGTAAATAACACCAAATGGCACTTTTGTTTTACGTGGGCTGGCTTTCACGAGAATCCGCCCTCATGTTGCTCCACGCATGCTAGTCATTTTCTGCTCTGCTCCCCCTTAGAAGTAGGATCCGGTCTTTTTCGGAGTAGGGTGTTTGGCTCAGCTCCACAGGATCTACCAAGAAGGTGGGATCCGGAGCTATACCAAGCAAGCCCATAATAGTGCAGGTTTCGATAGAGTCGTTCTGAGTTGCTCCCCGTCCCAATTCCTCCCATTTGGACCAGTACTAATGCTGCTCCAACTCAGCCCAGTGCTACTTGTTGATAGAAAATTGCTGGCACAACGACGGTCTGCAGTGCGGGGCTACGGAGTGAGAAACCCGAGTCAGAAAAAAAGTGTAGACAATCAACAAAAAGGATGAAGCATGACTACGTGAATCAGTGAATTCAAGCATACATGGCACATCCAAGGACCCAACTACAGATAACAACATCCTCTTAAGGCCTTGTTTGGAAAACCCAAGTTCCCGGTCCATTCCTGTGGATGGGTTGGGATTTTGAACTTCCCGACCCATTGCCTGAGAAATTAGAAACGAAGAGTCCAAGAACCCGCTGAAAGTTATGACATGAAAATGATTTGATCTTCACCTATGCGTGTTGTGATCCAGGGCGGAGCCAGTATTAGACCGTAGGGAGGCTAATAGCTCAAGGAGAGGTATGAATTTGTTATTGTCCAATTTTATGTTACTTATGAAAAAAAAAATTGAGGATTTGTCATTCTAAGCTCTTTGATTTAGGATTTACCACTTTTAAGTTTCTTCTTGATAATTTGCCACTCCTAAGCACCAAATATATGTGATTTGACACCCCGGGCGTATTATGATATTTTTATTTTTCACCAAAATCAACTGTGAAAAAACGTATTTACCCCTCTCTATTCAAGAAGAAACTTAAATGTGCCAAATCCTAAATCAAGGTGGCCAGGAGTGACAAATCCTCAATTTCCCTTATATAAACAAAGAAGTTTTCATAGGAGAAAACTTTTTATATAAAAAAACAATAGAAAACAAATAATGATCATGATGGATGATAACTTGAACTTAGTGGAGTTTAGTGCACATGCACACTTCACCGAGCCAAGTTGTGACAGAAGCTAGATACGAGGAAGAAGTGCTTGATCAAACTCTAAACATACAAGGAGATGAAATATCATACACTTGTACGATACAAATAAGACTCAATACTAGCTTAAAAATTTGGGAACAAAATAAAATATAGATGCTACATAAGATGGGTTCATATACCACAAATTAACTCGTTGCCTTTTTAGTTTCATCCTAACTATTACTTAATCACATAAATTGAATTAGTAGAGGTTTAGTTCTAGTAAAGTTCCAATGCTCCTTCATGCTAATGAAAGGTAGTAAAAAATCATGAGGGGGACTAGGCCCCTGGCAGAAGATTGGGAAGTATTCAATGCGAAGGTTCCACTGTACATAGGCATTAGGAGCGATTTTTCATCGTCCAATAAAAAAAATCAGAGGTCAGGGTCAACAGCTACGGTGCTTTGATGCAGTGTTTGCTACAGTAGATATTTACTGTTGATGCACTAGTGCCACAGTGCCATGACGTAATGTTGTCCGCGCAATCACAAAACTAGTGTGACTGTTCGTACAGTGCTTCTGCAGTAATGCAGAGGTCCGAATCCCGTGCCAGCCCTGGTTGTGATTGATCAATATCCCGTCCCAGCAAGCCAGCCGGGACCAGGCTCCCCTGTTGCCGATCGCTGAAACAGTAGAGCACCACAGCACAGAGGATCGGCGCCCCACGGGTCGTGCCGAACCCCCGCGCTTTTCGCTCTTTGAATCGAGCCTATCAAGGAAGGCTCAACGCAAAGTCCCCGCTCATCCATCCACCAGGTCCAGCCCGCGCGGTCGGTATCGCATCCATTCGCCCCGCACATACGTGGAACGTACGCCCCCTCACCCCGCGCCGCGCCAGAGGTGCTCAAACAGAGCTCGGTGCCGGTGCGCGCGCAGGACCGGCGGGCGGCCATGCAGTCGTCGGCCGCACGCGGCGCCCCGCAGTGGCTGTGCGGCTTGCTGTCCGAGCAGTTCTTCGACGCCTGCGCCGCGCACCCGGCCGAGCGCAAGAACGACAAGAACCACTTCTGCGTCGACTGCCCCGCCGCGCTCTGCCGCCACTGCCTCCCCCACGACCCCGCCCACCACGTCCTCCAGGTACGTATCACACGCGGGCGTACGTGGTCGCATTTCTCCGCACTAGCTAATCAGATATCACCGTTTTCTGATCGATCTTTCTTGGTCTGACGCAAAAAAGCTTTGGAAGTACGCGTCGTGCTTCGTCGTCCGCGTCGACGACCTGAAACTGTTCGATTGCACTGGCATCCAGGTACCTACGTACACCGATCGCTACCGAATTCAATTGTTATTGTTCCATTTCTTGGCATCCATTTCGTCGATCATACATTGTGCATGAATGCTCTCACCTCGCGCATGCAGTCGCACACGGTGAGTGACCACGAGGTGGTCTTCCTGAACGAGCGCACGGCGAGGAAGCGGTCGGCCAGCGCGGAGAACCCCTGCGCCGCGTGCGCGCGGCCGCTCCCGTCCGGCCACAACTACTGCTCCCTCTTCTGCAAGGTAAATTTCATGCGATAGACCGATACGATTCGGGGCCGACCAAACCAAATTTTGGGTTGTTACCAACGTCAACCAAACCAAATTTAATAGTGCTAATGAAAATTAGCTATGATTTAGTTTGCAACCAATATTTAGTAGTGCCAACAAAAATTTAGTAACATCAACAAAATTCAATGTCGCACGTGGCAATCCGAGTGTGAGAAAATCGCTAACCAAAATTTTGGTAACGCAAAAATTTAGCTTAACTGCAATACAAACAACATTCTTTTCGTCAAATTTTGGTTTGACCAAATTTTATCTTAGTTCATTAGGGGCGTGAACCAACCGGCCCCTCGTCCCTCGATACTCTTTAGGCATGTGCATTGTGTCACGTGCGTACCTGCACGTTTTGATTTGAAGAAAATTGTGATCAATGACGAAGCAGGTGAAGCATCTCGGGGAGAGCGAGCATGGGCTGAGGTGCGCGTTGCGCGTGAACCGGAAGGCTGTGGCCGGCGGGGAGGAGGCCGCCGTGCCGGAGTCGCAGAACGGGAAGCGGAGGGCGTCGTCGGAGGCGGGGACGAGCTACGGCGGGTCGTTCCGGAAGCGGAGTCGGAAGCAGCCCGTGCCGGCTCGGTCGCCATTCTGTTGAGGCGCCGGACTTATGTGAGCCGGGCTGTTAAACGTAGGCCCAAGTTTTGTGGTTGGGCTATGGAATGTTTATGTGTTCTCGATATCTTTCTGTTTTTCTTTCCAGAAGCATTGATGATTATTTTGAGATGGCGAATTTTGAGATTTTTCGGGATTATGTTGAGTACTTAGTTTTTTTTAGAGAGAGAGTTGAGTACTTAGGGTCTATTTGGTAGGGCTCCACTCCTCATTTTTCAGCTCATAACTCCTGATTCTTGGAGAATCAACTCATATGAGAATCTAGAACTGAAAGTAAGGATTTGAGATAAAAAAGGCCGTGCTACTCCGGTTTTTAACACCTAAGTGTATTTGTATCACACTCATTTCTATCTATACGCAAATTTCAAAAATTTCTTTACAAATTCCCAAGACTGATCCAATTTGAATGTGATAACCTATTCAGATACATCAGTTCATGGCAAAAGCATTATCCTTTTAGATACAAATACTCGTATATCGACACTACTACTACTAGTACTCACATATCACATGACTACAAAAAAGTACTAGCATTCATCCCAAAATGATCAGGTGCTTGATTTTGCACACTACCAGGTGCTTGATTATTGCCAAGTTGACTTATTCATCCATCAATTACAAGAACAAAACTATGAGTTCATCTCACAATTGATACAAGAATTCATCGCGCAATTGATACAGAAGCACAGGCATGATTACAGAGAAGTATTAGCATTACAAAGAAAGACATAAAAGCAAATTACATCTTTGAGCTTTTGTTCACATTCCTACAAAATTTCATCTGATTTACACATTCCAGCCAAGCCGAGCCATCTCTCTGGCTGTGTCTGAAATACTAGAGTGAAGTATCGTTGTAGCAAGCTGAGCTATATGTGCTACAAGCTGAGCTATATGTCCTGGCTATTTGCCTGACCCACTGAACCTGCAAATAACTTGGGTGGGCATTTGCCCAAACAGTTGTAAAAGCAAAGGTTCATTCCAATTTTTAGTATTAGGATGCCTGAGATCTTGCACTATCGCTGACATTTGGAAATCATTTTGTTGAGGCAGCAAGTAATCATGTATATTAGACCATAATCATTTTGTTGAGCCCTTGCGACCACTGCATCAAGATATCTAGAGGTGTGAACTTTGCTTCAAAATCAAGCTGAACATGAAAACATAAAACCTCCCTATTTACAAAAGTTAGTCAAAATTCAACATCCCATGTAACCAAGAAATCCTTGTTTCTTCATCTCTTTATAGTCATTCAGCTAACCACAAAATTGGAAGACCAACATAACAAGAGCGTTAAGTCTAATGGTGTGGGTTGATTGAAATTAGAACAGGGGAATTTAATAGAACATTTGGCAGGTTTAATTGCAAATGAGCAGTGTTAAAAGAACAATCTTTTTCATTTTTCTTTTTTTGTTGTATGCCTGTTATGGCCTTAAGGGCAAACAATTTCTGATTACACTGACTAGATAGGCATCAATTAATTTTCCCTTTCTTCATTTAGTATAGCAAAAATTGGAAATAATTTGCTATTTTCTTTTCTACAATCACACATTGATCAACATCTGTGCCACAAAAATATATCAGATCTAGGTAACACAACAACAAAAAAAAAGAATTATTCCACACTGGAGAGAGGAGATCGGCTCCTACCTCCACAGGTCCGACGGAGCAAGCCGGTGCAAGGGCCGTGGATCGATCGGGTTGGGGGGGGGGAGGAGGAGGCCGAGGGGTCGAGAGCCAGGGGTTGGGAGAGCAAGGCGACGGATTTGGAAATGAGAAAAACTAGGTTTATATGCAGTGGCAAAAGGTGGTTAAATAACCCTCAACTTGAGGGGTATTTTGGTAACCGAGAGGCTAATTCTTGCGGAGAGTTGGCCCAAGATCGCTCCCAATTTTCTACTGCGATACAACTCCGAATCTCCAGTGATCCTGATTCTAAAAAAAAGGAGGAGTTGGAGCGTTTGGTTGAGCTCTGACTGCTCCGGTCGAGAATCTGGGAGCAAGCGCACTACCAAACAGGCCCTTAGTTTTGATTTGCCCGGCATGTAAATTACTTGGAGCTGGTGCAATTCTTGATCGCTTTGAGATGGCCTGTTACAAACGGTTTGAACGTGACTATGAATTCAGAATGGTTAGCACCTAGCAATCGTTGTGCTGGCGAACTGATCGGGTGGTGTTGCACCAAAAACCAGGTCCAGCTCTTCAAGATGTTAAGCAGACGTTATTAATGCAAACCACAACAAACCTGAATAAACGAGACCGTGGTCCTCTTATATTTGACTCGCTCTAATCCACAAAAAACATGGATCAGTCGGGCAAGTATAAATTGATTTCCCTCGCAAAAAGTGAGAGAGTGTAAATTGCTTCAATTCAGGTGAAAACTTAATTCTAGTGCGCCCTTCATTCACGAAAAACGTGTACCTTGTGCCGTTGTGCGTTGCCGTTGACTAGTAAAGTTTTCAGTAGATAATTTCCCTTCCGTCCGACGAGAGACGCAAGAACCGCAAAGAAACTGGACCGGGCCAAAATTTTCTTCCACGACGCAGATCACTCGCAGGCACAGCCCACCTCCGCTCTCCGTTTCCCTGCCCTCCAAGCGGCCACCTCTCCGAAAATCCCCAAACCCCACCGGATACGACCAACCAACTACCCGCCGTCCCCCGTCCCCCGTCCCAGCCGCAGCCGCAACCGCAAGCATGCCGAGGCCTCATCCTCCCGGCCGCGGGGCTCCGGGCGCCAGGCAGCCGATGCGGGACTTCTTCTCTGCCTGGCTCGCAACCCTCCGCTCGCCGCTCCTCCCGCTGCTCCGCCGCGCGCTCTCCTCCTCCGCCGGCACCTGGGACGACCCACTCTCCTCGTCCGTCGCCGCCGTAGAGGCCCACTTCCAGGCGTACTGGTCCGCCCTCGACGCTGCCGCCCGCCAGGACCCCGCCCAGGCCATCTGCGCCGGAGACTGGCGCTCGCCCCTCGAGCTCCCCTTCCTCTGGCTCGGCGACCTCCACCCTCCCTCCTTACCTCCCTCCTCCGATCGCTATCGCCCTCGCCGCGGCTCCTCGCCGCCGCCGACCGCGTCGACCGCCGAATCCGCGCCGCCGTCCCCGCCGTCTCCGACCACCTCCGCCGCGCCCAGGAGGCCTTCATCTCCGCCGAGGTTGCTGGCGCGGCCGACGTGGAGGCCTTCTTGGAGGGTGTCAAGGGCGTGGCCCTTGAGGCCAACCGGCTCCGTCGAGGCGTTCTTTCCGAACTCGTCGCTGCCGCCGGGGGGTACAAGGCGGCGCTCTTCCTCGAGGCACTCTCGCGCTTCGTGCTCTCCATGCACGACTCCGAGGTGCTCCGCCGCTTCGACCAGTGCCGCGCCTCACCCGGTAGTTAGTCCCTCTTCTTGCCTCGCTGGTTCTTGCTGTTCTTTCTCTTGAGTTATTTCTGTAGTGCAAATCTTGGTTTGTTGGAGGAATAGATAGTAATGAAGGTCCATGTAATGTTTTTTTGAAGATAATGTTGATATGTACAACGAAGTCATTCTTGTCAAGAAAAAGAATGTTCTTTCTGTATGTTTGGCTGTGATTGTTCTTCTTTCTGACGGAAATTGTTGGACCTTGGAGTAGATAGTAAAGATATGAGAGGAAAACGCTGTGCAAAGTCTGTGTAATGGTGCATGAGTGAAGTTTCTCTCTGTATTGCTTAGCGGCATTGCTGTACGAGGATTAATTCTTATTTTAATTGTTTCCTGAAATTATGGATGAATTGAACTGTATTGAGGAAATGCTATCATTAAGTCAGTTGGATTTGTGAAATGTTACGAGCTATGAAGATACTAGTTATGCTGCTTATTGCATCTTCTTTTGATGCTTAGCTGAATTATTGTTTGTCTTTTAGTTCTTTCAGATTAGGATAGTTAGCAAATTTTTTATTTCCCATTGCTCTTCCTCTAAAAACAATGCTGGTATTGATTGTGTTGTTCGCATTGTGTGCATAGGTATCAGTGTTACTGTGTATATTGCATGTATAGTTTTTTTGTTTATTTGGTGATAAGAGAACTGGTTTATGCTAAATTGCTAGTAATTGACCCATGAACTAAACTTTGCAGAAAAGTTACAGACTTTTACATCAGTTGCTTTCTTGTGCAAGTTTTGCCTGAGATGTACTTCGCCCTGATAACTAGCATCTTTGATGTCTGAAATTGAGATCCGATACGCACCGGACACCGGTTACTTTCTTATAATCTTATTGGCTTATTGCAACATTTTGTTCAGTACTTGGTGTAATTTTTCTTTAGCAAAAGTACATTTACTGGGAATAAGTGTTACCACATGGCTCCTAATTGTCAACTGCCTTAAAAGTCTTTGCTAGTTTCTATGCATTTTTTTACCTGGTTATATTAGGTTAGACCACATCAAAAGAAAATTTTGACATGCTAGCTAGATGAATATTATAGGAAGATGACAATTGACATATCACTATATTTCACCCAGAAGCTCCTCTGAGTTTAATCCAAATACCAGTGATAATGATGTTCCTAAGAGTAATTGAACCAATAGCAGTGCTGGAATCATGCACTAGTTATTGGACAATGTTTTCTAAAGACTTATTTGACCCTAGCTCAATCAATTTGTACCTAAACACATGTGGCTTTTCTGAAGTTCATTGTTTCAATGTCTCTAGCATGTTGTTGGGCGTTCTGGAACAAATATTTATGCCTCTAATGGCAAAGGTCCTGACTGGGAGTTTCTAGTTGTTCTGTTGTTTACTGTTAATACTTGGATTTAAAAACTACTGATTATCAGGCAGTCGTCACCATTTGCTAGTTGTACCAGTCAGGACTCAGGACTAGTACTTGGTGAATTGGTTGGTCTAATGTCTGAATTTTAGTGCTTCTGTGATTACTTAATTTTAACTGTATATGTTGAAAGTGATTCCAGCCAAGTTTTACTAGAATCTAGACAAGATTGGGTGTCACACATTGTCCTCGACCTAATACTGTTTCATTCAGAAAAGGGCCCAATGTCGCCGTTAAGCTTAGAAAACAAGTGTGGATTTTTAAAATCCTGCTTAAAAGCCTTTTTGGGATGCAGGAATTTCACATGAATTTTCCGGAAACAGTTAAACTACTGTAGAAATCGAAAAAATTCCTGTGTTCCAAATGGGCCTAAGATAGCTTGGACATCTTTGGAAATGACCTGATGAGTCGTGGCTTGCTGAATAATTTTACAACATATTTGCTATTTTTTCTTGATAAACAAAGCTTTTGGTATCTTTAAGTCTAAACCCTCATAGGTTTACATCACAGTCCAATGTACCTGTCAATTTAACTGCATGAACAATGGTTGGGCTATCCTTTGTTGTCAAAGGTCATGTTTGCCTAAATCATTAAGAGATTGAAACACTAGTTCAAGCAAACATTGTGTGCGGTTTAATTGTAGATCACCATGAAGGCAAGAACATATTTTAAAACCTATTTAATATCATCAGTAGTTATTATCAGTTGTGTTCTTGTGATATGTTTTCTGCTGGGCTAGTGACCGTTGAATATTACACATAAACAAAGTACAATTGTAAGTGCACATAGTGCTTCAGTTAATAACACAATTAACTTTACAAATTAGAACCATATAATTAAATGTCTGATTGGGCACAACTTGTACTCAACCCTAACTTAGCTCTGTGAGGTGAATAGTTCCACAGACAATCATCTTCCCTGGAAAATTTATCTTTAGCATCAACTAAAAAGGCTTTCAATTCTGTAACAAAGAGAGATTTATGTTTGTAAAATCAATAGACGGTGGTAGTTACAAGATGTATCTGAGATGCATACCCATAGATTCTTCAATGCTTCCCTGACTACTATTTTACTTTTGATTAAAGTACACTATGGATCCCTAAACTTGTCAAGTTGGATCACTTAGGTCCCCAAACTTTGGAACTGCAGATTCATGCCACTAAACTTGTTAAGTGGTTCACCGGAGGTCCAAAGCTTGCCACCCTGGCTCTGACCGCTGATGTGCCCCTTGACCAAAGCCAATGTGGCACTGATTTGCAATAAACACCCTGATGTCTTGTGCCTTTGCATTCGTGCTCCTGTTCTTCTGCCGCCCCAACCATGTCACCTCGCCTTGAAGACTTTGCTGGAGTCCGTTGTCGCTTAGTCATGACACCATAGGTCATCACGCCACCTGCCGTCCACCTTCTCTCTCCTTCACTCCTCACGCTCTCTTCTCACCATCTGTCTTTTCTACCACGAGCATGCTGTCGTGACTGAGATAGAGAACGAGAGGTAGGTGACCATGGCGCCGGGCTAGGAAGGCGGATGGCGGAGAAGAGGTGCTGAGGTTTCTGGAATGGGAAAAATGGTACACTTACGACGAGGTGAGCCTGTTGGTGGCGATGGTTCGCAGAGAGAAGTATTGGAGAGGTGCCAATAATGTCGAGCGGTGACGGTAGCGGTCGGGTGAAGGTGGCGCTAGTGTTTGGGTGAGCGGGGGATCCGACCAAGCGCGTCAAGATGAAGGTGACGACGAGGGGGTGCTTGTGGACGAAGAAACTGGACCAAAGTAGATTAGAGGTGATGAACGGTGACGAAGAAGACAATTGGATGCGAACAATAAAAACAACCCTTTGTTGTGCTGCGTGAACGAAAACCAAATTAATTTGGGATACAAGTTCATCAAGGGTAGGGGTGGATAACAAGCCGGCTCGGCTCGGCTCGGCTCGTTAAAGCTCGTTAAGAAAACGAGCTCGACTTGTTAAGCTAATGAGCAGAATACTAGGCTCGGCTCGGCTCGTTAAAAAACTCGAACTCGGCTCGTTAGGCTCGTTAAGAAAGTCAAGACTCAAGAGATCACAGTTTGGAGCTCGTTAGACTCGTTAGGCTCTAAAAAAGGAAAATCAGCCTAATAATTTTTTTAGAAAGTCAAGGGATCACAGCTTGGAGCTTAGGCCTCCCTGGACCGTCTAAGGGTGGCTAGGTTGGGCTGGTCTGGTACTACTGCTCAACTGTGCTGATTTTTTAACGAGCTAAACGAGCTTAACGAGCAACTCGCGAGCCAGCTCAAACTCGGCTCGTTAAGAAAACGAGCTAAATTGCTGGCTCGGCTCGGCTCGTTAAGAGACCGAGTTTGAGCCGAGTCGAGCCGAGCTGGCTCGTGAGTTTCGAGCTTATTTCCACCCTTAATCAAGGGGTAGAACACGATATGACACGAACAAACATCGACGTTGCTCACTGGATTGGGAGATCAACGTGGTGGTGTCACGGTTCTCCTTTCGCCCGCAACTTTGGCGCCATGATTGTCGCACCTGAGCACACTGCGGGTCACTCCACTTGCATAGCCTGGGCTCGAATTGACTCGCCTACCACCCTCCTTCACCAGCGAATGTCACCGACAACCTAGGATCGATTGCCGCCAACTCCACGACCGCCTCACGAGCTCGCCGTGCGAACAAAAGGTGAGGGAATGCAAAGGGATCCCATTATAGGGGGTTAAATAAAAATTTTACTGCCCACACGGCTGGTCATGTGAGCCGCATGTGACCCCCACGTCATGTTGGCATGGGTCAACGTGACACATCAGCAGTCAACCATAGCTAATCGCCCTGTGGACCTCCGGTCCGATAAACCACTTAACAAGTTTAGTGGCGTGATATATGCAGTTCCAAGGTTTGGGGACCTAAGTGACACAACTTGACAAGTTTAGGGAGCTACAATGTATTTTACTCTTTACTTTTCTTCTTTTCTTCTTTGTTTGAACATCTTAAGTTTGTATTCTTGCTGTTGGGCGCAAATTTATCTGCATAAGCCTGGATCAATGTTCACCTAGGCGCTAGGCCGCCTAGCGCCTAGGGTGCCTAGGCGGCCGAACAGAATTGCAAACATCAACACATCCAGCATCAATCCAAGCAAGCGGGATGAACACAGAATAACAAGCATTAGACCAAGTTTATGTATATGTGTAATTATGTAGGAAGAGATGTTACCTTGGTGTGATACAAATATATTTGATGACTTGATGTAATGACCTTGATGAGTTGATATAAAAATTAAATATACATCATGAATCATGAGTTGATGACTTGATGTAATAAAAATATAATTCAAACAAGTAACATCAAATTGTCTTAAGACTCATAGTTTTCAGTTCTCACAAATAAAACAAGCAAGCCAAATATAAATAGTTCATAAGGTCTCAAATAAAACAAGCAAGTCAAATAGAAATAGTTCATAAGGAAGGACACTTAAGCAAGCACGATGACATGATAAATTGATGACATCCTACGTTTCATGAACATTGATAAACAATTGTTACAAACGTACAATCATAATTGCTACTTGCTAATTGACTACTAAACAGTAAACACCACAATCATAAATCGTTATTCAAATGCTATTTGCTATTGCTAATAATGGGCTCATAGCTAGCACTCGCACTTCACACTGCTACTACTAAATACTGGGCTAGCACTAGCACTTCGCACTGCCAAAGTGCCAAGTGTGCACAAGAGCAAAGTAGAGAGGGCCATAGGGAGGCGAGTAGAGTAGAGAGGGCCAGATGGAGGCGAGGGCCAGTCGAGCTGCCACCGCGCCTTGCCCACATAGTCCCGCCTGGGTCCGCCGTTGACCGCCTAGGCGGGCCAAGCGCCCAAGAGGCGATTGTGCCCGAGTCGTGGCGGCTGGTGTGCGCCCAGCACCTAGGTGGCCAAGGCGGCCGCCTAGGGGAACACCAGCCTGGATAACAGTTTCTTAAGAAACTGGACCAGGTGCAGCGTGTAGAACTGGGCTCACACACACTACACTAGCCAGTAGCTATGTGGTCCAAAGCAACAAGAGTTCCTAGCTATGTAAAGAACCTCAGAACAGTATTTATTCTGGTGGTCCAATACATCAAAAGCTCAACTTACGACCTACAGTCTTATACTAAGTAAATAACAAAATATGTATTGGTTAGCATCATTAACTCGTGGGCCTAAAGAACATTATCTTTACAATGGTTCCATGTGAGAATGGCACTGTTGGGTTAGGTGATGGTCTCCAAAAATGCATCCAAAGATCCAAATGTTCGCAATGTAGATCCACTGTGTTGAATGGCCCTTTTGAGGAATGATTCCCTCTAGGGTTCTTGTTGTTTCCAGTCTGGCAGTTGCATTTGCAGATGACTATAACAGATCTCGCAGAAGTCATTTTGATTGAGTTCATATTATTTTCTTCTGCTTTAGCCTCAATAAAAAACAATGAAGTTGCATTGATGAGTGCACATTGTTTTCCTTGCTTTAGTTTCAAGAAAAAAAAATGGTTTTCCCTTGCTTAGTTACAGATAAATGTATAGGACAGTCCTAGGTGTTCCTTTTCATTCATCACTCAATCACATGAGTTTATTTCTTTAACGTCGTGTTTTATTAATCAGCATGTAAATCTTGTAAACTTTGAAACTTCTACAGTACTCATTTTATCTAGTTTGTTTTTGTAGTCTTCCATCTTTGACCTCTTTTGGCCTGACATAGCTGCACAGTGTTCACAGTATCTTTCTGCCCTATTGGCTACTGCCCTGACATTTCTGCAGGTTTTCCACAAATCATGCAAAAAAATGACCATTACTTACTGCAAACTTTTAAAGATCTTGGAAGTCTATGTAGCCTCACATTATAGAAGTGCATCTAAAAATAATATCCTTCCTATCCTCATTTTGGCCGGGGCAAGGTGGGATGAACCGCAAATTTGAGTTCTTTTCTCATCTGCCAAGTTGGACCATGTTGTCGTACAGCCTAGCCTTTGGAGTTTGGAATCATAAACTTCCCCAGTAAAGCCTTCACCTCATGCTGGTATAGTGTGAAGCTGTTGCTGCGTCTCACGCTAGTTTGTTTGCAAAGTGACAAGAGGAAACACCTGAGCCCTGCGTCACATCTGTGTTTTATTACACGACATGTGGGGTTTGTTAATCACAATGATAAGGAAAACTAAGACGATAAGACCAACAATCTTTGCTGGCTTGCACTTGTTTAATCATCCAAGCTCCATAGTTATCCAAATTCCTAATGGAGCTAAGGGATGCACACATGTGCATGTGCTTATCCTAAACTATGTACTTTGCCATTACAGGTATTCTTTCCTGGCCAATCAGATTCTCAGTAGTCTGTCTTCGTTACTCTTTCAAGTTTTCAGAAGTACATACGAGTACTACCAATCATTGCTCTCCTATTGGTTTTGAAATTTTTTCTTGCAACTTGCTCGGTGGCTTGTCTAGTTCATCGATGGTAAAAATAACTAGAGCATCAGTACATCTAGAATGCTGTGTGAATCTGAATTCAGGATCCTGTTGACTACTTACTGACCAGTGACCGCATATGTCTATTGATATTGTAGGAATCTTTGGGATACACGAGATGGGCTAGCAATTGCCGAGGCAGCGAGGAGACCAAACCAAGAAGACAGTGTATGGTATTCTCTTCCTAATTAGGTATAATCAGGTACAGATACAATGGCTGTCCATTGTTTCCACATGCAACTTTTTTATGCTCGTGTTGTTCTTCACTTGTCTTTTGGCAGTGGCTAGCTGCGCGTTAGGTGGGCGCAGGCAACTCGAAAACGTTAGCAACATCCAGGGGGCAACTGCACCCTCGTGGATCCGACTTGGACTCCAATTTCCCCAAGGCACCAGGTCGCCAGCACTGACGTTTCAATATTAACACCTCTTCAAACTGACGTAATACCATATCGTTTTAGTTGGACACTGAAAAAGAAAAGGTGATGGGTGAAAGAAGTTGCACGTTTTTTTACAAGGACTCGTGTTAACACGGCATGAAGTAGGCTAGCCACCGACCATTGTGTTGTATTCTATTGTATATGTTATGAAGCAGAAGCTTCTTGACGAAGAAATGGAGGTCTGTTTCAGTCAGAATACTATAAAATCTTTTGCATGGCCCCTCTGAGAAACAATGTGCGCATGTATATGTTCTAATAAACCCTTGGAGGATTTCTAGTACACTTGTTTCCGTTTACTTAATTTGGCTTCAGTTCACCATGAAGATACGACGAACTGAACTGTGTGTTGCTTTTTTAGCTTCCAGGTGATACATTGTTATGTCAGGGAACATCATGCCCATTGGTTATTTGGTTATGCTGTTCAACGAGGCTAGTTTATTTGCACAAGATTGCCATCAGCATTTGTTTATATCATCTTCTTCGTTTGGTTGCGGCCACCAGACATGGCGAATCGCTGTAATGTCCTAGAACAACGTTCTGCCTCAGTTTCTTTCGCCCTAAAAAAGAAATGAAAGCTCTTGCGGCGGTTCTTCTCGTCTCCGACGGGTCAAACCGGCATGGCATGCACGCACACAAGGCCGTTCCTTTCGCACCAAAGTCACCGGCGTGTAACTGACAGCAGAATCCGTAACATCAAGTTATTACGAGTTGCAGTCCCTGAAAAGAAGGCAGTGAAATTTTGTATTTGCCGTTACTTGAGTCTCTTGGGTCTCGTGTATTTATAGCACTTAGCGAATCATCGAGATCAGTGGCGGAGTTAGAAATTTTATGATGGAGGTGCACACTTCAAAGATTAAAAAAAAAATCTTATAAGACATATAAGTAATTTCACAAATTTAACACAATTACACAAAAAAAGTTCGAAATTAGTTAATAGTGCAATACAACTAGTTCAAATAAAATCTTACATGAATAAAATAGTCCTAAATAGCTAATATAAATCACAATACCATACGACGCGATCTCATTCCTTGGAAACACTTGATTATATCATCATCACTAACCTTTGACAAGATATCTCGCTCTATAAAGGTGACTAAACAATCATTCAATACTTGATTACCCATACTATTTCTCAACTTGTTCTTCACAAGATTCATCGCCGAAAATACTCTTTCAATGCTCGTCGTTGCTACCGGTAGAAGCAATACCAATTTGAGAAGCAAGTACACCAATTTGTAAATGTCATGCTTCCTTGTTTCAACAAGCTTAGTAGAAAGCTCACCAAGATTCTTTAGGCCCTTAAATCTTTCATCGCTTCGCATATCATCAATGAAATTATCAAGTTGAAAAGAAAGTCTCATTAAATCCGTACTTAAAAAATCATTGGGATAAAAGTTGGCAAGGCTAAGTACTTTGTTCCTATCATAAGAAGCAAATGAATTCATAGGATTTAAAACGGACATGTAAACAAGCAACTCCATATTAACCTTGTCAAACCAATTGTCAAGCTCTTGGAGAACATTATCAATGATGCCAAGATACACTTCTCTTCTAAAATGATTATCATTTGTTTGTTTTGGATAAAAACGTGATGATCTTCCATAAGGCACATATCTACCATCGTCTTAGGAACTTTGATGCCATATTTAGTGCAAAATGATGTTACCTTTTCTTGAAGGAATTCTTCCCACCCATCACACCTCATTCGTTGCATTCTATCCTTAGCCAAATTAACAAGTGCCATAGCATTAATAATATCTTGGTCTCTCTTTTGCAAAGACTGAGCCAACTCATTTGTGTATCCAAGTATGATAAGCATCAAGTGTGCATTGAAAACAAAATCAAATGACTCAAATGTTCCCACCATAGCATGTATTTTTGGCCAATCATTCTTTTGTGAGGGGTCTTTTCCAAGCTGTATGAGTACTTTGCGGATTGTTGAATACATACTAATAATGTGCAAAATAGTTCTATAATGAGAACCCCAACGAGTGTCACCGGGCCTAGCTAACCCCATCTCTTGATTTAATCCATGTCCACTTTCTATCTCACCCAATTCTAGTGTTTCCAAAACTTCTTGAGCTCTAATATCTCGAAGCATGTCATGACGCTTACAAGAAACTCCAATAATATTCAGCAAGTGAGAAACTTGTTCAAAAAACCACACACAATCAAAATTACCCTTGGCAACAGCTATGAGAACTAACTGGAGTTGATGTGCAAAACAATGGATGTAATAAGCAGAAGGAGACTCTTTCATAACCAATGTTTTCAGCCCTTTAATCTCGCCTTTCGTGTTGCTAGCCCCATCATATCCTTGCCCACGGATTTGAGCAAGAGTCAACTTGTGATCAACAAGTAAGGACACAATTGCATTCTTAAGTGACAAGGAAGTGGTATCAGCCATATGAATTACTCCAAGGAACCGCTCACATACCCGTCCTTCTTTATCAACATAACGCAAGCAAAGAGCAAGTTGTTCTTTGTGGGATGCATCACTAGACTCATCAGCTAGAATTGAATAGTGATCATCACCAATTTCTTCAATAATATGCTTGGTAGTTTGGATGGCACAACAATTAATTATGCCCGTTTGTATCTCATGGGCAATCATCTTACAATTCCCAGGGGCATTGCTTAAGACAACCTTAGTAACCTCCTCATTGTTATTTTCAAGCTATTCCAAAAGTTCAAGAAAATTCCCCTTATTGCTAGAATTTGCACTTTCATCATATCCACGATATGCTAGTCCTTGACACAAAATAAACCTTAAGCATCTAATTGAATAAGTCAACCTACAAATGTAAAGTTGTTTGGCCTCTTCGGTTTTCTTCCTAAGAGCTTGATCAATTGATGTTCCAGGTTTAACAAAGAAGTTGTATTTCTCTTGAGCTCGATTATGCATACTTCTTATACTACCCACATGCTTGTCAACTGAGTCATACCAATTCCAATTTCTAAATCCTCCTTTAACAAAACTATCGCCTCCCACATTTTTTCCTTGAACAAATAAAAGACAAAGCAAAATGCAGTATCCTTCTCGATACTATATTCAATCCAATTGTACTTATCAAACCAATTAACATTGAAGCGACGCCTTTTACCTGATATTTCCCTTACGGGAAAATCATGTTGACAAGGTTGACATAGGCCTTTAAGAATAAATCATCTTCGAACCGCATCTTGATCATTGATAGCATATCTCATGATAGGTATCCTTTTGCTGTGATCATGTGGAAGAAGCTCAACATCATAACATAACTCATCACTGTCATTACCGGTTGTTTGTGCTTCACTTTGCGATTGGGGTTGAGATTGAGATGGTGCATTCACAGATGGAATCGAAGAAGCCACAACCAAAGCCAATTCATTTGCATTTATACTTGCTTTAGTTCCTCCTCCTTGAGTTTGAGTAGTTTTCGCTTCAATAGTTTTAGGCTTGACTGTCTTACCATCTCGAAAGAAAGAAATGATATCTCTATTCCTTTTCATTTCTATGATTCAACTTGTCCTACATATACAAATCACAAAAGTCAGAAGACATTCAAGAATAGAACAGATTGATAGCATAATAACGTTTAAATTGAGGCATTGAGCAATTGGCTTTAGGGGAGATTGGCCGGTTGTCGGCTGAGCTCCTCTTTCTTTGATTCTTTCCCTTTCTATCCTATATAATACTCTATCTAAAGTCTCTCATAATCCTTCCTTCCCAATCTCTCTCTCTCTCTCTCTCTCTCTCTCTCTCTCTCTCTCTTCATTTCCCAATCACCAATCGTCGCTTGGGCTTGTGCCCGACTGCCCAGTGGTCGGTGCCCCGCCGGCCACTTACCACCGGCAACCCGGCCATACTGGCTCTTGGCCTCACCGGCGCCCGCCCTGCTCCTCACTGCTGCCCATCCGCGCTCTGCTTCCTCACCGATGCCCTGCCTGCTCCCTCACTCTGGCCTGGCCGGGCTCGGCCTGCATTGCCTCGCCTCCTGGCCACCCTCCCCAAATCCAATCTCGGAGGCTGGATCCCCATTCCTAATTCCCCAATGTTTACCTTGGTCACTTGGTGTTGCCGTGTTGGAGTTGGACTATTGGTCCTCGGCGGCGGCGTGTTGGCGGTCGGAGGAGCCAAGTCGCCAGGAGGAGAAGCATGGAGGGGAGGCCCGAGGCGGGCGGCGTCAGGACTCGGGTCTCAGGAGGAGAAGGCGAGAAGCCCTAGTATGCTGAATTGCTGATGGCCTGATGCTGAGTCGTATGCGTGTGTGCTGAATTGGGCTGAGATGGGCCAAAATTGAGCATACCTAAAAAAAATCACTTTTTTGGGGGTGCCTGAGCACCACGGGCACCCCCCTGTCGCCGCCCCTGATCAAGATTACATGTTCTATTATACAACCGAAAGCATCAGGATATTGCTAGACCGTGAACAGCGCGTCAGACAAATAACTGAAGCAATCTAAACTGAAGATAACCTGTAATCAATCTATAAAACAACTTGTCTTCTCTAAACTCTATTTATAATATCATTGAGATTTACAGTTGTTAACAGACCCCCTCAATCTCAACTTATGCCGACTAAATTGAGATTGTATTGAAGTCGACCAAATGGTTCTCAGGATAGAGCTTTCGTAAAGATGTCTGCCACCTGATCAGCTGATGCGATGAACCAGACTTGCAGGGCTCCTGTTGCGACTCTTTCTCTCACAAGAATGAAAACCAACCTCTATGTGCTTTGTACGAGCATGAAACACTGGATTGGCCGTGAGATAAGTCGCACCCAAGTTGTCACACCACAACAGCAGAGCTCTACTATGAAAAACACCCAATTCCTTCAGCAATGATTGTAACCAAATCAATTCTGCAGTTGCATTTGCAATTGCTTTATACTCTGCTTCTATGCTAGAGCGAGAAACTGTTGGTTGTTTCTTGGCACTCCAAGAGATCAAGTTTGGTCCAAAGAAGATTGCAAATCCATTCGTTGAATGTCGATCATCAGGGCATCCAGCCCAGTCAGCATCAGAGAAAGCACTTAGTAGTTGTGACTTTGACTTCCGAATGCACAACCCAACATTAATACTTCCTTTGAGAAACCACAAGATTCTTTTCACCGCTACCCAATGTGTATCTGTAGGCGACTGGATGAACTGGCAAACCTTATTTACTGAGTAGGAGACATTTTGCTGTGTCAAGGTGACATATTGCAGAGCTCTAATGGTGCTTTTGTACAGAAATGCATCTGCTTCTGATAACTGAATTCCATCTTCTCTGGACAGTTTCTCCGAGCTGATCATAGGAGTTGGAGCAGGCTTGCAATTCTGCATATTTACTCTCTCGAGCAGATCTGCTACATACTTCCTTTGCGTGAGAATAAAACTATTGTTTCTATGTATTGCTTCAACACCAAGAAAGTAGTTTAGATCGTCAAGATCTTTAACTACAAATACCTTTGTTAGTTGATGAATAAGTTGTCTCGTGGCTTCTGTACTAAAACTGGCGATGATTATATCATCAACATAGATCAAAACAAATATAATAATGTATGTTTTCTTGAAGATGAATAGTGAGGTGTCAGCTTTCGAAGCTATGAACCTGAGTTCTTGTAGCTTCATACTGAGACGTGCATACCAGGACCTAGGCGCCTACTTCAGCCCATACAATGCTTTATCAAGCTTGCATATGTAATCCGTATGCTCATTATCTTCATATCCTGGTGGCTAACTCATAAAAACTTCTTCCTCAAGAACTCCATGCAAGAAAGCATTCTGGATATCTATTTGCCTTAAGTTCCAACCTTCAGATACTACAATAGAGAGGATAAGTTGCATGGTTGTTGGTTTTACCACAGGGCTGAAAGTATTAGCATAGTCAATGCCATGTCTCTGCTTAAATCCCTTGGCAACTAACCGAGCTTTATATCTCTCAATTGAGCCATCTGACATGTGCTTCAATTTGAATACCCATTTGCGCCCAACTACATTATGTCCTCAACATGGTGGAACCAATCTCTAGGTCTGGTTTCTAATGAGTGCACTGTATTCCACATTCATACTTCCTTCCACTTCGAATGCGCCATGGCTTGCAGATGTGAGGAAGGCTAAATGTCAGTGAAAGTGGTAGTTAGAAAACCTCTTTTGTTGAGAGGATATCGAACGGTGCCATCTTTGAAAACCTTGGGTTGAATGATGTTGTTTTACATTCTTGTTCGAGGCCGACATACTTCCCCTTGCTCCAGGCTGACAACAGGAGGAATTACGTCTGGAGTACCTGCAGATGCAACATCAAGTTCTGTGGCAACAGAGGAGTTAGTTGGTATTGGTAAGCAATTGCCATGTTGGTCATCTAGAACTGCTGATTCTGAGATGCCAGTGGATACCAGCAGAAGCAAGGAAGGTAAATTGACAGTAGAAGATTGTTCATGAACAGATGCATGGATTGTAGGAGTGACTTGAGAGAAAGGAAAGATTGTCTCATTAAAGACAACATCACGAGAGATATATACTCTACATGAGGAACGATGTAAGCACTTTGTAGCCTTTATGCAAGCCACTGTACCCAATGAAGATGCATTGTTGAGAACGAAACTCCAGTTTCCTGTGATTATACGGTCGTAGGTTGGGCCAACATGCACAAGCAAAGGCCTTGAGCATAGAATAATCTGGTTTAATGTTGTGAAGGCGATCAAGAGGAATGGAACCCTCAAGGACACGAGTAGGAAGGCGATTGATGAGATGACATGCTGTAAGAAATGCCTCATCCCAAAATCGGACATTCATTGAAGCTTGCGCAAGAAGTGCAAGTCCTGTTTCTACAATATGGCGATGTTTTCGTTTTGCGATGCCATTTTGTTGATGAGTGTGAGGGCAGGACACATGATGTGATATCCCTAATAAGGTGAGGTGCCGATGCAGCCTCTGGTACTACCCTCCCCAATTACTCTACACTGATTTGATCTTAGTGCCAAGTAAGCATTCAACATATCATTTTAATTGAATGAACACTCTTTCAACTTCAGATTTATGCTTTAGAAGATAAATCCAAGTAAAATGACTATAATCGTCGAGGAAACTAACATAATATTTAGATCCCCCAACAGAGGTAATTGTCGGTCCCCATACATTCGAATGAATTAGCTCTAAAGGAGCATTGGATTGACGACTAGATAAACTAAAGGGTAGCTGATGTATTTTGGCTTATTGACAGGCATCACAAATGTGGGAATCTTTATTAGACACACTAGGAATATTGTGTGATTGAAGGACTGTTGAGACGGTAACTGACGATGGGTGTCCAAGTATTTGGTGCCACAGCTCCTAAGAGATCTTGGACGCAACGAAGGATTGGTGCTTGTCGGCAAAAGGTCGATGTGCACTGGGAAGAGGGTACATACCCCCTTTACATGTGCCTTCCAGAAGGATTCTCTTCGTGGCTTGATCCTTTATATAGAATGAGTTAGGTGGAACTAAAAAAATGCATTGTTATCACAAGGAAGCTTATGAACTGAAAGGAGATGCTTATCAATTTTGGGTACATGCAGTATGTTTCTGAGATGCAAGGGACGTGAACCAGCAATGCTAGAATGACCAAGATGGGAAATTGACAAACCTGCACCATTAGCCACGTGAACTTGATTGTTACCCTTGTAGCGCTCCTTGATTGAGAGTATGTACAGATCACTTGTTAGATTATCTGTTGCCCTAGTATCAACATACCAGTTCGTGTCAACATTGTATGACGTGTTCGCTGCCGCCGCCACACGAGTGTCCTCCGATTGGTAACCTTGGTCGAAGCGGTGATAGCACTTAAGTGCATCATGGCCTCGTTTCTCACACACCTGAGATGTCAGTCTATTGGTGTTATTGTGACCACCACCGAAGTTATTGTTGAAGCCTTGCAAAGGTTGATTTCCATTGTCGCGTCCTCCTCCACGGCCGCGCACTGGCTTGGGAATAGTGCTGAAGTTTATTCCCTTTTGCTGTCCATGTGAGACACTGTTGTTAGATGGTGGAGATTTAAATGGGTTGTTGCGCTCAATTCTCATCTTGAAGTTTAACATGTGTGCATACATATCGCTCAGCATGATCGGATCTGGGCGGGTTGTTACTGACTCTACCAATGAGTCACACTCAGTACCTAGACCTGCAAGCATGTAAGATGCAATTTCATCTTCTTCAAGTGGTCGAACAACGGAAGCAATTGTGTCGGCCAGGGTCTTTGCCTTCTGGAAGTACTCGGTGATGCCCATCTCATTCTTCTGTATATTCGCCAGTTGCAGTCTGATCTGCATTGTTCTCGCTCTGGAATGTGAGGAGAATAGTTGCCCAGAGTCTTTCAGACCTCAGTGTCAGTGATCATGAACAGCACATGACCAATGATTCCTTCGCTTAACGAGGAGAGCAAGGCGCTTAACACAAGCTAATCCTGCTGGAGCCATAGAGTATAAGCAGGATTTGGCACTTGTTCTGCTCCTACTTCATTTGTCACGGTGATGACCGGAGGTGGACATACACTAGATGTAACACCTCAGCCCAACATGGAGCCCAGACTGCCACTAAACTAACCTAGCTATCACTTTTAATAACAATTATTACTAAATTACAGCAAGCATATCAAAGATAAAACCTGTACAAGGGTCACAATAATATAAGGATAACTATAAAGAAATCAAGGATAAATAATTCATAGGAAGCATGCCAAAATAATAAACAATGATCAACGCATAACCAAACCAATCAAATCTATTTAATGAATAATCAACTAAAGCTAAGCAATGATATCCATTCATAATTATAATTTATCATACTAATAAACTATCTCATAATCAATAGTTCTTATAATTGAATAAATGACGTGAATCCAAGTGTGTGCCAACCCTTTCCATGAGCAACGTCGTCAACGGTCACCTAAAAACAGTAGTAAAGCAAGAGTGAGTCCACGACTCAGTAAGCACAATAATAAACAATGAACAAGGCTTAATCAATAGTAAACAATATTATCATCAACATCAATTGTTCTCTTTTCTTTATTTTTATGCTCAATCATTCAATTCTCTTCTCTTTATTCTTATACACAATTATAAAATGATTTTCATTCAATGCATCTCTACACTACATGTCCACATGCACTTCTTTCGCATATACCGGTATAGCGTGAGTGAACACTCGCGACAATGTTCACTCTCAAGCCTGTCATCCTCAAGGATCGGGGAGCTCCTCCACTCCCGTGGAGTTGTGATCAACATGATCACCTTCTCAAATGCAAGGATGTTTATGAATGCACAAATATTCATAGATTCATCATTTTTTAACATTGTCCAACATTCACATATTCAACAATACGAAATAAATCATGATCATTCACATTGCTTGCAATTAAATAAAGTAACAACACAAACAATATATGGTAATGAATGGTAAAGAAATATAGTGATCAACCAATGAACACTGTCTACCATGCACTTGCCTCATCTAGTTGCGAGGGATGGTTTGATTAGAAGATGATAACAAACCCGACGCCACTCCTCCTACAGTAAACACCTAATCTCAACAACAAGCTACATCAATACAAGAACAACAATTAAACGACATCGCTCCTACACATTTCCCAAATCCACAACATTCCCCCTTTACCGGATAGTCACCCCCTGCTGTCCCGGTACTAAAAATAGCATAACTTTTGACTCCCAAGCCTTAATATGGCAAAACACACTAGTTCTAGAATCTACAAAAAATTCCACACAATTTTTTTAGTTGGCCACAATTCCTGATTAAATCATTTAACCCCCCGTTTTTAACGCAGAAGACCATTCTGTCATCTTCTGGACAGCAGAATTAATATTTTTATATCTATTAATATACACATGCAAGTACTGTAATACATAGCATTTTTGGAATCTACAGAAAGTTAGCTACCTCTTTCTAGTTATGCCCAAAATTCAATTCTGCCATCTACCAAATCAATTTAATAGTTTCCTACGACCACGTCCAGCAACAATCGGTTTCTAGACAACAACATTTCCGAGGCTGTATCTTTTCTCACTCTACTCCAATTTTATTGATCAAGAACTTTCTGGAAAGCTAATGAGATTTTCTAACTTTTCTCTAATTGGATCGACCTCTAAAACCTATTATAAATAACGTTAATTACTCCAGTAAGGTTCTACACCTAACCTTAACGAACTAGGGTAAAACAACAATTACTCTTCCTATTGACCAAACATCGCACAACTAGAACAACAACTAAACTAGGGAAACCTAGAGGGTCTCAGATTATTACCCTTGGAGATCACGACGAAGATCACAAAACCCCGTGAGTTCCTCTCTTTTCCTTCCTTCTTCTTCCTTCCATTTCCTTTTTCTCCTTCTTTGGCCGAATCCTCCTCTAGCCTTCCTCCTCCTGTCCAGCAGCTAAGGCAAGAGAGATGGAGAAGGGCACCGGTCAGGGAGGTAGGGGCACAGGAGGATGGGGGCAGCAAGGGAGGCAGGGATGGGGTGGCGCAATGGGGGAGGGAGGCAACAGGGGGTGGCGGCTCAATAGGGAGGGAGGAGGTGGCGGGGGGGTGGCTTAGGGTTAGGGGTTGCTAGCACCCCCCTTGAGGCCAACCCACTTGGGTTGAGTTGCCGTGGGCCGAAGGCCCAGGTTCTCTTCTCCCATAAAAAAAATCTGAAATTCCCTGTTTTAATTCAATTAGTTCCCTCTCTAAAACAATTGAACCCTCTAAAGCATTTCGGGATATTACAACAGATTCATCTACAAAAGCCAAGAAGGTTTTGGCTACGCAGATACGGGATTAGCTGAGCTTTCCACAGGAGGAAGTTATCCTGGTTGAGCTTGATATTGATGAAGTGGCTAAAGTTTGGTGTTGGTAGAAGTCCGGCTGAATTTGAGGAGATGGTCGATGGCATGAGAGATGAAGAAGAGGAGCTTGTCGTCATGGTGATCAATTAAGGCTCTGATACCATGCAAAATTATGTATTTGCCATTACTTGAGCCTTTTGGGTCTCTTGTGTATTTATAGCACTCGGCGAATCATCGAGATTACATGTTCTGTTATATAACCGAAAGCATCAGTGCTAGACAATAAACACTGCGTCAGCCAAATAACCGAAGCAATCTAAACTGAAAATAAATTGTAATATTTACAACAACTTCTCTTCTCTAAATTCTATCTATAATATCACGAGATTTACATTTGTTAACTGATGAGTATATAAGCAATTTTTGAATTACTTTAATACAGAAATATGCTAGATAAAACATGAAAAATACTCTAGCTATTTTCACAAAGCAGATAACAAAGAACACTATAGCAATACCAGATTCTAGAAGAACAGAAGTTAGCATTCCTATGTCAATGTTCAAGACAACAATAGACAGTAAAGCAAACCAACTAACAAGAAAGATATAGGCATACTCAGATTCTGTGGAAGAAGAAGTTGCAGCAGAGTTCTTGATGAGGACGTCGTTTGTTATAGCGTAGCGGTAGTAGACGTGCAGTTGATGTAGAACGTAGTAGACGTGCAGTTGATGTAGAACGTAGCAGAGGAACAATGAGCAGTCGCGCGAACGCTCCCAAAAACCTTATTCGTCCTCGCTCGTGCAAGCCTTCAAGGACGAGGTTCCGGAGGCCTGCTCTCCCGGTGTGGCCGTACACGCGCCTCGCTGGGATGGAGATCGCCAAAGACAACAACAAGAACTGTGGAATTCTGAACTGTGGAAGTGGAAAGATCGAACCAGAACCAGTATTCTTAGTTCTCTTAAATAGCCAAAAGAAAGGAGTCCAAAGGCCAACAGTCGCCATTGATTCGGCAGAATCGAAAGGCCAAAGGTTGCCATTGATTCGCCAGAACTCTGTTCTTTTTATCAACCAAAAACAAAGAGACCAGAAGACCAAAGGTTACCATTGATTCGCCATCAATTACGAGTCAGTGCGTTTTGATTTTCGAATAGATAAAGAAAATCGCGTCCGCACCTGACATGGCACGACGAGGCGAGCGAGCGCGCGCGTGTGTTGTCTCTTTCTAATTCCACAAGAGGGGTTACCACGTTTCACCTTTTAAACTAGTGTCACTCCCCGTAATCTCTCTATGTGGAACTAAACAGTTTTAGCACTTACACATAAATCTTTAAGATTTATCAGAAATTAATTAGAATATAATATTTGACCTAGCCTATATTAATTCCAACATTAACCAAGGCCAGTACGAGTTGCAGTTCAGCTTCGAGACGAGCAACGTGCACGTACAGCGAAAAGCCTGAATTTTTCATGCCCATGGCTACCCTACTCTGCGTCGACGCGCGCTTTTTACGACGGCGACGGGGCACTCGGCCTCGAACGCTCAACGAAGCCGGCAGTAAAGTACTAAAGCGAACGCACTTGACTTGCACCCAATCTGATCGATCCGACGTGCGCAGACGCTACCTGCAACGCGCAAACGGCGCGGATGCGTGAGTACGTCCACGCCCGGGTCAGTAACCGTGGACGGCCCGGGTCGGCGGTGAGGAGGTTGTTTCCTTGCGCCGGCGGGCGAGTGAACCACGAGGTGGCTGTGACGCCACCACTACTGCGCGGGTTAGGGGCCCGACGCGTCGACGCTGATGCGACTCCAGCTCCACGCTGAGAAGGACGCGGCTGCGGCGACCGTGACGTGGATTAGGCGGTCCCGCTGTCAGTAGTGGGAGGAGGGTGGTGTTCTGTGGGCCCGGCCTGCGGGTGGGCGGAGGTGTGCGGTTGCTGGTGACTAGTTCGGGAAAATGCTGGGCGCACATAGGAATCATACCCAGGGTGAGAGTTGTGCCACCAGGTTTAGTACTCCTATATTGGGGTTTTTCCTATGATACTAACAAGTTTCATAATTTTGTGAGTAATTTGATTTATATGTATTTTATTTATTGTTAATGATAACCTTTTCTCCCAAATTTCTCCTATAATATTGATTTTAGATATTTTATTAATTATCTCGTATATTTATATCACCCAACAAATTATATTGAACTTATGCATATACATAGTATGAATGTTTGGCCACACACAAAAGATGTGGTCGTATACATACTAAAATTTGGTACTTACACGGATTCATATTGCCATGAAAATAGTGTGACATATTTTGGAGGAAAGAAAAGTGTGTGAATTATAGCATGGTGCTATTATTATGCAAACTATAATACAAGAGGATATCTTAATCATTATATGCAAACCTTACTTACTCGGTGCAACTCAAACATTAGCAACACATTCAAACAATATGTGCACATATTAAACCCATTATTATTATTATTATTGCATGTTACATAAGTCAATATATTTTCCCTCCAAGGTTTCGTTTGAAATTGCTATGGATTATGATAATATTGTTTGGTTCAATTGTTTTTAGATATTTGGTATTTGGCTAGCCACATTTCTTTAATTAAGTTGTAAATGAATTTATTACTACATTCCAAAACATTGAGATGAAATGTGAGAGGTCAATTATTGAATAACATAATTTATCTAATGTTAATCAAAATTTTCAAACAAAGTAATATATTTTTTAAAACCTTTTTTGTAATGATTTTTTCACAGCAGCTTTAAAAATAAGCACAGCACAGTGACCACAAGTTTATCCTAAGTAGCATTTAATAATTTTTTATAGGTAAATGTACTCCACAACCGCTATTATCCTATTCTTACTCTTTTCTTCAATGGATGTCATGGGTTCTTGTCTGAAGGAATTTGGACGCAAGAGAAGAGTTCTACATCAGGTGTATGCAAAATCGTGTGGACTCGAGCGAGGGTGCCTAACAAATATCCCGTAACAAAACTAGTAGGCGCCATTGAATTCTCCCACGATTTCTTCCCACCCTTTTCCTACTCCGTCTCTATATATACTCTTGGCATCGACGCCATTCTCCTCTCCTCTATTCTTCTCTTCCTCTCTCCGTGTATTGTCCGACTCACCTCGCGTTGAATTCAAGTCTTTCATTAAGGTGTGCATCTTCTTCTCCTACTCATTCTTTTAGTTTTCTTGGTTACTTCCTTTTGCATGCAATGTTCAGTTGGTCCAATCTTTGTTTTTTGAGCTTATTGGAATTTCTTTCATTTTTATGCATCTGCAAAATATAGGCACAAAAAGTGTCAAAACTGAACTTTAGTGCCTCTGTCTGCAAAACCTGAGATATTTCCCTGTGTATGGGGAGATGAATCGATTGGATGATGCTCATGTAGGACCGCAAAAAAAGTGTGAAATGCCACAAAAATGCACTCATTCTGAAAATTGCCTGAGAACTGTCTCATGGTTAGAATTTGCTAGATGACTAGGACTGCTATTGGATCCACTTATCTTAGCATCTGTTTCTTAATTTTCTCTCTCTCTCTCCACTTATTGGCATGTAAGGGCGCAATATTCTTATTTCCTTGACCTTGTCATTTTTCCACTTAAGATTTTGTCCTTGCAAACAAAGTTCAATTACCAAAATAATTCCTCAAGTCTAATTTTAACTTGACCTTTTCACAATGAGAACCTGTAGCGTTTACAAAAACAATGAAAACCTGTAACCTGACATTCTTATGCTTCCATCATAGCTTATTAGAACATATAAGCTGACGTTCTTATGCTTCCATCACGGCTTATAGCGATATAATTGCTCTTTTTAAGGTTGGTACCCATGGCAAGTTAATTGCATACTGAACATATAGGTGTTAGGTTTACCTACCATTTCTTAAGTTCAGAAACACTCACTAAGACATTAACGCATGGGCCCGTGCACACATGGCCTCAGTGATTAGGCCAGCATATCATTGTAGATGTTAAGACATTGTGCCTAACTGTGTTAATGATCCGAATTTCTTTTGACAGATATTTTACTCCCTTTTTTCAGACTGGCATTTTACTGTCATCCACATAAAGGCCAAAACTAGCTATGACAATTTTTACTTGGACCTTTCCCTTTCCTTCTATGTTTTTCTGGATGTTGTTTTCTTACTTTGCTCATGAATGATAAGGACACAGATTTAACATGGTCTGACACTTGATCCATGTGTGTGTTGATGTCATGCAAGTAACTAGTCTACTACTTGGACTTTTCTGGTAGCGACTTTTCTGGGTAGCTGAAAAGATCAGCTTGTTCTTGATTCGTGCAGCGAAACTTTCTGAATCTTGAAGTGTAACGGAGCTGGCTTTGTATGGCTTTTCCTATGAAGCAGTCCATTTTTCTGATATAGATGTGTCCTCGTTCTGAACATGAGAAGGTACAAAGCATCCTAAATTACCTTCTCTTTTCTCATGGAAGAAATGCACTTTGTCTAATATTATCCTGCCTTGTCTGATCAGTTCTCAGGTATTTTGCTGTTGATGAACTGCCTCCACACCTGCAGTGACAAGAAAACTCTGAAGAAGTGGTTTTTCATCGACAAGACAGTAGGCTAAATTCAGCCCAAAGAAAGAGCACTTGACCTTACTCGACCACAATTCTTTTCTTGAGTCGACCCAATGGATTTGAGCAATAGTTCACCTGTCATCACCAATCCAGTGGCAATAAGCCAGCCGTTGTTAGGAGGCCTCCCTTCAAATCTGATGCCATTTTCAGTCATACCCGGTGGTTACTCCAGTCCTGGCATGAACGGAAGCGTCAGTAGACGTAAAATTGAGGAAGTCCTTGTCAATGGACTGCTGGATGCAATGAAATCCTCCTCACCGCGTAAGAAGCACAATATAGCCTTCGGCCAGGACAATTCGCCTGACGAAGATCCTGCTTACAGTGCATGGATGGTAGGTTACATGGTTCTGTTTTCAGTGGTAGTAAGCCAGCCTCTTTTGAACAAGACTTACAGATGTGTGTCTTATGTTGTAGGCAAAATGCCCTTCAGCTTTGACTTCCTTCAAGCAAATCGTAGCCAGTGCACAAGGCAAGAAGATTGCTGTGTTTTTGGACTATGACGGTACGCTGTCACCAATCGTGGACGACCCCGACAAAGCAGTCATGTCCCCTGTGGTAATTCAGAATAACCTGATTAATAAATAACATATCTTGGTAATGATGAACTACTAATGCTTGGTCCAAAACCCTTTCCCCAGATGAGAGCTGCTGTGAGAAATGTTGCAAAGTACTTCCCCACTGCAATTGTCAGCGGAAGGTCCCGAAACAAGGTATTGAAAATCTCTTTGCATGTGTTACTGTACTAGTATAAGAATCCTAGTGATATGCAAGTATATGTCTGATCTGACATATATTTTACTTTCTCATTTATATGCAGGTGTTTGAATTTGTAAAACTGAAGGAACTCTACTATGCTGGAAGTCATGGGATGGACATAATGGCATCTTCAGCAAATTATGAACACAATGCTGAAAAGGTGAGGATTTCTTGCTCATAGTTTAATGATTTCACAAATGATATATTATACTTTTTCCTCCTTTTTTTTTGCATTTTTACAATATGTTCTATGCGCAATACTCACGGTTCATTAACTCTACGTACAGTGCGAAGAAGCCAATCTCTTCCAACCCGCACGCGAGTTTCTGCCTATGATTGATGAGGTGCATTTCTTATTTACCTATGAAGTTAACAAACTGTGTTACTTTAGTCAATTGGATAATAGAAAGTTAGAAACATTGAGAATGATTCCATCTTCTCTGTTTGATTCATGTGAAAAGTTCAGTAGTAATTGATCTTGATGGGTGGGTAAAAGGTTTTTCTGTAGTATTAACCTACATTTTTACAACAGGTTTCCAAGTCCCTCTTGGAAGTCACAAGTGGAATCGAAGGTGCAAGCGTTGAGAACAACAAGTTTTGTGTGTCTGTACATTACCGCAACGTAGACGAGAAGGTAGAAATTTGTACCTACATTCATTGTTCTTGCCTCTTTTCTGCTTCCAAGTACTTGCAAATTCATCCGACAATTGTGCCTGCTTGTTTGCAGGACTGGAAATTGGTTGCACGACTCGTAAACGAAGTGTCGGAGGCTTTTCCTCGTCTCAAAGTAACCAATGGGCGAATGGTAAAGACGCTAAGACTGTTCTATTTGGCTGGCCACCAAAACTTACCATTTCCTGATAGATTTCAGATCAATCCTATGCTAAAATCTTTTGCCAATATTTCTGCAGGTTTTAGAGGTTCGTCCAGTGATCGACTGGGACAAAGGAAAGGCTGTTGAGTTTCTACTTCAGTCGCTTGGATTAAATGACTCTGAAAATGTGATCCCTATCTACATCGGAGACGATAGAACTGACGAAGACGCGTTCAAGGTTTGCATATTTTCTGAAGAAACTTGTACATCCCAGTCACATTTTAAAAACAGTGTAAACTCATATTTTCTCTCTCTGTTGGTTTGCTCAGGTACTTCGAAAGCGAAACTGCGGATACGGAATACTAGTTTCGCAGGTGCCCAAGGAAACTGAAGCATTCTACTCACTGAGAGACCCATCTGAAGTAAAGCTCTCATGAAATTTTTCTTCTCCCTTCTGCCAAGTTCATTTCATTCAACCTGCCAAGTTCATTTCATTCAACCTGTCGATTCCTAATCGTTTGCTTCTCGTGCAGGTGATGAAGTTCCTCGATTCCTTGGTCAGATGGAAGAAGCACTCAATATGAAAGCAAAATATGACAGGCCCGGCAACCTTTACAACTAGTACTTAAGGCGAAATAACTGTAGTTTCTGAGGCCACAATTTTGCAGTGTTGGACGATGTAGCTAGGTCGAAAATGTGGTTCCTATTCATTCCTATTGATTAATGTTCTTGTATTGCTCATGTTCTTTGCCACTGAGAAATGATCAGTGATTGTTTGGTCTCTTGCCATTGTAATTTGTAAGCAAGATGGCCATTTTGCTACTTTTTATGCTGATAAATAAAATTGGAATATTTGTTTTTCTTGCTGATGCCTCCCTATTCACATGACAACACAAACTTAGCCTAGGCACTCTGACCAGGATCCAGCGGACGTCCGTGAATTAGCAAATCACGGTGAGAATTGTTATCCACAATTGTTTTTTTAAAAGCCAGTTATCCACAATTGTCAAATGCTAACTTTGCTATTGTCCCAAGTTAAACTAGAATGCTACCATAACAACCAAGTAATCGTTGACTGTACCAGGGCAGTAACTGCGTGTGATTGTCCACAACAATCATATCATTGTATTCGAAGCAAATAATAATTTACCGGTGAAAATAGACCCTGTGCTTAAAGTTTCGCAAAAAAAAAAGTTGCATCCAGTACATTGATAATTGATGCGTTGGCCAATATTTTAGATCAAGCTCCAAGAGTTTGTAGCGTTTGGAATACGAGAATTCTTCCTGATTCCTATACGGAACTACATGTCATGTGAAATTATTGCGTTCGAAATGAAGCTTTATATTGTACAGGCTATTGTATTTTAGATTATTATTATTACTTGCTGTTGTTGAGATATGGTAACTTGTCACGACTGGAGACCGGATGACAAGGATGAATGTACCGGTCGGGATACCTGAAGACATGAGAAGGAAGACTTAATATGTAACTAGCAGTCTTTAGCAAATCTTGGACCGAATGGGCCTGTATTAGATATTGGGCCGAGAACTTAGCTCCGGCGAGCGTGTAATGAACAGTGATATACTCGGGATCGAATTGGGTACTGGGTATGAAAGAAAATACATATCCTCAGATCCCTAAAACTACCTCTCTCTCTCTGCCTGTTCTTCCTGAAATTTCCCCAGATCCCCTCTCAGGTTCGATGTCTTCGAGCCGATCCACTTGGCTATCGTCCGGATCCGCTTCCAGTCGTGACATTGTGGTATCAAAGCCACCGAATCCGGCAGTCGTGGTGAAGAAGAAAGGGCAACCAACGCTTACAGTGAGGATGGTGGCGACGGAAGACAAGATGTCGACTCTGGAAGCTGATGTCAAGGCGATCTTGGCGTTGGTCACCGGAGTGGACGAGCGGATGAAGCACGCCGAAACATGGAGGCCGACCGTCGACCACACGCTGACGGAGCTGCGGCAGACGGTGGAGAAACTTGGTGCGCGCGTCCACCATCTGGAGACGGCGCCGCCAAATCCACCTCGCCCAGCGACGCCTCGGCCCGAAGGGCATCGCGATGAAAAGCACTACCAGGGTGATGTCTCTGGAGGATTCAACACTCCGGAACAAGCCCTGGTCAGGGGTGAGTCACTGAATCCGAATCCTCCTGTGTTGTTTGATTCCAATGATGGGGGAAGTAGAGAAATTGAGGGACATCGGTACTATACTACCCAACCACAGAGAGAATTTCATATCCCTAAGACCGAGTTCCCTCGATTCGAAGGGGATAATCCTAGGGTCTGGAAGGAGAAGTGTGAGAAGTACTTTAACATGTTCAACGTGCCAACTCATTTATGGGTACCTTATGCTACTTTGCACTTCCAAGGAAATGCTGCTTTATGGTTGCAGACATTTGAGGCCCAGCATAATATAGATAGTTGGGTAGAACTATGTATAGCTGTAGATAACAAGTTCGGAAGAGACTTGTATCACAATCACATGAGAACACTACTGAGCTTGAAACAACATACGAGTGTGTTAGAATATCATGAGAAATTTCAAACAGTTATGCACAAAGTTCTAGTGCACAATAGAAATTATGATGATGTTTTTTTTGTTAACAAGTTTTTGGATGGGTTAAAGAATGAGATTAGAGTAGCAATAGTGCTCCACAAACCTAGAACGGTTGATGCTGCGTTATCCTTGGCCTTGTTACAGGAGGAGGAATGGGAAGCAACTATTAAAAAGCCTCATCAGAAGATTGACAGCAGAGACTTCAACAAATACAATAGCAGACCAATGAACTATTCAGGCAAAGGTATTCTAGGATATGCACCTGGAGATAACAAAGAGACCATCAAACCCAAGTGGGAAGACAAGTACAGCAATCTGAAGGCTCTCAGAAAATCTAGAGGAGAATGCTACAAATGTGGAGAAAAATTTGGTCCAAACCACAAATGCCCCAAGACTATCTCCTTGCAAGTACTAGAAGAATTGCTGGAAATTTTACAGCTGGAACACAAGGAAGAAGAAGAAAATGATGATGATAGCAAAGAGGGCGAAAAGGAGTTACTAATGAGTCTTTCTTATTGGGCTGCTGTGGGCACACAAGGCAGGAAGACTATCAGACTACAAGGGTTGATCCAAAACCAAGAGATTTTAATTTTGGTCGACTCTGGCAGTTCAAGTAACTTTATCAGTAACAAATTGGTGGACAGGATACATTGTGGTACACAACAAACTCCTCCGGTACAAGTCACCATTGCCAATGGAGGCAAGTTGCAAAGTGACCAAATGGTCTCTAATTTAGAATGGTGGGTTCAGGGCCATACCTTCACAACAAATGTCAGAGTACTCCAACTATCCTGCTATGATATGATACTTGGTATGGAATGGCTAGAGGAACATAGTCCTATGTGAATTCATTGGCAAACAAAGCAATTAAGTTTCACCTATCAAGGCACAACTATTACGTTGCAAGGCATAACAGACAAAACTACAACCTGTGCAGAAATTTCAGCTAAGAAGTTGCAAGGCTTGATCAGCAAAGGAGGCATGGCACACCTCATCCAATTATGTCCAGAATCTTCAGAACATGATGCTGAAAAAGTACCTGCTGTGATCGACCACATATTAAAGCAGAATGTGGAAGTCTTTCAAGAACCCAAAGGACTACCTCCACAAAGATCCTTTGACCACAGTATCCCTCTTTTGCCTGGAGCAAAACCAGTTTGTATTAAACCATATAGGTATGCTCCTACTCAGAAGGATGAAATAGAGAGACAAGTTAAGGAGATGTTACAAAATGGTGTTGTCAAGGCTAGTACGAGTTCCTTTGCTTCTCCTGTTCTCCTAGTTAAAAAGAAAGATGGCACATGGAGGTTCTGTGTTGATTACAGACATTTAAATGCCATTACCGTGAAGAACAAATATCCTCTACCAATTGTGGACGAGTTGTTAGATGAATTGCATGGAGCTCAGTGGTTTACCAAGCTAGATCTTCGATATGGTTACCATCAAATCAGACTCCTACCACATGATGAGCACAAAACAGCATTCAGAACTCATGATGGCCATTGGGAGTTCAAAGTTATGCCCTTTGGGCTCACAAATGCTCCAGCAACATTTCAAGCAGCCATGAATACCCTCTTTGCTGATCTGATAAGGAAATGTGTCCTTATATTTATGGATGATATTTTAATCTACAGCAAAACTCTAGAAGAGCATCAACACCATTTGCAAGCAGTATTTGATATTTTGAAGAAGAATCACTTATTGGTTAAAAGGTCCAAGTGTTCTTTTGCACAATCTCAGTTGGAGTATCTAGGGCACATTGTCGGTCAAGGTAGGCGTGGCTCTGAGATCAATCCAAAATTCTGGCAATCAAAAATTGGCCAGTTCCACACAATGCAAAACAACTCCGAGGGTTTTTGGGCTTGTCAGGCTACTATAGAAAGTTCATTAGACACTATTCTATTCTTAGCAAACCACTCACCGAATTACTGAAAAAGAATACTATTTACATATGGACTGACATAGAGCAAGCAGCATTTCAAGCAGTAAAAGAGGCCTTGATCACCTCTCCTGTGCTGGCTCTACCTGACTTTTCCAAGGGATTTGTAATTGGCGATGCTAGTGATAAAGGAGTGGGTGCAAGATTTATGCAAAGAAAAGCATCCAATTGCATATCTGAGTAAAGCACTAGGGCCAAAAATGCAAGCTTTGTCAACTTATGAGAAAGAATGTTTGGCTATTCTATTGGCTGTAGAAAAATGGAAACCCTACCTCCAGCATAGAGAATTTACCATATGTACTGATCATAGAAGTCTAGTACATTTGGGTGAGCAAAAATTTACCAATTCCATGCAGCATAAAGCATTTGTCAAACTGCTGGGATTGCAATATAAGTTGGTTTACAAGAAATGCCCGGATAATAAAGCTGCTGATGCCTTATCAAGAAAACCTTATGAAGATACTTTGTATGCTATCTCGGTTAGTAAACCTCGCTGGCTGGAAATCATTGTAGAGGGCTATCAACAGGATCCTCATTCAAAGAAACTGTTAGCTGACTTGAGTCTAACTGGACAGAATGATCAGGGTTTTGCATTACAAGATGGCATTATCAGATTCAAAGGGCGAATTTGGTTAGGCAATCATACAGCAACTCACCAAGCAGTCTTATTAGCTTTGCACAACAGTGGTGTGGGAGGTCATAGTGGTGTGATAGCTACCTATCACAAAGTAAAGGCTCTTTTTGCTTGTCCTGGCCTGAAACAAGCTGTTCAAAAGTATGTCTCTAATTGCGAGGTATGTCTCAAGTCTAAGCCTGAGCACACTAAATTACCTGGGTTACTCCAACCATTGCCTGTACCTGAAGTTGCTTGGAATGTCATTAGCTTAGATTTTATTGAAGGATTACCTAAGTCTCAAAAATGGGATACTATTCTGGTAGTTATCGATAAATTCTCTAAGTATGGGCATTTCATTCCATTGTCTCATCCTTATACTGCACTCACAGTAGCTCAAGCTTTTATCACTCACATCTATAAGCTACATGGATTGCCCCAAGTTATTATTTCTGATAGAGACCGTGTGTTCACAAGTAATTTGTGGAAAGAATTATTCTCCTTAACAGACACTAAGCTAAATATGAGCTCGTCTTACCATCCACAAACCGATGGTCAAACAGAGCGGTTGAATCAATGCTTAGAAACATACCTGCGATGCATGGCACATGCTTGTCCAACCAAGTGGTCCAAATGGTTATCTCAGGCTGAGTTTTGGTACAACACAACTTATCACTCAACACTAGGCAAAACTCCTTTCGAAGTCATGTATGGACATGCTCCTCGCCATTTTGGAATCATAAACAGCAATCAGTGCTCTGTCCTAGAATTAAGTCAATGGCTGCAGGACCGATCTCTGATGACTCAGTTGCTGCGACAGCATTTGATCCGAGCACAACAACGCATGAAACATCAAGCAGACAAGAAAAGAGTTGAAAGAGTTTTCAGTGTAGGCGACTGGGTTTATCTCAAGCTTCAGCCCTATATTCGATATGCGTGGCGATCGCTCTAACCGTAAACTTCGGTTTCAAATACTTCGGACCATATCAGATCCTAGAAAGGATCGGTCAGGTTGCATATAAGTTAAATCTTCCTGTTTCCAGCAAGATACATCCCGTTATTCACGTTTCACAGCTGAAGCAAGCCCTCAAGCCAGGTACCCCTGTTAGTTCTGAACTGTCATTACATTCCATTACATCTAATCCTGTTGTTTATCCTGGCACATTGTTGAGAACTTGCTTGAAAAAAGTGGGCAACACTGCATCCTTATGGGCACTGGTGCAATGGGCGCAACTACCAGCAGATTGGATCACTTGGGAGAAAGTCACAGATCTCCTGGAGCGTTTCCCAGCTTTGGGACAAGCTGGTGCTCATCGGGAGGGGAGTGTCACGACTCGAGACCGGATGACAAGGATGAATGTACCGGTCGGGATACTTGAAGACATGAGAAGGAAGACTTAATATGTAACTAGCAGTCTTTAGCAAATCTTGGACCGAATGGGCCTGTATTAGATATTGGGCCGAGAACTTAGCTCCGGCGAGCGTGTAATGAACAGTGATATACTCGGGATCGAATTGGGTACTGGGTATGAAAGAAAATACATATCCTCAGATCCCTAAAACTACCTCTCTCTCTCTGCCTGTTCTTCCTGAAATTTCCCTAGATCCCCTCTCAGGTTCGACGTCTTCGAGCCGATCCACTTGGCTATCGTCCGGATCCGCTTCCAGTCGTGACATAACTCATATCATAATTCTAATAGGACTCGGAAGTGATGTGCTACAAAGATTCATAGGCTCAACAACTTTGTAGATCTTGTATCTGACAGCTGTGGATCATAGGCCGTAGCCTTGCTGAAGCAGAAAAGGGATAAACTGCCGGCCTTGTTCTTAGAGTTTTTTTCAACCCTAGCGCTATTGCGATCGGTAATTACAGAAGTAGCGTCCGCCACGAAGAATTTGTATATTTGATACCGGATCCGCATAGCAACCACGCGGATATTCACGCGAACGACTACCGGACTGACACATATCCTTACCGTACGACCACCATGCGGTGGAGCTTCTCTCGCATGGCTACTGTGCGGTAGAGCTCGCTTCCGTACGGCCAAATTCTTCGTAACGAGCATTACTTCTGTAATTACCGATCAGAGGAGCGCTAAATCCGCGAAAGACTCGTGTTCTTGACGATTACCTCTCCAGCCCCTAACCCGCACCCTCTTACCCCAATGTCAGTCCCTGAGTTCAGAGAGTCTGTAAGTTGGAAGTTTCAGTCCGTCGAAGCTTCAGCTGAAGAAGTCGGTAGCGATGAGAACGTTTCGTCGACTCTGTTTAAGTTCAAGCGGAAGGCCTGGATGACTGGGAAAAAGATCCTACGTCTCAGGAGGACTCAGTTGTTTACTGTTGGCGTCAGCATTTTGTCGTTTATTTCCTTTTACTTCAGAACTTGTTACTTCAGACTTGTTTACTATCTTTTGCGAACTGTAAAAGCACTCAGTTAAAAGTTGGATTATATAACCAGCTTTGTTGTTAATGAGAAGTATGAAAAAGACCTCATATTAGTCTCTAGTTTTAGTTTGTTAGAACCCTAATGTACTTTCCCCACTATCTCCTTCTCCATCTCTGAATATCACTTCGATTTCCGATTGTCAGGCAAACTGAATCTTTCGGTCCTGACATTAGGTATCAGAGCACATCCATTCCTCGGGATAGAAGAGAGTCTGCAAGGAAGGGTTGGAGCCATCGTGAGATTGGCTGCTGTAAAATCCCCTATCTTGTTGGCTCGGGTAGAATGGTTGCAAGGACCAAATCCCATGGATCAGTTGAAGAAGAAGCGATTGAGATGGAGAACAGGGCGGAAATCATTAAGATCCAAGAGAAGCTGTTGGAGTTGGACTCATTGAAGTCAGATGTGGCCGAGATTAAGAGCTTGTTGTTCGCGCAGTTTTCCCAAGCGTCTAGAGCTGAGGAGGTAGTGGTGACGACAGAAATCCGGGAGGAAAGACCGATACCGCCTGGGGTGGGCATGAATGTATCCTGGAATCTCGAGCATAACCAGAGGTCCGGGGCACCTACAACCTTTTTCCTGGAACCCAATACGGTAAGGCCAAATCTTTCACCAGTTTTTTCTCCGGCGATTTGAACCTCTTCATGCGTAGATCTGGGGGAACAGCCTGGAAACTTGGGTATGAGAGGGCAGCAACATTCTGCACCATATCCGTTTAAGGCTACACCCGGGATTAATCAGGGACCAGGTACGTCAGTGATAACGCCGTGGACTTGGCAGAGTGTCCAACCAGCAAGTGCAGCTCAGATGTACTATCACCCGGTATTGAATGCACACAGTTCTGGAGTAAATGTGGTCGGTATCAATGGAGAGGTGAACCAGAATTACAATATCAGTGGACATCAATACGTTGATGCAGTGATTAGAGGGCCAAAATTGGAAATACCTCTATTCTCTAGGGACGAACCTGGAGGGTGGTTAGAACAATGCGAAAAGTTTTTCGAGATGTCTAGAACACCGAGAGAGCAATGGGTAAACATAGCCACTGGACATTTCACTGGGAAGGCAAATATATGGTTTAAAGGGCTTGGAATAGCCTGGCAAGTATTGGACTGGCAACAATTGTGCTCCATGCTGTTGGACCGTTTTTCTGAAGCTAACGCACATGAGGCAGTGGAGAGGCTACAAACCATGAGACATGTTAGCAACATCAGCAAATATATTGACTACTTTGAAAAAATTGTGGAGTTAGTGAGGAGAGACCATCCTTATCTTCAAGAAGCATTTCTTTTGAGCTGTTTCATCGGAGGTCTGAAAGAAGAGAACAAGTACGGGGTGAGTATGCATCAGCCAAGAGGATTATTGGAAGCTTATTGGTTTGCCAAGTTGGAGGAGAAGGCAATTCAGGCTAGGAGAGCTAGCACTCCCGGGGGAATCAACAGAAACAAGGTGAGTTCCACTAATTTCAGAAGTGGTCAAAATAGGGGAATGAATGTAGAAGGGAATGATAAAGGAAAGAAACCACTTCAAGAGAGTAACAAACGCACCTGTTGGCATTGCAACGAACCATGGGTTCCTGGACATAACCTGACCTGCAAGATCAAGAAAGCTCTTCACTCTATTCTGATGCATGGGGAGGAGGAAGGAGATGAGAATTCTACAGATCAGGAACTGACAAGAGAGTCGGGTTTTATCACAGCTCCGGGAAGTCCAGAGGAGACAGAAGAGAAGCAGGATAATGAACAGCTCTTAGTGATTTCTGGTCAAGCTGCAAGAGGTGCTCCGGGTCCGGCTACATTCTGTTTGAGAACAGTAATCGGTGGAAGACCGGCAGTGTTGCTGGTAGATAGTGGAAGCTCCAGTACCTTCATGGATCATGAATTTGCTATCCGAAGTGAGTGTAAACTGCAGTATAGACCGGCACAGAAGGTGACCGTGGCTGAAGGAGGAGAATTGCGCATGGCAGGGGTTACTGAAAAAAATTCTTACAATGTACAGGGATACTCTTTTAATACTACTTTTCAGTTATTGAACCTCAGAAATTATGATGCTATACTCGGGGCCGACTGGATCTATGACCACAACCCTATAGGTCTGAACCTAAAGACTAGAGAACTATTACTTTCAAAGGAGGGCCGAACAGTAATATTCAAGGATTATACAATTCTGGGCAGACACTGCTTATTGAGTGCAACCAAGTTGGAGAAGCTATTGACAAAGGAAGTCCTGAGCTGCATGATTCAAATTAATTGGGTGCAAGAATCTGAGAACCGAGAGCAGGAAGAACTGCCAGCCGAAGTATACAAATTGCTACAACAATATGCAGATGTATTTGAAGAACCGAGGGGACTGCCTCCAAAAAGAGAATGCGACCACAGTATACCATTAAAAGGTAATGTGGACCCTCCTAATATCAGACCCTATAGAACCCCTCACCACCAGAAGGATGTAATGGAAAGTATCATCAGACAACTACTACAGTCGGAAGAAATCAGAACAAGTGTGAGTCCATACTCATCTCCGGCTATATTGGTTAGGAAAAAAGATGGTTCTTGGAGATTGTGTGTAGATTATCGACAACTCAATTCGATGACTATCAAAAACAAATTTCCAATGCCGATCATTGAAGACTTATGGGATGAATTACACGGGGCAAATGTATTATCTAAATTGGACTTGAGATCGGGGTATCATTAAATCAGAATGAGGGAAGAGGATATTCATAAGACCGCCTTCAGGACTCATTTAGGCCATTATGAGTGCACCGTTATGCCTTTTGGGCTAACCAACGCCCCGGCCACTTTCCAATCCCTCATGAACCAGATATTCAGTAAGCAGCTGAGGAAATACATACTTGTGTTCTTTGATGATATATTGATATATAGTAAGAACTTGTCAGACCATGTGGACCACTTACAGCAAGCTTTGCAACTATTGAGGCAAAATTAGTTAAGTGCTAGAAGGAGTAAGTGCTGTTTTGCTTTATCCGAAATTGGTTATTTGGGTTATGTGATCAGTGGATCAGGAGTGGCTACAGATCCAAGAAAAATAACCGATGTGATGAATTGGCCAGTCCCAAATTCAGTTACCAAGTTGAAGGGATTTTTGGGGTTAACAGGATACTATAGGAGATTTGTAAGAGATTATGGGAAGATATGTTGACCGCTCTTTGACATTTTGAAGAAAGATTTGTTTAAGTGGGAAGAAGCTCAGGCTATAGCTTTTGATACTCTTAAAAAAAACTATGACTACCTGCCCGGTCCTTGCACTACCAGATTTCTTCAAACCTTTTGTTTTAGAAACAGATGCTTGTGGTACTGGATTGGGTGTAGTTTTGATGCAAGGGAGTAGACCCATATCATACTAGAGCAAAACACTGGGGGCAAGAGCAGCAGCCCTATCCATTTATGAGAAGGAGGCGATGGCTATATTAGTAGCTTTAAGAAAATGGAGACACTATTTGTTGGGCAACCCATTGGTGATAAGGACAGACCAAAAAAGCCTCAAATTCATTACCACCCAAAGGTTAGTGGAGGGAATACAACACAAATTGCTTCTCAAGATACTAGAGTTTGATTATAAAGTGGAGTATAAGAAAGGAAAAGAAAATTTGGCTGCGGATGCTTTATCTAGAAGAGATACTAATCTTATGGAAGGCGAAGAAAATTGCCAAGCTATTGTTACTGTCACACCAGATTGGGTTGAGGATGTGAAGGGTAGTTATCACAATGATCCTTTGTATGAGAAATTGTGGGCGGATGGTCAGTTTCAAGGAGGGGCCGAAAACCAATATGCAATGGAATCTGGTGTAGTCAGGTACAAAGGCCGAATATATGTGGGTCTTGGAAATGAGAGCAGAGCCAAAATTTTGGAGTCCTTCCATTCTTCTTCTATAGGAGGACACTCGGGGAGAAGAGCAACTTACCACAGGGTTAAAAAATTGTTTTATTGGCCAAGATTAAAGAAAGAGGTGGAAAAACTAATTATGGAGTGTCCGGTTTGCCAAGTCACTAAAATTTGAACATATTCATATTCTGGAATTGTTGAACCCATTGGAGATTCCTGACATGGCATGGGCTCATATTAGTATGGACTTCATTGAGGGACTACCCAAGTCAAAAGGTAAAGAGGTTATATTGGTGGTGGTTGATAGATTCACTAAATATGCACACTTTCTACCTTTGTCCCATCCTTACTCAGTGCAACAAGTAGTGCAAACTTTCATGGATAATATATTTAAACTGCATGGGATGCCAATTGCTATTGTGACGGATCGTGACCGAATATTCACTAGTCATTTGTTCCAAGAAATTTTCAAGATAATGAAGGTATCCTTGTGATTGAGTAGTGCTTATCACCCACAGACGGATGGTCAAACGGAGAGAGTTAATCAATGTGTAGAATCTTATTTGAGGAGTATGACATTCCAAGAACCGAGAGAATGGATGGATTGGTTAACTCTTGCTGAGTGGTGGTATAACACTACCTATCACACGTCCTTGAAGACTACCCCGTTTCAAGCCTTATATGGTTACCCTCCGCCACAAGTGGGAGAGTTTGCTTTGCCGGGTGGGGTGTCAGATGAGGCAAGAATCACAATAGAGCAGAAATCACAGATGTTGGAACAGTTAAAGGTGAATTTACACAAAGCTCAAGAGAGGATAAAATATTTTGCCGATCGGTCTCGGTCGGAGAGGCAACTTGAAGTAGGAGATATGGTGTATATCAAGATGCAACCATATAGCCAAAATGCATTTGGTATAAGGGGTTCACTGAAGCTGAGATCTAAATTCTATGGACCCTTTAGAGTCTTGGAGAAGGTCGGTTCAGTGGCTTACAAACTGCAATTACCCGAGCAAGCTGCCATTCATCCGGTTTTTCATGTGAGTCAATTGAAGAAGCATCTTGGTCCTCATGCTGTTCCTATTCGTGGGTTACCACTGGTCGGGAGCAATGGCAAAATCAAAACTGAGCCAGTAGTGATTCTGGACAGAAGAGTGATACCTCAACGAAATGAGCCCGTGGCACAATGGTTGATACAGTGGCTAAACCTGGGATCGAAGGACGCCACCTAGGAAGATGCCGCGTTCATCCGGAGTACCTTTTCAAATTTCACACCTTGAGGACAAGGCTGTATTCAAGGGGAAGGGAATGTCAGTCCCTGAGTTCAGAGAGTCTGTAAGTTGGAAGTTTCAGTCCGTCGAAGCTTCAGCTGAAGAAGTCGGCAGTGATGAGAACGTTTCGTCGACTCTGTTTAAGTTCAAGCGGAAGGCCTGGATGACCGGGAAAAAGATCCTACGTCTCAGGAGGACTCAGTTGTTTACTGTTGGCGTCAGCATTTTGTTGTTTACTTCTTTTTACTTCAGAACTTGTTAGTTCAGACTTGTTTACTATCTTTTGCGAACGGTAAAAGCACTCAGTTAAAAGTTGGATTATATAACCAGCTTTGTTGTTAATGAGAAGTATGAAAAAGACCTCATATTAGTCTCTAGTTTTAGTTTGTTAGAACCCTAATGTACTTTCCCTACTTTCTCCTTCTCCATCTCTTAATATCACTCCGATTTCCGATTGTCAGGCAAATTGAATCTTTCGGTCCTGACACCCAAAGGCCCAAACGCATCCCAATTCCCACACGCCTGCCGCTGCGAAGACCAACCCCAAATCCGCAACCCTTCCATGGCCTCCTCCAACTCCAACTCCGGCGCCGCCGCCGGCGACGACCTCGACTCACTCCTCGACAGCGCCCTCGACGACTTCACCAGCCTCAATCTCACCGCCGGCCCTAAAAGGTCCACCTCAAGTCCCCCCATAGTAAAAAAAAATCGCTAAATTTTTGACTGAATTTCTGACGCTGTCTCTCTCTGCAGCAGCGGCGAGGCCTCGGCGTCGGGGGACGCGAGGCCGGTGAAGGGGCTGGGGATGGAGCTGCCCGACCCAAGGGCTCCGAGGCGGCGCGCGGTGAAGCAGCCAGCTCCGGCGCCGCCGAGGGGAGCGTACGCGTCGGAGGCGCTCGAGAAGCTGACGCGCGAGACGAGGGAGGCGGTGCGGGGGCTTGAGACGGCCACCGGGGGTATCGGCGGGCTGGACGACGAGGCGATGATGGAGGAGTTCGTGAAGCAGTTCGAGGAGTTTGCTGGGGCGCAGGTATAATTACTTTAGTATGAAAGTTCAGTGGAAATTAGAAACGGTATGAGATAATTTAGAGAATGTGAGCGCATGCTGCTCAAATTATTCTGGTAAAAAAAAGTCCCATGCTGAAATCCAATGGATGCTCTTTGAAGGGATGTAATATTAGGATGTTGTACTGGTATAGAGAGATTCGTTAGTTTAAGATTCTTTGCTTGATAAGCTAATGAACTTGCCTGTGGAAAGGGAAGGGATTTTATTTTGAACAGTAGTGATCTGTTAACTGGTAAATAGGGAACCGAACAATTGAACTCACATCACATGGGTGAAGGAGGTCATTTGGACTTTGGAGTGCATACTCCTTAATTTAACAAATCAGATGGTTTGTAAGTTAGCCCCAATACTATATGCTGTCTTCAATTGCGCAATGAAATTGTCATTTTTTGTCATGTACGACTATCAATAAGAAGTTTTTAAGACCACATGTTAGAGGAGTATATATGCCTTGTAACATACCAACTGTAGTTCTTTTCCAGTCATCGGATGTAAAAGCACTCCTGGTACAGACTCCCTAGTAAATTATGAAATCATCCTTACTAGTATGTTATTTTTGCACTTTGTTAGTTCAATAGGGAGAATATCATATATGTTTGTGGTTATTCTACTAAGAGAAGTGCTATTTGATATGAATGAACCATGGGATATTTCACTTCTTTTGACATTTCTTGAAAAGAAGCTGTTAAATTAATGCTTGATGTTAGAATGCAATTAGTTAATCTTGTTTTTATAAAATTATGAACCAATGGCTTTATGTTGTTTGTCTTTCCCAGGATATGGACTCTATTGTTGAAACAATGATGCAGCAACTTTTGTCCAAGGAGATTCTTCATGAACCCATGAAGGATATTGTAGAAAAATACCCAAAATGGCTGGAGGATAACAAAGGCAAGATAAGCAAAGAAGAATATGAGCGTTACAATCACCAGCTTGAACTCATGATGAAGCTTAATGAGGTGTATGAAAATGAGCCTGAAAACACGCCTAAGATTTTTGAGATCATGCAAAACATGCAAGAATGTGGTCAGCCACCCAGTGATCTTGTTCAAGATATTGTTCCGGGTCTGGATCTGAGCAAGTTGGGACAGCTGTGAGTTTTGCAACGTTTCCATTTTAAACCATACTGTCATTACTGTTCTTCTATTTGCACGTTCGTTCGAACCAAAGTTTATACTCTATAGGCTCGTGGGCTACTCATTGTCTCAAAATATGTGGTCTAGCACGCCTTTCTTGGTAACACTTTGTAAATTTTGACTGACAATTGTTTTTACTGATATGTTGGTTTCGTCACGTAAAAACAGGACCACTAGATTATACTTTTATTGCTGTTACTAATATATTGTAATATGAATTATTGGTCAAACTTTATTATTAAAGATTATTATGATGTTTTTTTAATGGTGGGAGGAGCAAAAGTATGATATTACTCGTAGGTGGAGTCATTCTGTTGTTTGTATTTTCTCTGTTAGAAAACAAAATGTTTTGCTTTCAAATTCGAATTGCAAGAGAATAGATTGCCAGCTTAGCATGAATTATGCTGGCATTGCGGTGCTAGTATGAATCTTGGTTGTTTCTTTTTTTTTTTCCAAATATTATTTTGCTACCCTTTAATTGCACTAAAGTGCTAGTAGGACATTCTTTGATAGAGTTTAATATTGGTTGTGGACTGATTCTGTAGCACATGGCGAGTTGAGTTGGTGATCAAGTGATTATGGGACAAAAAATGACAAGTTCATGTAATTGTAGTTGAACATAAATTCCACTTTAACATTTGAAAGAGAAAGAAACTGTCTTGTAGGTTAAGTAGCCATTGCAAAGTCGAATTCCATTATCGCAGATTTGTGTTGTGTTCCTAGATTATCCGTTATTGCATTGTTTTCGATTAGTACATTATACCTATCTAATGTATCTCATTGTTCATACTACCATAAGATTTATGATGTGTACATCTGATTTACACAGACTACTTAGAATCTCCACTATATATTACAGGTCTCCGGAGATGCTTGAATCAGCACCAAATTGCTGCGTAATGTGATGAGCAAAGCATTCCATCGTGGATGCAAATTCCGTGAAAGTTTCTTTTGTTTGAATCATCTGTAAAGCTTTATAGATATATAGCGAATTCTGTGTTTTCTGATTCTTGAATGGAAGTTATATTCATTCCAATTGATGTACTATAATAACGAAGAAAATATCCGTTTGCCTTCTTTGAAATGCGCAATTTTGCACGCACCAGGTATATCTGAAGTATGCATGTTGTAACGAAGAGCAAAAGGATATATACGATATGTCACATTGTTCTACATTTTTCACATGGCCTCCTGGTGGCCTTGTTTGGTATTGGTTTCATGCATGATGTTAAGTTTAACCGTGAATTATGTTGGTATATGCTTGGTTCCATCGAATGATTTGGAACTGTGTAATTGCGTTGATGTTGATGAGCGGGCGGATCAGTTAATAACTGATCGAGACTGATAGTGTCTCTACTCTCTACAGTCAACACAGATAAAACATTGATGGAGTTTTCAGCGAATCGACCCAGAGCGGGGCCAGCGGTGCAGTGACGAGGGACCGGCAAAGCCGGCAGCTACATGGCACGACCTGGCTCCAAAGTCCAAAACGCTCAGATGAACGAGGCATTCGGTCCTGTCAAATTGGCAGTGGACTGGGGGCTGTGTCGTGTGATGATCGAAACAGCTGGCCCTAGAGTTGGTTAAATGGCAAAATCAGCTACAGGTCAACTTTTGCGCTTCTTTGCTCATGGATGTCTAAAAAAACATAGCTTTGCAAAAAAGTGCTAAAATTTTGTTTCTATTTGCTGTACGACACTGAGCCAATTAAAATATCATTTTTAGGTTGAAGAGGAGAGAAAGCTAGTGAAAAGTCTATTTTACCCTTCATCATCTTCCTTCATTCCTAATCCTTCCACACGCCCAAACTGAACCCTTTCTCTTTTCTTCCTCCCCAGGCGAACCGGCCCAGATTCGGTCATCTCTGGCCGTTGCCGCACTGCCTCAGACTGCCACTACTGTTGGCTCCTCTCCAAGCAGCCCCGAGGCCACGCTCCTCCGGCCACCACGGGCTCCCTCGTTGCGCCATGCCGGGTGTGACCCCTTCTCTGTCACTTCCCCCCTCTTCGTGCCAACTCTGCTGCCAATGAGGCCGGCGACGTCGGTGTGGGCTGCGGTGACGACTTCTTCTCCTCCGCTCCTGCCTGCTCTTGCCCACTGCGCGCGCTCGCCATGGCCGTCGATGCCCTTTCTCTGCTGAAAGCATCTAGGCCCCTAAAAATTGTTTTGGTAATTAATAATAATATGTGAATATGGGATTAACGTGTTTATTGAGTATTTACAAGGTTAAGTCCCATTGGTGAACTTATTGACGCAAAGATGCATGCTAAATGATAATATGAAGATCTACAAGGCTTAAAGACAATGTACAAATAGTCTAGATTCTATTTTCTTGGTCTTTTTCTATAGGATTTACTATTAAGAGGATCATGGCTAGTAGCTTGATAGCATGGTGCCTTATTTAGGATCATGTTTTGATTGAGCGGAAGACAGGCGGTTAAGTGAGCCGTATGATTATAGGATAAATACCGGTTTGAACCGTGCATAATACTCTATACCGAGCTGCAGTACTATTAAGAGGATCATGGCTAGTAGCTTGATAGCATGTTCTTGTGCCATATGGATCAATTTAGGATCATGCATGCATCAAAATTGCATTCATTTGAAACAAGCACACATCCAATTCACAAATCAATTAACTAAAATTAACCATTAATGTACATTAATTTACACACATGTACCATTATGTTCAATCTATCTCAATCAAGTTCAAGCTTTGGAAACTCCCATTTGGATTTATGACACGTGTGTTGGGGAATGCCGCAAGGTGTGATCGAATTTTTATGAGCTCGCTCTGTTCCATGATTTAGTGATGTTCGCAACTTTGTCGATATGAAGGTTAAATTCGGGCTTATATAAATTGGTAAGTATATATGAAATAATTGTTGAAAGATTGACAAACCTGAGGATCATTGGTGATCGCGGAACCGATGAGTAGTTGCATGTTGTGGCAAACATAGTATCCACAGACGTTGCGGCCCGGCGGCTGCTGGTGGCACTACAAAAATAGAATTGGTTAGTTCGAGAGGCATTGCTACGAAGTGTTATATAGGATTAATGTGTACTAGCTAGCAAGTACCGGGAATGTTTGATCATGTTGCAGCGTCCTTCCCTTGATATTCCATCCTTTAGCATGTAACACGTCGAACACCCTCGTGACTCCAAGAAGTTAGCCTTAGCCATTGCAAAGGAAGGAAAGACTACAATAGAGTTTCTATGGAGAAATGTGTTTACGATGATTAAACTCGGATAGTTGTGAAGTTGTGAGTGGCCCTATGTAGGGAATCTAGGTATATTACGTATTTCGTTTTGGTATAATTACAATTAGAATCAATGGAACCTACGGGTATGTCGGCATGGTCATTAAACCTAAGTTAGGTGTTGCTTATAAAGTACAAATCAACAAGTATAGCGGTGGTGCAACACTACTTACTTACGGTTGTAGGGCAAAAGTATGAATTCCTTGTTGCGGTGAGCCATGAAAAAATCTATAACGTAATTCTCGGCGAATGTTGCATTCGCCGTGATGCTTCTTTCGGAGACAACGTGTGGGTCGAGAAACCTACGGTGATTTCCTTCTTTCGGCTTCACAGATCATGTATCTATTATACAAAAGCTAGGAGTTATATATAACATTTATCGATATTACACGAACATTGGCGGTGATTGTACACACTTACGATTGTCGACATCGTATGATTGAGGCGTCGAGCTCGTCGAGGTTGAAGAGACAGAACAAGTCGTCGAAGGTCACCGTGAAGACAGCGTCTTGATACGTGGTTAAAATGATGCTCCTTGAACTTGGCGGTGACACCGAGCATCGTTGATCAACGGCTTGTTGGGTATTCCATGTACCATGCATGCAATTCCGTGCAATCCGATCCTAGGGTAGGGTCATCTAACTTCTCGAACAGCGGCTCGCTGGCTTATATTTTAAGACCCAGCGGCAAGAAGGGATATCGGGGAGAGGACTCGATCGTCTTCGATTTGCCCTTGCCCTTCTTTGCCGCTTTGTATAGGTCGACTTCACAAGAGTCGGTGAGCCGAGTGTAGATGCATGTGATCGGCGGGCCCTTGCCATGTCGGTCTGAGTAAGCCGGTGCGGTCGAGTCCGTGGACTTGATGCGTTGTAGGACATTCCGTGAAGTTGACACGGGCGGGTAGCTCGGGCGGATGTCCTCCTTGGGCCTTTGGATGAATGTTCCAGCGGCTTGCCCTAGAGTCATGACCTCATCGTTTGGGGAATTTTTGGCGGGGCGGACCTCGAAATTGGCACAAACACCGTCCACATTCACTTTTGCGAAACCCGAGCTAGATTTGCACCGTGCACCAAAGCTCCGATCTGGGATGGATACACTGGCCCCAAGTAGCATCTAGGACAGCGAGACATATCTCACTTGGAGCTTGCGCCGTAGCCACCTCGTACATAGCGGTACAAAATTAGCTACTCCAACAGAGCTTATCAATGGATTGAGCATTCGGAGATAATAATTATTACTTGATGTCATCGACGAAAATCTGTCATCACCTATTGTGGTAGGGTTAGGGTTGGGAATGACTACTCGGATGTTTGGGGGTGGCTAGCGGTATAGTAGAGGCGGGGGCTTCAAGCGACTTGGCATTTGCAATCCCTAATCCTTTCCTCAAAAGTCTCTTCTGCTTTTGCTCGAGCATACGAATCCTTTCCTCAAAGGATTGAGTGACCTCTGTGTGACTTTTCACCGACCTCGCTCTGATTTTTTGGTGAGCTCATCTCGAGGATGCGAAGATCCTCTCGTAGCTTTGCATCGTGCTCGGCTTTGGCTCTCCTCCTACTCGATGCGATCCATGATCCGCTTGGAACCATTGTTCCCATGTAACAAAAACACCGGCGCCTCTCGTGCGACCGGATGCTCACTTTGTTTCCTAGGGCGCAGAGAGTATATCTTCTCCCTATCTGCTGGAATGAGCCTTGGGAAGATTGTGCACTCAGCGTTATCGCAATATAGCCCGACATGTCATTTCACTTCCTATGAAGTTATGGAGTAATTACAAACTAGGTAGTTCGATATCTTACGAGCGTTGGGACACTTCACGGTCTTGAGGTTTGGAAAGTACACTTCCCCGTAGGCGAATAGATAACCTCGCAAATAACCTTTGTCGGTAGCGCACATCGGTGATCTCGAAATAGCGAGGAGAGATTCAAGCGCTTTTCTTTGTTCTGATCCTCCATATCGGGGCTTTACCCGCATACCAGTGATGCGAGTGCGTAGGGGTGCTTGTTTTTGCACTGGAGGGCGTGTCGCGCGCACTTTCACTCTTAAATTCATCTGTCGTCTTCTTCGCCACAAACTTCGGCCGGGACTCTTCAAGAATAGATACTTGTGGAAGGCGGCGAGATCCTTCTCCACGTAGTTCTTGACAAGCGTGCTCTTGAAGTTCTTCCACGCTTTGCGCTGCAGCAGCAGCGTGTCGTCGCCGCGAGTCGGGGAGTTCTCTGGGATCTCGAGCGATGCAAAATTTCCGTCGGCCTGGCGATTTTCAATGGTCGGGCACCACCTTCCACGAATCGTAGGTGATCTTGACCCGTTCCGTGCAACTATTCGACCATTCTCCGGAATCGCGGACGCTGCTCGGCGAGATTGATAGGGGTCCCGGTGATCGACCTCGTGATGGTAAATCGCCCGTGGGCCTTTTCGATATTCCTCTTCTTCTACGCGGTTGGATATTGTTCGAGAGGATGGTGCATCATCGAGACACATGGCGTATGACTCGAGAATGAGCGGAAGACATCTTCACAAGAAATAGAACATCATGTGAACAAATGAAATCGACATAAAGCTAAGATTTAACATTTTGATATTGCTATCGAGATGTAGAGTAAGCATTCAATTAGAGCTCAAGTACAAACCCGATTATCAAAACAATTTGATTACAAGACTATTATCATCACAGAGCATTCATCTCAAGCCCACCACACCACATTGCAATGTATTCGATGGCGATATCAAAACAAATACCATATGAATAAGCGACTAGAACAAATACAAATTCCTAAAACAAGTACAATTATCATGAAGGACCATGACAGATTATTGATAGAAATAGTTAGGGAAAGGGGCACAGGGGTCGATCGGTAACTTCGGCATTGGTTACCTTTAGGCGTCGAGGAGAAGAACGGCGAGGGAGCGATCTGGGAGGCAGTGAGCGGCGTCGAAGGGGGGCGCCGAACTCGAGGAGGAGGAGGCGGGCTCGGGGCAGGAGCCTTGGTGGGCTCGGGAGGCGCGCGGGCTGTAGGAGGAGACTCGGCGGGCTCGGGGGGCCTTGGAGGAGGAGGCGTCAGCAGGATCGGGAGGAGTGGCCGGGCTCGAGGCGGCGTCGAGGGCGGTGGCAGCAGGCTCGGGGAGGAGGAGAGCGAGAGGTTGAGAAACTTAATCGTTTGAGAGTGGCGAGCGCGGCAAACCCTAGCTAGAGTCGAATGTAAAGATGGACATCACGAGGCGGTTCTAAATTAGAACCGTCGTGATGATACACTATCCGAGCGGTTCTAACTTAGAACCGTCGTGATATATGATGTATCCTGAGCGGTTTTAATAAACAACCGTCGTGATATGTGATATCACGAGCGGTTCTAACTTAGAACCGTCGTGATATATGATATATCACGAGCGGTGTTAATAAACAACCGCTCTGTGATATACATATAACCTGAGCGGTTTTGATAAACAACCGTCTGTGATATATACATGTGAGGCGATGCGTAGTTCAAACCGTCTGCGTGATATTATTTTGTATTGGTTAATATCTAGATCGATCGTTTATTGGCTAGCCTCGGAAATGCTAGCCATGCCCTCTGAAACAAGCGAAAAAGACAACAAGTACATGTATATACATCCAATTCACATTCATTTGAGAAACAATCACATCCATTTCACGGTACAAATCAATTAATTAACTCAAATGAACTAAAATTAACCATTCATCGAATGTATATACATATACACACATTGTTCAATTAATCTTTAAAATTAGCCCTTCATGATGATCGTAGCGTATGTAGCTAGTTTAGTCATGTTCTTCTTCCTCGACCCTTATGCCGTTTCGAAAGGAGCAACTCGTCAAATTGATTGTATTCTTCCTCGTCACTACATTCTCAACTCCGACAATCCTCCTTTTCCATGAAGAACTACGTGGCGCTTCTTATTTGCGGGTCGGTAACATAGAAGACTTGAACAACTTGGTTGCTTGATCTGAATGGTTCGTCTTTGTATCCGAACCGTTCGAGGTCCACGGTAGTGGCCAGTGCTTATCGACCTTCACTGTGGGAGATGGACCCATGACACGAAATAGGGGATCTTGAAAAGCACGTGGTCGAGCTCCCATATCTCCTCTATTTGCCCATAGTAGGAGCTCCTCACCCATCGATCTTGAATGCATCTATCACGGACACCGCTGTTACGGTTAGTGCTTTTTATATCACGAGCTGCGTATAGAATGTGTACCCATTTATGTAGTATCCTCGCCATGTTACAAGCTGTAAATGTTGGCCCTTTTGCCAACCATGTCGACATATCCTTGACAAGCTCCTAGCAAGTCGCTCCTTCAACCATTGGTTGAGCAAATGCATTGTGTTGTCTCGTGATCCAAACATCGGCATGGCGGATTACATTGCGAAGCACGTCCTTGTCTTTGGTCGATATCTGAGGACACCGGTCATGTGTTGCAAGGCAGTGAAATGGGCTTGAGCATACGCATCCATATTTGGAGTGATTGCTTTCCTTCCGATGGTCCGATACCCTCGAGCCTCCCTCATGGCGAGATCGAGGCACACCTATCGGTTCGACTGAGCCATGTAATCGGCGAGAACTCAATGACCTCTTGGTTGCATAACCTTGACGATCTTGCCCTCTGGCGAGATCGATTCCGTACATATGACTTGAGAATTCCCATGAACCTCTCGAGCGGGTACATGCTACGTAGGAACACGGGCCCGCACATCTTTATCTCCCTCACAATATGAACAATGAGATGGACCATGATATCGAAAAAAGCGGAGGAAATACATCTCAAGATCACATAGTGTCGTCACCACCTCGTCTGCGAGCATCTAGTCCTTGAGATCGATGACCTTCGAGCAATTGTGTTAAAAAATAACACTGACCTCATGATTGTCTCTCGGACCTTGATCGGCAAAATACTTCTAATTACAGCGAGGAGCATTTGTGTCATCAACACATGACAATCATGAGACTTCATGCCAATTAACTTCAAATCTTTTATCGAAACAAGTTTCTTCATGTTGGCGAATGCTTAGGACGGAACTTTCACGCCATGCAAGCACCGCACGATTCGGTTCTCTCGGCCTTGGGCGAGTGTAACAAGCGGGGAAAATGCGTTCGTCCTTTATCGGTCCTTGTTGGTGCTAACTTTCAGTCGATGTCCATATCAACCAAGTCAAGCCGTGCGTTGACACCATCCTTTGTTTTGTCACGAATGTTGAGAAGAGACCAATCAAGGCATCACATACATTCTTCTCTACATGCATGGCGTCGATCACGTTGGCGAACTTCTAGGTGCTCCCAATAAGGTAAGTCCCAAAATATTGATCTCTTCTTCCACATGTTCTTCTTACTTGTCCTCGATTTACATCCTTTCCAAGCACAACATCTAAATCCTTAACCATATCATAGACCTCTTTCCGCTTAAATGCCTTGGAGTGGCTGTCCTCCTTCTCTCCGTCGAATTGTTTCTTCATCTGCGGTATGGGTGAGCCCTCGAAGGAACCTCACGATGGCGCATGTACGGTTTTCTTGAGTGATTCACCACACACTCTCGGTATCATCTAAGCGGTGAGTCGGGCTTTGGCCCTTTGTACTCGGCTGAGCCAGTTAGCAAGGCGGGATAATCATTTATGGTGCGAGAACAACAAGGAGCGTAAAGTGAAGTTCTCTCGTTTATGCGCATCCCATACTGTACCCTTCAATCCACGGTATTTTTAGATCTTCCATCAATGGTGCTAGGTACACATCAATATCATTCCCAGGTTGCTTGGCCCTTGGATAAGTATCGACAACAAAATATACTTCCGCTTCATACACAACCAAGGAGGAAGGTTGTAGATCTGAGCGTCACAGGCCAAGTGCTATGTCATTGCTCATGTTACGAAAGGATTCATTCCATCTGTACTCAATCCAAACCTTATATTCCTCGGTTCCACGAAGTCGCAAACCTCCTATCGATGTTTCTCCTTTGGGCGGAATCGGCGAGGTGTCTTAACTTTCCGTCATTCTTACGCTCCTCTGAGTGCCAATCTGACGATTTGCATTCTTTGGGTTATAAAAACCGCTTCAAGCGGGGAATTACAGGAAGATACCACACCACCTTAGCGAGAGGTCCTTTCTTCACCTCGATTCCTCGTCGTCATCGATTGCTTCTTACGCTTGTATCGGGATCGTTGCATACGGACATACATGCATGTTTGTATACTCGTTACGGTAGAGGATCTGATCGTTCGGACATGCATGTATTCTTTCTACTTCCATTCCCAATGGACAAAGAACCTTTTGGCTTTGTAGGTGGTTTTGGGCAACTCATTTCCCTCGGAAGCATGTCGCTAAGAGACCTATGACTCAGTGAAACTCTTGTCGGACCAACCGTTGCTTGCCTTCAATTTCAGCGGTTTAAGCACGGATGACAACCTTGTGTATTCGACTTGTGGCAGGGAACAAAGGTTTCTCTGAGTCCTCCATCACGCCCGGAATTGAACATACTCCCTCTCATCACAGTTCCTTACGCATCATGGAAGCATCGATCTAGATTGTCATCGTGCGGCCTATCCGAATCGGAACCACAATCGACATTGGCGGCATATCGTTGACTTCTGTATAATATGCATATCGTTGACTTCTGTATAATATGCTCTTCACCGTGGTGGTCCAACATGTATAACCCTTTTGAAACCCCTTGAATCAAGTGTGCTTCGATCTGCGCTCGGTTGTTAAACATCTTGATTCTCGCGATCAATGCATGGGCCGATACATATATTCCGCCCTTATTCAACATATCCTCCTCGGCGGCTCTTGTAAGCAGAACCGCCATTAATGTACTCTTCACTCACACGGTTCTCGGTGTACATCCGACCGGTCCATCACACGGTTCGTATTGAAAACCACGAAAATAAATAAAAGGGTGATGACTTTCGGCGTATTTTACGAGGCTTAATTACGATTTTTCATTTTTACATTTTTGGATTTTATTAACACATGTGGGCCCTACTTGTCGGTGACTCATTTTTATTTCATGATTTTATTTATAAAATCTATGGCGATTCCACATGTCATAGACTCGTTAGTTTATTAACTAAATGATTAAAAAGCAGTAGGATTAATTTGAAGCTCAAAGCTGGGCTTAGGGGTGACATCGCATTGCTATATAGTCGTGGCTCTCGGCCTAAGGTCTCGCTTGAGGCGAACAAGCAGTGATGTCCCATGGGCGCTGAAACTAGCGATTTGGCGTAGCGCTGAAACTACTCAAATTAAAGGATGCTTATGCTTGATATCTCACCTCGATCACGAGGAAGGTGTCAATGAAAGTCGGGGAAGGTCAAGGCGTGGTTGGGTCGTCGTCGGTGAGCAGAGGCGGCGGCGGCAAGCTCCTCGGCGACAATATCTGGTGAAATGGACCATGCGGCTCGGTGAGGTGGCGATGTACTCAAACCAAGACGCAGGCGGCGATGGACCTATCGTGGCGCCAGAGATATGGAGATCAAAAGACTATATCATTTTGGCGGGGAGGCGGAGCTATATATATCGTCGTGATGAGTTAATTATCACGGACGGTTTTAACAAAAACCGTCGTGATATTGGGCAATATCACAGAGCGGTTCATGTTTGGAACCGTCGTGAAGTATCACGAGCGGTTCTAACCAAAAACCGTCGTGATATTGGGTGATATCACGAGCGGTTCATGTTTGGAACCGTCGTGAAGTATCCTGACGGTTCCAAACATGAACCGTGCGTGATATGACATCTTCCTGAGCGGTTTTTAGCGCGGAGAATAACGAGCGGTGGGTAACAAAAACCGTCGAGATTGTGTTTATCTGAGCGGTTTCGATGAACAAATGCGTGATCGGCGTCGATATTAGCATTTACGTAGTAGTGGCATTTGAATTTGAACTTGAAATTGAATTTGAAAGCTTTAAGTGCTTGTCCAAAATCGGTAGTCTGCTTGATTATAATTGCGGTTGTACCGCTTGTCTTGATATGACCGGACTTTACTTGGCGGTAGTGCCGGATTTTGAAGGAACGATCAAGCGAGCACAAATGTGAATGCGACCGGCTCTTTGGCGGTACTACCGCATTGCGGTCATTCCATTTTTTAGTTGGTGGTTCAAGAAAACTAGAAGCGATGCATTTTGCCTCAAAGCCGCTCTTGTCTATCGGTTGTACCGCTCGTGAGAATCGGTTGTACCGAAATTTATAAGGTGGTTTAATAAAAATAGTACCAGTGCACTTCGGCTCAGAAACTCGTTTTGGAAATCGGTCGTGCAGCGTCTTAGAAATGGTTGAACCTGTATTTGCGGTTGTACCGATTTTACATGGCGGTTTGAAAATTCGAACGCATGTATTTTCGGCGAAGTTTTGGAAACCCTACGATCGGGTTGTCTGCTCGTCAATCTTGCTCTGACGAGGGCAATGCGGATGTACCGCACTTTAGTTGGCCGTCATTCCGACTGGGACATTCAACGGCTATATCGAGTATTTTTAGTAACTGTTCTAGCCGTTAGCTGTGCATTGACTTGGCCTGCTGTCGTTCCGATTTTCACTGAGAGTTAGGGTTTGGTCCCCAACGGTCATAATTGTTGTTGGGGGTTATAAATACCCCCCCAACTGCTCAAGGCTAGTTAGCTAGAGTCCATTTAACATCTATAGAGCCTTGAGAGCTTTGTGCATTCACTCAACACTCAAAACACTCTTGTGCATTCATTGTGAGTTTGTTGAGATTCATTCAAGAGCATTCATACTCCTAGTTGATCCATTTGCACTTGAGTGCCGTCAAGTGAAGGCCGTTGATCTATTACTCTTGGAGTGTTGCTGCACTCCTAGACGGTTTGGTGGTGGAGCACGGTGATGTCTTCAAGAAGATTGTGAAGAGGCCCGGTGCAAGTTTGTGAGTGGTTCGGTGTTCACCATCTCCGGAGCTAAGGAAGAACAACCATAGTGATCGAGGGAAGGCTTAATTTGTAGAGCCGGCTTGAGGTGTCAAGCTTTCTCAATGTGGACTAGTGAAGACCGGCAAGTCTTCGATACCACGGGAAAAACATCGTTGTGTCTTTGTGGTTATTTCTAGTCTTTATCATTTTCGCATTTACATTCCTAGCTTGCTTATTGTGTTGAATTGCTTAGCTAGTTGTGTAACTTGTTTAGACTAAGTTGTTAATTGGCTTAAAATTGTTGAATTGTTAAATTTTTTAAAAACCTCCTATTCACCCCCCTCTAGTCGGTTATCCTTGATCCTACAAGTGGTATCGAGTTTGGTCTCTCATTGATTTAGACTTAACCGTCTAAGAGAGAAAAGGATGGCTAGTGAGGGAATTTCTATAGGAAAGGCTCCTTTCTTTGATGGCTCTAATTATGCTTATTGGAAAATTAGAATGTCAATTTATTTAAAGGCCATGAGTCCAAGCATTTGGAAAATTGTAAATGAGGGTTACGTCATGCCTCTTAATCCACTAATTCCCACGGATCAAGAGACGCGTAATGCTCATTTAGATGCCCAAGCTATGAATGCTCTCTTTGGCGCTTTGAACGCGGATGAGTTCAATAGAGTGAGTAATTTGGAAAATGCTCATGATATTTGGACTACCCTCTCGAAAATCCATGAGGAAACATCCACGGTCAAAGAAGCCAAATTGCATAGGCTTCGGATCAAATATGAGACATTCATAATGTTGCCTCATGAAAACATCAATGAGATATATTCAAGACTCAACAACATTGTGAATGAGCTCAAGGGCCTTGGGACTAACCTTCTTGATGTTGACATTGTGCGCAAGATTCTTAGGGCTCTTCCGGACAAATATGAGACGTTAGTGACGCTATTTCTCAACTCTCCCAAGTTGCCAAGAATGACGCCAACGGGACTTTTGGGCAATCTCATCACCAATGAGTTGTTCAAGAAAGACAAGGAAGAGCTCTAGGAGACATCTTCCTCAAAGAAGAAAATTATCGCTTTCAAGGCCAAAGAGGAATCAAGTGATGATGAAGATGAAGAAGAAGACTCCGATGAGGAGTATGCACTCCTTGTGAGAAGAATGAAGATGGTCATGAAGAGACGCCCAAATAGAAGCTACAACTTCGACAAGTACAAGAAGGGGCAATCCTCAAGTGACAAGAAGCGCTATAGCAACATTCGATGCTACAATTGTGAAGAGAAGGGGCACACTGCTTCCCGTTGCCCCGAAAAGAAGGATGACAAGGGCAAGCCATTCAAGAAGAAGGAATACAATGGCAAGAAGAATCTTTTCAAGAAGCTTCACAAAGATGGCAAGAATGAAGCCCGCATTGGAGAGTGGGATTCTAATGATGAGTCAAGCGACTCCGACTCCGATGAGGATGAGTCCCCCAAGAAGAAGGAACTAGTTGACATCGCCATTAAGGAAGCTCTGTCGCTATTCTCCACTCCTACTTGTCTTATGGTAAAAGGAGATAAGGTAAAATCTATTGATAGTGATGAACCAACTTATGATGAATTAATGGATATGCTTGATGAATTAAGTGAATATCTTGGAAAAGAAAAGTTAAAATATAAGATCTTAAATAGAGAGCATATTTCTCTAAAAGATTCTTATGAGGGGCTAAAGGAAGCTCATGACTTGCTTATCCAAGAATATTCAAGCAAGTCTTATTCTAGCGTAGGAATTATATGTGATATTATTGATGAAATGCCTAGCGTAGAAATTGCTAAGACTAGTGCTTCTACTTCATGTAATGACCTACTTGCTATGCCATGTTGCTCTAGTATTAATGCTAATCATGATATTGTTGAGCAAAATGATGCAAAGCTTGTTGATGAGAACAATGAGCTAAAAGAGCAAGTGACCAAGCTAAGCAAAAGTTTGGAAAGGTGTTTCAAAAGTAAGGCCACTCTTGACAAGCTTTTGAGTGAGCAAAGATGCTCATTTAACAAGGAAGGTCTTGGGTATGTACCTAAGAAAGGTAAGAAGCCGGTAAACAAGCCCACAAGATTTGTGAGGCAAAATGGTAAGTATTGCCATAAGTGCCAGGAAATAGAACATGTACAACAAAATTGTCCTATGGGTAAGATTCCATCACTTGGTATATATGATTCATGCTATATGCTTAGAAAGACTAAGGATAGTAAAGTAGTTGCTCGTTTTGTTGGCACTTCGATTTTAGGCGCTAAAAGAAATGCTATTTGGGTGCCTAAATCATTAGTTACTAACCTCCAAGGACCCAAACACATTTGGGTACCTAAAAGAACTTGATTCTTGTTTTGTAGGTGAACTATAAAACCGGTGGAAAACATTGGGTGCTTGATAGTGGATGCACTCAACACATGACCGGTGATAGAAAGATGTTTACCACATTCGAGAATGGAAAAGGAGTAGACAAGATCACATTTGGCGATAATAGCAAATGAAAGGTAATAGGATTGGGTAAAATTGCTATCTCAAATGACCTTTCCATTTCTAATGTCTCTTTAGTAGAATCATTAAATTTTAACTTGCTATCCGTTGCTCAAATATGTGATCTTGGACTAATTTGCTCATTCTCTAGTAAGGTGTAACCATCTCTAATACAAAAGATAGCTCTTTAGCTTTCAACGGTTTTAGATTTGGAAATCTTTACTTAGTTGATTTTAGTTCAAGTGAATCATGTTTAAAACTTGTTTAATGGCAAAAACCTCATTGGGTTGGCTTTAGCATAGAAGGTTAGCTCATGTTGGAATGACTCAACTCAAAAAGCTTTTCAAACATGATTTAGTTGTTGGCTTGAAAGATGTGAAGTTTGAGAAAAATAGATTTTGTAGTGCTTGTCAAGCCGGTAAACAAGTCGCTAATTCTCATCCTTCCAAAAGTATCATGTCAACTTCTAGACCATTGGAACTCTTACATATGGATTTGTTTGGGCCAACAACCTAAGAGTATAGGGGGTAATAGCTATTGTCTAGTCATTATGGATGATTACTCTAGATACACATGGGTATTATTCCTAGATGATAAAAGTGAAACCTCCGGTATTTTCAAAAGATTTGCAAAAAAGGCCCAAAATGAATTTGATTTCAAAATAAAGAAAATCCGTAGTGATAATGGTTCCGAGTTCAAGAATACTAAAGTTGAAGACTTTTGTGATGAACTTGGAATAAAGCACGAACTTTCCACAACCTACATTCCGGAGCAAAATGGAGTAGTAGAAAGGAAAAATCGTACATTAATTGAAATGGTTAGGACAATGCTTGATGAATATAATACTTCCGATAGTTTTTGGGCGAAAGCTATTAACACCGCTTGTCATGCCATAAATCGTCTTTATTTGCATCGACTTTTGAAAAAGACTTCCTATGAGCTTCTTGTAGGAAGAAAACCGAACATCTCTTATTTTCGAGTTTTTGGTTGCAAGTGTTATATTTTGAAAAATGGTGTTCGTCTTTCAAAATTTGATGGTCGTTGTGATGTTGGTTTCTTACTTGGTTATTCTTCAAATAGCAAGGTTTATCGTGTCTTTAACAAAAACTCCGGTTTAGTTGAATAAAGGCATGATGTGCAATTTGATGAGACTAACGGCTCTCAAGAAGAGCATGAGAATTTAGATGATGTAGGAAATGAAGCCTTAAGAAAAGCAATGGAATATATGCAAATAGGCGACATCAAGCCCGAAGACAATCCATCATCCTCCACTCAAGTTGAACCACCCACCTCTTCCACAAATCAAGTACAACTTAGTGAAGAGGACAACAAAGAAGATGATCAACCATCCAATCTACCACCAAGAATCCACAATACAATTGCAAAGGATCATCCAATAGACCAAATGTTGGGTGATGTAAGTAAGGGTGTCCAAACTCACTCTCGTGTTGCTTCTTTTTGTGAACATTACTCGTTTGTCTCTTCTATTGAGCCAAAGTATGTAGAAGAAGCACTTGAAGATCCGGATTGGGTGAATGCTATACATGAAGAACTCAACAACTTCACCCGGAATGAAGTTTGGACATTGGTGGATCGACCCAAAGAACATAATGTCATTGGTACAAAATGGGTCTTTATGAACAAACAAGATGAAAATAGTTTGGTTGTTCGGAACAAAGCAAGGTTGGTCGCTCAAGAGTATTCACAAGTTGAAGGTTTGGATTTTGGTGAAACTTTTGCTCCCGTAGCTAGGCTTGAGTCAATTCGGATATTACTTGCTTTTGCATCATGCTTTGATATTAAATTATTTCAAATGAATGTTAAAAGTGCATTTTTAAATGGTAAAATTTCCGAACTTGTCTTTGTTGAACAACATCCCGGTTTTGAAGATCCTAAAAATCATAATCATGTCTATAAACTCTCTAAGGCGCTCTATGGTCTTAAACAAGCTCCTAGAGTATGGTATGAATGCCTTAGAGATTTTCTAGTCTCAAAAGGATTCAAAATTGGGAAAATTGATTCAACTCTATTTACTAAAGCCTTAAATGATGATTTCTTTGTTTGTCAAATTTATGTTGATGATATCATTTTTGGTTCTACTAATCAAGATTTTTTGCGAAGAGTTTGGTGATATGATGTCTAGGGAATTTGAAATGTTCATGATCGGAGAATTGAGCTATTTCCTTGGACTTCAAATCAAGCAACTCAAAGATGGAACATTTGTGAGCCAAACCAAGTACACAAAAGATTTGATCAAGAAGTTTGGCATGGAGGATGCAAAACATATCAAGACTCCCATGGCAACCAACGGTCATCTTGACTTAAATGAGGGAGGTAAATCGGTAGATTTAAAGCTTTATAGGTCTATGATTGGTAGTTTGCTTTATCTTACCGCATTTAGGCCCGATATCATGTTTAGTGTTTGCATGTGTGCACGTTTTCAAGCAACTCCAAAATAGTGCAATTTAATGGCCGTTAAAAGAATACTAAGATATTTAAAGCATTCATCTAGCATTGGCCTATGGTATCCAAAAGGTGCTAAATTTGATTTAATTGGATATTCGGATTCCGATTATGTAGGTTGCAAAGTGGATAGAAAAAGCACCTCGAATAGTTGTCAGTTCTTAGAAAGATCTTTAGTATCATGGTCATCCAAGAAACAAAACTCCGTAGCATTATCTACCGCTGAAGCCGAATATGTTTCCCCGGGAAGTTGTTGTGCTCAATTGCTATGGATGAAGCAAACATTGATGGATTATGGAATCAAAATTGATCAAATGCCTCTTTTGTGTGACAATAATAGTGCGGTGAAAATTGCTAATAACCCTGTTCAACACTCAAGAACCAAGCATATAGATATTCGCCACCATTTCTTGAGAGATCATGTGAGTAAGGGAGATATTGAGATTAGCCACATAAGAACCGAAGACCAATTAGCGGATATTTTCACCAAGCCATTAGATGAAGGCCACTTTTGCAAATTGTGGAATGAGTTAAATGTCATAGACTATTCAAATGTTGTTTGAACTCTTGCCTCATGTTTTGTGCTTCATTTGATGTTATTTGAGTATTTTATGAAAATATTTTTCAAATCTTTTATTAAAGATAGCTATGATCATAAAAATTATGTTCCTATATAGACAATAGTCTATTCTATGCATGATGATCCTTAATGATATTTATTTGAGTGTAAAACTAGGGATCATTTGCAAATAATCTAAGTTCCAAAGAAAATCTAAACTCTAGGTCAATCGGTTCAACCGGCGTTATACGCGCGGTACGACCGACGTTATAACAGCGGTATGACCACGGTGCGGTTCTACTGGTGGTATTTTGTCGGTACGACCACGTCGGTTTGTGAGAGGGCAGTAACTTCCTGCCGTTACTGTTCACATACCCCTTAACCCCCACGAACAGTTCAACCGCTCTCTTACCATTTCAGTTCTCTTGACTTTTTCTCTCTCAGTCCGAGCGCCACCCAAACTCCTCTATAAAATCCACTCCAAATCTCGGCGTTTCTTTGTTCTCTTGGTGTTTCTTGCCTCTCCAGGGTTCATCTCCTCCAAATCTTAAGGTAAAATTTCGTTTGATTTGCGTTTTACCATCTTTTGGAACCCTAGGAGTCCCTTTTAGGGTTTGATGAAAATGCGTTTGATTTTGTAGTTCTAATTGGGCAAAAGTAGATAATTGATGTCTAATGATGTTTGCACATCCGATCCATGGATTCACTCCATGAAAAACCATAAAAAATTCAACTTTTTGATTGCCCTAGAACTCGGTCAGGAAAATCGGAACGACCAGTTCTTGAGCGCAGTACAACCGCATGATCTTGATCGTCTTGGCCATAGAACGGCTGAGACGTCCGATTATCTGACGTAAAATGACACTCAACTCCTTTTCAATAAATTATGTTTCGATTGTTTCGTTGAACTTCCTGTAACCTATGCTATCTTTGTAAAGATGCCTAGGATGAGAGTTGTAACGAGAAAATCCCATGGACCACCAAGAGGGCAATCGTCTCCTCAATCTTCTGCAGCTCCAGCACAGCAACCTCAACGACGATGGCCTGCAGCACCTGTGCAACAGTCTCGTTCCATTCGCCAGAAGACTATGCATGGTAAAGGGAAAAGGCCAGCACTTGCATCTGAAACAGAAGATAGTGAAGAAGAAGATTCTGATGATGAGACTCAATCAGAACCAGATTCTCCAGTTGGTACCTTTGACAATTTGGGAGAGCCTCCAGCGCCTCCAATCGATTTGCGTCTTCTTTCAGCTGATGAGTATGCTATTAAGCGATATGTGAATCAATATCTTTCCAAATCTGATTCCATTAATCCAAGATTTCATACTGCTTTCCAAGAACAATTCTATGAGTAGCTATATGAACATCATAGGAAGTTTGCTGATCACAAATGGATTAAATGATCTCATATAAATACTTTGGACAAATATAGTGGTGTTTATCAGCTGTTTCATCGAGTAGGTCTTCATGACCTGGTAGCACTGAAGCAAAATTATGACGATGAGCTCATTAGGCAATTTTATGCCACAATGCATGTCTTTGCATATTTGCAATCCTTCAGATGGATAACAGTTACTAGAGATTTGGAGAGCACAAAAGAGGAATTTGAGCGAGTTTTAAGAGTTCAGTCCAGCTCTTGGGAGAAGATCTTTGACAGTCCTGCTTTACTGGCTCCCGCTTGGTCTGACTATTATGACTCCTCTGTCAAGTGTAAGCTAGGGACTATTACTGGACTTAGGCCCTTACCAAGCATTATTAACAAGATCATTAATCATACTTTTTACCCCAAGAGTGGTAATTTTGATGCAGTCAGGGGACATGCTTGGAATATTATCGATCACATTATAAAGGGCATAAAATTTGATGTTGTGGATGTAATTCTCCAGGGCATAGTTTCTTCCAAGAATGATAGAATTAAGAGGATTTACTATGCACCATATATCATGGCATTAATTACGAAGCAAATCGAGTATCATGGTGGATTGGGATCAGTTCACAAGTCTTATAAGCCTCGAGATGGTGTTCCTCCTAGTCGTGGCAGTGTTGAGGTTGATCTTGATCGGCTCCTCCGCCATTCTTGATGCTCTCGCCGAGGGTATTCTTGCATGAGTTCTTCAAAATCGTGACTAATTCTTAGCACCTTGCAAGAAATGCGATCGAGCACACTGAATTTAAAAATGAGACTACTTAGCAGGCTAGTTGAAATGGCATCAATTGAATGATTTCTTTGAGGAGTCTCATAACAGGATGTCTACCCTGATGGAGAGTATTAATGACTTAGAGGGGAGTTTGAGGACTCCTCAGCGATACACTCGTCGTCCTCCTCCTCCTTCTAGGACATCTTCTACGACACCCGTTCCTTCTTTGGCTCCTGCTGTAGTGCTAGAATCTCCGACTCTGCCTCTGTTGCTCTGCTCAGCTCGGCTCGGTTTTAGCTCCTCCGGCTTCAGCCTCAGAGTCGGCACTCGGGATCCGCACCTATTGATTCGGCATCTCAGGATCCGTCACCTGTTCCAGCTCTAGATCAGGCCACAGCTTCTGAGGATTCAGCTCCTCTAGCCCCAGTTCCAGAGTCTCAGGATCCAGCTCCAGCTCAGGATCCGGCTTCTCAGGATCCCGTTCCGCAGGATCCAGTTTCTCCTCCTCAGGACCCAGCCGTCTGAGTTGTTTTTGGTACTTAGATGCCAAAGGTGGAGAAGTGAGAAGACATAGTTTTAGGGGGAGCAAGCTTTTGCTACTATTATATATGGGCTTATATGTGTTTTGTACTCGTGTTGAACTTATGTGCTTGTAATAGCTTAAATCTGTGTCTTTTATCATGATGAACTTGTTGGATGCTGTTTATGCTTATGTTATTATCTTAAAATGCAATCTCAATTATTGTCTTATCTTAATATTGCATTTCCTCAAGTTCAAATATGCCAAAGAAACTCCGCCAATTTTTCTCAAAATCTCTACATGTGCTTGCAAAATTTTCTATCCTTTATATGCACATGTTTAGGGGGAGCTTTCTTTAAATTAGATTTAACAAGAGAATAATTCTCATACATTCATTTGTGATTATTGCAAGAATTGTTTTATTGTTAAGTTATCAAAAGAATATACACTCATAGTATATTCAAACCAATCTTTCTCACATATTAATTGTGTTATCATCAATTACCAAAAAGGGGGAGATTGAAAGCATCTAGGCCCCTAAAAATTGTTTTGGTAATTAATGATAATATGTGAATATAGGATTAACGTGTTTATTGAGTATTTACAAGGTTAAGTCCCATTGGTGAACTTATTGACGCAAAGATGCATGCTAAAGGATAATATGAAGATCTACAAGGCTTAAAGACAAGGTGCAAATAGTCTAGGTTCCTTTTTCTATTTTACCGGTCTTAGGAGTTTTGATTGGAAGACCGGATTATAGGATAAATGCCGTACTATTAAGAGGGATCATGGCTAGTAGCTTGATAGCATGTTCTTGTGCCATATGGATCAATTTAGGATCATGTATGCATTTGAATTTGAACTTGAAATTGAATTTGAAAGCTTTAAGTGCTTCTGTCCAAAATCGGTAGTACCGTAGTTATAATTGCGGTTGTACCGCTTGGTGCAGTATGACCGGACTTTACTTGGCGGTAGTGCCGGATTTTGAAGGGAACAACCAATTGAGCACAAGTGCGGTACGACCGGCTCTTTGAGCGGTACTACCGCATTGCGGTCATTCCGTTTTTTAATTGGCGGTTCAAGAAAACCAGAAGCGATGCATTTTGCCTCAAAGCCGCTTTTGTCTATCGGTTGTACCGATTTGCGGTTGTACCGAAATTTATGAGGCGGTTCAATAAAAACAGTACCAGTGCACTTCGGCTCAGAAACTCGTTTTGGAAATCGGTCGTACCGCGTCTTAGAAACGGTTAAACCGCGCTGCGGTTGTACCGATTTTTATATGGCGGTTTGAAAACTCCAGAACGCATGTATTTTCAGCGAAGTTTTGGAAACCCTACGATCGGTTGTACTGCTCGTCAATGCGGTACAACCGGGCAATGCAGATGTACCGCACTTTAGTTGTCCGTCGTTCCAACTGGGACTTCCAACGGCTATATCGAGTATTTTTAGTAACTGTTCTAGCCGTTAGCTATGCATTGACTTAAGGGCGGTCGTACCGCTCCTTGGCCTATAGTCGTTCCGATTTTCGCTGAGAGTTGGGGTTTGGTCCCCAACGGTCATAATTTTTCTTGGGGGTTATAAATACCCCCCCCCCAACTGCTCAAGTTGGTTAGCTAGAGTCCATTTAACATCTATAGAGCCTTGAGAGCTTTGTGCATGCACTCAACACTTAAAACACTCTTGTGCATTCGTTGTGAGTTTGTTGAGATTCATTCAAGTGCATTCATACTCCTAGTTGATCCATTTGCACTTGAGTGCCGTCAAGTGAAGGCCGTTGATCTATTACTCTTGGAGTGTTGCTGCACTCCTAGACGGTTTGATGGTGGAGCACGATGATCACTTCAAGAAAATTGTGAAGAGGCCCGGTGCAAGTTTGTGAGTGGTTCGGTGTTCACCATCTCCGGAGCGGAGGAAGAACAACCATAGTGATCGAGGGAAGGCTTAATTCGTGGAGCCGGCTTGAGGTATCAAGCTTTCTCAACGTGGACTAGTGAAGACCGGCAAGTCTTCGATACCACGGGAAAAACATCGTTGTGTCTTTGTGGTTATTTCTAGTCTTTATCATTTCCACATTTACATTCCTAGCTTGCTTATTGTGTTGAATTGCTCAGCTAGTTGTGTAACTTGTTTAGACTAAGTTGTTAATTGGCTTAAAATTGTTGAATTGTTAAATTTTTTTAAAACCTCCTATTCACCCTACTCTAGTCGGTTATCCTTGATCTTACATCTGCGTCGCCATTAGTTTTTCCATAGCCGTGTGGTTCTATTTTTGCCCTTCCCAACCATCTCCGTGGTCCCACTTGTCGGCGTTGAGCTCAGCCGAGCACGCCCCCATGGAGATTCCATTGTTTATGTCAATTTAGGGAAGAAGAGCAACCATAGCAAAGTAGTTAGGTTAGTGAGGAAATTAATTTGTGTTAAGTGGAGTTAGTTAGCTCTTAATAAGTCATTAGTATTTTGTATGACATGTGGGTCCAAAACCATTAGAATTGCAATTATTGAGGTTATTTTCTACCGAGCCAGACACGGTAGACGGTTGAACCACACCGCCCAATGAAGGTACTATGCATTGAGGGTATTTTACAAACTTTCACTCTCCTAATCAGTTGGATATATTATTTCAATGAGAGGAGTGTCTAAAAGCAAATAGCTGCAAAATTTTAGTGTCTTTTGTCAAAACCACATTTTTTGAATGTCCATCAACGAAGGACACACAAGTTGAGTGTCTATAGCCAATTTTACCTAGGTAATTTGTGCGCACACTGTTCCCATCAGTTCTCCTGATATCGAGTGTCTGTCATCGTGTAATCAATCTCCTTCGTAGACGGTCGTACTAGTTACTAACTATTACATACAGCCAGGAGAAAGCGCGCCTCCTCGCGCCTGCTACGTCGACAGGAAGACGGAAGCCGTCGGATCGCGCCGCGCTCTGCTCCGCACCAGCCGATCCGAGCTGCTGCGCTTGCTGGGAAGGCGCGGCCTCACGCGCTCCATGTCGCCCTAAATGCGTGCGCCGTTGGATTGCTCTGCGTGTGCCTCGCGGCCCAATTCCAGCAAGCACACTTGGTGGGAACGGCCATCGCTCGTGCGGCCCAGCAAAACGGCCCACGCCGAATGACGCGGGTGATCTTCTAGTAAGTGTAAAAGACATCGAGTATCAGCCTCCTCCTCCTATCCAGCTGTACTAATTTCTGTAAAAAGACTTATATTGTACTAACCCAAGTACCCAACTGTGAGAACCCGCATAATTAAAACTAAGCTAATCAACAATAATCGGTAATTAGCTTAAGTAAAAATTTCATTAAAACAATCTCAAGCATAATCTCAGTTAATATTCAATTGCATAATTAACGCAATGAACTTGGCAAACTAAGCAAACATCATTTATTCACATCACAGTTTTATAACAGTCCGTTTACAAAGCAGAATTAAAATATTACAAACCAAATTCTCGTTACAAAATTTATTTTACAACTCAATAATGGATACATGATTAATTTTACAAAACAATTACAATGTTAATTACAAAAGAAAATTAAATTACAATCCATGTTGTTGCATTCATCTCATCGAATCTCTTTTGGACATCTCATTCTTCACCTTTCCTTCCCATGCAACCAAAACGCTTAGAAAACAGTTAGCCAAACAAAAAGAAAGTAGTAATAGCTAGTTAGAAGGGAGAGAGATTGCTGTCAGAATTTTCCGAAGTACAATAGGATTCCCATATCAACCTAGGTCAACCGGTCCCTCAATTACCAAAGTACCCTGACCAACCAAAGTTAGTCGGCGCTTGATAATTAAGATAGCCAGGCTACCCTAAGTGAATAGGCACTCGTTACTTTCGAGGGTCTCCTCATCCACCGTTCCGAAAGCCCAACACCCACCTTTCCAATTTGCCTCAACAACCACAAAAATCCTACAACACATCTCTCTTTTAACCCAACCCTCAGTTCAGGACTTCATAGGGTTACATAAGCGACACCGCAAAGCCCCAGTATCGAGCCCAACCAAAATAATGCCTCAATTCTAAGCACCCAGCCCACCAAGCCAACCCCTGCACCAAACCCTTTCATTCGCATACACCAGACTTTGCCAGATTGCATTCAATAGGGGAGAGCAAGGAAGAAGGGGGGCACAGGAGTCCAAAGCCAGCACCATATTTAGCTCAAGCCAAATAGGCAGCACAGCCCACAGCCCCTAGCCCAGCCGAAGCCTTTCTTTCCCCAAAAGCCAAGACAATCCTTGCAAGCATTCAGTTCACAGTGGAGAGCAGCCAGGAATAGTAAGTAAATAGGGTTATGGTAAATACGAATAGGAAGGCCGTAAAAATGAAATTACCCCAAATGAGGATGAGATCAACCAGCCAAGGATAAAATCAAGCCTATTCCTACACAGCCAAGTTCATTTCCCTTTCCCAGTTCACAGCCGCAAGAGAGAGGGAGATAAGCCAGCCAGCCCTCCTCCCAGGCAATAGATAAGCCAGCCCTTCTCAAGAGATACCCCCCACCCCAGCAAGAGATAAGTCAGCCCAATAGGAAGGGGATAAGCCAGCCGCACAGGCACAAGATAACCCAGCCGAAGGCACCCTCCCCAGCCTGCCTCATCCCCACATAAGCCACCTCCACTTCACAGCCAAGGAGGAGCAGAGCCAAGGGCTTCCCAACACCTCCATCCCACTGCCAACACCAGAGCACATGAAGGAGGAGAAGCAAGGCACCAAGGCATCAAGGAACCAGGGCAAGCTTAGCCTTCTCGCCATCATCGCTTGCAAGCCACCCACAACAGGGAGAAGAGAAGAGCACCAGCACGAAGCCTGCACTACCATTCTCTTCCCCCACCTCAAATCCCCACCAAAGGTAACCTCAGTTCACCTCATAAGGTAACCTCAGTTCACCTCAGTATGCATTACACATACACATCATTCACAAGTAGAACATCTCACAGCAGCACCAACAACTAGCTCCCAGCTCACCACATCACAGAGCAAGGGAGGGAGTCAGGGGGGAAGAGAGGAAGGGGGTGATACCTCAGTTAGCCCCAGCCAAAATCACCACCATCACCTCCCTTTTGCATCAGATTTTAGCAGCCGAACCACCAGTATCATGCATGTGCATCAAGCAAGCATCAGTAGTGCATAAGTAAAATGAATCAACCAATTCATAAATAACTGAGTTAATCGAGTGGGGTTAAGGGAGGAAGGAACCGGGTCGAGCTAGGGCAAGCCATCGAGTAGCGGCAATGTGGCCGTAAAGGCCAAGCAGAGAGGAGCCAGGCAGTGGCTGCCTCGGCCACGCCGATGGAGGGAGCGAGAGGAGGACTGGCCAGCCCAGAATGCAGTGAGGCTAGGCTAACAGCGAGAGGGAGGCGTTGGCGCCATCGCGCCAAGACACCTGCCTGCAGTGGCAGCGGCCTTCGGCCAAGCACGGCCGAGGAGTGGAGGACGCAGGCGCGGGCCGATGGAACCGGCAGCCTGGTGGCACCTTGAAGCAGTCGAGTGGACCGGGCGTGGGCGCGGCGGGCGGCAGGCCGGACCGAGCCACCCAGAGCCAATGCAGACGCGGAGGTAGGGGAGGCGGCGCGGCCTCCAGGCCGGCCGGCCGGAGAGAGAGGAGGCCGAGGGGGGCCGAGGCAGAGAGGCGCAGGGGCCCTAGGGACCGAGGCCGAGGCGCCATGGGAGCAAGGCTTGGCGACCTCATGGCGCCGAGTGGCTTAGGCGGGACCAGCAAGAGCGGGGCGCCCAGGAGGTGGCGCCAGAGGAGAGAGCGGCGGCTCCAATGGAGGGGAGGAGGAGGAGTTGGAAGATGGGGAGATGGGGATGAGCAGCGGCGCCGGGCCGACCGAGAGGAGGCGGCCGGGTAGGTGCCGGAGGAGGCGGCAGCTTCATGGAGAGAGAGGAGAGGATGGTGGATTGGGGAAGAAATGGGAATAGGAGCAGATAGGTGTCAGCCGGGTAATATTAGGGTAGGGGGGAAAATAGGAAGTGGGAAAAGAAAGGAATGATGAAAATTTGGTAGGAAATTGTATGAAAACTTAAAATAGGTTAAGAAATTGAATTACTAGTATAACCACGATTTTCGTTTGAATCACCTAGACGGTAAGTTATTTAGCCCACGTTAGAATATTTAGCAGTATTTTAACCGGTAGGAAGTAAAGACGGAAAATGCGTAGAGTTAATTTGAAACTTCAAATTTGAGTTAGTCGCCGAAAGAATCCCGAAATTAAGTAAATAAGTAATTTGAGTCTTAGAAATAATTTATTCATATAGATTCATTTATTTAGCACCGGCATAAAATCAAGTTAATCGTTTAATTGCCTGAATAAATTTTGGTAGACTTAGTTTTGCGCAAATAAAATTTGTGAGATTTGCTAATTTTCGGTTGTGTGTAGTTTTTATCGTCGCTCATTAGATCGTGTAGGTCAACCATCCTAACCCTAGAACCGATAAATTGTAGAACGACCGCGCTGGGAGAGTGTTAACTTAACGGGGGTTCAAAAAGTGTTATTAAAATAAAATCCGCTAACAAAAAGAATCATCCGAATAGCGTGCACATAGTCGCACATATTATTGATAAGTATTTAATTATGTATTTATTATTTTGCACCATCGTATAAATTACAGCGGGTGAACCAACAGGAATAGCTAATATCGATTTAAATGCGACGATGATCTTTCCTCTGATTCATGAACAAGCTACTCCCTTGTTCATTAACATAGCTATATTAAATGTAAACCGTATCTTGCTCTATCTTATATGTATTGCATCAAAACTATTTCTCAAAAACCAAATCGAATAAATGAGACGAAGATGAAAAAGATAAGAAAGATGAAAATGAGATGAAAATAAGAAATGAGAATGAGTAGAGAAAAGAGATGAGAATTACTAGGCTGGTAAAAGGGGCCCGGCGGGGAACGGGACGATGATGATGAGGTAAGAGGTGGGTCCCTTTTTACGGGTGGTTATAATATAAGGACAAACAAAACTCTTACTCGATCGAGGTCAGAATCAGTACCAACCATTTTCCCGTTTCGACGGGCAGAAAATGCTACCTTATTATGTAATTATGATCTCCACATCGGGTCACATTGGAGTGTTTGGGCACGGAAGTGAGCCGCCCCAAGGTGGAGTGTTGGGCACGGACGAGAGCCGCCCCAACCAACATTACTGAAACTCGGTGTATGACGAGGTCAGCAGCGTGATTAAATCAGCACCGACGGAAAGTAATGGGTGGAGACTTAATCACATAATCTGGAAAACATTCTGTATTCTGAACTTGAACCCACATCAAAGGAAATGCAGGGAACCCGACTCATTTAGAGTTCAGAATGACTATGGGTAAGGTGGTACAAGCCTGCGCAGTGCTATCAAATCATGAATTCATGCCAGTCTCCTAGATTGGGGTCTACGGGAACCGTCAGGGGTCTATCTTCTCTCCGAGTAATCAAGTAGTCTTTTCGAAATTAAAATTGCAACCTAAGTTTTAATGACTATTTTTAGAATAAGAGATGAGGTAGGAATTTGATAAGGACAAGAGATAGATTCATCAGATGCATTTTAGCTATTAATGCTTGCTGAGTACACTATAGTACTCACTCTTGCTATCTCTCCCCTTGCTTAGATCCAAATCCAGCCGGGAGTTATCCCGAGTGGGATGAGGAGCTTGCAGATACCAACGCAGCCGTAGAAGGGGAAGGCGCTGATTATGATGACCAGGGCGAGATGGGCGCCATCTTTGACTCATGGGACGATTAGGCGGCCAGTAACTAAGGGCAGGCTAGAGAACCAAAGATGTTCCTTTTTGTATTTGTGTAATACTTGTAATAAGAACCATAGTCTTGTGTGGTTATTTCTGTAATAAAGATGTACAGTTTCTATCTTATTATTCTGCTACGTAACTCTGATAAATGGCTTACTATTCGTTGGAGCAGTGTTCTACTGGGCAAACGAATAGTAATCCGTGTGCCTAAGTGTGATTACCCTCGGGGTAACGACACGGGGCGTCGCGCCAACACTGTTCCTACTCCTAGCCCCTACTTTTCTCATGACATTTTTTTTGAGATATTGTTCTCCCGATATTGAGATTCCAGCACTATTGTTCCTATCTTTTCTGGTGAACGGCATAGGCTCGTAGTTAGGGGTAGATAACGAGCTGGCTCGGCTCGACTCGTTAAAGCTTGTTAAGGAAACGAGCTCGGCTCGTTAAGTTAACAAGTAAAATAATAAGCTCGACTCGTTCAAACTCATTAACTCGGCTCGTTAGGCTCGTTAAGGCTTGTTAACTCGGCACTGCATACAGTGGGCTGGACCTGATTTTCTTAACGAGCTAAACAAGCAACTCGCGAGCTAGTGCAAACTCGGCTCATTAAGAAAAGAAGCTAAATTGCCAGCTCGGCTTGACTCGTTAAGGGACCAAGTTTGAGCCGAGTCGAGTTCGTAAGGAGTCGAGCTGGCTCGTGAGTTTTAGTCTTTTTTTTTCACCCTTACTCGCAGTGCCCGTCTTTGGCTCTCCTCCGCCGTTGGATGTAACGCCAACAGGCAGGGCCACTACTACAGTAATGTAGCAGATCCAAAACGGACGACACTGCAGATACGGCCTGTCTTACCCAACACATCTCACTGTAGCTTAGACCTGTTCAAATGTCGGCCGGGTTGGGTTTGGTAGGGCTTGAAGCTTGACCAAAAAGCAAGAAAGCTCGAGCTTACTCGGCTTCGGTCTTAAATCGATTTTCAAGAAAAAACATTATTTTAATCATTTTTTGGAATAAAAAACTAATATTTAATTGATTTTCAGCATTAAATAAATAGTTTTTGATTTTTTTATTGTTTTTACCAGAATTTCGGGCCGGGCCGGGCTTTTATTGGGCCGGTTTTCCAATCCCAAGCCCGGCCCGGACAGTGGCAGGCTCGGGCCGGCGGGCCGGGCCGCCCATGAACAGGTCTACTGTAGCTACAGTCATTCTCTGTCTTGCGGTAGAGGATAGGTTCCCTTTTCTGGCTGATAATGAGATTAATGGGTTAATATCGTTCATCCAATCGCCATTACATGTTTCATCTTGTGTATTGCTATGTAGATCACTAGCACTACCGAAAATGTTGAAATTTATATGGATTACAATGGGGAGCTACTATATAATGCTATACTGTTGGGAGGCTCACCCAACGGTAAAGGTGCAGCCATACAAGAGGTTTGAAAACCGAAACTTAAGTTTCAACAATTTTTGCATCCGAAACATGAAGTTTCAAAAAACGAGTACCATGTTCATATCTTTTCAACGAGTTTACATTCGAAAACATTGTGACATCTTTTGGATATCAAGATTGAAACTTCATAAGACTTTGACAAAACTTGATAAAACTATATGAAACTTGATGAAACATGATGTCACTACTGAAAACTTGTCTTATACAAAAAAGATGAAACCTCATGAAACACATATGAAATTAGTTTCATCCAATTATTTAGGATTAAAACTTCATGAAACTTAACAAAACTATATGAAAACTAGATGAAACACGATGTCACTATTGAAAAGTTGTCCTAGACAAAAAGATGAAACTTTATAAGACTTGTGATGAAACTAAATGAAACTTGATGAAACACGATGTCATAACTGAAAACTTGTCTTATACAAAAAAAATGAAACTCCATAAAACTTGGAATGAAACTTCATGAAACACATATGAAACACATATAAATTAGTTTCATCAGTTATTTTGGGATTAAAACTTCATGAAACTTCATGAAACTATATGAAACTTGATGAAACACGATGAAACTTCATGAGACTTGGGATGGAACTTCATGAGACTTAATGAAACTATACGAAACTTGATGACACACGATGAAACTTAATAAAACTTCATGAGACTTGGGATGAAACTTAATAAAACTGCATCTTCGCCAGCCAGCAACGAGGCTGTCACACAACTTCATGAGACTTGGGATGAAACTTAATAAAACTATATGAAACTTGATGAAACACGATGAAACTTATGAAACTCATTGCAAAAATTGAAAGAAAAATTGCAAAATTTCAAGTTCCAAACACACATGTCATCGGATCTGACCTCTCAGAGCACAATGCGATGGCCGCTGCTCGCAGTAAGATGATGGTTGCGTGCTGCCTCGGCACGCCTACTCCCGCCGCTTGCTCGCGATGGCTCGCCCACGTCCGTCTGCACAGTGGAAGTTGGCCATCGCACTCATGAAGTTCATGTAGAGCGTGCGGCGGGAGCACCGTTTGCACGAGGGGCTAGCAGGATGGTGGCGACGGCCGCCATCAGCCAGACGGCGCCAGACGAAAGCAATCCGGCTTAGAGCCATTCGTTTTCGCCAAGCACAGCGGCGGCGCTCCATGGCGAAATGCACTAGGGCGGTGGAGCACTCGGGGGAGCGCCGCCATGGACTACGTCTCCCCCAGGTCAGAGGCAGAATAGGAGCAGCGCAGGGAGACCTTGGCGTAGGCGGAGGCGGAAGAGGGAGGAGGGGTCAGGCATTGGAGGAGCACTGGGAGAGCGACTGGTGTAGAAGCGCAACACGCCTCCGCTGCTCTGACTGTGCCTGCTTTGTCGTCGCCACCTCGCATGCTTGGCTACCTGCCACTCGTTGCTGCGCTCATTCACAACCATCACTCTTGCTTTTTGTAGTTGGATGTGCGTGCGATGGGGGGAAGGATTGATGTGCTGGGAGGCTAAGTTGGTTACAGAGGGAGGGATAGAAGAGAGAGAGACGTGGAGGATTTGGGGATTTCGGATAAGGCTTTTTCAAATGAGTGAATCATGACAAGAGGAGTGGGGATTCTTTGGACATATCAGGCGGTAGGAAGGTATACCGTCGGGATGGGGTCCGACGGTATACCATTGTCTAGTTTTTCTCATTACAATGTATGTTGTTGTTAAACTTGTAAGGTTCTATGATGAAAAATAATCTATCACTTCTGTTTTACAAAAAATAATACTGGAGTGACTACGGTACATTTTTTATGCACTTTTGAACCCTCGTTAGAGAGGGAAGCAGAGAAAAAGATTTGTGTGTGGGGTGTCAACGGATCGAATACGAATTGAAGTGTTTTTTTTTGTATTCATATTTTTTAATGAATATGAATTTGAATATTGTCAAATACGAATACGAATCGAATGTTGTAATGAATACGAATCAAATACATACTCATTTTGGTCGGATTCGGAAATCCTCGTAACTTACGTAATTGCAAGATATTTATGATACTTTATCCTCGTACATAGAACACTTAATCATTCTAGTTTATCTATTTCACCTAAAAACATGAATTCATATTAAACTATAATACTCATCCAACTAATTAGCCTTACTGCAATAAAATACGTATATTATTTTATCGAATTCGAATTCAAATAGTGCGGATATAATAACATTTCGGATGATAAAAGTCTATACCATATTCGTATCCATATTTTTATGCGAATACGAATATAAATACGAATAGGGGGGAAATTATTAATCGGATGAAAAAAATCTAAACCATATTCGCTACCAACCGAATTCGGATGCCGAATAATTAGGATAATTAGGATTCAATTGACACCCTAGCTGCCTCTGTTTGGATCCCTGAATTGGTCCTATAATTGAGGAATTGGAATTGGGTCAAGCCCATTTCAGCTGTTTGGATGTCCAATATAATTGAAATTGAAATTGAGAGCTAATTCAACCTTAATCTGTGATAGCTACAAGTTGGGCTTCCCCGATTCAGAGCCCAGCGCCTCTGCTTTTGATGGAATTGGGGAGCGAGCTCTTATCTCGCATCACGTACGAGTGTACGACACCGACATCGAATTCTTCCTTGCCTCGTCGTTTCCTCCTCCCACGACGGGCACCGCCGGTGCGCCCCGCTGACATCCGCCGCTACCTCCGCCGCGACCAGATCCATGGCCGTGACGCACCGACGAGCTCCCCTCAACCAGCACCAGCGATGGCTTCCTCGTCTGCCTGTTTCCCTAAGCGACCTTGACCACCGCCGCCGCCTCAAACGTCAATGCCAGCAGCCTCCATCGAATTGGAATTGGCTCATGAACGCAAAAAAAAATTGAATTATAGATTGGTTCCAATTTCGGGATGAATTGAATTGGGACTACAATTCCACAAGGCAAATTCATTTCTGTGAACCAAACGGACCCTAAAAGTTATTTGTAATATATAGTCATCCCCTAATTTATGGGACATGATTTTGAATGAAATATGTTTTTTTAGAATATTTGGCTGAAAGAGGATGAATCATCTCCGAGGATCCATTAAATTTAGAAACTTTTTTGTCTTTATATTCTGTGGGGATTCACCAAACATTTTTTTTGTCTAGGTTAGAATAATTCTTCGTTTCAATCTTTGTCATTCGTAACAAAAAACAACACAAGATAAAGGTGGACGTTGGAGGTGTTGGATAAAGATACAAAGGCCAAAAAAATGTGGCTGAAACATAACAAAATTTCAGTAAAACAAAAGGTTACCTGTTTCCAATTACTTTCGATCTTTGCCATTACTTCATTTGACGGGGCAACATGTTTCACATGGCGCGAATGGAATATACACGCGTACTCTATATAATACGGGCATATATCGGAGCTGATGGACTGTGTGCATCCTCATTCGCTATGCAGCTAGCTGGTATTAATCTCGCTCCAAGCACCAAGCACCCACCACCTGATCCCCTGGTCCGTGCTGGAGCTAGTAGAGTTTGGTCTCGCTCCGGCCACCTCGCCGTGCTCCCCGACCACTCACATGGCCGCCATGTGAGGGCTCTCGTCGCTGCTCCGAACTCCCGTTCCATTCAGGTCATCTCCAACAAGAACATCAACCAGGATGCAAAACTAAGGTTCTTCCAAATCAAACATTTTTGTATCTTGTGGAACCAAGCCTAGTAGCTCCTATTTCTCTTATGTTTTTGGTCTTTGATGCAATTTAGGGTGGACAAATTCTTTGAATTGGAGATGAGCGTCCGCAGCTGCGAGCTTGACCAGTACGGAGTTGTCAACAATACCATCTATGCTATTTACATCGAGAAAGGTTGGCTGTACCCGCACATGTGCTATATATATCCATTATAGAACAAACGAATTGAGCAAGTTGTCGAATTGAATCGATTGTAGGATATATGTTACGAGCTCAAGTTCTTTTCCATTTTGCGTACCTTGATTTTCAACTATACCTGCAGCTCGAGAGGAGTTGGTTGCAAGCCTTGGCATCAGCACGGGCTCGGTAGCATGCACCGGCAACGCGATGGCGCTGTCGGAGTTGAAACTCAAGTACTTCGCTCCTCTAAGGGTATGTATAACGTTAATTAGAAAACAAAATCTCAAGGTCTTTCTAGGAATTTTTTGGACTGAAAGATGCAAGTTCTCTCAAGGTTAGTTTATCACGCTTTTTTATGTTGCATTTCCAGCGCGGTGCCAAGTTTGTTGTCAAGGTGAGGGTTGTGCAGATCAAGGGTGTACGGATATTCGCCGAGCACTTCATCGAGACGCTGCCGGATCGTAAGGTATATATATATGCACGATACGATCTTTTTTTTGACGTTGTGCACGATACGATCTTGCTCGGCATGTATGATCCCAAGCGTGCATGCCGATCTCATCGATCTCGCCATGGCAGCTCGTTTTGGAAGCGACGGCCACCATCGTCTGCCTCAACAAGGACTACCGCCCGACTCGCGTGTTCCCGGAGATGTCGTCCAAGCTGGTGCAGTTCTTCTCGTCCCATGATGGCTAATAGTGCTACTACTATTGTCAAGACTAGAATGCCATTGTACATAATTTGTTGTGCATGCTTGTGGGAAACATGCAGAAGTCGACTCGAATATCAAATGAATAAATGTGGTTGTAACTTGTACGTTTTCTCTCGTGGCGTGTGGCCTTGTGGGGGTCTGGAAAGGCATTATTGTTCACAAAGTCTAAGCAAACGATGGATATATATCGGAGTATGCTCAAATAGTTAAAGAGATATCATGTATGATTTAAGTGATATATAAGAAATAGGAGTACGTACTCTCAGGAGTACTATACTATTTTCCTATATAAAGATATATCACTTTGGGGTATCTTATAATCATTACTGGAGTATACTCAAATAGATAAATATATATCATCATACGATTTAAGTAGTATATCAGAAGGAGTAAGTACTTCCGAAATAACATACAATTTTCCTACATATATACACTAGTACAGACAGGCTCATTACAAACGGTTTTTGACCCGTCTGAATTTGTATGTCTATGATAATAGGCGGTTATCACAGACGGTTCAAAAATCGTCTGTGATACGGAATAACACAGATAGTTTTTTGTTGAAACCGTCTGTGATACGGAATAACACAGACGGTTTTTGTTGAAGTGAGTATCACGCTCGGTTTCAGGTCGAAGTATACGCATATCACGACGGTTCTATTTACAAACCGCTCGTGATTTGAGACATATCACGATTTATTTGGAAATAGAACCGTCTATGATATTCTATGTATCACAGATGGTTTGTAAATAGAATCGTCGGTGATACTATACCTTCATAGAAATAGAACCGTCTATGATATTCTATGTATCACAGATGGTTTGTAAATAGAATCGTCGGTGATACTATACCTTCATAGACGGTTTCAACAAAAACCCGTCTGTGATAGTTTTTTTTATACCTAACTAAGTTTGTTTGATTTTCGGCTAGCCTTAGGAATTACTAGCCATGCCCTCTGAAAACAAGCATGCAGAAAAAAGATACATCACAGATAATCAATTGTTGACAGCTCAAAGTGATCATTTACAACTCAAAATAAATTACAAAAGAATTTGTTCAAGTATTGTCGCTATAGTTACAATTGGATTACAATTGAATCAATTGTTTGAAGGTAGTGAGGTGTCGACGGAGTGAAAGTCTCCGTCAGCGTTAATGATTTGTGTCTTGATGAAGGCGCAGAGCTTCCCTCGAACATCCGCGATCTCTTTCGCAACGAGTGCATCTAAATCTATGTATAAACCCTATCGCTAGCAAGAGTAAAGTAGTAAGCATATATATTTAAATTTATATACAGGAAATAATTATTTCGAGATTGACAAACCTCGGGATCCTTTATCTTAGCATTAATAATTTGCTCCATATGATGGCAAATATAAAATGCACATAGGTGATCTTGTTTTTGCTGGCGGCACTGCAAAAATAGAATTACATATATAGGTATAGTCAGTTCAAGATGAATTATTACGAAGTATGATATAGGATTATTGTGTTGTAGCGCGTACCAAAAATCACGTCTTGTGTTGTACTGTGGCGCTCGATCCATTGTATGCCCCTCCGTCAACATAGGCGATGAACGACCTACATAATTCCAAAAAGTTATCATCGGCCATTTCAAACGAAGGAATACTACAATATAGTTATGTATGGAGGAAATGAGCATACCTGTCGAGTATTCCTTTCACAAGGGTGAAGTCGTGCTTTTTGCTGATTAGGGAATCAAGGTATATTACCTTGTTGCTCTTTGGTACAATGACTAAAAGGATCCAGTGAAACCGACTCATGTATGTCGCTATAGTCATTAAACCTAAGTTCGTACTGCATATAAATTACAAATGAAATTTATACACTTACTCCTGGTTGTAGGGCACCATTATGTAGTCCTTGTCGTCCTGAGCAAGCAATTCCGCCGTTATGTATTTCTCGACGAAGGATGCGTCTTCTTCGATGGTTTGCTTAGAGACCACGTGTGGGTCAAGGAAACCCACCGGTTCAGACAATTCCCAGGCTTTTTTCATAATGTATCTATACATAAGCAATGAGTTGTGATATTTATCGGTATTACGTGAATGTAGAACTTGATTGTACACACTTATAGTGTCCAACATCGTAGAAGAGAGGCGTCGAGGGCACCGAGGTTGAATAGGTCGAATAAGTTGTTGAAGTCCATGACAAAGTGGCCCGACCCGTTGAAGAAATGCTCGTGCTTGTATCTAACGGTGATTCCAGTATTGCACCCCTTCTCTTTGGTCTTCCGTATGTACCAGACATGCAAAGCCTGACAACCTACTCCAATGCGGGCTAATACTGTGTCGGTGGCCAACGGACTTCCGATGGAGTATTTCGAGGGCTTGGGAGACTCCTTAATGTTCATCGATTTTGATTTGGCCTTAACGACTGGCCCGCTACAAGTCTTCCTGTGAGATGACTCGGGAACCGATACGGCGACACGCTTTTCTTGTTCCTTCGACGTCTTCTCCACGGGAACCGATGTAACATTCTGATTTTCTGAATCCTTTTTAAATGTGTAAAATAAATTAAAACTATTTTATTTTATTGAGAATTCAAAGTCTGGTTCTGATGGAAGGGTTTGAGTTGTTTATACTCCCTTGCTGGTAAGCTCGGCAATCCTCCTTTAACCTATCTCTTTTGGGTTGTGTAGGTTTAGGCCTTCTCTGTGGCCTAGACCTCTCCAGTGGATTTAAGGTTAGACCTCCCTTGAGGCTTGGACCTTTTTTCACCTGGACAAACCCTTATGTCTAGGCCTTTTTCCTTTGAGTTTGGTCACTTGGACCTCTTTGTTGGTTCGAATCTCTTGGGCTCAGACCTCTTTTCTGTTCAGACTTCTCTTAAGTCAGGACCCCTGGTTGCCTGGGCACTTCCCAATGCCCAGACCTCTTTTCATTCGGACCTCCATGCATTCCAGTGAACCTCTTATGTGCCTTCGATTCTCCTGAGTTCATTTGAACCCCCTGGCATTTCTTTTTGGCCGAAGGGACCTCTGTAAGGTTCAATCCTAACCGCCAAGGCCTTGATCTTGATCTCACCTGAGTGGTTGGGAGTCACTTTTGAGTTGCCTTGACTTACGAACTTCTGTTGGATCACCTTTTGTGAATCTCCCCGTGGAGTTCCTCTTTTTCTGGAAACCCCTCCGTTTGGACCTCTCCTTGTTCCGAATCTAACGGTTTGGACCTCTCATCATTTTGGATCCAAAGGCCCAGACCTCCCCTGCACGTTTGATCTTGGCTGTTGGACCCCCCTCTTGGAGATCCAACCGTCCGGACCTCAACTTGCCTTTAATCTCAACCGCAGGACCTTGTTGTAATTCTTTGGACCTCTTGTCCAAGACCTCTCCGTGGCCTTTACATTTGGCTCGACCTCCTCACCGACCTCCCTTGATGAGATCCCAACCGTCGGGACCTCCTTTTGTCGATCCCGACCGCCGAGACCTCCGCATGTCCGGACCTCCTCTGTATGTCCGGACCTCCTCAACATTTAGACCTCCCCGCCCTTGGGCCTAGGACCTCCTAAGCCCCGGACCTCCTCAAGGACCTCTTCTGCGGGCAAGACCTCCCTCTTGACCCGATTGCTTCTAAAGTGGTTGGCCCCACTTGCCAGTCTTGGTCATTCTCATTTCCTCCGCCACGTTAATATCTTGGGCATTTAATGCATGTCTTGTCACATTAAATGCATCCACATACGTGGTGTTTACTATGAATTGGGTCACTTAGCCGCACTCGACATCCTTCTTTGTTCCTTCCCATAGCAACATATGTTGTCCTTTCGCATTCTTTTAACCAGGTGGTAGTGACACCGCTCCGCCACTCACCTACCTTTGACCCATTTCTATACTTATCCTTGACACGTATATTTCTAGTTTTCTTCACCACCTTGACTACAATTAGATCAAGAAATTCTACCACATCACCTTTCTCCACACCTCGTTATCTTGGCTCTCGCTCGCTGGCTCCTGTGGAAGACCTTGTCGCCCACCGACCTCCCCTCCATCCATTGTTTCTTCTTGTCCCTGTAAGTCCTTGGTGATCTGCTCCACTCTTGTTCGTGCTAATCAAGACTGAAGCTGGTCATGTCCATCTCAGACCTCCTCGTGGACTTCTTTTCGGATATCTATGGCCTTTGTGTGAGGACCTCCTCTCTGGACTTTAAGCAAGAACCATTTCTCAAGACCTCTCTGTTCTATTGTTTAAATCACTCCTTTGGGGTCTTTTGCTAAAGACCATCTTCTCCTGGTAAGCTTAGACCTCTCCCATAAGAACCTATTCTAAAATATAGACCTCTTCTATTGGTTGAGTTCTGGACTCCCTCTAGGGTTCATTTGGTTTTCTTGTTGATCTCAGTTGGATCTTTATTTGAGTCTTCTTTGAATTTGCTCTTTTACACGTGTAGATTGCGAAGACTCCAGGGAGTCTGAGTGTTCTGAAGAGGAAGAATCTCAGGATAGTGAGCAAGGTAAGTTACACTCTTGATCATATTGCACCCAATAATTCAATTTATTTATGTTCAGTTTCAAAGTTTAATGCATGCCTATTTCTACCAAGTTATTTCAATACCTGTTTTAAATTCATAGTTATGCTTACTTCCTTTGTATGGCCACTGTTGACTTTGGGCTGAACTTATTGTCACCTTTAGATCAAACTTGGGTCATGCAGTAGTGTGAGCCAAGACCATTTGAAAAACTTGTGCTTAGTCAAGCTTAGACCAAAAGTATTGATTTGGGGAAATCTTTACCAACATGACCAAATATTGCTTAAAATGTTTTGACCATGACATTGGGTTGTCATGGGAATATGAAAGTGTTGCTGGGGAAGCAAAGAAAATGAAATTGGATTAGACTGGGGCGAATTGGTTGGCTTGGCTGGTGCAATGTTTGTGCACGGACTCTATCCTGGCTAAGGTGGAGATCCAAGGGTTTGTGAAAGTCGCCCTAGTCATGTGAGGACCGGTCTTTGAGCGACCAATGCCATGCCTATAATGGGCTATGCCACAATCGTGCAACCACATGTCTCTCGAGCACGGGCGTGGGACTGGCCGAGTAATTTGCAAAACTCCACCATATGTCGCTCCATTGGAGGTGTGGGAGGTCTTGTAGGGGCGATGGTCTTTTATGACCCACTGCTCACTGCAGTGCAAGAGGGGCTTTCACGGATTGCGATCCATAGGAAAGTGAAACCTTAGCAAGGAAAGGTTGTGGTGGGGCAATGCATTGTAAAGGCCTTATCATGAGCTCTAGACCTCTTACCTTTGGTAGTGAGAGGTGGCATTGATGGATACCGGATAAACTAGAGAAATCATGTCATGTGGGTAAAGTGTACAACCTCTGCAGAGTTAAATCTATTCGAATAGCCGTGTCCACGGTCATGGACGTGCTGGCAAAGGCTACTCAGAGTTAGATGTTGATTTTGGAATTTCCAGAAATGTTTTCAAATCTGTTTTGGGATTGCTACCCCATGGGTTTGGGCAGGGAGCCTGGTGTCAGGAGGGTATCCTTCACCAACTTATTGATGAATGTTATCCAACTAAAAAATTGCTTTGCTAAAATGAATTTTAGTTATAAAGACCTGCTTTGGAACTTAGTAATGGTATTTGAAAGAAAATTGGCTTTGTGCAAATTAACCATATTATGCCATCCGTTGATTATCCATATATGCATGTCATTTTGCTAACCCACGGTGTAACTTATGAAAACCGGTTGTGTGCTCACTCTTGCTCATTACAATTTTTGCCAGAGAGGACCTTGGTAGTGAAGAAGACCAAGCTTAATAGGTTGTGCCTTCCAATCAGTTGTTGTGGCGGCTCGATGGAACTTTTGTTCTTTGCCTTTTGTGTACATGTTTGGCCCAAGGCCACCTTGTAAACAACTCAGTAGATATTTTGCTTAAATAAAGATGCGTTCTGGATGTCACCACCATTGTATTATTACTGTGAAGAGCTAGCCATGATCCTTGGGACTAGCTCGGGATTCACAGGGAACCCTAGAGCAAGCTCGGACCTCTATGTCCTCACAATGGGATGAACGTGTGAGGTTCTGAGGTGGTCTCGGACCTCCACGACCTCCTCCGAGGGTCGTGGGTGGTCTTGGGGTGCCCTCGAGACCTCCTCGCTTTTCTTTGATCAGGCCGTGGCAGGTCCGTGGGTGCTCCTCGGCCCAAGACCCTCGTCCTCGTTTCTTGGACCTCCGGGAGGTCTCGCTGAACCGATGAGGTGGCCTTGTGGACCTTAAGGTTGAGGTGGAGTCACCGAGGGTGCCCTAGAGTTGGGTCGTTAGAGAGGAATGGTCGAAGGTCGAGATCGCGTTGGAGAGGAATGGTCGGCGAGATTCTTGACCGGGGGTCCAAAGCGATGTCCTTCTTGGGCCATCGGATAAAAGTGTGCATGGCATCCCCTAGTGTTCTGATGTCTTCGTTCGGGCGAATCTCTAGCGGGACGACTATGAAATTGTCATGTACCATGTCCACCTGGACCCTAGCATAAACCTATGCCAGCTGGGCCCCGTGCTGTACTGTCCCTTCCTGGTATGGATACACCATCCTCGCCAAGCCTCAATATAAATGGACTCAACCATCCTCCCTTGGAGCTTGCAGGGTATCGGCTCCTACAAAACGATACACAATTAGCTAAGGTATCTTATAGGTCTATCTTTGGTGCATTCCAAAGATGTATATTACCTTGATGTCATCGATAGGTCATTGGACGTCGTTATGTTCAGAATTTGGAGTGGACATGACGCTACTCCGATGTTGAGGAGAACTGGCTCCCAAAATAATGGGGGTGGCTTGCGACTAGCCGAGGAGTTGATTTATTTGATATTGCAATCTTGTTATCTATCCTTGAAGTTTTGCAATAAGCACCTATTCCAACTGGACATTATGCTCGGCCTTGGATCTCTTCCTACTCCTATACGTGTCGGAGTCGTGTTGGAATCCATCACTCCAAGGTACGTAAACCCCACGGCCTCACGTATGCACTGGTGCTCCTTGTTTCAAAGACGCTGTTCAGGATCCCAAAGAAATGACCCGGTATGCTTTTGGTCATTCGCCGCCCATTCGTGGGTTTTTACTGCAGACCTAGCGGTGCCGAGTTTGTGGGGGTGAGTGTTTTGTGCCTAGAGAGCTTTGTGCGCCGCACTTTGCTCTTGAAATTCGGCCATCGTCTTCATAGTCACAAAGGTGTACCATATTTTCCGCGACAAGAATTGATACTTCGTGAAAGGCGTTCGACCCGTGTTCACATACTTCATGACAAGCGTGCTCTTGAAGGTCCTCCACGCGTGTCCTATCGCGAGCAACGCCTGCCGTTGCACGTGTGCCTGGTCTGCTTCTGGGATAGTGAACGAGCCTGAAAGTTCTATCGACAGCTGGCCTCTCTGTACGTCCGTCAGAGACTTCCAGCTTGGTGTGGTGATGGGGATCCGTTCCCTTGCAACTATCCCGCAGATGGTCCGAAATCTCGCCGCTGCTATCTTGGGACTCAGAGGGACCCCAGAGGCATTGACCTCCGTGATGGTCAGTCGGCCCGCAGGAAATTTTGATTTTCCTCTGCCATCTCGCCACGATCACTGCCGAAATCCCGACGATTCGGGCGACGCCGATGCCGGGCGGCGAAGACTGTAGACGCCATCTCACTTACTTGCTATCTATATAAGTTATCCAACCAATTAACTAAAATTGCCTTGTAAAGACATTAATTATATAAACAAATAGAAGTTACCCATTGAACTTAAAGATAGAATACGTAGTAAAGAAAATAGAAGTTACCGAAATAGTGAGTTGTGAGAGTGAAGGGGATAAGGGGAGGGTTGTATGGTCATGCACAGGGCAAGGCAAAGAGTCACAACTGAAAGCCTCAACATTAACATTAGAAACACATCAATAAACAGCATAAAGTACAAATGATTGGTGATAGTGTGTGCTCTCAGAAGAGAGTTGCAAAAGAACAAGTCTTTGCCATCTCAACTCTATTGTCTATACTCTTCATAAATTAAACATGACAATACAGATTCAAAATTTGAGCTCTAAATAATACTTTGCTGGACTGTCAAATGACCTCAAAATCAAAAGATCATAGAGTAAACTTTTGGTCAAACAGGGAACCAATGTTGATTATACACAGAACTTGAAAAGCCTTAGTGCAACTGAATACAAAGCACAAGATCAGCAAGCTTGCTACTTGGACAACAGAAGGTCTAACCAACAGGACTGCGAACACCCACCATGGCCATAATCTTATCATATCTAGCATCCCAAACCCTAACCATCAGAATACCCACCATGTCCAAGGACCAAAGCCCACTAAAGCCCAACACAACAACACCATGCATCTAACTGACCAAGCACAATATCATGAATCCACTGTCGAGGATAGGTTCTCCCCATTGATCTCATACCACACCACACATTAATCTCAGACCACACATTAATCTCAAAGACAATATTCACAATCGAGGATTAAGGGATAGGTTCTTACCTTCACAGTGCAAGGAGGAGCCGCAGGGAGGAGGCCGGTGCAGGGGAGGAGGACGGGAGGAGGGGGAGGAGGCCGGTGCAGGGGAGGGGCCCGCAGGGAGGAGGCCGGTGTAGGGGAAAAGGCCGACATGGGGAGGAGGACGGTGCGGGGAGGAGGCCGGCAGAGGGAGGACGCCGACACGGGGAGGAGGCCGCGCGTCGAGGCAGCGACAGCGTCGTCGATGTCGGGGGCGGTGGCATCGAGGTCGGAGGTGGCGGTGTCGGGGCTTAAGGGGAGGTAAATGGGTGAGCCCTAGAGGAGGCAAACGAGCGAGAGCTTAAGGCGACGACCAGTAAGGGCAAAAACCCTAGCGGTTCCCTCCTTATAAAAGGATATCACAGATGGTTCTATTTTGAAACCGTCTATGATAAGGAATCACAGACGGTTCCATAATAGAACCACCAGTGATAAACTCATATCACAAATGGTTCCTTAACAGAACTTTGGGGTATCTTATAATCATTACTAGAGTATACTCAAATAGATAAATATATATCATCATACGATTTAAGTGGTATATGAGAAGGAGTAAGTACTTATAGAAATCTAGCCAGCCCATCGCGCGCGACCTAGACCATGCGCGATCCCCATACGGTTGGCTCACTAACTACAGTCGGCGAACCAGAAATGTCCACCCCCGCGCGGGACTCGATTCGATGGTAATTGTTAGGTGTCGTAATAGTAATTTGTGTATCCCTTTTACTGCATGTTTTTGGGAATGTGATATTCTGAGCTCCTACGTCAGTGACGTGCAACGTCGTTCTGGAGGACTATGTCGATGACGGGGTTAACTCGCCGGAAGCTAAATACCACCTGGAAGACGCGGCGGAGGAGGACGTCCAGACGTCGGAACGTTGCCGACATGTGCCCCGGCATAACCTCCAGTGGAGGAGGGAGGACACTGTGCTACTGTTAGCACAGTGTCCTTCCGCAGCATCCGCCAGCGTACAATCGGAGAGGTGCTTGTACAAAATGGTTAGGTAGGCCATCAACGCCGGCATGAGGGCAGAAGAGTGGAGAGCCATTTTTTAATTCTATTCATTTTTTATGGAGGGTGCGAAAGAGAGTAGAGCAATGCGATAATCCATCTTCCGGTGGTGGATGGCCATTTTTATAAAACAAGGAGTGACATCAGCTCATGAGACGAAGAGACGTATCGGGAGCCGAAGCGGCATTGATGTGCTTAAGGTATTGTTTGGGCGACGCTTAATGGAACCTCCGCTCACACACAATTTTGACAGTAAAAAGGTACTCACAGTATGGTAAATCTAGTCGGACATACAATAATTAAAAAACTAGATGGGTAATAACAAAGTTACTAGCACCATATAGTAATCACATTCAACAAAAAGTTATATGGCAGTAATATCAATGTAACATGTAGTAATTGATACTCATGTTTTAGTGCGTATAACCACTTACTTTTTCCTTTTTGTTTTGAACGGGCGTGGAAGTCTGCGTATATTACGCACATGGGGCGCACCATCCGGGGTGTTTTCCCGCACTAGAGCAAAGCAAATCGTACTTTCTCATCGATCTCGCCACGGCAGCTCGTTTTGGAAGCGACGGCCACCATCGTCTGCCTCAACAAGGACTACCGCCCGACTCGCGTGTTCCCGGAGATGTCGTCCAAGCTGGTGCAGTTCTTCTCGTCCCATGATGGCTAATAGTGCTACTACTATTGTCAAGAATAGAAGGCCATTGTACGTAATTTGTTGTGCATGCTTGTGGGAAACATGGAGAAGTTGACTCGAATCTCAAATGAATAAATGTGGTTGTAAGTACGTTTTCTCTCGTGGCGTGTGGCCTTGTGGGGATCTGGAAAGGCATTATTGTTCACAAAGTCTAAGCAAACGATGGATATATATCGGAGTATGCTCAAATAGCTAAAGAGATGCCATGTACGATTTAAATGATATATAAGAAGTAGGAGTACGCACTCTTAGAAGTACCATACCATTTTCCTACACACACTATTATGTAGCCGAGTGTAGAATAGTTATTCTACGCCTAGCCAGCCCACCGCGCACGACCCAGACCAGGTGTGATGCGCGCACGCGCGATCCCCATACGGTCGGCCCGCCAACTGCAGTTGGCGGGCCAAAAATGTCCGCGCTCGCACAGGACTCGATTCGACGGCAATTGTTAGATGTCGTAACAGAAATTCGTGTATCCCTTTTACTGCATGTTTTCGGGAATGCGATATTCTGAGCTCCTACGTCAGTGACGGTAATCCTCCTCGTGACGTGCAATGTCGTTCTGGAGGACTATGTCAATGACGAGGTTAGCTCGTCGGAAGCTGGATACCACTTGGAAGATGCGGCGAAGGAGGACGTCGAGATGTCGGAACGTTGCCGACACGTGCCCCGGCATAACCTCCGGTGGAGGAGGGAGGACACTATTAGCATAGTATCCTTTCGTAGCATCCGCCAACGTACGGTCGGAGAGGTGCTCGTACAAAATGGCTAGGTAGGCCATCAACGCCGGCATCAGGGCAGAAGAGTGGAGAGCCATTTTTTAATTCTATTCATTTTTTATGGAGGGTGCGAAAGAGAGTAGAGCGATGCGATAATCTTTCTTCCGGTGGGGGTTGATCATTTTTATAAAACAAGGAGTGACATCGACTCATGAGACAAAGAGACGAATCTGGAGCCGAAGTGGCATGGATGCGCTTAAGGCATCGTTTGGGCGACGCTTAATGGAACCTCCCCTCATACGCAATTTCGATAGTAAAAAGGTACTCACAATATGGTAAACCTAGTCAGACATACAATAATTAAGAAACTAGATGGGTAATAGCAAAGTTACTAGCACCATATAATAAACGCATTCAACAATTGTTGTAAAAGTTATATGGTAGTAATATCAATGTAACATGTAATGATTGATAGTCGTGTTTTACTGCATATAACCACTTACTTTTTTCTCTTTTTTTTTGAACGGGCGTGGAAGTTGTGTATATTACGTGTGTGGGGGGCGCACCGTCCAAGGTGTTTTTCCGCACTACAGCAAATCGTATTTTCTCTTTTCGGCGGCGCGCTCAACCCTCAAAGGAACAAAAAAATCAAGGTCTTCGGCGAGCTACACCGGCCCGCATTCCCATCAAGAGCAGAGGCGATCTTCATTTTCAACACACTCCGACCCACCCGCACCCCGCAGGGTTAGAGAATATAATTGTTTTTTTAGTTCGAAGTTCTTCCTATCTCACGAAGTGGTTTTTTCTAGGGTTCTGCATAGTAATTTAACCCCAAACTTTAATAATTTCTTTACTATACTGGGTGAGGGTTTCACTGCACTAATTTTGGAGCATTTTTGGGATAGTTTTTCCTCAGTAGATTTTAAGTAAAAGAACTCCTCACATGTAGTAATTCATAGGATCCACTTTTGTTTTTATTTTATGCCTTTTGTATCCCCGCTCCGGTAGTAAATAGGACATCCGGCGATGTACCCTCTAAGATAAGGAGGATCACCATCGAGGGAAGTCAGTTGGTGATGGAGATTTACTTGGACCCCTCCCAAGCCGAACCCATCGCCTCAAGAGCAGCGGACGCATCTGTCGCAGACGCTTGCGCGAGTGTTTCTCGGAAGAAACAATAGGGCAAGAAGAGGAAGGCAACTGTGCCCACGACAGAGGACACCGTCACCTTGTCGCCTCTCGATGAGACCACCCACGAGATTGCAACGGTAAGTTTGTGCACATATAACAGTAAATGCATGTCCTTTTTACAATAATTCGATAATATTATAGAATGTTATCTTGTTGACATCAACAATAAACATGAGTCATGACTGCAGTAATTAGTGAGTATATTGTCAGTAAAAACAGTGTTACATCGAATGCAGGCTCCGCGTGATAGGAGGAAGGGACCTTGGATGATGTGCATCAAGTAAGCTCCTGCCCTCGTCGTCGCAACCATTGGCGAGCTGACGTTAGAGCAAGGAATGAGGTCAAGAGGATGGGGTTCGACGGTCTGCTGAAGTTCAACATCGAGGGTTTGGAGAAGAGGGATATGTGAAGGGATATGGGTAGGCTACACTAGCTGACAATTCAAAAATTCTACCACGCAAACCAGAAAGCCATACAAGCAAGAGATCATAGATCGTTACAACTAGACGCGCAACACAGTGGAAGAAGAGTTGGAGTAGCCTGATCCAACGTAGAGCGTGTTGATCGTCCATCGTAGTCGATTGACTCCTCCAACAACTAATTGCGTTCCTCGAGAAGTCGTGGATCGTCCTCGAGCGCAACAGCAACAACATTAGTGCCTCTAAGGTATCCACACGTTCAGGGATGGAAAACCGTACGCCGGTGTCCTAGCACAAACTCACATGATAGGGCTCTCTGAAGAATATTGCGGCTAGAGTTTCGGTAGAGCAACTCACGTTGTTTGTCTCATGTGTCCCAACAGCCTCATGCATCTCCTTATATAGAGCCCATGACGGATCCTATCTGAATACGTTTGTTCCAATCCGTTAAGTGTGTAACCCGTTAGGTTCATACGTAATCGGTTGTGACTCGGAAACCCTTTTCCGACTACGAGTCGTTAGCGGTTCCTAGTAGGACATAACGATTCCCAAATACACACAACTTATATCAGATGAACCTTAATGCAATATGATCTACGACCAGGTCCTTATCACTAATGACCAGCTCGTATCTCCATATGACCAGCTCATATTTTGGTCTCGACTACCAGAACTCCCACGACTGTGTTTCACCACTTAGCGATTATGTTCGACAAGTCTATGACCAACTCAGATCTCCATACGACTAGTCTCAGATCCGATCAAACCGAACGACCTTCTGTGTATTCTCCCTTTGCCTCATGATATCTTATTGAACTCCAGGTGAGATGTTATGTCATCCATGGACTGTTCAATACTTCTCGATCAAGTGTTGGATAACTTCATGTGGTAGACTTTTCGACCACTAGTGGTATGGCCATGCACTTTCTTTATCCGACCACATCGAGAGGCCCAGAGATATCTCTCCTATTATGTTAGGAGGGGCAAATCACATATCTGACCAGTCACATTCCTCCATATGTTTTATAGCATACCCGAAAGCTACCTTTATAACTACCCAGTTACAGAGTTGCGTTTGGCAACCCCTAATTGTACTATTACATATGTAGGAAACTATATTGATCTTAGGTCTAAGGATTATACATCATCATTGCTTGAGACCAACTGATGACACATAAAATCATAATAATCTCAATAGTGTCTCAAGGTGGGTCAATCCAACACCATGTTCTCTAACATGTGTTCACATTATTGATTTGATATCCCTATATCCATGACCAGTGAAACATGGTCATCAATCAATACATGTGCTGGTCGATAAGTCACTAGTATTTCGACCAGTGATGTCCGACCAGGGATACAATTAGAATGACATCATATAAGTTGAAGAGCTTCACCAACAAGTCGCATACTCGTTAATCTTTACAATTGATAATTCATTCAAGAAATGTAATAACATTTATTCAATAACTCATAAACATAGACGTGATACAATCATCTCTATAATTACCTCTAGGGCATATCACCAATAGTCTCTCACTTGCACTAGAGTCAATCATACGGGTATCTAATACCCATAGCTCTTGTGTGCACATCATGCTTAGGTTGCGGGAGAGGCTTTGTTAACAGATCAGCAATATTCAAATCTATGTGCATGTTGCATAGCTTCACATCACCTCTTTCAACAATCTCATGAATAATGTGATATCGTCGAAGTATGTGTTTGGACTTTTGACGCGATCTAGGCTCATTAGCTTGTGCAATGGCTCTACTATTATCACAATAGAGATCCATTGGACTGGAAAAACTAGAAACCACACCTAGTTTATCAATGATCTTTCTAATCCATACGGCTTCTTTTGCAGTTTCGGAAGCCGCAATGTACTCAGCCTTTGTTGTAGAATCAGCAACCGTTCCTTGCTTGGAACTTTTCTAGCTCATTGCTCCTCCATTAAGACCAAATACAAACCTAGACTGCGATCTGAAATCATCCTTGTTGGTTTGGAAGCTAGCATCGGTGTAACCATTTACGACCAGCTCTTCCTCATCACCATAAACAAGGAATGCATCCTTAATCCTTCTCAAATACTTAAGGATATTCTTGACTGCTATCCAGTGACATTCACCTGGATCTTACTGATATCTGCTTGTAACAATTAGAGCATACGACACATCTAGTCGTGTACAAAGCATGGCATACATGATAGATCCAATAGCCAAAGCATATGGAATTCTACTCTTTTTATCTCGCTCATTAGTGCTTGAAGGACACTGACTCTTGCTGATATTAATACCATGTGACATAGGCAAGAAACCTTTCTTGGAATCTTGTAAGTTGAATCGTTTCAATACCTTGTAAATGTACATATCTTGGCTTAATCCAATTAGCCTTTTAGATCTATCCATATAGAAACTTATGCCTAAAATATATGCTGCGTCTCCTAAATCTTTCATCGAGAAACTATTTCTTAATGAAGTTTCAACCGATTCAAGCATAGGATTATCGTTTCTGACCAGTAATATGTCATCCACATATAAGATCAGAAAAACAAGTTTGCTCCCACTAACCTTCTTGTAAACACAAGGTTCTTTTTCATTCTTGATGAACTCAAACCCTTTGACCACTTCATCAAAACGAATATTCCAACTTCGAGATGCTTGCTTTAGTCCATAAATGGATTTCTAGAGCTTGCATACCTTTCTAGCTTTCTTTGGATTGATAAAACCTTTAGGTTGTGTCATGTACACATCCTCACTTAGGTTTCCATTTAGAAAAGTCATTTTGACATCCATTTATCATATCTCATAATCGAAATATGCAACAATAGCTAGAATAATCCAGATAGACTTAAGCATAGCGACAGGCGAGAAGGTTTTATCATAATCAACACCTTGAATTTGTTTGAAACCCTTCACAACCAGTCGTGCCTTATGAATGTGAATATTTCCATCCATATCTATCTTTTTCTTAAAAATCCATTTGCACTCAATGGTTTTGACACCATCAGGTACATCTACCAAGTTCCAAACTTGATTGTCATATATGGATTTTATCTCGGATCTCATGGCTTCAAGCCATGACTCAAAGTTCGGGTCCACCATCATCACCGCATCCCCCGGTGCATCTAGGAGGTTTTGCCTATGTCCCAACGTCGTCGCTGTTCCATCCGACTCAATATGAGGGAGAGGGCGACGGATCTCAAGGAAGGTATGCATCATATCACAGTAAAACATTGTAATGTATGAAGTAAATAGGCACATTATACATAGTAAACAATAGCAAACACAGTAAACGGATAAAGTGAACCCAACAAAGTGAGTAAGGTACATGCACTAATTGAGTTTTCTCAATATAGTAATCACTAAAGCATCACATAATTATTTACTGATTAAGTGTATCTGTTCTCGTGCAGGCCAGGTGAGAAGCACACTTGAACTCGCCACCCCGGTTGCAACGACGTTGGCATCATCATTGCCGCCTCCCCCGGTGCATGTAGGAGGTTTTGTCTACGTCCCAACGTCGTCGTTGTTCCATCCAACTCAAGAAGAGGGGAAGGGCACCGAATCTCAAGATATGCATCGCATCGTAGTATAACATTGTAATATGTGCAGTAAATAGACATATTATACATGGTAAATAACAGCTAACACAATAAATAGATAAAACGGACACAACAAAGTGAGTAAGGTGCATGTAGTAATTGTGTTTTCATAATACATTAATCATTAAAGCAACACACAGTAATTTACTGATTATGTGTATATATTATCGTGTAGGCCAGGTGAGAGGCGGCGATGTTGAGTCAAGCATCAACAACATAATATACTCTATTGACGCCGACGCAATCCTGAGGATACACCCCACCACATACACTACACAGGCCCCAATCGAACCGGCGGCTATGATGGGCCACGAGTTACTGCCCAGCATCCCAGAGCAAACCGAGGTACTAAATACAGTAAAAACGCGTACGTATGGTCAAGTAAGGTTGGTAGTTCTTACAATAATTCATATCTAATTTTTTTTATTGCATGAGACAATAAACAAGGGATCCATCGGTGTTCCGTTAGAGCCCCCGACAGTAAAGGAGCACACGAGGTAACGTCACAGTATAACATGAGTGGGAAAGAAGTAATTTTACTTACTTTTGACAATAACGCGATCCTTTTTTTTTTGCGGTGCCAGTAAAGGAGACCAAAACCGTCGCTCCGGAGGGGCCTCCGCCAGTAAAGGAGGTAGAGAAGGCCCCTACCACCGTGAGCAAAGTCAAGGAGGCGCACGTGGCTAGCGTAAGCACATCAAAGGTACATACTGAGGCCACTGACAATATTATGCGACGACAGATACAGTAATTTGTGGGACACATGATAGTAAAGCATTGTTCATTTTTCCTCAGTAGGAACCAGTGAAAGAAGGAGCAACGGATGCCCCTAAGGGGCCTCTTCCAGCAAAGGAGGCAGTGAAGGCTCACACCGATGCACATAAAGACCCGCCAGGTAGACCCAGTGTGGCAAAGGTACAAGGTACATAGTAGTAACTTATCATGATAATGTCAGTAAAGACAAATACAATATGACAGTAAAATAAGAGACACAAGTCTTTTTTCTGTAGACCGCCGCCGCCAAACCAAAGCTCAAGATAAACCTCGCCAATCCCAGGCCGACAAAGACGACGGGCATAGCGGCGACCAAAAAGGCGACGCCTCTAGAGAAGATAACTATAGGGAAGAGAGTTCCCCCCTTAGCCCAGAGGGACACCGACGACATCGTTGCATTCAAGAAGAGGCTGACAAAAGCTCCCAACAAGTTGGTGTCGCCATTCAAGTCGTACAAAAGGTGGTTGGAAGTGCCTGTGGCCACGACCATGGAGTTGAGGGAGCTGATATGCAACGATGAGAGCCTCAAAAGGTAGGAGAATATCGTCACACTTTTTACCAATTCGTGAATGTTGTTTTATTGCCCTGTCAATGGAGAGTTTACTGGACCGACCGACGTTTTATTTATTGCACCCATTTGTTTGACCGAGAATACACTTATGTTTTACTACTAATACGAACGACTTTTTTTACTGCAGCCTTGCTCTGCTACAATCCAGAGACGGATTCATAGCGGCCACAGGAAAAGACATAGTGGAGTTGTTCAAGGACAGATATATGACTGAAGACATGTTCATCTCTCAGTTCATCGAGTGTTTGCGCCAAGACGACGGTGACCTGAGGCCTCAAAGCAATGGGTACAGGACGTTCCTCCCCATCGAACTATCGCTAAGTTGTTTTTTTTTTGCAAAAACCTATTTTTATAGTAAATGATTACTCGCGTAGCAGTAAATCCTATCGTCGCACTTGGTAAGTTTAAACTACTGTATTTTGCCCATCAACGAAAACTGCTAAACATAGAGGAGTACATTAAAAACGAGCAGTACATCACCAAACATGCCATGAGCATGCTGAAGGAGCATATGGCGGCAATAGACATCACACGCGTAAAACTGGTAAGTAATTTTCATCTATCCGATGTGCATCCAGTAAAATATCGTTTATGATACAATAACATTACATATTTTTCACTACAATAAATCTCTTACATAGTGTAGTCCTTTTGAATTTTTATGGGTTTTTATCCCCTTTACAGCTCTTCCTCCCAGTTTTACACAATCAACACTAGTCCATTTACTGCTTCAACATAGCGCAGAAGCGCGTGGAAGTGCTGGACTCCAACGATTATAAGCAGAAGGGCACAAAGTAATAGACCACCATGACCCAGTGAGGAAGAGGATCATCCCTCGTCTGTGCGCAGCCCTGCAGTCCATGACCAGTGGGAAATTCTCGATCGCTGTGAACTGGAGGGTGCACACCATGGGGACGCCGAAGTAGGTCCTAATGAACGACAACACCTTCTTTGTAATGAAATACTTGGAGTTCTAGGATGGTGAAAGCTCGACACTAGCAACATCGATAGAGCCGGTAAGAATTTCCCATCACCTGCAACATACAATATTTTTTTCAGATGTATAGCATCTGACACATGGCCTTATTTATCATGTGTATGCAGGAGAAGGGGAATGAATACATGACCCAGCTGATGTTCTACCTGTTGTTCCACAAGGTCGACAGCGTCAAGCCCCTCCCTAAAGCAGCAGAGAAGTATAGGCCACTCAGCAAACATAAGTAGTTTTTTGTGTTTACGACCATGTATCAAGTAAATTGTTTTTTAACTGATAGTAATATGTGTTACACTTTTACAGTAAAACGTATGATTACCGGAAGAACTTTGCGTAACAGTGTAACATCCTAGTTTTCAGGGCTTCTTGAAAGTTGGTTTATTTTGAGTTTATTGGAGTTCTTTGGTATTTGAAGTCCCTTCTCTCTGTTTGTTCCGAATTCCCGTCGCCCCATTCCTCTCGACCATCCTTTTGGTTTCAACTAGCCTCTTAGTTTAGACCACTTTCTTGGTTTCGACTATCCTCTTGGTCTCCACCATCCTCTCGTTGTCAACCACCTCTCGTTGTCGACCATCCTCTTGGTTTAGACCACTCTCTTGGTTTTGACCATCCTCTTGGTCTCCACCATCCTCTCATTATCGACCACCTCTCGTTGTCGACCATCCTTTTGGTTTCGACCAACCTCTTTGGTTGTCAACCATCTCTCATTGTCAACCATCCTTTTGGTTTGACCATCATCTCAGTTGCGACCACCCTCTCGGTTTCGACCAGCCCCTCTTGACTCCTCCCCACCTGCTCCCGTCTTTCCCCTGTCACGTCATGGCCGTCGCAAAAGTCCTCGTGCATTAAATGCCATCACCTCTGATGTGCCCGTTCCCCCTCTTGTCTCATCCCCTACCTGCCCTGTCCCCTCTCTCACCCACCGACCGTGCGCCCAAGCCGCGCTGCTGTGAACCCCGTTGCTCCATCTTGTCACCCGGTCCCCCTCCTTCCTCTATAAATGGAGCATCGGGGAGCCCTTTGCCACCTCTTGCTTTCCCATCAACTCTTCCTTTCTCTTCCTCTCTCACTCTTGTTGCTATGGTTTCACTACTACAGAAAAGACTTTCACAGATGGTTCAAAACGCCATCACAAACGGTTTCGTGAGCCGCCCGAGTTTATGGGTCGTTGATGATATGAGTTCATCATGCACGGTTTTGAACCGTCTCGTGATGTATACTTTCCGCATTTTGTGGTTCAAACCGTCGGTAATATTGTGGTTTCAAACCGCTCGCGGATTTCATATCACGCACGTTTCAGCCACAAACCGCTTATGATAATATATCAGACGGTTTCATCCACAAACCGCTCGTGATAAGTACATATCACGCACGGTTTCAGCCACAAACCGCCTATGATAGTATATATCACGTAGACGGTTTGCCACCACAACGTGCTCAGTGATAGTAGCGGCTTGTGGAACCGCTCGTGATGACTTTTTCTATAAAGCCCCAGCGTTGGTCGCTTGTACCATTAAATCGGCATCATATATATATATATATATATATATATATATATATATATATATATATATATATTATATTGTTCATAGTCTCTCGGCCACTTTGGGGGATCATCCACGCTGAAATGAGAAGGATGAGGCGGTAGCGTACGGGCAACCTTATTGAGCCTCGCAGTTTAAAGTATGGATGCAAAGATAGGACATCCATTACGGATTGACGTGGCTATGTTCGAAGTGTCGTTGATGCATATTCGATCGGAAGTGGCATCATGTATTAGCAACCAACCATTCTTGAGCATGTAATCGCCTTTAATTGTTGCTTGTGTTCTTGTTGGCTTTAAAGACAATTACATGCTCAAGAATTGTTGGTTGTCGATAGATGATGCCACTTCGACCGGAGTAGTTGCGATCAACGCCACTTTTTTGAACATATCGACGCCCAATCCGTAATTGGATGTCCTAACGCCTCCTTGCATCCATACTTTTTAAACTTACAGGCTCAATGAGGTTGCCCGTGGATACTGCCTCATTCTTCTCATGTCATGCGGACTAATTTCCTAAAGTGGCCGAGGACTACTTAATAATATATATATATATATATATATATAATATATATATATATATATATGATGCCTGTTTAATGGCACAAGCGTACCAACGCTGGAGACTTTATAGAGAAGAGATTATGAATGGAATGGTAGGACGACTGCACGCAAGAGGTAGGAGAACTTGACCAAGATGAACAAGGGACTATTAATATGAACTAATTATCAATTCAATTTCAGCATAAGACTATTGACACCATTACATCACAGAGCAAGGACTATTAATATGAACTAATTATCAATTCAATTTCATAAGACTATTGACATCATTACATCACACAAAGAAGAGGACTATTAATATGAACTAATTATCAATTCAATTTCAGATAAGACTATTGCAGAGGGACTATTAATATGAACTAATTATCAATTCAATATCAAGATAAGACTATTAACATCATTGAGAAGTTCATCGCAAGAGAATAAGACCAAGGGTGTCCAAACCCACCACACCAAGAGTAGCCCTCAAGATCCATCGCAGAAAGCACTAGCTAGCCATTTTCATCACAGAGCAAGGGGTAGAGACAGAGAGGGACCTTAGTACAACGAACCACGGCATGCATTCGACACCACCAAAGACAACCCTCATCCATTTCTTTACCTTGCATAAATCACACAAACATCAGGACACAACTTAAGGCTCATGCATAAAAATCAAACTCAACAAAAGACATTAAGCTAACAGATCTAGAGGAGAATAGAGGGAGGATGGGGAAAGCAAAGCCCGGCCAGGGCCCTAGCGGGGCGCAAAGGGGTCGGGCGGCGACGGCGACGAGGTCGAGCGGCGGCGTCGAGGTGGGGAGGGGAACGGAGTTAGGGCGGGCGCAAACCCTAGCGAGTTGGGAGTGACGAGTTTTACGTTATCAGAGTTTGTAACGGTGACGCCGCAAAAGACACTCTTATCGCACGAGTGTCTTTTGCAATGTCACCAGATGCTGCCAACCGTCGGCGACGGAAGAATGGCGGCAACAAGCGACGGGGGGAACAGACAGACGAGTAAGGCCAATTGGGAGTGACAAGTTAGAGCGCAAACCCTAGCGAGGGTCGGGTAGCTCCTACTTATAAAGAGACTTATCACAGACGGTTCTATTATGGAACCGTTAGTGATAATTATCATCGACGGTTCTATTATGGAACCATCAATGATAATTATAGAACATATGGGATTTGACGGTTCCATAATGGAACCGTCTGTGATATGTCCCATATCACGCACGGTTCCATAATGGAAATGGTGAAATGGTTTTCTCAAGTATATTTATCTTGTATGTACACTTACATGACATGAAGAAATTACATGTTTATATTAAAAAGCATAAACCTATAATTAAACAAGGTTTTTCTAGTGGTAGAGTTAGGTGCTATCTCCATCTGTAATACTTCATAGCGATGTTGTTTCAGATCGGACGGTTCCTAATCATCACGAACGAAGCCTCAAATGCGCCCACCCATTGACGCACTGCTCGAGTGTCTCCCAAGACCCTCGATCGTTGAACCAAGAAGAATTGAGCCCATAGGCTCTCTTCCCTTGCTTGAGGGTCTCGGCCCGTCGAATCGGTCGCCGCCACCTCGATTACATCAGGGTCCAAGTGACGGCAAGCCTCCCCGAGACGCATAACGCGTCGCTTTTGGAGGACTACGCCGATGACGCGTAAACTCGCCGAAAGTGGGAGATCACCCGGAAGACATGGCGAGGAGGATGTCAAGGCGGCGGAAGGTGGCTTGCCACCTACTCCGCAAATTCTCCGCCGGCAGAGGAGTGAAGACATCGTTGATCAAATAGTGTTCTTCCGCGAAGACAGCTCAACTTACACCGAGAGAGGTGCTCGACAAGGCGCGCCAGAAGGCCATCAATGCCGGTGACAAGGAAGAGGCGCCATTGCTTTTTTTATAAGTATGTGGGGATGATCATCTTGATGGCGATGATCATTTTATAAAACAAGGAATAAATTCGAGCGGAGATTTAAGAGACGATCGGGAGCCGAAGCGATCGATCGATGCGAAGAGACGATCGGGAGCCGGCGATGGCGGCGAACAGCGCGACGGCGATGAAGAAACTCGTGGACCGTGGATTATAGAATGGTTAATATCACAGACGGTTTTGTTTAAACCGCTCGTGATACTTCACAAACGGTTTTAACATGAACCGTCTGTGATATTACCTCTTCACAAACGGTTTTAGCGTTAGCCAAGAGCACTGACGGCCTCTAAACCAAAACCGTCTGTGATTGAATGTAATACCGACGGTTTTGGTCAACCGTCTGTGATGAGGAGTCCAGTATTAGCCTTTTTGTAGTAGTGTTTGCCCGAAGCCCCGAGCTTCTAGATCAAGCGCGCCTCCTCTCCGTCCTTGCCGCACCAGTGTAGCCCCTCCTCTTCTACCCATGTCAATTTGAGCCACAGAGCTCCTTGAAGCAATCCCCTCACTCAATTTCAGTTTTGTTTCATAGGATCCGCCACATTTCCTCTTCTCCTTCAGTCTCGGCTGACCCCTTCATCGCCTTCCTTGTTTGCCTTCGACCGTGAGCTTCCCCACCGCCGTTCGCTGTCCACCGACCTCCTTCGGCCGCTCTCTTTGTCTTGGTGAGTTCCCCATGCCCTGTTCTCTCTCGTGTTCTTTCGACCATGTCGAGTAGTCGAATCCTTCCTTCGACCACTCGTGTAGTCAAATCTCTTCTTTTGCCCACATTGAGTAATCGAATCCTTCCTTCAACCACTCATGTAGTCGAATCCCTTCTTTCGACCACATCGAGTAGTCAAATTCTTCCTTTCGACCACCTATAGTCGAACCTCTTTTGACCAGGTAGTCAAAGTCTTCCAACTAGTTGAACCTCCTCTTGAGGGCTCGTTCTCCTTTGTTCGGCCTCCGATTTGAGTGATTCAAATTTCTAAATTCCTCTAATTTGAATACCTTTCTTTTGGTTTTAGTTTGGTAATTTCTGGATTTTATTTGGAGTTGTTTTATTTATTCGGCTCTTTTCGTACATATAGATTCTAACGTTTCCAAAGAGTACTTGGACCCGACGACCACGACCAAAGCATCTCAACTCTTCAACGAAGGCAAGTTGTAGACTTTTGATCATGTCATACCCCGTTTATAAAATTATATTGTTTGATATAAACATGAATGGCTGGTTGTATAAAAATAGTTTTGGGAATAGTTAAACACCTACTCAACAGTATGACTCCTTGAATAATTGTGATCGACATGTTGACATATACCCTTGGACACCATAGGTTGGGTAATCTTAGTTGGACATTATTGTAATACCAACCTGGGTGCGTATTATGCTTAGCCATGCTCTAGTTGTGCGATGCCTCTCGATCACATGATTTAAAGATGATGAATTTGACTTAATGATATATGGAATTGTGGTGCGATGCCACTGTTGTGCAGCTGTGGTGCGAAGTCACAGTTGTGTCAATTGTGGTGCGATGCCGCTGTTGTTAAAATTTATTGTGACATGGCAAGGGTTGTCATTTGGGTAGGTTGAACGAAAATGATTTATGCTCGGGTGAGTGGGCGGTTGCAAAAACTACTACAGAAAAGGTATTCATAGACGGTTCAAAAACGTCATCACGGATGGCTTCGCGGAGCCGCCTGAGTTTATGAGTCAATGATGACATGAGGTCATCACAAACGTTTTCAACCGCTCTGGATGATGCATACTTTCACTGCACGGTTATTAATCGAGAACCGCTCGTGATAAGTATATATCATAGACGGTTTCAGCCACAAACCGCTCGTGATATGTACTTTATCATGCATTTGTGGTGGATCAAACCGCTCTATGATGACTTTTCGCTATAAAGCCCCAAGCAAAGGGTCACAGTAATTAAATCTAGCATCATATATATATATATATATATATATATATATATATATATATATATGTGTGTGTATGTATGTATGTTTGTGTGTGTGTGTATGTATATATATATATATATATATTATATTGTTCGTATATATATCTCACCCACTTTGGGGGATCTGCCCACGAGTATGAGAAGGATGAGAGCAAGAGCTATGGGCAACCTCATTGAGCCCTGCAAGTTTATAAAGTATGGATGCAAGGAGGCGTTGTGACATCCAATTACCTCGGATGTTGTCGATAGGTAATTGGACCTAGGTTCGTAAAGTGACATGGATCGCCATGTATTCCTCGATCGGGAAGTGGCATCATGTATCAACAACTAATTCATTCTTGAAAGTAATCGTCTTTAAACCCAACAAGAACACCAAGCAACCATTCTCACATTTCAAAAGAATTCTCAACTTGTTGCTTTGGTGTTCTTGTTGGGTTTAAAGACGATTACTTGCTCAAGAATTGTTGGTTATCGATAGATGATGCCACTTCCCAAACCGGAGTACCGCAAGACCAAGGGCTACTGGTAGGCTACACTAGCGCAAAATAATAATAAAATTCTACCCGTAAACCAAGATCATCGCAGCTTATAGATCACGGTCTTACCACTAGACGCCAAGAAAAGCGGAAATTGCATGCAGACGCTTCAAGCGGAGTAGTCGTATTACTTTCGCCCTCGTCGCGGCGCCCCACGTCACAGCTCCTCTCTTGCGGTTCGTCCAAACGCTACTGATGCAAAGGCTCCAAAGGTATCCACACGACGGAGGAAGCGACGCGACGCCGGACTACTAGATCCGCCATGAGCGACTAGGCGCGGAGGTGGCGCCGTGGTTTGAGGATGTCACGAAAACTCATCACCCATCCCAGGCGCCCTTGCCCTCCTTTTATAGACGCCCCATAATGGGCTTCTACTAATAGAGGCCCATTAGGACTCAATGCTTCATCTAATTGGATCCAATCCGACTAGGCTTCAGCCCCTTAAGTGTGTGACCCTATAGATTCACGATGTTTAGACATGACGCGAGTATACATACTTGGTCAATAGTTGGTAGCGGCCTCTAGCAAGACGTGCTAACTCCTAAACGCACACAAAGATCATATCGGATTTAACCATCACAACGTTATGTACATGCCAATCCCTTTGCCTCACGATATTTGGTCGAGCTCCAAGTGACCACTCTTTCTCGACTCGCGGATCCTAATCCCTTACTAGGTTAACTCTTAACCTTAAGTAGCATGGCCATGCATTTCGATCCGATCACTTTCGAGGGGCCCAGAGATATCTCTCTCGTAGAGAGGGCAAATCCATCTCGACCGACCATGCCTCGCAAAGATGCTTCATGACAAACCCAAAGCTACCTTTATAACTACCCGATTCATTGAGTAGCGCTTTGATAGCCTCTAAGTAGGTCGATTCACATCTCAAGTACATGCACAATCTGTGTCTAAGGACAAGGCGTACACATTGTGTAGAGAGAACCATAAGTATAATTGTTATGTCTCATGTTGGGTCGGTCCAACCCCATGTTCTAAACATGTGTCCACATTATTGGTTTGACATCTCCATGTCTATGACCCATGAAACATGGTCATCAACCAATACATGTGCTAATCCATCATTCACGTGTGTCCTCACATGAACTCCGACTAGGGACAACTTTAGAATAACCATACAAGTAAAGAGTTTCACAAACAAGTCACATACTTGTTAACCAATACAATGGTAATATTCAAGGAACATTTATTAAATCATGGATACAACGAAATATCATCATCTCTATGATTGCCTCTAGGGCATATCTCCAACAAACACCAACGCTACTTTCAACATAGCGACGCCCAATTACCTATTGACAACATCCGTAATTGGATGTCCCGACGCCTCCTTGCATCCATACTTTTTAAACTTGCAGGACTCAATGAGGTTGCCCATAGATACTTGTCTCATCCTTCTCATACTGCGTGACTAATTGATAAAGACTACAAACAATATATATATATATATATATATATATATATATATATATATATATATATATATATATATATATATATATATATGTGAGTGTGTGTGTGTGTGTGTATGGATATCATGGGGATATGCCCATGATCTTAGGATGATGAAACAATTGGCAATGTGGCTTTTGGTTTGAAGTTTCACGCGTTTTCGACAAAGTTTCAGATCTGTCAGGTCAGCGGCGGTCTGACCGGCTTTTGTGATGATTGTTGATATAAGATGTGAATTGATTTTGGGATAGGTCATATCCATATTTGCTAATGCATATGTGTTGCATATTGCATGTTTTGGCTAACGTGGGTCAAGTTGTGAAGAACTTGTTCCCGGATTCGTGTTTGCTTGTCTATTGTTGTGCAGGTGGTTTGCAGGTCAATGACGGTCAACGGCGAGGAGGATCGGGACTAAGCTTGGAGAGCTGAGGTCCAGAACGATCATGGATGCCGGGTGAGGTCAAGTGACACAAACATGGCGCAGAATGGACGAGGATGACCGAACGGGCGGTTCGGTGCGACTGGTTTGATCAAGCGGTGCGGGAGTCGTTGCAAGTGCTCAGTGGTGCCGGTGGGATCCGGACGGGAGAGACTTGACGACATGGAGCCGTTGATCAACCTACACGTGGCGAAGCTGGCGAGTGCTTCGCGCAGATAGACTCTGTCTTTTGGAGACGGATCGAGAAGGGGTATTTTGGTAATTTTATCAAATACCGCCTTGGTGACCTTTTGACTAAGCCGCGGTGTGGGTCGGCGCATGGTGAAGCGGTTTAGATCAATCGACGATGAAGACGGCGCTTTAATTTGCGTGCATGTGTGTTCCGTTGATGTTGGGCCTTAACGGAAGCCCATTAGGGTAAATCTTCTCTAAGGTTTTTAGGGTTAGAGGTTACCCTATAAAAGGAGCTGAGATGGAATATTCTGTGGGCGCTTTGGGAGCCAGTGTGGCTGCGTCCGGGAAAAAAAATAGAAACCGAATTGTGGCGGCGCCTTTGTACCTCCCGGAAAAATAGATCTGAGGCGGCGCCTTGTTCCTCCTGCAAGTCGGTGCTTAGGCGGCGGCTTGTCCCCTCGGCAGAAATGAGTTTGAGGCAAAGAAATCAGAGTGGCGCAGCGGTTTGATGTTTTGTCTTTCTTTTTGCTTGACTGCCATCAATGGTGTGTTGAGGTGTTAGGTGCTTGCGGCGGCGTGTAGCTGCTATCCTCTCATGCGTCTCATTTCTTTTTGCTTGTCTGCTCTTGATCGATTTGATGTTGATTCGGCTGCCTGTGCTGCCTTTGCTCGGTAGAAATAGGTGGCGGCTATAGCTGTTATTGATTGCCCTATGACCCGATAGAAAATAGAGTCGGCGACGTCCTGCAGCCGGATCCGTAGACACAGAAAGATCACGGCGGCGACTACTGAGAGATGGAATCACGGCGGTTGCTCAGAAATTTCATTCGCTGTTTTGTCTTCTGCATGTAAGAGTCTCAGTCACTGTATGATCTGAACTCATTGATGCGAGTGATTTTTTTTTTTTGGGTTTTGTCTATTGCCTGGTATGTCATTTCTTTTTGCTAGTCATCTCGAATCTGTGTGGTCATCCTGCGGCGTGCATTTTGCTCCCAAAAATCGTGCTCTCTTGTGTATTTGTTTGTATTTTTTGAATCGATCTCTGAAGCGCTCATTTTTTTTTCTTGTCCCTTTGGTTTGATCGGCATGAATCCTTTGATTGATGTTTGCTCCTGGGTACATTGTGATTGCTGACTGCCATCGGTGTCCTGTTGTTTACTATTTCAAGATATTTTTATTCAGCTGCCTCATTGATGCGTGCATGGCATGCTCGGCGCTGTGTGGTTTTGATGTGAAAATCCTGTGCATGTCCTTGGAGGTAGTTAATCAAGATTTTGTAGTTCTTGTTGTCTCATGCGTGTAAGAGGCCTCTTTCTTGTATGATCTGAATGCATTGATTGACTGTCTCCCGTAGGGTGATGTGCAGACCGAGATTTAGCTATCATCTTGATTGGACTAAATCTCTGTTTGCTGTGGGTGTGCGTGCAGTCTTGAGATGTTTTTGTCTTTTGGCTTCAGGGGTTTGATCAGATTCAACACAGGATCCACTGTGCCTGTATACAGATCTTCATAGTTTTTATAGCTATTGGAGTGAAAGTAGTGTTGAGTTCGATCGAGGTGAAAAATAGAGAAAGCGCCTATTCACCCCCCTCCTCTAGTCGCCTTTCCAGTCCTACAATTGGTATCAGAGCCAAGTTTGCTCTTTTGTGATCTTTACTGATCTTTGAGTATGGCGACAAATATGAGGACTTGTGAGCGCTTCCTTGCATCTTGTCGTGGTTCTTTTACCAATGGTGTTGGTCGTAACAAGATTTTTGAATGTATGATAAGTCTAATGGCGATGGAGGAGGATTTCTCCTGTGATATTTGTGGCGAATCCTTTTATTTTGACTGTCCTAGTTTCAGGGATGAGTCACTTTTAAAGCCCGAGGAGAAGAAGCTAATGGCATATGCATGCAAGACTTTTGAGGATGAACATGATGGAGAGGATTTTGATGATGAGCCTTTTGATGATAGTGATGACTCTTATGAGGACGATCCCCTACTCAAGCTAAGCAAGGTGAGCAAAGAAAAACTTATTGATGGCTTGATTTCATATGAATATAAATTACTTGCTCTTAGGAAGAAAGTCAAATTGTTAGAAAAAGAGAAAGGTGATTTGTCTCATGAGCTTGCCGAATTGAAAACCTCCATGAATGCTTATGATTCATTGCTTGTAGACATGGAGAACTTGAACAACTCTTTTGCATGCCTAAAATCTGAAAATGAAATTTTGAAATCAAATGTTTCTATGCCTTTTGATTCTTGTATTGCCTTACATCATGAACTTGACAATGCTAAGTTAGAAATAGGCAATCTTAGTTCTATGGCTAGAAATGATTGTGATTCTTGTGTAGGCATGCTTGCTGAAATTGAGAAGCTTAAATTCCATGCATCTTGAGCAATTAGAAAATGCTAGGGCTGAGATTATTGAAATTGAAGCTAGGCCTTGTAGCATGTGCTTAGAACATGAAAAATTGCTTAAGGATGGTTTAGTCTCTTGCAAGAATTGTGCTTGTTTAGAAACTGAAATTGATGCTTTGAACTGCATGCTTAATTCGAAAGCATCATTAATTTCTTGCACATCTTGCATTTCATTGAAGAGCGAGGTTGAGTCTTTGCGCGATGATATGAGCGCCAAGTCATGTGACTCTTGTATTTGCCTTCACTCCGAGATTGATGTTTTAAGATTTCTCTTGCATCTTTGCATTCGGAGTTGGAGTCTTTTGTACTAAATGTGAGTCACTTGATGTTGGTTTTGTGGCATCGCTTTGGATAGCTCTTCTTTGGTGAGTTCGACTCTTTGGACTCTTCTTGTGTTGTCCAACGGATTTCAAAAGACAAATGTGCTTCTTTCTCAAATGGTACTAAATCTTCAAAAGAGAAGTACCATTGCACATTTTGTAAGAAGAATGGACACACTCTTGGTTTTGCTTTCGCCGCTTGAAACATGAGCGTCGAGTGCGCTGTCACACATAGCCTTTCTCTAGGAACACACATAGCCTTTCTCATGGCATGTGTGGGTCTAGTGTCTCGTGTCTACTAGTAGACCTTACACCATTGCTCATTTTGTGGGAAGAATGGACATCATGTGGATTTCTGCTTGCGGCGTGCAAAACAGATCGTCGAGCTCATGCTTCTAAGTCTCCTAATAGGCATAGTCTTTCTCATGACATGCACACTAAAGATCCAAGCACGAAGACTCGCTTTGTTGATGGCTTCTTTGACACCTTTTCTAGTGGTGTCGGACAGCACCGTGGACATGGTTTGCATAGTTTTGGTTTTGGTCCACGAGCTGCCCCGAGGCAGGATTTCCGCCATCTTCCAAGTGGTGGACCTCGTTTTGTTCATCGAGGTACACACCCACGGCGAGGTAGTGTGAGTTCTTTTGATGCTTTTATTGGTTCTCATCTTAGTGCTTTCAAGTAAGGCTGTTGCCGCTTTTCTAGAGATGGACCTCGTTTTCTTCATCGAGCTGTCCACTCGCGGCGTGCCTCCAAGGATGGTGTTGGATCTTCTTGCATGGACCATCTTTTGCATCATGCTAACTCACATAATGGTTCGACTGCCTCTGGTGGTGGTGTGTCCAAGGTTTGGGTTCCCAAGCATTCGCTCTCTAACCCTTCGAGACCCAAGACTCGGACACCTTGCCCTTCTCATGTGTAGGTACCAAGAACGTGGATTGGAGAACATGGACTTAAAAATTCCGATCTTTTGCTTCATCACATGATCGGGACACTTGATGGTTCTCCACCTCAACGATGGCCTCCAAGAGGCATGTGCTTTCATGATTGGTGCTTTCACATGTTTGGTGAGCTATTTTATACCTTCATGCATTTACTTTCGTGATTATTCATACTTGGCATGTTGTGCTTGCTTTGTGCTCACTTGTATCATATTGGCATGTGTTACTCCTTTGATATCTTTCATCATGCTTTTACCTTGCGTATATATCCATGTATCATATTATTGTTCTTAATTTCCATGGGTGTATGAGCTTGGTCTTGTCATCATGAGCTTGTGCTGTCTTGTATCCTTATCATCTTGCTCGTGTTGATTTTTGTTGTATGTATCCACATGTTCACTTGATATCCATGTTAGCATTCTTTATCCATGTCTTGTTCTATAACATGCTTTATGCTTTCATGGTAATTGTGCCTTACGGTTAATTGTGGATGCATAAGTCTTACCATAGCTTTCACTAGCATGCTTTATCTATGACTGTACATATGATGGGTGATATGCTATGTGCTTGTTTGCTTGCTCCTATGCCTTATTGTGGATTAAGGATAGTTTGAGTTTTATCATATCTTGGATAGCATGTGCTGAAATTGTCTTGTCTATCTCCATGCTCATGTCTTAAATTATTGATTATATGCTTTCGTGAGCTTTGGATCATTTGCAGCTATTCTTGCTAGTCATGTGTCTTGGTACTGTTTCTTTAGACAATGTTTCACTAACCCAGTACCAAGGTATAGACTTTTTCTGTCTCTTTGGTGTAGTCTTTCAGCTGAGAAGAAGAACATGTGGTCCAACAAGTATTATCACCTCAAGCTGTTGGTTCTTCTTCATTTGTGGCTTCAATGATGACTATCACTTTTTAGAGACGAAGGAATTTGAGATGAGGATGATGAGTGAGTGCAACTACTTTCTGGAGCTTCAAGGAATGAATCTTCTTTCATCATCGCTACATCTCACTGCCAAGCAGTGCGACTCAGGTTCGAGCTTCCATACCTTTCATTTATGTATGGTATCCCTAGTCTACCTTGCATAGCATCTGTTTCGTGTCAGGTGTTGGGTTTGTTGGGTTCAGGATAGATAGGAGGCTCTGTTCTAGCACGTGTCCTTTCTAGGCACTCTTCTTATCCCATGATTTACTAGGATGCATTCTTCTCACAGCCTAGGTCGAGCTTGTCTCCCAATTACTAGTGTTAGTAGGTTTTTGAGTTGCCTGTAAGCTTTTTAGTATTGGTGTTTCGCTCCCTAGATTTTCAAGTTGCCTTTCCTAGAGATCTTGTGGTGTTTGAAGTCTTTGTGCTAGTTTGAGAGTCCCTGGCCTTTTAGCAGATCTCCCCTCAAAGCTTTTTGACCCAACAAGGTTTGCCACCTTGAGATGCGAGTAAGGGATAATTTATCCCTATGGGTTGGTTTGAGGGGGAGTTGGTTCTTTTCGGAACTTTCTTAGTTCTTTTCTGAACCTTTCTTGTTCATTTGAACTTTTCTTGTTCATGTGAACTTTTGTGTGGATCTTTTCTGATACCTTCTTCAAGTGGTATCTTCTTCGGATCTTTTTGATCTTCTTGATCTTTTTAGGCTTTTAAGTATTTTGTGCATCTCATTGTACCATATTGCATATATATGAAAATCCAAAAAGATGCATTGTTATATAAGCTTTACCACTTCTTTCTTTTAATTGTTGAAGCTTTGCTTATTACCCACTTGAGCTTTAGTAATTCAATTCTTGCTCAAGATCGTGTTTAGCTCTTGGACTTGCTAGAATTATCATGCTTTTACATGTGCAGCAATGTCTTTGCTAAATGAGCTAGAACTTTTAATATAACTTGAACTGAAAATTGCAATTTGTGGATCTTTTAGCTAGTTGCACAATTAGTGATCCTTTTGTGACATTGGTCCTGTCAAAATTGCTTTGTTAGCTCTGGAATCTAGAATCGAATATCTTTGAGCTTTCAGTTCATTAAAGAATCTAAAATAGCCCTTGTGCAAAATGAAAAATGATCTCTTTTGTGCGAAAAAACTGATCTCACCAATTCTTTCTCATGAGACGGCTTGCCATTGTACTAGGCATGAACTCAGGGGGAGTTTTGGATGACCTAGACCACTCTTTTAAGCTTTTATTGCTTGAGATGGTCGCGGCAAGGCTTGAGATCTAGCACATGGCTAAAAATGCAAATTGTCAAAATTGGTTGAAGCTTAGGAAGAGATTGTGGATGGCTCCTAGTCCAGATCTTCTTTACTAAGATAGACCTTTAATCAACTTGAATATTCATTGCAAATGAAAATAGTTGAGATTTGGGCTTTTGACAAAAATTGAGCTAATTGATTCATTTCAGGACTTTTTGTCTCATAGATGGCCTTTGCTAGCTTCTGGTTCTCACAATGACATTCTGATATGGCCATTATCACTTTAGGATACCTGTTGTTGAACTTGCTAATTTTGAAGCGTTGCTTAATTTAATCCAACAACATGTGGTATCTTCAGCTCATTAGCCTAGCTTTGCTATATATGTCTTATCATGATCTTGCTAGCTTTGTCGCTTGTTGTATCTTGAGTAATGGTAGAAATGTTAGCTTGTTCAATTGAGTAATCTCCAAAGCTTCTTTTACCTAAAAATTGAAAAATTAAAACAAAAATGAAGCCACCCCATTGCATTTCATGCATGCTCTTTCTTTTGCTTCTTCCTTGCTTGTGATTTGTCATCTCCTGGATGAGAGGAAGGATGATTCTTGATGAATCCATTGTCAAAGGGGAGAAGATATAGCGAAAATGTAATGTTAATAAAGAGCTTTTTGGTTATGGGGGAGAAGTTTTGTAAGAGAGAGAAATTGAAATTTCATTTTCTCTCTTTTAAAATGATGATCATAGTGAGGGGGAGTATTCATATTGCATTCTTTTGGTCTTATTGCCTTTTCTGAACTTGAATTGCAATTCTTGAAGACTCACAATGATCTAAGGTCAAATAGAACAATTGTTCTTTCATATGGACCTTAAGTGAGATTTTTGCCGATTCTCTCGAATTGGAAGCTTTTTGCTTTCCTTTGTCAGATCTCACTTGCTTGTGCTATTCGGAGCCACTTGGTCATTTCCATTGCTTTCTTGCTAATGGACTGTTGTGCCTTTGTGCTAAAACCGCGAGTTCTTTTTACTTTTCAAACCACAAACTTACATTTTTCGAGAGATTGCCAATGTGTTCATCAAGGGGAGATTGTGGATATCATGGGGATATGCCCATGATATTAGGATGATGAAACAATTGGCAATGTGGCTTTTGGTTTGAAGTTTCACACGCCGACAAAGTTTCAGATCTGTCGTGTCAGCGGTCCTGACCGCTTTTAGCCGATTGTTGATATAAGATGAATTGATTTTGGGATAGGTCATATCCATATTTGCTAATGCATATGTGTTGCATATTGCATGTTTTATTAACGTGGGTCAAGTTGTGAAGAACTTGTTCCTGATTCGTGTTTGCTTGTCTATTGTTGTGCGTGGTTTGCGTGTCAATGACGGTCAATGGCGAGGAGGATCGACTAAGTTTGGAGAGCCGAGGTCCGTAACGATCATGGATGCCGTGAGGTCAAGTGACACAAACATGGTGCGAATGGACGAGAATGACCGAACAGGCGGCGGCGATCGGTTTGATCAAGCGGTATGAGTCGCTGCAAGTGCTCGATGGTGCGGTGGGATCCGGACGGAGAGACTTGACGACATGGAGCCGTTGATCAATCCCACACGCGGCGTAAGCAGCGAGTGCTTCGCAAGCAGATGGACTCGATTTTTGGAGAGGGATCGAGAAGGGTATTTTGGTAATTTTACCAAATACCGCCTTGGTGACCTTTTTTGACTGTTGCCATGCTGGTCGGCGATGGTGAAGTGGTTTAGATCAATCGACGATGAAGACGGCGCTTTAATTTGCGTGCATATGTTCCGTTGATGTTGGGCCTTAACGGAAGCCCATTAGGGTAAATCTTTCTAAGGTTTTTAGGGTTAGAGGTTACCCTATAGAAGGAGCTGAGATGGAATATTCTGTGGGCACTTTGGTTGCCAGTGTGGCTGCGTCTGGGAAAAAAAATAGAAACCGAATTGTGGCGGCGCCTTTGTACCTCCCAGAAAAATAGATCTGAGGCGGCGCCTTGTTCCTCCTGCAAATCGGTGCTTAGGCAATGGCTTGTCCTCAAGCAGTAAATGAGTTTGAGGCAAAGAAATCAGAGTGGCGCAATGGTTTGATGTTTTGTCTTTCTTTTTGCTTGACCGCCATCAATGGTGTGTTGAGGTGTTAGGTGCTTGCGGCGGCGTAGTCAGCTGTCCTCTCATGCGTCTCGCTTTTTTTGCTTGTCTCCGCTTCTTGATCGATTTGATGTTGATTCTACTGTCTGGCCGCTTTTGCTCAGAGAAATAGGTGGCGTCAGAGTGTTATTGATTGCCCTATGACCCGATAGAAAATAGAGTCGGCGACGCCCCTGCAGACGGATCCGTAGACACAGAAAGATCACGGCGGCGACTGTTGAGAGATGGAATCACGGCGGTTGCTCAGAAATTTCATTCACTGTTTTGTCTTCTGCATGTAAGAGTCTCGGTCAATGTATGATCTGAACTCATTGATGCGAGTGATTTTTTTTTTGGGTTTTGTCTATTTCCTGGTATGTCATTTCTTTTTGCTAGTCATCTCGGATCTATGTGGTCATCCTGTGCGTGCATTTTTGCTCCCGAAAAATCAAGCTCTCTTGTGGCAACTATTTGTATTCTTTTGAATCGATCTCTCAAGCGCTCATATTTTTTCTTGTCCCTTTGGTTTGATCAAGACGAATCCTTTGATTGATGTTTGTTCCTCGGTACATTGTGATTGCTAATCGCCATCGTGTCTGTTGTTTATTGCTTCAAGATATTTTTATTCAAGTTGCCTTCATTGATGCGTGCATGGCATGCTCTTGCCACCGTGGTTTTGATGTGAAAATCTCGTGCATGTCCTGGAGGCGGTTAATCAAGATTTTGTAGTTCTTATTGTCTCATGCGTAAGAGGCCTCTTTCTTGTATGATCTGAATGCATTGATTGACTGCTCTCCGTAGGGTGATGTGCATCGAGATTTAGCTATCATCTTGATTGGACTGAATCTCTATTTGCTGTGGGTGTGCGTGCAGTCTTGAGATGTTTTTGTCTTTTGGCTTCGGGGTTTGATCAGATTCAACACAGGATCCGCTGTGCTTGTATACAGATCTTCATAGCTTTTATAGCTATTGGAGTGAAAGTAGTGTTGAGTTCGACGAGGTGAAAATAGAAGAAAGCGCCTATTCACCCCCCTCTAGCCGCCTTTTCCTATATATATATATATATATATATATATATATATATATATATATATATATATATATATATATATATATATATATATATATATATATATATATATATATATATATATATATATATATATTTAATGGCACAAGCAACCAATGCTTGGAGACTTTATAGAGAAGAGATTATGAATGTAATGGTAGGACGACTGGGACGCAAGAGGTAGGAGAACTTGATCGGCATGAACACGAGCTATACGTATAAAGGTGAAATGAATGGCGAGAGACAAAGATAAGACTATTGATATCATTACATCACAGAGCAAGGGGACTATTAATATGAACTAATTATCAATTCAATTTCAGCATAAGACTATTGACATCATTACATCACGTAGCAAGGGGCTATTAATATGAACTAATTATCAATTTAATTTCAGCATAAGACTATTGACATCATTACATGACGAGCAAGGGACTATTAATATGAACTAATAATCAATTCAATTTCAGCATAAGACTATTGACATCATTACATCACAGAGCAAGGGGACTATTAATATGAACTAATTATCAATTCAATTTCAGCATAGGACAAGACTATTAACATCATTGAGCAGTTCAACAGCAAGACAATAAGACCAAGGGTGTCCAAACCCACCACACCAGTAGTAGCCCTCAGCATCCATCGCAGAGCACTAGCCATTTTTTATCACAGAGCAAGGGTGGTAGAGACAGAGAGGGAGTAAGGTAGAGTGATACCTCAGTACAACGCAACCACGGTGGCGACCCCACCACCAGTACAACCCTCATCCATCTCCTTCACCTTGCATAAATCACACAAACATCAGGACACAACTTAAGGCTCAAGCATAAAAATCAAACTCAACAAAAGACATTAAGCTAACAGATCTAGATGAGAATAGAGGGAGGATGGGAAAAGCAAAGCTCCGCCAGGGCCCGAGCGCAGGAGGCCGAGCAGGAGAACCAAGCCATGGCGGTGCATGCGGCACGCGGGGTGGCGGCGTCACCGTGAGTTGTGGACGATTTCGACATCAAGACAAGACACTACTATCGCACGATCTTGTGCAAGCAGAGTGGTGTCACAACCGGCGGCGACGACGACGGGGTCGGGCGGTGTCGTCGAGGTGGGGAGGGGAACGGACGAGAGTAAATGCGCTGGGGAGTGACGAGTTAGGGCGGGCGCAAACCCTAGTGGCGCTTGGGAGTGACGAGAGTTAGGGCGGGCGCAAACCCTAGCGGCCGGCCTCCTACTAATAAAGAGACTTATCACAGATGGTTCTATTATGGAACCGTCAAGGATATTATCCGTCGGTTCCATAATAGAACCGTCCATGATATGTCCCATATCACAGACGGTTCCATAATAGAACCGCCCATGATATATCTTGTATATATCACAAACGGTTCCAAAATGGAACCATCTGTGAAATATATATTTTTATCATAGTATATATATATATTTGTTCCACTAAACCGCCTCTCGATAACTTCACCTCCAAACTAGATTTTTTTCCCACAAATCGCTCCTATATATATATATATATATATATATAATTAATATAGTAATTAACTTCACCTCCAAACTTTTTTTTTTTTTCATTTTGAATTTTCATATGGCCAAACAATATGGCTACCGCTACAAAAAGATTAAAAAAGGTAGAAACCTATAAATAAACAAAGTTTTTCTAGTGGCGGAGGTAGGTCGCTATCTCGCCTTCAATACTTCATAAGCGATGGCGTCGGCATTGATGGTTCCTCGATCATCGTCGAACGAAGCTCGAATCGCCCACTCACGACGCGCTCATTCGAAAGTGTCTCCAAGACCTCAGATCGTTGAACTAAGAAGAATTGAGCCCGTAGGCTCTCTTCCCTTGCTTGAGGGTCTCGCCTGGTCGACTTGATGCCGCCACCTCGATTCTGTGATCAAGTGATGGTAAGCCTCCCTGAGATGTGCACTATCATTTTGGAGGACCACGCCGATGACGCTGTAAACTCGCCGAAGTGGGAGATCACACAAAAGACGCCAAGGAGGAGGATGTCAAGACGACGGATGGTGGCTGCCACTGCTCCGGCAAATTCTCTACCGACGAGTGAAGACACTGTTGAAACAGTGTTCTTCCGCAGCACGGTTCAACGTACAACGAGAGAGATACTCATATAGTGCAATCACATATCTAGGATGGGGTGGACCTGGCCAACTAATTAGCAAAGTTTTTAGTCGGTCCTGTTTTGGGTTGTTAAGTGGTGCAAGAGGGGGCTGTGAAGGCGAATCCTTAGTGAGTAGGACCGAGTCAAAACGGAGCTTTGTAAAGACCTTGTGATAATCTCTTAGTCGCACACCTTGGAAGTGTGTGGGCAGACAGTATAAGATGTTTATCTCTTATGGGTCAAGTTGTACAACCTCTACAGAGTGTAAAACTATTTGAATAGCCGTGTTCCCAGTTATAGACAATGCCTGGTGATTTCACACGAGGGGTAGATTTTCTCAAAATGTTGTTGTGCATGGTTCTGAGTAGTTGCTTTGGTCGTGGAAGTGATCTAATTGTGGTTGTTGGTTGGGAAGTGAACAGAGTATTCATGAGTTGTTTGAAAGAACTAGATTAACTACGTATTAATCCTTCAAATTGTGCTTTACGACATACTTACTTTATTTACTGTCGATACCACTTTCCGCAAATTAAACATAAATCTATACTTGTCAAGCTTTGCATGAATACTACTTGCATACTGTTCCCTACAACTTGCTGAGTACTTTAAGTACTCACGGCTTTGCGCCATTTGTTGATTAATCATCGAAAAATATCCAGGGAGCACCGAGTTCTACGAGGAAGACTATTTTGAAGACTATGCGGACTAGGCCGCGTCCTCCACTCGATTGCTTGTGGGCATATCGGATGGCTTCCACGAGCTTGTTTTATTCCGCTGCAAGTTTACTCTGGCCGTGGACCTGGTCGTGACTTTAGCCCTGCGTGGCAAGCTCTGTAAAACCTTGACCATAAGGTCCTTTTGCTGCTAAGTATTATTGTTTTGTCTGCTTTATTAGCTATTTTCATTGTATGGATATGATTTCATCTATGTTGCAACTGTGTGGACTAGCTACTAATCATATGTCTAGTTCAGAATGCACAGAGGATCCCGGGGTTGCATACTCGGGGTCCTGACAAACAGATAGTAAATACATGTTTTTCAGAACAACAGTAAAATGTTATCAAACTCACAGTAACTACCAAAAAAACACAAAGCACAAGCCCATTACAGTAGTAACACGACATGCCTTTTGAAGTAATAATAGGTATCACTTACTGTAAACGATAACATTTATTGGATCAACAACGTGACATCATTTTCCACAGTAAAACTAGCATCGCAAATATTACGGTCCTCTCTTCCTCATCGAAATGATAGTAAAACCTTTTATATAATGACACGAGGTGATGCACGATCATTTTACTGATAAATTTTCACCGCCATTTGCGTGTTGGTAGGTTTTTACCATCAATTTAGAACGTCACTGAGCAACTTTCATGGCTATATTTGATGCACGCACGCGGGTTTTACAATCAACTCGAGCGGGAGGCGCTGGTGCTCGCGCACATGAGGGTTTTACTGCCATTTTTACATGAGTGTGAGGGTTTTATTGTCGATCTTGAGTGGGAGGCACGGGTGCTGGCATACCGCGATAGTGTGGGCTACCTGGCCGCTCGCAGCGTGGACTAGGCTACGGCCCACACGCAGAATAAGCTATTTAGCGCACGAGAGCTGAATAACGCTACCGTGTGTGTGTATATATATACTAGTTGGCAGACGCGAGGTCGAGCACGATCGGGATCAACGCCTTGATGTTCAGGACGGCAACGGCCTGCGCATGCAGCGCGGTGGTGGCGGCCTGAGTCTGGGCGGTGGTGAGGGCGAGCAGGCGCTCTCTTCTTCCTGACGGGCAGCATCCTCATCGGTCAAACGAGCAGCATGAGCCGCGACATGGGTCGCGGCCTGGCGAGCGGCGTCGTCGTCGACAATGGCAGCGGCTAGGGATGGAGATGGGGCGGAAGGAAGGTCGCAGGAGCGAACCAATCTGATACCATGATAGCAGATGAATCACGCGCTGTGTATTACGATGGAACATACGTTACATATATAGCGCTGTCTCATGCAGGCAAAACCAACCAACTTATAGAATCAAGGGCCGGTGGTTTTGGCGTGCCTGGAGGACGCGTAACACACTCGGAAACCAGTCCTAAGGATGGCAGGAATCCTAACCAATTAAGGTAGATATCAATCCTAACCAAACATAGATCAAACCAGTTAAGGATAGACCCAAGAATATCTTTCAGTACGATTCGCGCGTTAAATAGCGCTGTCGTATATATCTATTCATCTGTTTTGCCATAGGCAAACTGTCGCCGTCTGTCTGGTGGTTGTTAGTTAGCTAGAGTACAAATTCAGCAGTGGCCGGGTTTGCGAATTGCACAATTCGCAATCGGTACCATGCATCAGCAAGTACAGCAAGCAACTCGCCAGTCTGAAAAGCACGGCTTCATCGGCGGGTTGACGCTGTCCCAATCTGGGTACAGGTCTTTGCTTTGCCTCAATTTTTTATGACTGAAAGCATTGGAAGAACTTTGGGGAGCCGGTTAGGTGATGTGTTGGAGGTAGATGTGGAGGCTAATGGACGTAATTCCGGAGGTCTGTTTCGATTAGGGTTGCTTTACCTGTTGATAAACCCTTGCAGTGCAAGTTGCGGGCTAAGCCAAAAGGAAAAATCTGAGATTGTCAAATATGAATTGAAGTAGCTAGGAACGTGTTCCGCACTTTTGTTTTTGGTGTGGACGCATGGGGCATGCAGATAGGAAATGTGATCAGGAGAGGAAGGGCAATCCGGGTGTTCTCTATGGGACTGATCAACCCGCGGGCTTCTCCGTACAAGAAATTTGAGCATCGCAGGCTTGCAGTCCATGCTACAGCGGCTACTTCAGCAATCAGTGTTGTAGGGACGGCAGCCAGGTGAAGAGTCGGAAGTTAGCCCCTTCGCATCATGCCAAGGGTTGCAAGAGAGTTGTCATCATAATTCCTTGGCCAATCGGTCCACCACCTCGGCCTTCGTCCAAAGGGGTCTCAGCTCGAAAGGGGCCTTTGGGCAGGACGAACAGGGAGGTCGAGGCCCCGTATGGACCAAAGGAAGTGATGTCATGGACACCGCCTATAGAAGTCTATCGTGCACCGAAGCTACGAACAAAGGGGGAAAGGCTGTGAAGCCCCTACAGTCGTAGGCCCTTATGGAGGTATTATGGTAATCTCCTATCTGTCAACTTGTAATACTATAAATAGACCCCCCATGTGCATCAAATAGGGCATAGGCATTATTTGGACACAAGAATAAAATATCATTATCTCCTCTGTACCGTTTCCCACACTCGGGGGCCTTGAGACCCTTACCCGCTTCACTACGAGTAGCAGCGGCCTTGGTGCCCTCATCTTTCTACTGTTTCGTCTATAGCCACTACAGTCAGAAATTTGGGTTTTGACCGGTCGCGTCGTAGTAATAATGCATCCGTTGCTCGTGATGGTGTTAATGAGGGGAGGAGTATGCAAGAAAGCCAGGTTCACTACCAGAAATCACTTATTTCCCGAGTGTCTGTATTTTTCCCGAGTGTTTGGACGAAAACACTCGGGATCTTCCCGAGTGTTTCATAGAACACTCGGGACGAGAATTAAACACTCGGTAGAAATTAATTTCCCGAGTGTTTTCAATAACACTCGGAAATCAAGACGGGAGGGAGTAGTCGCCGCAAAAATGGAACCATAACGGAATAAAATATATTCCCGAGTGCATAAAAATGAAAACACTCTGAACAAAAACGGTAGTGTCGCTTTTTATTTCTGACCGCTTCGCTTATTTTTTTGTCGGCCCCTTTTTTTTTTTGGAAAACCCTACAACCCCACCCCCATTCCCCGCCGCCCTCCCCAATCCCCACCTGCCGCCTCCCAATCCCCGCCTCCCTCCCAATCCGCCGCCTCCCATCCCCAATCCGGCCGCCTCCCTCCCAATCCTTGCCGCCTCCTCCCAATCCCGGCCGCCTCCCATCCCCAATCCCGCCGCCGCCTCCCATCCCCAATCCCGCCTCCCCAATCCCCGCCTCCCATCCCAATCCGCGCCGCCGCCTCCCATCCCAATCCCCGCCGCCCCCACTCCCAATCCCGCCGCCCCATCCCCAATCCGCGCCCCTGCGCCTCCCAAAAAATCCTCTATTTCTACCTCTGGTGCCACTTTGTCATGCCCTCCTCCTCTGCGCCGCCGCCTCCGCGCGCATGACTCCTCCTGCGTCGCCCACGCGCCTCCCCTAGCGCCCGGTTGCTCCCTCTTAGGTTGGGCTCGCCTGAGCGTTCCTCTCCCGGCTCGGTCCCTGCTTCTGCCGTGTCGCTCTACCCCCTCGGCCTCAGGCCTCCGTGTTCCCCAGGCTCCGATTCGCCTCTCTCAAGGCCGTTGGGCTTAGCCTCCGGCTTGCTCGGCCTACCACCCAAGAGGAGGCACGGCCTCGTTCCCTCCATTTTACTTTCTTCATGTTATTTTACTTTCCTTCTGAGATTTTGGTTTTAATCTTTGATTGGTTCATTGCTTGTTGCTTGAGGTTCATGTAGTTCATGCATGGTCAAGGTGGATGGGGTTGCTTGTTGTGGTTGGGTTGTCATTGCTATCGAGGTATACTACCCCCTAATCCTTCTCTCTACTCCCGCCCCTATTGCTTTGTGATGAAGAAACCGAGAGCTAAATGTTGTATGCGCTCTGTGATGGCTTGAGTGATGCGGCTACTGTGAGATGTGCCATGATTGTTTTGTTCCTGACTGCATCAGTAGCTTATTTCAAACTCCTCATGGAAACTGAGACGTTGCCTGAGTTTATAGAACATGAGACGCCACTTTTAGCTCATGGAATGGACGTGCCACTGATGACACTATAAGGATTGGGAATTATGCTTCTTTTTATTATGTAATTGCATAAACGATTTGATTATTGTTCATTTCATTATGGTGTTCTGTTAGTGGTGCTGTGGTTGTTGAAAGGGATGACATATTGTGTCAAACTATCAATCAGAGGATGGCATCTACCAACTCTTCCTCACCTTTTTATGACTAATCCTTCAAGGGCTTTAGTTATTAGAATATCAGATGCTAAGTACACTATCCATTTCATCATAAAATTGTAAATTATCTGTGATAATGTATAGCATACAAGGATTTAAATTTCAAATATAGTTTCTTAAGCACATTAACATACTCTCATGCAGTAGTATTTCTCCAGTTCATGCAATACATAATGCCACTGATATATAGAGCATAGGAAATTTTCTTGCTTAAAATAAAATTACATTTCGATCGCCATGCATCAAGATCATACTAATTAGTTTGAATAGCAGGAAGGATGATTCATCACTTTCCAATATTATATACCACAACATGCTTTTCTCGTTGGATGCTTGACTTTTTGACCTCTTGTTTTTGCAGCTGATTAGTCTATCCGAAGGAGACAAGGAAGCCTTGGGATATATTCTTAAAGCATCAATAGTTATTGATGACATATTTTATGAGCAGGTAACTTCTTTCACCAAATCTTGTTCAGATACTATTTATATTTCTTATTGGTTGGATACTTGGATGCGCTATGTGCAATTAGTTAGGATAGCTTATCTTTTCGATAATCATTTGCATAGTTCTTAAATAATCATTGTTTAAGTTTAATTCTGCAACTTCTTACTGCTTTATTTCTCAATTAGATCTGGAATAGCAACCGAATGCTGAGAGACTGGCTGAAAGCATGTGCTGGCTCCTCTTCCTTTGATAACTTGAAGTGGGCATATTATTCTATTAATAAGAGTCCATGGTAATATATTTTTCAATGAAAGTTTTTTCATGACTCATTATTCTATTATTATTCTTTTTAGTGGTATGTCAAGAGTTAAGACTCATGAAAGTTTTGTTAGTTCACTCATCTCTTTAAATATAAAAATGCACTAGTGGTCTCTCACTGGTCTTTATTCTCTTGTTCTCAAATAAACAGATGACTAATGAGGTCGGGAGGTCATTGTTTGCTAAGGCTGGAGAACTTGGAGCACCAGTTGGAATAATGGTGATGAAGGTAAAAGAAGCATTCCTGAAACCTATTCCCTTGTATAGGAGTAGATTAATTATCCTTCTTATCATGATTCATGAACCATGAGGTCGATCCTGTGGTATCTACAGAGATGGCTCATGCAGTCCCTTAATTAATCTCTATTACGTGATGACCTCACCTACAAATAACTTACAACTAAGTATCCAGCTGCTCTGGATCATGTCTACGTTGAAGAAACTTATACTAAGCTCAAGTTGATCGATGTCGATTATATAACAGTATGATAATCCATATATAACCTTGGAAAATTGAGCTAGCATTAGTCAATTTTGAATGTACCATGTACTGGTCGATGTACATGCATGCATGCCCTTGACTTGAGGATGCTAGCTCAAGAGATAGAATTATACCTGAAGCAGCCATCTTATTATCAGGAAGTGCATGGAGGTGGTACAATAATATGAAGAATTCTCAGCATAAATAATTACTAATGATGAGGGCTCAGTCGGTCGAATAAATGGTGTACATATCTGCCCTTCTAATTGTACATGTTTACTGGCTAAAATAGTACTTGAAAACCAAATCAAAATAAAAATAATTGTCAAATCTGAATGCAATCATGCCTGTACTCCAGCATTAATTTCATAAACAATTTACTCGTGTAAGAAATATGCTCATTTTTTTTTCTAGAATACAAGAGATTTGCTCATGATCGTTAGTGCTTAACACATGTTGTTGCTGTCCTTCTGTGCACTATCAGGATCCCACCCCTTCTCTAGCTACCCTGTATCATACCTCATCAGATACTAGATAGACGTACTATAATTCTAGCACTAATCAATCTCCATATATACTTGTACTCATATTAAGACTCTGATGGAACAAAAGAGACACAACTAAACATTTGGTATGTGTATTTAATTTATAAAAAATGTCAGCTGAAGTGGAGTAGCTTTTCTCTCTCTTAATCTGTTTTCTTTAGTCATTCATTGATGCATCGTTGCTCCCAGCTCCACGCGTACAATTTCTTTTGCGATGATGCAAACAAATATGAGATCATATCATCCGTTGTGATCTGACTTAGCATCAGAAAATTAAGGTTTTGGAGACTAAGGAGTCCTCTGCTGAATGACCATGTACCAGGAACAGAGACATGACAGCGTCATATCTCATCAGATAGAAGTACTATAATTCTAGCACTAATCAACCTCAATATATACATGTACTCATATTAAGACTCTGATGGAACAAAAGAGAGACAACTAAACATTTGGTATGTGTATTTAATTTATCAAAAATATCAGTTGAAGTGGAGTAGCTCTCTTAATCTGTTTTCTTGTCATTCATTAATGCATCGTTGCTCCAGCTCCACGCATACAATTTCTTTCGCGATGATGCAAACAAATATGAGATCATATCATCCGCTGTGATCTGACTTAGCATCAGAAAATTAGGGTTTGGAGACTAAGGAATCTCTGCTGAATGACCATGTGTCAGGAACAGAGACATGACAACGTTATGACTCAACAGGATCATAACAAGATATCCTCCACAGAAAGGTATCTGATGCCTCCTGTGTCATTTACTGTTGAGCTGGTTAATTAAGCATATCTAAATGTTTTTATTAAGAAAACAATAAGGGAAAGAGGATGGAAGAGTTGCACAGATAGCTAACTTTTTGGTGGTGAAAAGCTACACCTGGACTAAACATAGTAACCTTGGCCATGTATTTAGGAACTAGTACTTGTCAAAAGGATTAGTAATTAGGGGTGAGTGCGTTGTCATGCTGTCACCTCAACGTAGAACATACTTCACTTGCTCCCACTCTCCCACCAGTTTTTATTCTTTTATTCAGACATTGTGTAGGCATATATGCGTTGTAACATTGTATCTTGGATTATTAATTAATGAACAGCTCGCAATCATCTTTCCTACCTTATCTGTCTTCAGAGACCAAAAGACAAATTGTTGGTTTTGAAGTCACAGAGTTTGGTCATGGTCGTGTTGCGCTTATTGGATTTCCTGTATCCTCTTATGCCACAAAATTGAGTACTACATTTTTGGGTTTCAAGCCTTTGGTTTGTAGCGTGTATATACAATCCTTTTACTCTGTTATAATCATCTGCTTCCTTGTATTCATGACGATGCTTGTGTTGGAAAGTCACCTCTTTTAGCTATGTAAACTGTGACACATTATGAATCCGCATCATATGAGTTCGCAACCCTTACTTGCATTCCTAGTATTATCCATTACAATGATACCAAAATCCATTACTTGCGTTGGTCTCAGATTATTTAGCCCATTCCCATCCTGTGGCAAAAGATGCGTGCAAATGATATAAATATGTATTATTGCTCGAGTGTTATATTATACTAAATATTTTTCTTTTACTGATGCGATTAAAATCGCCATTTCAATCATCGATGGTCTAAAGAAATCATACATTGAGAAGTTGAGGCCTTTAGAGAAAACTTATCAATTCCATGACTTTGTTTCTCCTTTGCTGGTAAGTACCAAAGTGTATTGTATCACCCCTTCTCCTTGGTTCTTATTTTTCTTTGAGTTACATTTTTTAATGTATTGCATGTGCTCTTTTAGACTGCACAACCAAAGCTAGCATTTCTCCCTAAAGATGCCCCAAACAAGGACATGTATAACCATATTATGTAAACCGAAAAAAAAACTGACACAAATGATACCAGATAATAAATACCCAAACTCTCATTTCTTTGTGTGCGGATGTCAAAGGAGGGCTTTTTCAAAGACACTTATGTATTTCCTCTCATGCTATTAAAATAAGAAATTGCAAATGATGCTTGTATTGTTCATTCCTACTGACTTTAATGTGAAAGTTGCATTGCTAAAATAATATATGATGTCTATTCTGTCACTCCCAATTTACATGCTTGACTTTACCTCTCGATTCGATGATAGTGAGGAGTGCCTTTGCCAAAGTCAAGGTGGGTGCTTTCAGATGTCAAGATGGCAAAGAAGAAGGGCAGACGCCAAGACCGCTGCAAGATGATTTCTTGAATATATTTAAAAATATATGTAATGTTATTTCAGAGGTGCTCATATTGGACCGAGCCTACAAGCATGATTTGTTGTTATTATTGTAAGTTCTCTATGGAGATGTCAAATACCTTGCCTAACTTTTGTTAGTTCAAGTTTTCATATTCAGTTCAAGACGTAACTTCCCATCGCATCTTCCCATTCCGGTGATACATCTTTCCACTATCGCATCCGGACCGATGAAAGATGCATTCTCGAAACACAATTGCCGTGCAAGTGACATGCCATACAATGGGTTGTCATATTTTGGAACGACATTTTTATGTTGTGGGTTTTGGCGGTTAAAGTTTACTCTCCGCTCTCTTTTCATGTATATATCTAAATTTGAACTTCGAATATGTTGTGGATGTCCGATCTATATATGTGAATGTTGTATTGTGAACTCGAACATTTTGTTAACGTTATCGAATCTATATATGTAATGATTTGTGGCTAATCGGTCGTATTTTTCTTGCTCTGGAATGTATGGTCTGTTTGATCGCCGATCGAGTTTCCTGTCAGCCTGAGCTCTATAATGTATAAAATTGATTTATATGCTGTTCGGGTAATTCCCGAGTGTTTTTATTTGACATACACTCGGGAAAATTTTCCCTGGGCTTCGTCGAAAGGTTTCCCGAGTGTCATTTTTGCCATGCACTCGGGAAAGATCGGCCACGTGTTAATTTTCCTTGGTTTCCTCTGTCAGCGTTGGAAACATTCCCGAGTGTTTTCTTCCGCACATTCCCGAGTGTCAACACTCGGTAAAGATTCCCGTTACGGGTGGAGAAGCCGTTCAGCAGGTTTTTTTTCCCGAGTGTTCGAGTTTCCCGAGTGTATAAATATACACTTGGGAAAGTAATATTTCCCGAGTGTAACACTTGGGAAAATGTTTTTATCCCGACTAATCTATCCCGAGTGCTTTTTCCCGAGTGTGACACTCGGGAAAGATCTTTCCCGAGTGTTTGGCCTCATTTCCCGAGTGTTTTTGGCACTCGGGAAAATTCCTGTTTCTGGTAGTGGTTCTAAAGAATCACATAAGAGGAGCCATGAGGGGGAAAGTACTGCTGCTGGTGAAGAACTTGCGGAAGTAGTGCAAAGTTTGAAGAATGGTGTAATAGTTGATGGGGAAGGAAAAAGTGGTGGTTTGGCGATATTTTGGCATGAGTCGATAATGGTGCAACTCAGACAGTGCTCAGACCGGTACATTTGTTTAGAGGTTCAGGAAAGGGGAGACACCCCTAGATGGAGTCTTACTTTTGTCTATGGTGAACCTGGGATGGAGGACAGGAAACATATGTGGGAACTTTTGCAAAGACTGAAGAAATTATCACCACTTGCATCGATAGTAATGGGGATTTATGTCAGACCGAGTTTTTGACGCTTGCGGCACTTTTGCGGGAGTGATTAACAAAAATAGCCCTCTCTCAGTCGTAATGCCAAAAATAGCACAACGAATAAATCAGTGTATGACATGTGCCCAAATCCGGCCCCCAAGAGGCCGGGCTTGCCGTCCACCGTGTCCAGAGGGGCCTGGACTCCCCCGTTGCGTCATGTGTGCAATATCGTGCCCCAAGGGGCCGGATTCCGCCTAGCCGCGCCCCTGGGGGCAGAAATGCCTGCACCATGTCCCCTAGGGTACTGTTTTTCTCCTCGTCGCGCCATGTGTGTGTCCGACGCCCAGGGGACCGGATTCTCCCTTGCCGTGGCCTTGAGGCACGGCTTCGTCCAGTTCAGTGCGCTGGAGGCACGACACGCGCCTGCAGCCCCGCATGGGAGGGAATCCTCCATCCCATTCGTCTCCATCACCGCATACATGCACTGCTCTTTGTCCCATCCGTCTCCATCCCTGCATGCATGCACCGAAGGAAAGGCCGCACACCGGAGGGAATCCGATTCCTCCTGTTGCTTCACGGTCGACGTAATTTCTGCGTCGCATGGCTATAAAACGTGCGATGCGGACTGTGAGAGAGCTCAGTCTCATCTTCGCTCTCTTATTCTCATCATCGCACTGCCATTCTCGGCCTCGCACGGTCTCGCCTGCTCTCGACGATTAAGGGTTGTTTAGAGCGGTCATTAGCAATCGTATTATTATGGAAAGTTCGACACCAGGAGCAGGTATTTTTCGTCGTATGCATTTTCTTTATTAACTATGTAGTTAATTAGTTGTAGTTAATTCGTCGCAATTAATTAGCCGTAGCTAATTAGTCGCAATTAATTTAGCCATAGTTAATTAGGCGTAATTAATTTAGTCATTACCATTTAGTCGTAATTAATTTTATATTAGTTAATTAGTTGTTATTAATTACTCGTAATTAATTAGGACATAATTAATTAGTTGTAGTTAAATAGATTAATTCCATTAGTTGTAATTAAATTAATCTTACATAATTATTCGTGCCATAGTTAATTAATTATCAATTAATTAGTTATAATTAATTAGTGTGAGCTAAATTAGTCACCACTAATTAGTCGTAATTAGTTCATTGTAGTTAATTTAGTCGTAGTTAATTACACGTAATTAATTTAGTCATAATTATTTGAGTCACGATTAATTACTCGTAATTAATTTAGTCATAATTAATTTATTTGTCATTATTTAGTCATAATTATTTATTTGTAATTAATTTATGGTAATTAATTAGTCGTAAATAATTTATGCCTTTCATCTCTTGCAAGCCATGCCACTACCGGAGTTACTCGAACCGTTCTACGACGAACATCATCGGAGCAAGTTGTGGACCACCAGGGACAGGGATGGTCCTCCACCCCTCGTGCTTCGGTCAGAGAAGCATTACTGGGATCCTAACGCTCGCTATGTCCCAATCTTTCAGGACACGGACTCGTTGCCTTTTGCGATGATGCTCCAGGTCAGACGCTACTTCACCCTAGGCAGTAGTCTCATGTCGGCACTTGTCGATAGATGGAGACACGAGATGCACACCTTCCACTTTCGGTAGCCAGAGATGACGGTCACTCCAGGATCGATGTCTCCTTCTTGACTGGTCTCCCGATCATGTTAGAGCCATGTCGGTGTTTTAGAACCGATCTTAATTGTTTGATTCAGGTGGTCTCCAAGACTTAAATCACGTAGAGAGAGAGAGACACATGGATTTTTATACAGGTTCGGGCCTTCTCCGAGGAGAATAACAACCATACTCCTGTGTGTATGTATTGAGTATGCTGGTTTACAAATCAAGGGAAAGACTCGAGTTTGATGTCTTGTGCTCCTGATTGCGCTGTCCCCTTCTTCTTCTGATGATCCCACCTTTTATACAGTACTCGAGGTGGGCTACCATTTCTCCAGTTTAAAGGGCCCCTTAATGCTTCAGATGATGGAGTCGTTACTGGGATTGTTATGGGAATAGTAACGTTCCTACACCGCCAGACAGTTATCACCAGGACAGAGAGTTAGATCATGCCATTATTCTAGAGAATAACAGCGTAATTAACTACCCATATCCTTAGATATGATGCAGAAGATTCTTTGATCAACTAGGCCCACATGTTTGTAAGCTCCATCGACTAGGGATTGGTCGTAGAAGAGCTTATGACCAGGTGATGGTCATAGTAAAGCTTACGACCATAGACTGATCGTAGGAGGACTTACGATCAAGGGATAGTGGTAGAAAGACATACGACTACGGGGTAGTTGTAGGAGGACTTACGACTATGGGGTGGTTATAGAAGAACTTACGACCTTCAGCTTCTCCCTTATGAATATTAAGGGTTATACTCAAGAACCATATGACGATATTATTATCCATAATATGAATTATAGATAAATAATTAAATGAGGATTATTAGATCCTCGTCATCTAGCCCCCCAACTTCAAGTGAAAATAACTTACTTGGAAGAGGAGTCGTAGATGATCTTACGACCAACAGGTAGTCGTAGAATGATGGTCGAAGGAAAAGCTCTTCGACCGGTATTTCATTTGATCAGAAATATACTTGGTCAAGAAAGGTATTACAAATCTTACGACTCACAAGGTGGTCGTAGAATTTCTTACGACCATAAGGTAGTCGTAGTACTGCAATCGGAAGTAAAATCTTGCCAACTGATGTTTCAATTGACCAGAAATAGACTTGGCCAAGAAGGTAATTTCGCTTGAGGTGTAAAGACAGACTCAGTTTTCTCGAGCAGACAAATTAAAGAATATAAATCGACTCTTATAGACCTGTCTGTTGGAGCAGTTCCCGAAGCGGTGGCAACTGTTGGGTTGCCACTTCTTTAACTCAAGCGCGCGGTTATAAAAACTCACCGTGGGTGAGACTTACGGTTTTTTATCTTTCCCCAAATCGTTTCCACTGTTTATCAAGTTCTTGTGTTCTTCGCCGCCGACCAAATCGTGCGTCTCCTTGAGACCTTTCCAAATCCAAATCCTCTTCCCTAGAGAGAGATGGCCGAAGCCGTTTCCTAGTGGGCCGAATCAGAGATGGATGCGACCAAGATGAAGGCTCTGGTCGCCGCTGAGAAGATCCTGAAGAGGGAGTTTGTTAAGTGGATTGAGACTGCCAGGCAGCATTGGCCGTCAGGGGAGATTGGGCAGATTCCCGCCTTCCAGGCATATTGTAAGTGTGGCCTTCGATTGCCCGCTCACCCTTTCCTCACACTCGTACTCGAACACTTCAGGTGGAGTTGGTGAACCCCGTTCCCAATTCCATCACGATGTTGGGCGTGTTCATTTACTTGTATGAGGCCTACCTGGAGATTCCGGCCAACTTGGAGTTGTTCCAGTACTTATAAATCAACGACAATACATATTGCCATACATTTCTCAAAATAATTTGCATAAAAGGTAATAATAATTTCTGCCCAAAGAGTGATCATGACCGACAACGCATCTCTAAGCAATTCTACTGTATTAATTAATCCAACAATAATGTAATCAATATCATGGATTTTCTATACTAGGGTGACAAAGGTTCAAGGATATCAACATCAAATGAAGACTTTAACAAAGTTAGGATTAACTAACATCCTAGGATTTGAACTTATCATTTTATGTAAATAGCAATGCATATTGATTTTAAAATTTAAAACAGGATTTGGAAAACTTAGGTACAATATGATCAAAGGAGCTTGCCTTCGTCGAAGTTGGAGGTTAACGTGTCCGGTTGGTTCAAAGTGGTTTCTGCGGCGTCAAACTCTACACGCGTGAATCGAGACAAAATAAATAACAGAAAAACAAATAAATTATAAAATTATTACCATTAGAGATATTATAAATTTAGATGAATTGAGGAGAAAGAATCGACTGATTCGGAGTTCGTACGGAAGAGACCGGACTCTCGGAAGAGAATCGACTGATTCGGAGTTCGTACGGAAGAGACCATACTCTCGGAAGTTTAACGCAATTGGAAACTGCTGAAAATGAGAAAGAGGGGAATGTTCCTTGGAATAATCCTTTAAAAAAATAATTGATTAAAACTAAAGAGTTGACATGTCGGGCCCTTTTGTTAGAGATAGAAATAGAGAGATCGAGAGAAGATGACAGGTGGGGTCCACCTGTGATTGAAAGAGAGAGAGAGAGAGTAGCAGGGAAGAAAAACATAGGAAGGGGAGGCGCCGCTCGGGCATGTGGCGGTGCCGGTGAGCGGCGGCGCGGGAGGGCCGGGTGGTGGACAAAATGGAACCTAGATGTGGTGAGTACCCTTTGGGAGGAGGCGGCGGAGCGTTCGAGGCCTTGACGGTGCAAGGCCTTGATGGGAAGGCGGTGTGTGCACGGGCACGACGGCAGACGAGAAGTGGTATCTTGGTCGGGTCGGGTGGCTGAGGGGCGACCGAGGCGCGGGGCAATGGCGATGGCGGCGGGAATCGGGTATCGACGGCGACGGCTCACTCTGGTGATGGTGTAGCTGAAAGGAGGTGGGGGATCGATGGGAAATCTCCAGGAACACATGATGACGTAATCCACTCAGCTTAGAACTCACTGAAGAAGGAGATCGGGCGATGAAGGAGTTTCGGTCGTCGACAAGGAAGACGATGAAATCCGGTGACGAACTGCAAAGAAACCCAAAATTGATTAAGGGGAAACGCTCGTGGGTCTCGGGAACACGATGTGACACGGTTGGAGGGGCAAAGAACTCACCGAAGCAGGGGGAACAACGAGAAGAGGTGGTGGTTGGCGACGGGGAAGAGCCTTGTGTGGTGACGGTGGAGCTCCGGGGGATGATGGAACTTAGAGGAGATGTGAAAGCGGTGGATGAGGTATCGGTGCCCCATTTTATAGATGATGCCGAGGACCGAGCGAACGCGGGCGCGAGCGGGAATCATGGCGACGTTCTTGGCCCAGTTTTGGAAACTATCAAAACGGCAGTGAATTAAAGACTTGGCAATGATGGAATTTGATGGCGCGTTGATGGTTGCGACGTGATGGCGTGGGCGGTGTGGGGGCATGACGCGCACGACGTGGGCAGGACAAGCACGGGCGCGTGAGCATGGCCTAGTAGGAGCAAGGGAAAAGCAAGTGAAACAAAGAAGAGAAAGAAAGAAAGAAGAAAGAAGAAATGGGGAGGATAATTCAAATTACAAAATTCGAATCTTGATTTTTGGAGACGGGCTTTGAATTGAGACGAAGAAATTTGGATTTGAAGATGGAATTCGGAATTGAGCCAATTTGGAATTTGATTTAAAGTTGAATTGAGATTCGGGATTTGAATTTTGATTTAGCATTTAATTACTTAAGAACTCCAATTAAAATTCAAATATTTTAATTAAGTAATTTAAATTAAAAAATTTACAAGAGGCGAAAAATTGGAATGTTACACTTATTAATCCCGGGAAGTATTCTATTTTGTTTGGAGCGAGTTGCCCTCAGATTTCCAGGGACAATGTCCGTGGAGAGCTACAGATCGAGCAAGAGGTTTTCGAGGCTAAATACCTCGGATTACTGACTCCGGAGGGCCGTTCAAAGCGGGATCGTTTCCAAGCACTCGTTTTGGGAAGAAGATGGCAGATTGGAGTGAGAAGTTTCTATCTTGGGATACAATGGGTGTTTCCAAGCTCCCTATGTCTCTCTGTGATGAGTTCATGAAACTATTCCGACAATATTGGTGGGGAGCAGAAAATGGCAAGAGGAAAACGCTTTGGGTCTCTTGGGAGCAAATGATCTTTGCCAAAAGGCCAAGGAGGTATGGGTTTCGGAGATTTACGTTTATTTAACCAAGCATTGTTGGCTCGACAGGCATGGCGTCTTTTATATTATCCGGATAGTCTCTGCGCTCGTCTTCTTAAAGCAAAGTAGCACGATGAGCACTACTACGTGTTCATGAGCCAACACACAAATGCAATTATATATATGCACGGCTTAACAAGGATGGCTTGGGTTCTTTTATTTGCGAAAGCAGTTTTGCAATACTATAGTTACCAATCCTATGACTTAGCATTTTTAACAAATTGCAATTTTTATAAAGAGAGTAATGTGCAATAATTATTAATGCAGAGGTTACCTCCACCTTCATGCTTATTTTGATTATGGTTACATCCACCATATTATGACAAAGACTAGGTACATCCACCAGAAAAACAAATTCAGGGCTAGGTGAGCCCGCCACGTTTTATACCACCCACGAGGTTTTGAAATAGAACTAACTCAAGTTAAGTTCCCATATCCATTTTGACCTAGAGGCACTACTGCTTAAAAGCTTTAATACTGCAGAGATAGCACACTTTACCCACAAGAGACAATTAACTCATTGCCCTACACAATTCCTTAGATGTGTAGTCGAGGTTGTCACAATAACGCTTCGACTTATCTTGCCCCTTACGTCATTTTCAAGACATATAGGGTTCGCCTATAGTGTTGGCGGGATGTTTTACTCGGCGACCGGTATAGCGGTGCTATACCTCGGCCGATGGCAAACGTCACCCTCCTCTGTCCCATTCAAGCGGAATAAATCCCTTGGCTCCCCATTTATCCGCCCAAATGAAATGGCATCCAAGGTTCAATAAACCTACTAAGCTAAGTCATAAGTTTTTCGCAACTTGTGGTTGTACTTGTTTAACACGGAGGTCGTGACCGATTAAGTCCTTAGGGTTATCTGGGCGGTTCATTCCACAACCCAATCATTCTCGTGCTCCTGAGCACCAATCCGCCTCACCATCCGCCCAGATAGAGCTAGCATTTTAGGGTTTTGAGGAGTAAACCAAACTATTTTTTCGCCTTAGTCATTGGACCACCAATGACTACCCAAAACATTTTATTTTTGAAGACATGATGATTTGGGGTATTTAATACCCCTAGATTGAGCAAGGCTAGCATGTCGCCTAAGTACGACCTATAACTAGTATTACCATAGTATTACTAGGGTGACAAAGGATATTGGATTCAAGTTGACATGGATGGCATATTAATTATTTAAACAACAAGTAGGTAATTAACTACCTTAAGCTTTAACATATCTTTGATTAAAAACTAAAGCATGCAATTTATTAATTTAAAAGAAATTAATTTACATAAAATGTAGGAGCAACATGGTCAAAGTATTGACTCGCTTTGGTTAGAGGCAAGATGATCGTGATATTCTTGGTCTTGATCGACTTGAGGATCTCCATGTCTTCTTTAATCCTAAAGCAGGCGATTCACGAAAAAGCACAACGGCAAGAGAGCAAGTAAATACAAATGAATACACAAATAAACTCCAAATTAATCAAGGCCTATGCCATTAGCAAGGTCTCGGCTTAACTAATTTTTAGAAATTTAGTTTGCAATTTTGGAGCTATAACGGAGGAGATACGAATTCTTAAGCTTAAAAGGAAAAAGAAAGAGAGAGAGAGGGTCTCGGTTCACGTAAATAAAGTGTAGACCAGTCCACAAACACGGCTGACTCTGTTCACGCAACAAGATGACTGCTGGGCCCACCGGCGAGGAGGAGGGGAGCTGGCTTGCTACTGAGGCTCGGGGCCCACGGGTCACCCTAACAAGGGAAGAGACCTATGACAGGTGGGGCCCACGCCAAAAATAAAATAAAAACCCCCAAATCACTTCCTCTCCCATTTTTCAGAGCAGGAGGCGAGGGAGGCTCGGGCGATCCCATGGCAATGAGGCGTGAGGGGGCGGGAGGTGAGAGGCGAGGTGGTCGCCAGGGACCTGGGAGGTGGGCGGCGGGCGGGAGAGGTGGGCGTGGGAGAGGAAGAAAAGGCGGCGGCGTTTTTCTCGAGCTCAGGCGGCTCCGGCGGAGCGGGTGGCGCCAGTGAGGAGGCGCGACGCAGCAGCAATGAGGGCGAGGTGTGGGAGGAGCGGTCCGGAGGAATAGAGGGGAGACTGCGCTTCAGCGACATGGCCGGGAGGAAGAGAAGAAAGGGCGTGGGTGGAGGTCCACGGCGACAGGCGGAGACGGAGGTGGGGGACTGACTCGTGCTACGGGCTCATGGTGCGATGCTGGGCGGGGCTCACCGAGGCGACTACACATCGCTAGCGGCCTTGGCCAGAGGAGGAGTTCACGGTTTTGGAGGTATGTTTTTTACTGCTTGCAATGGGGCGGCGGGGGAGCTCTGGGGGCGAAGGGGCTTAAAGGGAGAAGGAGGAGCGGAGGGAGCCGCGGGTCAGGGGAGGACGAGAGAAGGCGGCCGCGCCCCGAGGCGGAGGCATGGGCGCGACGCGCTTGGTCCTGGCAGGACAGGTGGTTGGGGTGCAACGAGGACGGCGAGGACGATCTTTGTGACGCCAGGCCGACGCAGTGTCTGAGCGCTGCTCAAGGTCGGGTTGGTGACGACCGAAAGCGCTACTGCCCACGAGCGAGGATGACGATGACGCCATCTAGCATACGGGCGCCCCGGTCGAGGGCGAGGACGCGAGCCGACGGGAGTCGGTGACGAGGGCGTCGACGAGGGATGGAAGTGCAAGAGCGCAGGAGCGGGCGAGCTGGGTGCTTTCGATGAAGCCGCGCGCAGAGCTAGCGCAGAGGGAAAGGGGAGGAACGGGATGGAGGCGGCTGGGGGGTTGGTGCCGAGTGAGAGGGCGAGGAGCAAAGGAGAGCGACTGTGAGGGGAAGGAGAAGGTCCTCCACCACGCCGCCGCACAGGGGAATGGGAGGGAGAGAAGAGGAGGAAGACTGGCTGGGTTGGCTGGGCAGGGCTGGCCCGAGAGAGAAGTGGGCTAAGCCGAGAGTTGGCCCAAGGTTCAAACGGAGGAGACGAGCTCCAAATCGTTGAATCGAGTTTCAAATGCTACGAGCAATGCATTTGAAACTCAAACCGAGGAAGAACGGAGATTTTTGAAAATAGGATTTAGTTGAATTACGGCGAAGAACGGAACGAAATCAATTACTATTGGACCGTCCGAAAACGGACGTTACAGTACTACCCCAATGGAAATCTGACGGACACCTCCTAGGGTAATGCCTCTAGTACCTGGAATGCCATTGAGTACGGCCTGGAACTGCTTAAAAAGGGATTGATCTGGCGTATTGACACGGGTGAAAAGGTTCGTGTTTGGCGGGACAACTGGTTGCCCCGGGAGCATTCTCTGAAACCTATCTCCTCCCGACGAAGATCTTGTGTCAGGTGTGTCTCGGAGCTTTTTTCGGCTGATAACCGAGAAAGGGATAGTGCGCTGATTAATCATGAGTTTCACCCACTGGATGCTGCTGCTATTCTGAACATTAAGATTCCAAGAAGACAAACTGAAGATGTAGCTGCTTGCCATGATGAGAAATCGGGATTTTTTTTCTCAGGAGTGTGTACAGGTTTGCTTTGCACCATCAGAATATGGGGACAAGCACCTCGAGCAGCACTAGCACAGATAGACACCTTCTCTGGAAAAATATCTGGTCTGCTAATGTGCCTCATAAAGTAAGGTGTTTTCATGTAAGTTAGCTAGGAATGCATTGGCTACGAGTGTGAATTAGAAGTATCACCTTCTCGAAGATGATATCTGCTTGATATGTGGTGCACGTAGGGATATGGATAAGCTACACTAACGTGTAATTCAAAATTCTAATACATAAATAAGAAAGTCATGTAAGTAAAAGATCATTAATCATTACCACTAAATACGTAGTATAGCAAGAGAAGAGTTAGAGCAGCCCGGTCCAACATTGTGCGTGTCAATGTAGTGGTCGTAATCAATCGTCCAACATTCTTTACCACCGATTGTCTCCTCCAGCAGCATCTTGAGTTCCCTACATACTTCGTGAATTGTCCTCGATCAACACAACAGTGATCATAGCAGCGCCTCTACGGTATCCACACGTCCAGAAGTGGAACATTGTACGTCGGTGTACTAGCACTAGCACGCACAGCAAAGTTTTCGGGGAGGTGGCAACTATGGTTTCGGTGGGTGGTGTAACTCATACTCCCAAAAGCCCCCACGTCTCCCCCTATAAAGAGCTCACGACAGATCTAATTCAAACTAGTTCATTACAACCCGTTAAGTGTGTGATCTTGTAGGTTTATACGCAATCGGTTGTGACCTGGAAACTCCTTTCCGATCACAAGTCGGCAGTGATTCCTAGCAGGACATAACGGCTCCCGAACACACATAAAGATTATATCGGACGAACCTTATGCAATATGATCTGTGACCAGATCCTTATCATTCACGGCCAATTCGCATCTGGTCACGACCAGTCCGTAACACCTTACGACCAATTCCCCAACCAGTTTGTGATCATGTATGACCAGCTTACGACCAGTCTGTATCCCCATATGACATGTTCGTTTCTGGTCAGACTAAATGACATGTTTGTGTATTCTCCTTTTGCCTCACGATATCTAATCGAACTCCAGGTGATATATTTGTTATCCATAGACTGTTCAATCTTTTCTCGATCTAGTGATGGATATCTTCGTGCAATTGATTCTTTGATCACTCATAGCACTACCATGCACTTCCTTTATTCGACCAAATCGAGGGCTCCAAATATACCTCTCTTGTTATGTTAGGAGAGGCAAATCCAACGTTCCTGAAAGTTACGAATATAACTACCTAGTTACGGGGCAGCGTTTGGTAACCCCTAAGTGTACTATCACACGGGTAGGAAATCATGCAAATCTCAGGTCTAAAGATTATACGTCATTATTGTTTAAGACCAACTGATGACACATAGAATTATAACAATATCAATAGTATCTTAAGGTGGGGTCAATCCAACATCATGTTCTCCAACATGTGCTCACATTATTGATTCGATATCTCCATATCTATAACCGGTGAAACATAATAATCAATCAATATATGTGTTAGTCTATAAATCACTAGTGTTCCGACCAGTGATATCCGACTAGGGGTCCTTTTAGAATGACATCATACAACTATTAAAAAGCTTCACTAACAAATCGCATATTTGCTAATCTTTATAAATAGTTAATTCATCCAAAAAACATGATAATATTTAATCTATAACTCATAAATATAGACGTGATACTATCATCTCCATAACTGCCTCTTAGGGCACATCACCAATAGTGCAGCCCGTGAAGATAGCTTCCATGCCAGTATTAGAGTGCCGATATGCGCGTGCCACATCCGAAGGTATGCGCAGTTACCGGAACATGCCGGAGTTTCAGCGGACGGAGTTACATGGGCCTGATTGGTTTTTGCTTCTCCTGGCAAAGCTGTCTAAGGAAGATAGGGTTCCCTTACTCCTGCTTCTGTGTAAGAATTGGAGTGACAGGAATGCTATGACTCATGCTGAGGAGAAATTTTCCGCTGAGCTCTCGGTTAGAGCCTTGGAAGCCATGTATAATTCCCTGTTACAAATCCGACAACCGGAGGGCGTTGATCTAAGAGGCAAGCGTCCTTTAGGGGAAGTCAGAGAAGCAAGGGAGCGTTCAGCGCGTCAGATTGATATGCAATCGGCTCCAAGGGCGAGCGAGATGGAAGCCTCCTGCGCACGGATGGCTTAAACTGAATGTGGACGGAAGCTTTATTGAAACCTCAGTAGGATCTAGCCCTGGGGTGGTGATTCGTGACCATGCAGGCAAAGTCCTCCTGTCATCCTGGTGTTCTTTACCTTCTTGTTCATCCGCAGAGGAGGTGGAATATGCTGCCTGCTGTCAAGGTTTATCCCTCGCAGAACAATGGTTCCATGGTCCAGTTGTTCCGGAATCAGACTGTAGCTCGTGTTACCGGTTTGTCTTCAGTTTCAGAGGCCAGGTCCCGTTTTGCTGCTTATGTTCGGGATGCTAAGGTCCTTGAGGAGTTGTTAGGCGAAGTTAAATTCGTCAAGGTTAAGAGACATCAAAATAAATACGGTAGCTCATGAATTAGCGCAATATGCTAGAAAGGTTGGTACATCGGCTGTTTGACTGTGTTCCTCCCTGTATCTAGCATTGGTGGCTTGGTGCTTGAAGATTGTAATGCTACCAATATTTGATTGATATAACCTCTCTTTTCCCTCACAAAAAAAAGGGAAGAAGATGAGGGCTTTATCATCCAGGATCTTTAAAAAGAGGTTTGATCATCCAGATCGGAATAAAGCTAGTGGGCTTACACAGGCTTCTTATTACTAGTACTGTTAGGCTTGTTGTAAATAATGCAGTTTTAGCAAGCATTCAGTATTAATTCCAGCATATTTAAAAGACATTAAAGCATAATTCCAGCACAATTTAAATGACCAAATTAACATATACACATGTAATTTCTTCAAGTCATCTAAAGGGAATAATATGCTCAACACATACATCATGTGTACAAATAAAATCAGCATAAATCTAATATTTAGAAAATTATTTATTGCTCTCACAAAGCTAATTGCACAAGCTACAATCTTAGCTATCACAACACTTTAGTCTATACTCTTCATAAATTGAATAAGATAACCATAAATCATACTTTAAGCTCTAAATAATGCTTTACTAATCTGACAAAATTAATCTCATGCACAAAACTTATACTTTCTGTCAATAGAAGATCATCAAAGGATCACAGCAATCACTACTCCAGTCTATAAGGCAACAGACCACTAAGTAACTCACAGGGAATCACATAGTTCAGCACTAAGCCATTCGGCTAACAGAAGAACCACAAGATTACTATCCAAAATGATCAGATTAAGCACCACAGAAAGTAACCGAATCAACAGAGACAATATGACAGCAGCAAGCAATTCTATTAGAGCTCAAGACTGAACTAGATATCATAACAATTTCAGTACAAGACTATTATCACCATTGAGTAGTTAGACAGACAAATCACATTGATTGAATATATCCAATAGCATAGCACATAAGCAAAGTAATATGAACAAATGAAATGCTACAATACTCACAAAGTCGACAAGGCACGTCAATAGACGTTGTCTCAGAAAATCAAGCGCCTCACTATGCCGCGCAAAATAGGCGAGGTTGACGGAGATACAATGCCAATCTTCACACTTCGGGACACACCGAACAACGAAGTTGAGGTACAGGAATATGCCGCACAAGATCACACGAATGCACCGCACCACCAAGCACCAAGTAACCGATGAACCGAAGCCCTCTTCCTCCACAAGATCAACACAGAGCCGATCAAGACAAGCACCGAACCATCGACGCCCAGAATTCTCACACCGCAAATCCCACAAAGGATGAGGCAAAAGGGGAAACTAGCGGGATGGCACAAAAGGAGATTAGGAGCTTCACCACCGACGAAGTAGGATCACTACGACGGCGCACAGGCTTCAAACCCCTCCAAAATCAAAGCCAAAATCGATGAGGAAGAACCAGATTCAAAAAGGAGGGGAACCTTGTATTTCTCGGTGCCGAAAAGAAGAGAAGAGGCCACCTTATCAAGCGGAGAGTTGGTGGGCCCAACGCGATGGCGGCAAACGGCCGACCTCAAGAGCCCGGCCACCCAGGCCTCACGCCACAAGACGCGAAAGCAACATCTCCAGCCGAAGAAGCTGCCGAGCCAGATAGGCTCCAATTGACATGTGGGCCCCACTTCCTTATTTCTTTTACTTTTCTATTTATTCTTTTCTTAAAATGAGAAATTCCCAAAATAGCCCTCACCAAACACAACAAGGCTTAATTAAGCTTTTAGGCCCATACACCTCACCCGCAGCTTGTTAGATTTCCAGTCATAATCAATATACTAGTTTTATATAAAGAAAATGGGAAAACTCTTTTTTCAAATATAAATTTATGTAGTATTACGAGTTAGGAGAAGACTGGTACTCCCTCCCATTTTATTTAGTTGACATTGAGTGTACGCGGTTGATCAGTACGGACGTCAAGTAATTTAAATCGGAGGTAGTAGCTGTAAAGCATATGCGTGTTTGTAATTATCCAGTACGCTTCAATGACATGTCACACGGCAGCAGCTGGCGCGGGTGCAGGGGCGCCGTGGACGGTCGTCCCGCCGAACGGCGCCACCACCCCTGCTGCTCGGTAGTCTATCTGGGACTCTGGGAGGTGACGCCGGTAGTGGCATCGTCGACTTTACTGCAGCATCCGAAAGGACTAAGGGTGCAGAAAGAGCAAAACGGATGAGAGACCGGCGGCCTGGGCAGAGGCAGTAGTAGGCGCCTGGCCCCGTGCTCATGCGCTGAGGCAAGCATCACCGCGACGACGACGACAATGGCCGCGCGCGCGGCGCTGACCTTTGTCGCCATCTGCGAAGATGTGGACGGATCTGGATTGCACGTACGTGTCCTTCAACTTTTGCTTGTCTTGGAGTCTTAGGGTCCGTTTGGTTGCGTGCATCGTATGGTCCTGTACCAAATGGTTCAAAATTTAGGATGCTCGACGTTTGGTTGCATGCATCGTACCGAACCATTTAGGATCAACTCATTCCACAAAAGAGAATATTCCACTGATATGCCGAACCATTTCGTTCGTCCAAAAACGCCGAACCACGCCGTTCACCTCGTCCAAGCGCGCTGCCGCCCCGGCCTCCTTCCCCGGGGAGCCATGCTCGTGGTCATGGAGACGAAGGTCGGCACGGAACCAGACGAGCGTGTGTCAGTGGCCCACGACAGCGGGGCACCGGAGGGGAAGGAGCGGGAGAGGTGCGGCGTGGAGGCATGGAATGGGAAGAGGAGGGAGGATGCGACAGCGTTGAGGCGACTAGGGCGGCAGGAGGAGGGGAGGCCGGGGCGGGCATTTACGAGGGTGGAGATTTGGGTGGGGAGGTGGATGGTGGAGCGGATGGAGGCGAGGGTGGTGGTGGTGGCCGAGGCGGTCAGCATTCGGAGGGAGAGGTGCGGTGTGGAGGCATGGAATGGGAAGAGGAGGGAGGATGCGGCGGCGTTGAGGCAACCAGGGCGGTGAGAGGAGGGGGAGGCCGCGGCGGTGGCGAAGGGGTGGAGGCAGACGACGATGGTGGAGATTTGGGTGGGGAGGTGGATGGTGGAAGGGATGGAGGCAAGGGTGGTGGTGGTGGCCGGGGCAATCGGCATGCAGAGAGAGAGGGAGGAGGTGAAAGGGAGCCTAGGGTCATCACGGGTGTGGGCGGTGGAGTCGGAGTCGGAGGAGGTGGCCATGGATGGCAAGGTGGTTGGTGAGATGCGGGAGTGGGAGACACTACTACATAAAAGGTCTTCATATACAGTTAAAAAACGTCATCACAGCATAGCCAGTGAGCCGTTTGAGTTTATAGCTTAGTAATGACATGAGGTCATCACGGTTTTAGAACCGTTTGTGATCACACGGTTATAAACTCGTTATAAACTCGAACCATATGTGATAGTTGACTATCATAGACGATATGTAGATGAAACCGTCTAAGATAGCTAATGTATCACAAACGGTTTATAGGTAAAACATCTCTGTAATAGTTGATGTATCACAAACGGTTTGTAGATGATATGATATATATATATATATATATATATATATATATATATATATATATATATATATATATATATATATATATATATATATATATATATATATATATATATATCGATATGTATCCACTTTAGGACATCAATGAATGAATGTTGTCGATACATGAAGCCACTTCGAGATACCATGTTCATTGATATCAAGTCCAATTACCTATCGACATACATTCCGTAATTGTACGCCCACGCGCTTGACATCAATGAATGATTGTTTTGAACATACATGAAGCTCACGAAGTTGTTCCTGGATGTCTGTCTCATCCTCCTCACGAACTCCTCCAAAAGTGGCTGGGACTACTATATATATATATATATATATATATATATATATATATATATATATATATATATATATATATATATATATATATATATATATATATATATATATATATATATATATAAAGGCACAAGGCACACTTAATCGCTTGGAGACTTTATAGAGAAGAGATCAAGAATAGAATGGTAGGACGTGCACTGGATGCAAGGGAGGAGAACTTGACCGGCATGAATATGGTTACACAGACTAAGGTGAAATGAATGGCGAGAGACAGGTGAAGAGATGTTGTAGTAGTTCTTGACTCATTTGGTCTTGTTTTGGAATAGAATACACACCAATTAATAAATCCTTAATTATGTACTTAGGACTTGGGTCCGACAAAGCTGGTATCAAAGCATACGACTGTAGAATCCTTAGTTAGATTGGGCGTTGCCTTAGGACTTAGGTCTTATTTTCAAAAATTAAGAAAAGCATTGACAAAGATATAGCGTACTTGTTGCTTTTACTCATCACTCCTAGTTCTGTACTTATCTCTACTTTCATTAAGTTTTTACTGACCTTTTCTCCTGTTTCAAAAATTGTAGATGGCTACCCTGTCATCCGATGGCTCGTGGGACCTTTGCTCTCATGGAGAGAGTGAAGGAGGGTTTGTGGACATCCTCTATTAGCTGATGCAATACCTAGGTTACTCCTGCCCACCTATCTTCAGGGGCAGGATGATGAAGATCTTGGACCGAGAGTCTTGGACCATTGTAACATCCCAAATTTCTTGAGTTTTTGAAAATTTTCAAAATTTAAAAATAACCATTTGATTTTATTAAGTTGCTAAAGCTTAATTTGAAATTTAGAAACAAAAAACAATTTAACTTGAATTAATCAAACTTCAATTAATTTAAAATTTTGTTTATTAGAGTTTTCTGAATTTTATTGGTTTTAAAAGTCAAAACTATTATTTTAATTATTTTCTTGGATTTTTCGGAATTTAAAAATGGTTTTTCCTTTTGTCCCTAAGCTAAAACTATTTTATTTGCAAAATTAAGAGCCAAAGTAAAGCTGAAAGTATTTTTACTAGGTTCCAAATACTTATAGGGATTTCTGTGAATTTTCTTAGATTTTTGGGACCCTATCTCCTATTTTCTAAAAACCTTTTTAGTTTTTGGTATTTATTTAATTCGAAAAGGATTTTAAAATCCATCTCGGCTCTTGGGCTGAATCTTCCCTTTGGCCCACCTCCTTTTTTTCCTTCAATGCCCACGCCAACCTGTTTCCACGCTGCCCACCCGACCTCACTTGCGCCTCTCTCACTGCCAGGGGTGGCCCACCCGTCAGCCACCTGTGTGCCTTCTTCCCCACGCCTCTCTTCCCTACCAGTCCATGCGCAGCTCCCTCCTTCGGACCACCATGAATGGCCGCGTCAACCTCCATCAAATCCCCACTTCCTTCGTCGATCCTCAACGCGGACGCGGGCCTTGAATGCCTCGTTTCGCGCCGACCTCACTACTCCCGTCTTTCCCCCTCTTCTCCATGTGGAAACTTGGAGCACGGAAGCCCCGTCCGCAAAAGCTGCCAGCATCCCACTCAATCTCTCCCCTCAAGACCTCCCCGAGGCCTATAAAGGTGAGCATCGGACGCGCCTCCCTCTCCTCTTTCATTTCCCCCTATTCCCCCCTCGCTCCCTCGCCCTAGCCCGGCCGCGATTCAAATTTTCGCCGCCGCCGCCACCGAGCTCCTCGCCGCCACCTTTTGAGCCACCGCCAAGCCTCCTCCGCCGCCCCCGACTCCTCCTACGAGTTCGCGAGGCCGAGGGCTTTCCCATGCGCACAACCCCGACCCGGAGCTCGCCGAACGACGCCGCCACCAACCGCCGCCGCCGCTCCTCATCCTCATTGACGGCGTTCTTTTGCGCCACATCACCAAGTCCTGAGCTTCGTGATCACCGCAACCCCCTCTTCCCATCCGTGCCCTCGCCGCTGGCCGGAGCGCCGCCAATTGCCGGTGAGCGCCTCCACCTGAGCCGTCGGCGCCGTTTCACCGATGTGGCCGAGCCACGTGGCGCCACGTCGTGTCCATGTCAGCCCTAGGGCACGCGTGGCAAGCCCACGTGGCAGTCCAACCCCAAACACCAATCGAAAGCTCTGTAGACCAAGTCCACCATGCACCCATCTCATTGACAGTGGTCCCCACGTGTCAATTTCATTTCTTTTAATTGTTTCGGCCGAAAATCCCTCTAATGATGTGAGCTGACGTCATATTTGTCTTTTCCTTTACAAAAATAAATCCCAAAAATCAGGAAAAACCCTAATTCTATCATTTCATGTGTTTTTCCAACTTCCGGAGGCCATAACTTCTTCATTCGAACTCCGATTCGAATGATTCAAATTTCTAAATTCATTATATTGCTGTTAGTGCTTATTTGGTATTGTTTTATTTATTTGGCTTTGTTCGCACATATAGATTCCGTGCTCGAAGATTTCTCGGATTCGACTTGAATCTTCTCAACTGTTCAATGAAGGCAAGTTGTAGACCTTTTGATCATGTCGAACCCAATTTATAAAAGTATATTGTTTAATATAAACATGCATGACTAGTTGTATAAAAATGGTTTCGGGAATAGTTAATTACCTAATTGCCATGATGCCTCCTTGATAAATTGAGAATGACATGTACCCTTGAATGACATAAATCATTGGACACCTTAGGATGGATATTTATTAGTTGGATATAATTGTACTACCAACATGGGTGTCATGTATGCTTAGCCAATGCTTTAGTTATCCGATGGAATCCTTGATCACATGCTCTTGAAGGAATGAACTTGACTTAATGAACTATGGAATTGTGGTGCGGACGCTATTATTAAAAGATATTGTGACATGGCTAGGACAGCCATTTGGCCAGGTTGAACCCAAAATGATTTATACTCGGGCAAGTGATCGTGCAGTAAAGGGCATGATTTTGGGATGTGGTTGCCTCGCCTGAGTAGTGACTAAGGACTTAACTTTTTGCGCCATTGATCTGGGCCATACCATACAACCACATGTTCAGGATGGGGTGTACCTGGCCAACTAATTAGCAATGTTTTGATTTGGTTCTATTTTGGTTGATTATGGCGTAAGAGGGGGCCGGTACGGCGAATCCTTAGCGAGCAGAACCGAGTCCAAACAGAACTTTGTAAAGGCCTTATCACGTGCTCTAGACTACTTACCTAAGGTAGTGAGCGGTGGCATAGATATATGCCGAACCAACTAGAGAATTTGTGTCTTGTGGGTCAAGCTGTACAACCTCTGCAGAGTGTAAAACTATTCGAATAGCCATGTCCCCAATTATGGACAATGCCTGGTGATTTCACACGAGGGGTAGACTTTATAAAAATGTTGGGATGGTTTAGTTGGATCTGTGTAGATGGTTTTGGTTGAGGGTTGGAAGTGAACGGGGTGTTCACTAGTTGATTTAAAGAAACTCAATTACTTATGTATTAATCTTTTAAATTGTGCTTTCAATCTACTTACTGTATTTACTATCAATACTGCTTTCTGCAAAACAGCCATAAAACTATCCTTGTCAAGCCTTGCATGAATACTAGTTGCATACATTTTCCTACGACTTGCTGAGTACTTTAAAGTACTCACAGCTTTACGCCCTCTGTTGATCAAACACCGAAGAAGAACCAGGGAACACTGAGTTCTACGAGGAAGAATACTTCGAAGTTTATGCGAACTAGGTCATGTCCTCCACTCGATTACCTGTGGGCATGTCGGATGGCTTCCACCAGATGTTTTGTTCTCCGCTACAAGTTTACTCTGCTACCTTTAGCCCTGCGTGGCAAACGTTGTAAGACTTGACCATAAGGTCCTTTTGCTAAATAATATTAATTTGTCTGCTTCATCTATAGTTTATTGTATGGATATGATTACATCAATGTTGCAACTGTGTGAGCTAGCTACTGATCTGGGACTAGTTTTGAATGCACAGAGGGTCTCGAGGTTGCATACTAGGGGTCCCGACAAACATGGAGGTTTACCTCTATGCCAGGGTTGGCGAGTTCGTTTCCCACACCTTCAAGGGCAAGGCACCCTGTCATAGCTATTCTAATGCGATTCAGGGCGTGGCGCTTCGCCTCCACACCTTGTCTTTGGATGCATGAGGATCTCTCTCGAGATCACCCATACGCTTCTACCGTATCTCCCTAATGGAGCGTGTTCCGAGGTCTTCGATGTCGAGACAACGATCCCACCGACCCGCGTGTAGCTTCGCGCGGTAATGGCGGCTACCATCAACACCGACATGGACGAGATTAGACAGCTTCGAATGCTTCTCACTAGCAGCTACGCCCACTCTGACACCCTCCGTAACAACATGATCAGGAGCGATGAAGCCCACTTTGCTGCAATACGGGAGAGAGAAGCCGTCGTTGCAGAGTTGGAACGCCTCACAGCCGCCACTTCGATCTCCGCTCCAGCTCCAGTTCCTCCTCCACCAGCCATCGCCTCCAGTGACCAGACGCTTGATTAACCACTTTGACCTAGAGGAGCCCGTACCAGGATAACTACGCGCAAGAGCGTGCGACGCCCCAGTCTGCAACCCTTCATCGACCTTGGAGAGTTTAGCCGTGGACGTAGCCTCAGCCGTTCCCGCTCCTGCTCCCGCTCGCCGAGCTTCAGTCAGAGCCGTTCCCGTTCCCGCTCCCCGATGGAGTAGTTAGGCAAGTCTAGGTTAGCTAGCAGTACTTGCTAGGCAGTCTTTTGGGTTGCAAGCACTTTCTATTTCCTTCTTTTGTAGGCGTTGTATTTGTATCCTGTGTTGTGACTTAGCTTAGCTTATATGCTATGTTTGAGGAGTCATGTAACACCTAATCCCTTAATATAACGCTGTCATTCTAGGCTTTGTATTGCATTTATTTGATCTTCTTGTTTGGTTTAAAGTTCTTCTGCGTGCGCCTTAGAGGGCTAGTAAACCCTCATATACTCCCTCTAGTTCTAAGCCTCAATGTTTCTTCAGATGCCACCTAGAAGAGACACCGCCCCAAGCCGTGGAGCTTTTGCAGTGATAGGAAAGAAATGGCAATGGCCGTGGTCATGGCCAAGGACAAGATCTACCTCCCCCGCTACCAGCAAACCCAACAATGGCACAAGTCATGTTCCAACAGACGTAGATTCTTCAGGCCTTGCTAAACAATCAACAGACTGGAGCAGCCGGTCGTAACTCCAAGCTTGCAGACTCCCTCAGGACCTGACCTCTCACCTTCACTGCAGCCAATGAAACCTTGGAAGCTGAAGACTGGCTCAGAGATACTGAGAAGAAACTTCATCTCGCCCGCTGCTCAGACTAAGACAATGTGGACTTTGCCACACATCAGCTAAAAGGAGCCACCGCTGCTTGGTGGGAGAACTACCTCGCTGCCCGAGGTGGTGACGATCCAGTAACCAAAGAAGAAGAAGAAGAAGAAGAAGAAGAAGAAGAGGAAGAAGTAGAAGCAGCAGCATCTACGACTAGATATCAACAAGACCCCACTGCCATAGAAGAAATTGCTAAAGTACAGCTAGATAAAGCTGAACCCGCATGGCAGACAATTCACTGGGCTGAATTCAAAGCCGCATTCAGAACCAACTTCGTACCAGCCGGTACCATGAGAATGAAGAAGAATGAGTTCAGAACTCTAAAGAAAGGTCACATGTCAGTCAACGAGTACCTGACCAAGTTCAACCAACTCGCCCGCTACGCTCCCAATGACGTAGCTAATGAAGAGAAAAAGATCGACCGCTTTGTGGAAGGGATGCATGAAGACATGAGAGTCCAGCTTATCCTCCATGATTTTTCCAGCTTCCACCACCTAGTCAACAAAGCCCTAGTGCTAGAAAATGAGAAAAAGACTGCTAAAGTCAGTCGCAAAAAAAGATGGCATTTCAGAGGCCACAAAGCAACTTTCCACAGAAATCAACATTACATGGTAGCTCATCATTCAGATCATCTACAGCCTTGCCACAAAGAACTTCAGCTCCAGCCCCGCATCCCAATGGGAGTGGTTTCCGCACTCTTCGCCCCACCGGGCAACCTGTCGCAATCAACCCTGCAGCTCATCTCCACTATTTCAACTGTGAGGGGAAAAGGACACTTCGCCAATAGGTTCCCTCAGCATTAGAACACTTCAACAAAGTTTAACTCAGGAGCTACACCAACTCAAGGCTAAGCATCAAATCAAAGTAAAACTCATCAGACTTCACAAGCCTCAAGGTCTACCCCGACACCAAACCACGGCGAGTGAACCATGTCACAGCCGAGGAAGCCCAAGATGCCATAGGAGTGCTAATGGGTACATTCTCTGTTAATTCAGTATCCGCACAAGTTTTGTTTGATTCTGGAGCTTCGCACTCTTTTGTTTCGCGAAAGTTTGTTGAAAGGCTTAAGTTGCCAATCTATAATTTAAAGAAAGTCGTGATACTTAGTTCACCCGGGGGACCCCTTTATGCTACCTCAATTAGTTCTAGAGTAGAGATTGTTTTGGAAAATTCAGATTCCTAGCAAACCTTCATGGGCTAGAATCCTAAACTTTGGATATCATTCTAGAGATGTATTGGTTGACCGAATACTAAGGATTAATAGATTGTGCCAACAGAAAAGTGGTGCTCACCAAGAACCCAGAAACCACAATAAAGGTTAGTGTGGATCGTTCCTCTCCCTTGGATCGAGCAATCTAGCACCTTGAAGAGTTGTCCCTAGAGATAATGCCTATAGTCCAAGCTTACCTAGAAGTCTTCCCAAAAGAATTGCCGGGCATGCCACCAAACAGAGATGTTGAGTTTGTAATCAACTTGAAACCAGGGACATCCCCAATTGCCAAGAGACCTTATAGAATGGCTGTCGACGAACTTGAAGAACTTAAGACACAAATTGAAGACTTACAAGAAAAATGGTTTATTAAACCTAGTTCCTCTCCCTGGGGTTCGCCAATACTTTTTATGAAGAAGAAGGATGGCACCACCAGATTGTGTGTGAATTATAGAGCACTCAATGATGTAACCATCAAGAACAAGTATCCCTTGCTCACATTGATGACCTGTTTGATCAGTTGTCAGGAGGAGCAGTTTTCTCTAAGATAGACCTAAGGTTAGGATACCATCAACTCAAGATTAGGAATGAGGATATTCCTAAAACGGCTTTTACCACTCGATATGGCCTATATGACTTCACAGTTATGTCGTTTGGCTTGACCAATGCGCCGGCCTACTTCATGAACCTCATGAACAAAGTATTAATAGAATGCCTGGACAAGTTTATAGTCGTGTCCATAGGCGACATCTTGATCTATTCAAAGACCAATGAAGAACATACTGAACATCTGCATTTGGTCCTAGAAAACTTAAAGAGCACCAACTTTATGCCAAGTACAGTAAATGTGAATTTTGGCTTCAAGAGATCAGTTTCCTCGAACACATTGTATCCGCTGGAGGAGTCTCAATTGATCCGTCCAAAGTAGAGGCTATTTTGGAATGGAAGCAGCCTATCTTAGTAACTAAAGTGCGTAGTTTTCTTGATTTGGCCAAATACTACAGATGCTTCATTGAAGGATTCTCTAAGCTTTCCAAACCGATGACCCATCTGCTTAAAAAGGAAAAGAAGTATGAATGGACATAAACTTGTGAAAAGAGTTTCCAAGAATTAAAGAAGAAGTTAACTTCTGTACTAGTGTTAATCCTACCGACATACACCAAGACTTTGAAGTCTATTGTGATGCTTCGCGCCAAGGTCTTGGTTATGTACTCATGCAAGAAGGAAAATTTGTAGCTTATGCGTCCAGACAACTCAGTCCTCATGAAGACAACTATCCAACTCATGATTTGGAATTAGCAGCACTAGTGCATGCCTTAAAATTTTGGCGGCATTACTTGATTGGAAATCATTGTGATATCTACACAGACTACAAGAGTCTCAAGTATATTTTCACCAAATCAGATCTTAATCTCCGACAAAGAAGATGGTTAGAGCTAATAAAGGATTACCATTTGGATGTCCATTACCACCCTGGAAAGGCTAATATAGTTGCTGGTGCATTAAGTCGTAAGTCCTACTGCAGTAATGTCAGGATTCAAGAGCATCAACCTGAGCTCTATAAGGAATTTGAGTCTCTCAACCATGGGTTAATAGAACAAGGCACCCTAGCCACTGTGGAAGCGCATCCAACTCTAGAAGAGCAAATCAAGACCACTCAAGGAGGACACCCTGGAGTCCAGAGGTTCAAGCATCTCATGGCCAAAGGAAAAGCCCCCAAGATGATAGAAGATCTGCAAGGAGTCCTATGGTATAGGAAACGTCTCTTTGTTCCCCACTAGAAGGAACTCAAGGATTTGATACTGAAAGAAGCTCACATCTCAGCATATACCCTGCACCCAAACAGCACCAAGATGTATCAAGACATGAAGATTCTGTATTGGTGGCCGCGAATGAAAAGAGACATTGCCGAATTTGTAGCTTGTTGTGATGTATGCCAGTGAATCAAAGCGACAGAGAGAGACCAAAGCAGATTGCTTCAATCGCTCTGATTCTCAATGGAAATGGGAAGAAATCAGAATAGATTTCATTACAGGTTTGCCTTGAACCAAGTTCGAATGTAACTCAGTATGGGTTATCGTTGATAGATTAGCTAAAGTCACCCATTTCATCCCAATGAAGACAACCGATAAGGGAGACAAATTAGCCGAGTTATATATGGCTCGTATTGTGTGCCTACATGGAGTACCCAAGAGGATAGTCTCGGATAGAGGTTCTCAGTTCACCTCGTATTTCTGGGCTAGTTTGCATGCTGCACTTGAAACACACCTTGCTTTCAGCACCACATATCATCCTCAGACTGATGGTCAGACAAAGAGAACAAATGAGATTCTAGAAGACATGCTTCGAGCTTGTGCTTTGGAATTTACCATAGACTGGAAAAAATGTCTTCCGTATGCCGAGTTTCTATACAACAACAGTTTTCAGTCAAGTCTGAAAATATCGTCGTTTGAAGAACTCTATGGAAGAAAATGTAGAACCCCTCTGCATTGGTCAGAATCAGGAGAAGGATATATCTTCGGAACTGGATACCCTCAAGCACGCTGAAGAGAAAGTTCGACTGATCAGAGATCGCCTTCGAGCAGCTCAGTCCCGATAAAAGAGTTATGCTGACAACCGTCGAAGGGAATTAACTTTGAAGTTGGAGATAATGTGTATCTCAATATGTCGCCGCTTCGTGGAACTCAAAGATTTAAAGTGAAAGGCAAGATTGCACCAAGATACATAGACCCGTTCCCAATCACCACCAAGCGCGGAGAAGTAGCTTATCAGCTAGAGCTACCTGAAAGTGTGGATGTCATGGGGACATGCTCATGATCTTAGGTGATGAGACAATTGACAATAGTGTTGAAGGTTTGTTGAAATCTGGAGTTTTCAGCAAGTGTCAGGAAAATCGGTAGTACCAGAGTGAAAGGAGCGGTACTACTGCCGAGCGGTATACCACAAGTATAGAGCGGTACTATCGCAAGTCACATGGTCCGAAAGTGTATTGGATGGTCAGATCTTGATCGGACGGTCCATATCGAGTGGAATGTTTGGACCGTCCGAACAGTGTCTAGATCGGACGGTTAAGACACGCGGTCCGAACGGCCAAATCAATCTGGAGCGTCCACGTGGCAGGGAGTTCGGTTCTAAGGCTTTTTGAGCATTTTGGAGGAGCGGTATGACCGCGCATTGTATGGCGGTACTACCGCATTACGGTTGTACCGTTGGTTTCACGGCGGTACGGAAAAACCAAAACACATGTTTTGGAGTGTGGATTTTTCTCTGAGGCGGTATGACCGACTTTGGTTAAGCGGACTACCAAGATATCGGTGTGACCGCTTGAGAGCGGTATGGAATTTCCAGAGGAGATGTTTTGGGAGATTTTGGGTTTCTCCGAGGAGCGGTAAGACCGCAGTGTTCTGCGCGGTATTACCGTAGGGTGGTAGCACCGGGGTTTATATGGCGATGTTACCACTTATGTGCTGATTGTCGATTCTCTTGGAGAATTTGATTTGGGTTAGGTGAAGTTCATGATTATCATTGCATAGATGTTGCATGATGCATGTTTTGGCTAACGTGGGTTAAGTTGTGAAGAACTTGTTCCCAGAGACGATTTCTTTGTCTATTGTTGTGCAGGTTGCTTGGAGGTCAACGACAGTCAACGGCGAGGATGATCGGGATTAAGCTTGGAGAGCTGAGGTTCAGAACGATCGAGGATGCCAGGTGAGGTCAATGGACTCAAGCATGGCGCAGATTGGATAAGGATGACCGAATGGGCAGTTCGGTGCAACGGGTTGGATCAAGCGGCACGGGGGTCGGTGCAAGTGCCTTGGTGGTTTCGGCGGGAGCCGGACGGGAGAGACTTGCTGACATGATGAGAGCCGTTGATCAACCTACACATGGCGAAGTAGGCGATTGTTTCACCAAGATTGGACTTGGTCTTTGGAGAAAGATCAAGAAGGGGTATTTTGGTAATTTCACCAAATACCACCTTGGTGACCTTGGGCTAAACCGCGGCACAAGACGACGCAAGGAGAAGCGGTTTAGGTCAAGTGAAGATGAAGACGGTATTTTAAAATGCGTGTGTGAGTTAAACCCGTTTGTTAGTAGGCTTAACGGGTGCCCAATGGGTATAGTCTTCTAGAAGCTAGCCTCCACTATAAATAGGAGAGGGTCTTTGTCGGCGACCCTCAAGCACTTCATTGAGAGAAACCCTAGTTTGTTTTAGGGCTTTGGAGAGAAGGAAAGAGAGGTTAGGGTTCTAGGGATTGATTGATCGTGTGCTCATGTATTGAGTTTTGTCCTCCAGGATGGAGTGGCTGTAAATATCAATCCTCAACCTCAAATCAATCCAAGCAAGTTCCCAAAGATGAGTCTCTTTTGTTCTTGCCTTCTATTTTGATGATTTGGAGTTTTTGATGATCCATCGCTTTTCTCTTGAATCTTTGTGGTTTTCTAGCTTGCTATGACATGTGGGAGTGCATCTAAGTCCATCTTGATCTTTCGTTACCCACGAGCAAGATTTAGATCCTGTTTTGCTTTTTGACTTGGTTTTGAAGCAAACTTCGTTCAAATGAAAAAGGTTGAAACTTTGACGTGGATCTTCTCAATCTTTGATTGGAATAGGTTCTCAACCTCCTAGAGAAGTTATGTTTTAAGTTTCATAGACTTTGGCCAAGTGAATCAAAAGTTGTGTCGATTTTAGATTTCTTCTCACGCTTCTCGGGACAATTGGTAGTACCGCTCCATGCACTGTGGTAGTACCAAGACTTACAATGGTAATACCGATTTCCGTGTCTTTGGCGTGTCTGTGTGTTTTTGGTCGATGATCTTTGTTGTCATGCTTTGGGGGTATGATTAGAATTCAATACAAGGTTTCCACTATACTTGTTCATTGATCTTCATAGCTCTTATAGCTATTGGAGTGATTCTTGAATTGAATCTAATCGGTTTAAAAACTATTAAAGCTCCTATTCACCCCCCACCCCTCTAGGCGCCTTCCGGTCCTCTGAGAAAGTTTGTCGACGTTCTCACAACGTGTTTCACTCTCGGCTCAAGAAATGTCTCGAGTTCTGGCGAGCGCGCCATCGAAGCCATCGCCTTCGTAAAGATCCGACTTACCCATAGCATCTGATCAAGATTCTTAACATCGTGGAAAAGCAAACCAGACATCAGATCATCTGCCTTTGCAAAGTTCAATGGAGCAACTACTCAAAGAAGAGAAGCCACCACAGGGCCAAGATCAATCGAAGTTAGATTTCGAGTCCTGTTTCTAGAGCAGCTCAAATCTAGGGGTCGAGATTTCGTTTAAGGTGGGTAGGTTTGTAACATTCCCATTTTTAGACATGAATAGTAATTACCGTTGTCCTTTGAATTGCAAAGCCTATTTCAAATTTAAGTGTATGTTCAAAAATCTTTAGCCTCGACCTCAATTCAAAATTCTGTATTGGGCCACATTTCAAATTCGGTCAAGGACCGCTAAGATGCCATTTTGGGCATTTTGGTTGTCGCCGCCACCGCCACCGCCTTTCCCTCGCTGTGCCGCCACTCCGGTGAGCTGCCAGCCACACCACCGGCACCATTGTCTTCGCCTCGTTGTGGGCATTTCGTTTTTGTCATTCCCCCAACGCCGCCGTGCCCGCCCTCGCCGCGGCGAGCTCAAGCCGCAAGCACCCAAGAGTGTGAAACGTTCAAACCACCCGAGTGATGTTCGGACCAACACGTTGGACATTCAGACTGTCCGAAAACATTCAGACCACCCGAGAATCGTTTAGACCATCCGAAGACGTTCGGACCGAACGCGAGAAACGTTCAGACCGAGCGAGTGAAGTTCGGACCGTTCGAATGCGTTCAGACTTGCGCTATGCGCTGGGCCCCACATGTTAGTGGGATATTTTTCTCTCTCCCTTTTTTATTCTTTTGATTTATTTCAAATCTGAACTTCAAAAATTCCGCTCTCCTCTGTTACAACTCCAAAAAAATGAAATTTGTTTCTAAAATTTTATAAATTCAAGATCTTGTTAATGGCACTGGTCTTATTTAATTTAGAGTTCATTTAATATTTTTTAGTATTTATTTGCTCTATTTGCTTATTTGTTCCTTTTTTGATGCGTTAAATCTCGAGTAGGATTCGAAGAAGTGGGAGATCTCCAATTTGATCAAGCACAAGACCATCAAGACTCTCTTACCTTTACCAAGGTGGGACGATACTTTGATCAATTTGAGCCTACATTTTATGTCAATTATATTCATTTAAATTACCAAAAATTGCATGCTTTAGTTCCTTAATCAAATGTATATTAAATCTTAAGGTAGTTAAACACTCATTTTATGATTAATTAATTATTATACCATCCTTTGACAATTGAATCCATTATTCAATGTCACCCTAGTATTTATGTGGTAATTACTAGTATAGGTTGTACTTGCGACATGCTAGTCTTGCTTTATCTGAGGGCATTAAATGCCCTAATCATCATCTCTTGAAACATGAATTGGTTTTGGGTAGTCATCGAGAGGTCCATGAGTGAAGTAAATGTGATAATTCGGTTTTACTCCTCAAAACCCTAATAACTTACTATTACCACATCTGGGCGGATGGAATGGTGGTGGGTGTCGTCGGAGCTCGAGAGTGGTTGGTATGTGGTATGAACCGCCCGAATGAATTAAGAACTTAATCTTGTCATGACTTCCCATTGTAAAACAAGTACAACTACAAGTCTACAAAGTGCAACTTGGCTTAGTAAATTTATTGAACCTTGGAAATCATCTCACCGGTGGCAGAGTAAGGTCATGCAAGCGTTAGTTATGGTTAAGCTTGAATAGGACACCAAGGGAGGGTGAAGTTGCCGGCCACGCTAGTCATGGTGGTGAACATCCCACACAACTTATGGGACCCACCACAAGTGGGAGAGGCCCATATGGGCGAGATGGTGGAAGGGGGAAGATAATTTGAAAGGTTACTGTGATGATCTCTCAACTACATGACTAAGGAATCATGTGGGGGTAACGAGTTTATTATCTCTTGTGGGTACAGTGTACAACCTCTACAGAGTCTAAATTGTTTAAACAGCCATGCCTACGATCAAAGACGGACATGGAAACTTACTAGAGTTAGTTCTATTTATAAAACTTTGTGGGTGGAATGAAAAGCAGGTCGGGCTCACCTAGCCCTGAGATTGGATTTTTCTTTGGTCGTCGAACTCAGTGGTGTTAATAAATGGGGATAGCCCCAATCAAAAGTAAGCATAAGGTGGAGGAACCTCTGCTATTATTTATTATTGCACTATTACTCTCTTTAATAATATACAATTTGGTTAAAATGCTAAGTTATAGGAATTTGTAATTATGATAGTTAAAAATGTTGCTTTAGCAAATAAAAGAACCTAAGCCATCCTTGTTAAGCCTTGCATGTATATTATTGCATCTTGTGTGTTGACTCATGAGCACAAAAGTTGTGTTCATTCTCGCTCTCCCCAAACCCTTCAAAGCATGCGAATCAAGGAGATTATGCATACTACGAGGACCCAAAAGCCGATGGACAAGGCAGCGATGAAGAGTAGTTTAGTTACATTAGTCTAGGTCTCACCTCAATCTAGCTAACTTCGTTCGATGCTTTTCGTACAAGCGATATTATCGAAACCCTTGGTTAATATCGATCGATACGTGATTACCGATCACTTGCACGTGGAGAGATGTTCTCTACCCTTTTGCTTTTCATTTCTTGCTTTAGCTACCTTTGTAATGTAATCAATTTGGCATGTTCGGTCCTTATTGTAAAACTTGACCCAACGTGGTCTATGTCACTCTGATGTTTGTAAAATATTGAATGTCTTAGTTCATGCCATGTATGAAATGATTCAGCAATGTGCCTGTGAAGTGCTATCTACTGATCCAGGGAATAGCACAATATTTTCACAGAGGATTTGGATTTGCGAAATCCGGGTCCAACATTATCGTGATGCTAACCAACAGCAACTCACAGCTCGCCATGCCCAAGAAGCCCACGGCCAACGGTGGAGCTGGACCTTCGTTCCGCAAAATTGCAACGGATGATATATCAGACAGTGTGATTTTTGGGCCGGATCCTTTCAGTTTGAGTACCCCAGTTCCTTCATTGCGTTGATTTCAATCTACCAGGGTGTCACAGCGACACTGCAAGAGAATTAAGCTTAAAATTTATTACTAGTCCAGAACTCGAAGTCTGAAATTAGTGTGGAGTAGCTTCATTCTGCCCCTTCTATTTATGTCTTGTATGCCGCGTTCGTTTTCCTTTCCTTCCTTTGCTTTTGCCCAATTTGCAATGGATTCTTGTCGAATTACGAGAGGATTAATGGAACTTTTGTTACGAGAGTAGTTATGTGGATATGCATTTCTCAGTTAGTATATTGTTAGTCTGTTACGACTTACGAGAGTAGTTCTAATACTGTTACGAGAGTAGTAGTTGTGTGAATTGAGGAGACTTTTGCGACGACAGCTAGAGTTTTTTTTGTTGAAATAGCACGGTTGACGTTGTGATTAACAAATTTAGCCCTTATCGGAAAACAATAGAAAAAATGGCACCGCAAAGCTAGCGGCACTTAACACATCACTAAGTCCAGACTCCTCTCGTCCATTCATCAGAGGGCTGGATGCCCCCTCCTCGCGCCACGTAGCAAGTTCATGCCCCTAGGGCCGGACCTAGCTCGTTCATACCCTTGGGGTTGGAGCTAGCTTGTCCGTGCCCTAGGGGCTAGGCTGATGCTGCCTTGTTGTATTCTAGTATGGATCAATTAATCAAGAGGTAAAATGGCTACTCCTTAAACTAAACACCCATAATTTGAATTAGGAAGTGGTATGCTTTCATAAGTAAATAATTGCATGCAGGTGTGACCGAGATACACTTGTTGCTACTTTGCATTATTAAATTTTCATATCAAACCTCTATACAATTGTGATTTCAAGTACGTTTGTACAATCAACACTAGTGGGAATAGTAAATAAGAAGCACTAGCTAAGTGGCTAGTACTAAATTGTGCATCAACCACGGTGAATGTCTGGTAAATGCACTCAATGTTCCTTAGCCTGCCCTGCAACTGGCTAATTAATCTATCTAGTCGTATAGACTCCACCATGCCCCGAACAACGACAAAGGTAGCGTTGTGCCCCTAAGTGCGGACACGCCACGTCCGCCCCTAAAGTGCAGACTTGCTATGTAGCGTGAGGAGGGGTGCCCCCCCCCCCTTGATGAACAGATGAGGGGAGTCTGGACCCCTAGGGCACGGACGAGCGAGGTCTGGCTCCCTAGGGACCGGACTCGGCGGCGTGTCAAGCGCGGCTAGCTCCGTGGTGCCATTTTTGCTATTATTTTTGAGAGGGAGTTAGATTTGTTAATCACGATGTCAACAGTGTCATTTCAACAAAAAAACTCCATCAGTTGCCCGACTTCTTTTCCCTCTCCTCGGAGAGAAGTACATGGCTTGTAGGGAGATATGCAACTTTGCTCAGCAATGTGGCGAGTGTTTGCGTGTCACCTTTCATAAATTCTAAGAAGAGCAGATTGAATAAAATCAGAGAAATACTGCAAAATGCTATAGTGTTTTGAGCAAACCAACGGTACAGTCCACGACCATCAAATGTAAACCAAACCTATGCTCCTGATCTTCCCTTATTTCCAACTTATCTATTCGTTCCTTGTCCTCTCTCTCCAGTAGTTTAGTTCCTCTCAACTTCACTCTCCACTCGATTGGATCCAAGGAGGAGGGGTGGGGGAGGAGGAGGGCGAGGCGAATAGCCCAAAATTTCAATTTTAGGTTGAAAATAAAATTTAATTATTTTGTGGAATTTTCTAAAGTTTTAAAAGCTTCCTCTATTTATTTCAAATCCAAAACAAATTTAATTACAAAATTAAATATCAAATATGAGTTGGAATCATTTTATTTAAATCCAAAATGTCTTAGAGAATTTCTATGATTTTTTCATAATTTTTGGATTTTATTTGCTATTTTCTAAAGCCTTTTTGAATTAACAGAATTAATTAAATAGCTAAATCATTTAAAATCCCAAAACAGTCTTTGGGCCGAAACTTCCTCAGCCCAACCCATTTCTTGCATGCGCACGACCCACTTGGCTCGTTACTTTCGCACGCCCTCACTGACAACGAGGCTCGCTCGTCAGCGTCTCCTCCCTCTCACCTGCTCCCGTTTCTTTCGCTGCCATGTGGGGCCGCATTGCCACGTCACCTTCCCCTTCCTCCCCATCGTCTCCATTTCAAACCCGGACACCTCTGCCATTAACGACTATGCAAACCTACCAAAACTGAGCGTTTACGCCCGGATTTCCTGTGTCTCCGTCGTTGTTATGACGCCACGTGATCACCGCACCCGACATGGCCTTCATCTTCCGTTCTCTCACCCTAAATCCCCTCAATCTCGTCGCCGTGCCGTTCGGACCTTCGTGCGCCACACAAAGCTCCGTCCTCGCCCGCACCCCTATAAGTAGCGCCTTGGCGTCACCTTCTTAAATCTCGTCCCCGCTTGACTTCCTCCAATCCCTCTCTCGCGCCCGGAATTCGAAGATCCTCGCCGCCAGCCGAAAGTGCTTTGTCCTTCGATTCTCCCATCGACGACCACACTCCGGCCACGCCGACCTCATCTTTGGCATCGCCTCGACGTCGCCTACACCGTGCGTGCACCCACTTCACCGGAGAACCTTGGGAACGTCTTCTTCACCGTCGACCTAAACCCATCGTCGCATCTTTGCTCGCCGCCAGCCATCTCATCGCACTCCACCGCCGTAAGGTAGCGCACCAAGTTCCTTATCGCCTCCTCTCCCTATTGTGCCTATTCGCGTAGGTCGTCACGGCGCAAAGCGCCGGCAAGCTCGTCACCGGAGCACCGCCGGTCATGGGCTTACATGGTGTGTCCACGTCGGCGCCACATCAGCGTCATGCCAGCGCATGTGTTCCACATCAGTGCCACGTGGTTGCCACGTCAACTACCACGCCAAAGACCGCACCTTTGTCTTTATTACGTGGCCGAGTCCATCGTGGGTCGTTGACTAGTCAGGACCTTGTCCATTGAGTAGATGCCCACCTGTCATAGACTCAAAAGGATTTCCTTTAGAAAAAGAATTCAGCCGGAAAAGGATTTTCCGAGTGCTCGCGTCAGCATGCGCAATAAACCAAATTTCCTTTAGAAAAATAATTCAGGAAATTCAATAAAATCTGAATTTAGGGTTTTCTTTAGATTTAAACCTCTAGGAGCTCGTATTTCTTCATACGAGCTCCAATTTAGGCGAATCAAATTTGTGAATTCATATAAATTCAAGATCTAGCTAACTAAACCAAAATTATTTGATTTGGAGTCAATTTGAATTTATTTGAGTTTGTCGTATTTTTATGTGATAGATTTCGATGACCTGCAGAGCTCGATTCTCTCGAGGAGTTAGAGTATTAGGACTTTGAGCAAGGCAAGTTATACCATTGATCACGTTGTTCCTACTATTTTAAATTATTTAATTACTTTTTAAATTACTATTGTATGCATAATTCTATTCAGTTATTTTAAATTCTGCTTTAAAATTTCTAGATATTCCAATTCCTTTGTATGTCCAATGTTGTTATTTGAGTTATCATTTCCTTGTTACCATAGTCAAAATAAAATGTGGAAATAATTATATGCTTAGACAATGGTTAGATCAGAATATTGGATTTGGGAAGTTTTAGCCAAATTATTCAAACTTGATTTAAATTGAGTCTATAGTATTATTTTACCATAGAAAGTTTAGAAAATACTTTCACTTGGAAAAATAAATAAAAAATAGTTTGGACTTGGGCATAATGGATATTGGTATGGTGTAAGTCGATGCATAGGATCGATTCATTTCTATGATCGAGTCTAGTGTTGTGGAATGTTGCCCAAGTCAGTTAAGGACCGGCCTTTGAGTGTATTTTGCTACGCCCTACCATACCACCACATGTCTGGAATGGGACATATTAGGCTTATTAATTTGTAATACATCATAGTTGTTTATGCCATGTTGATGTGCGGGTGTCGGTTAGACAAGTAGCCTCACTTGGCGCAAGAGGGGGCTTCTAGCAGGTGGTTAGCCCAATAGAAATGAAACCTTAGTGGGCATATCAACTTTGGGGTAGAACGTTGTAAAGGCCTTATGATAATTACTTAGTCGCACGCCTTTGGAAACGTGTCAAGTCTGACATTATAAGCTGATTATCACTTGTGGGTAAAACTGTACACACTCTGTAGAGTAGAAAACTATTTGAATAGCCGTGTCCACGGTCATGGACATGCTGAGCAAAGCCACTCTAAGTTAGAATTTGTTTTTGGATTTAAAATGGTTTTAGCAAGTGATTTGAGGATGGTTAATCCTTGTGATAAATTGGGCGGTTAGCCATGTCATAGGAGGATATCCTTCACCATTCATTCGTGGAGGTTATCTACTATAAAACTGTCAATTTAAAATCCAATTTTAGTTATAAATTAAAAATGTCCTTGAAAACTAGTAGGAGTATTTAAAACTGAAAATGTCGCTTCATGCAAAATCAACCCTATTAGCCTCACTTGTTTACAAATGCATTCATCATATTCTTTGTTGGGTGTAACTTGCGAGCACGGAAGTTGTGTTCACTCTTACTGAATATAATTTATTCAAATGAAGTGCTTTATCAGGATGGTGAGGATCTTGACGACTAGGCCTGCGTCCCCAAATGATTGCCTGTGGCTCACCTACTATTTTATTTCCGCTATGTTATTTTATTTGGCCTTGAGCTTGATTTTGTAATAAACTCTGATTTATATTAAATAAATACGTAATATGATTGTGATGTCACTTTTTGTACGACTGTGTATACTAGCTGTCCTGGACTAGTATATGAAACACAGAGAATTTGGGATCTTTCGTTCCCAGGTTCGACATGAGGTAGATTGTTCCAGTTCTGAGGAGGCGGCGGGCGGCCACGCCTCGAGGAGTCGGTGGCGGTTCGGTTGCAATCAGAGTAGGCAGCAGGGGCGGCTTCACGGCGAGGCAGGTGGACACCGCGTCTTGTGTTTGGGGGAGGAGGAGCAGAGGTGAAAGAGGAGTTGAGGTGAGGCCACGCGAATCTATTACAAATAGGGGTGGGCGGCATGGCAACACGAGGTCGGGCATGCAATCTTTGCGATGCATTGCTCAAAGCGGCAATAGCGATGACGAGCATGCCACGTGCATGTTTCTGAAACTTTACTATGCAGGTTCTAAAACTTTTTTTTCAAACTTCTCTGATTTTTGTGAAATCTGCTTGAAACTTTGTTGAAACTCGCGTCGAGTTTTGAAGTTTTTTGTCTTAATCTTGGTTCGAATATGTAGGTTGTCGATGTTTTACTATCGATCTTACGAATGAATGAATATTTGAGGGGTCTCCTTGATTTAAAACCACGCAGAGGATGACACAGGGATTTATACAGATTCAGGCCTTCTTTGGAAAGAATAATAACCCTACTCCTGTTGTATTGTATTGAGTGCGTTGTTTACAATCAAGAGGAAGACTAAAGGCTAATGTCTTGTGCTCTAGATCGCCCCTCTCGATCGCCTGATACCCCTCCTGCCTACTGACTTCAGCCTTTATATAGCGTATGAAAAGGTGGCAGCTCCTCCAATCCAAGAGACATCCCAACGTTTCAGATGATGAACCACTTGATGGAGGTTATTGTTAGAGACATAACACCCCCATGTCACTAGGCAGTTATTATCAGAGACAGAGGTAATACATTCAGTTATTCCTGAGAATAACAACGTATATTAACTACCTCATGTGTTTAACACGGTGTACATGACTCCTTAACTGGCTGATCCCACATATATGTAGACTCCATCGATTATAAGGTAGTCGTGATCGACTAGGTTGTAGAGGGATTTATGACCACATGGTGCTAGTAAAGAAGGCTCACAACTAAGGGTGGATCGTAGAAAAGGTTACGACTAGAGACTGGTCATAGAAAGGCTTATGACCAGGGGGTGGTCGTAGTAAGACTTATGACCACTTGATTAAACCTCTTCCTTATGAACAGTAAGGGGTATACTTACGAGTAATATAAATATATTGCTATCTATAATAAGAATTACAGATAAATAATTAAATGAGGATTATTAGATCCTCATCATCTAGCCCCCCAGCTTCAAATGAAAATAACTTACTTGATACAGGAGTTGTAGAATGGTGGTTGGAAGTAGAGCCCTTCCTACTGGTATTTCATTTGACCAGAAATTTATTTGGTCAAGAAGGTAATTTCACTTGAGTTATAAAGACATAATCGGCTTTCCCGAACAGACAAATTAAAGAATTCCAATCGACTCTCACAGACCTATCTATTGATGCGATTCCCGAAGAGGTGGCAACCGTTGAGTTCCCACGATCTTTAACTCAAGCATGCGGCTATAAAAATCCACCGTGGGCGTGACTTAGGGTTTTTACTTTCTCCATTTGCTTCAACTGTTCTTCGAGTCCTTGTTCTTTTCGCCGCCAAACAAATCGTACGCTTCCAAAACCTTTCCAAATCCAAATCAACCATACTCAGAGAAGATGGCTGGAACCGTTTCCATGTGGGCGGTATCGGAGATGGATGAGACGAATATGAAGGCTTTGGTTGTCACCGAGAAGATTCCGAAGAAGAGTTTCATGAAGTGGACTGAAGCTGCTGGGCAGCATTGGCCCTCGGGTGAAGAAGGCACCATTCAAGTATTTCAAGCATACTACGAATGTGGCTTTCGATTGCCCGGTCACCCTTTCCTTACACTGGTACTCATACACTTTAGGGTGGAATTGGTGAATCTTGTTTCCAATTCCATCATAATGTTAAGTGTATTCATGTAGTTATGTGAAGCCTACCTGGGGAATCCAGCAGACTTGGAGCTCTTTCAATACTACTACGAGATGAGCAGACATGCCAGAATCGTAGGAAACTACAGTTTGAAGCTCCACGACGAGAAGTCGAAGGAGTATATTTAGATGTTTACCCGGTCGTCATGGTCGGGATGGCAGAAGAGGTGGTTCTACTGGAAGGCAACCGATGATGACAACCTCTTCTTTCCGGGGAAAGCTGCTGAAAAGAGTTCCTCCTGGGATTCGGTTCCCAGCGATCTCGACCGGATCTCTCCCTTCATCCAATCTATAAAAGACCTGAGAGAAGAGGGGTTTACCGGATGGCACGTGGTTAGAGACTTCATCGTGTCTTTGCATCCAGTCCTTTCAAGAACTCGAACACCTTCCATGTGGATGTACTCGGGAATAAAGATTGACCGAGGATTTCAAAGAAGGTAAATAACCTTTCAACTTAGCTCTTTTTGATTAATTGTGAGCTTGATTGCTGAGTAGTTCCTTTACCATCGCAGATCTCCCACAAAAAGAGATTGACGCCTGAGTCAAACTTGTTTGTGAAAAAACTTCGGTACCCACGTTGACTGGGATTCCTCGAATCCTGGTGGTTGTGTTCGCAAAGGAAAAAAGAAGAACACTTAAAGGTAATCAAGAGTTGATTTCTTCTTTAGGGTTCTGTGGTCGTAGACTTCGACCATCGAGTGATGTTCTTTTTTTTTGTTATAGAAAGTAGGCATGACAGATCGTCGAGATGACCAAGAGGTCGAATCAAAAACTATCAAAACGGGACCGGAGAAAGACAAAATTCCTCCGGCCAAAAGGCATCATCTTGTGAAGGCTGCCGACAAGTAAGGCGAAAGCTCAAGCTCTCATCCTCCTCCTCCAACCAGCCCCATCAAGAAATTTTTTGCGCTTGTGATCATTTGCAGAGAGAAAAGGGGACCAGTCGAATTGCCTATTCCCAGAGCCCTAAGACAAATGTACCATTCTACTATGACAACAAAACTTTTTCAGTTTCTGCCTCTCATGGCTTTGTCAAGCAACTAGAAAAAGAGAACTGGAAGAGCTTTGTGTCTTTTGTGAAGGATACCGCTGCATCAATAGAAACCATGGTCGAGGCAAGTCTTGCCTCTCAGGTGATCGGAACAAGTTCCAACCACCAAGAGGGGCAGGAAGCTTCAGGAGCTTTGGCTCTCGTTCAAGACCTACGACTAGGCGTGGTCATTGAGGTCCCAAACCCTCAACAAGATACTCGACCAAACGTGGTCAAAGAAGCCCCAACCTCTCAATCTCGTGGCACCAAAGCCCTAAGGATTTGAAAGGGTCGCGAGGATTGAGCGATCGATGAGAAGAAGAGAAAGAGACCTTTCTTAGGGAATGTCTCTTCTAGATTCACGATTAAAGCCAGAAAGCCAAGTTATGTAAAAATCAAAAGCATAAGGATAATATTTACCTTTTGTTTATTACAATTTGACATGTTTTCTTCTATCTAGAATTTCGATCCTGCTCCTTCAACCCCCCAAGGACACTTCTATTGAGATGCCTGCTGTTATTTTATCTTACAATCGAAGAGATATGTGTAGTGGGGTATCACTACTATTATCTTCATGTCTCGGGCCGTTGACTCACCGGCTAAAGGCCCATCTCTGCCCCTAGAGCCATATTTGGGCCACGCCTCGACTGGGCTAGCTCATTCCTTAGTTGAGCCCACTATTTTACGTTTTTAGCAATTTTTCGTAGGCTTTAAGTCCTAGGCCCAGGGTTGAAGCCCAGGTTGCCTTGGGATGTTAGTTAGCACAAATCGATTTGTTTACCACGTACATACTTTACAACACTTGGGGTGTTAGGGGGTGCCCCGGTGCACGGGCACCCCCAAAAAATCAAGAAAAAAATACTTAGGTATCATTAGCCATGCTAATGCACATCCATTTTGCATAAATTTGGTCAATCCATTTTTTCACAGACAACTAGCAACCCAAGCCCATCCTCTGTGATCTTTCAACCCACCAACCAACAATGTCCTCAAGTCCTCAACTCTTAGTCTAATCTTTCAACTAAGCTCACGCCTCACAGAGACAGAGGCACTGCACCAAGCAAGCAAGCATCGGGCGATCTAGGCGTTGTTGCTGGCAGCCGCGCAGGGGAGCTGGGAGCTCAATCCTCAAGTGAAGTCCCATTTCTTTCTTTCAAGCTATGCTAATTTAGGGGATTGGATTATTTCAGGATTTGGGCGTTTGGCCAATTAGGGATTGCAAAATTGAATGTTTCTTGTTATCTGTATATGTAGGGCAAGTTGAATCCTTGAAATGAAAAGGAATAGAGATATCATGATGCTTTCAATGCACACTTGATGCTTGTCATATTTGGATACACAGATGAGTTGTCTCGGTCTTTGCAAAAGAGGGACCAAGATATTATTAATACTATGGCACTTGTTAATTTGGCTAAGGATAGAATACAATGAATGAGGTGTGATGGGTGGGAAGAATTCCTTCAAGAAAAGGTAATACCATTTTGCACTAAATATGGCATCAAAGTTCGTAAGCCGGGTGGTAGATATGTGCCTTTTGGAAGATCATCACGTTTTTACCCAAAACAAACAAATGATGATCATTTTAGAAGGTAAGTATATCTTGGCATCATTGATAATGTTCTCCAAGAGCTTGACAATCGGTTTGACAAGGTTAATATGGAGTTTCTTGTTTGCATGTCCGCTTTAAATCCTATGAATCCATTTGCTTCTTATGATAGGGACAAAGTGCTTAGCCTTGCCAACTTTTATCCAAATGATTTTTTCAAGCACGGATTTAATGAGACTTTCTTTTCAACTTGATAACTTCATTAATGATATGCGAAGCGATGATAGATTTAGCCTAAAGAATCTCGGTGAGCTTTCTAGTAACCTTGTTGAAACAAGGAAGCATGACATTTACAAGTTGGTACTTGCTTCTCAAATTGGTATTACTTCTACCGGTGGTATTGTGATTTCTATTAGCTATTTAGGACTCTTTTATTCATGTAAGATTTTATTTGAACTATTTGTATTGCACTATTAACTAATTTCGAACACTTTTGTGTAATTATGTTGGCCTTGTGAAATTATTTATGTGTGGTATAAGATTTTTTTTCATCTTTAAAGTGTGCACCACCATTTCTAAATTCTTGGCTCCGCCCTTTGCTTACAACGTCTTCTTGTGATCGATGCCTTTTGTTTTTGCCGCGGCGGGAGGTGGGTTTTGTTGGGCTAGGCTCAAGACAGGGATGGACCAACAATCACTTCAGAACTGCCACTTGCGATTGCTACACTAGACATACTACAAATAGGGGCGGACCCATGACCAAATTTTAGGTAGGGCAGAGTCGCAAGTGTGGACCAAAGACCCCTGGTTACCTTGACTCACCGGTTCGCGCGTGCTCGCGATCTGAGCCTCTTGCTAGCCGCCACTGACGCCCGAGCCTTGACCCGCCACGCGGCGTCGCCTCTGTGATCGAGTGAATTGTTATATTGATTTGAGTTGCAAGAGTTACAATATATAGACACATATGAAAGCAAATGAAGAGGCATAGGAGCCGGATGGCCATAGAAGCCAGAAGGCCAGCCGAACAGCCATCAAGGCACAGTGTAACTGGCCATGCACGCCATGAATGCACGTAGTGTAACTGACCATGCATGCATGCGGTGCATGCGGAGTTTTGTCTAACACGCATGATCGGGCGTTCTTTGGAGCGAGCGTTGAGACGGACTGAACTCAGTGAATACCGACGTCGAAAGCCCCTTGGTGAAGATGTCGGCATACTGGGATGAAGTCGGGACGTGAAGAACATGAACGTCACCAAGGGCGACACGCTCCCGAACAAAGTGTAGATCAATCTCTACGTGTTTGGTGCGCTGATGCTGCACGGGGGTTCGTGGAGAGGTAAACTGCACTGATGTTATCACAATAGACAAGAGTTGCGTGACGAAGTGAATTGTAAAGCTCTGAAATGCGCCTTAACCGACAAGCCTCGGCAGCGGCATTGGCGAGCCCAATACTCGCGCCCGCCCGGGCGGGACATCGCGTTCGACGCTGGAGGACCAGAAATAACATTCTCACCCAGGAATACTGCATAGCCAGAAGTGGACTTGCGAGTATCAAGACAACTTGCCTAATCAAGATCAGAGTAAACAACCACGTCCGTCGAGCGTGACGGTGGAGAAACAAGCCGTGATCTAGAGTGCCATGGATGTACTGGGAGGATGCGCTTCAAAGTCTTGATATAGTGAGGTTCCGGGATCATGCATGTGAAGACAGACTTCTTTGAATCGTAAGCAATATCTGGTCAGTGAATGTGAGAGTCTTGAAGAAGCGCCCGACAAAAGCTGCGCGGTAGTGGGTAGGATTGCTCACAGGAGGACCACAGATGAGAGCTTCAGTGAGTGTCCACAGTGTCTTGCAAGGCTTATGTCTGTCATACCGCATGGTCCGTAATGTCCAACATATATTGGTGCTTGAGAGAAACATCTTTGCCATTGTGTTGTTCCTTTGAGGCGCCAAGAAAATGATGGAGAAGGCCTAAATCCTTCATAGAAAACTCTTCTTTGAAGCTTGAAATAATTCGCCAAGAAGAGCATCCGAGGAGGCGATCAAGACAATGTCGTCCACATAAAGCGACAAATAGGCCATGTCGGCACCACGATGGTAAATAAATAAAGAAGTGTCGACTTGGCCTCAACAAAACCCAGAGATAAAATGTGAGGCAAAACCGCATTGGTATACCATGCAGGCGCTGTTTGAGGCCGTAGAGGACTTGTTGAACCACGCACATAGTCCGGATGAGAGGAATCCACGGCGATGGGGACGAGAGCGATATCTTGTCTCGATCAAGGTACCATGCAAACGCGTTCTTCACATCAAGCGATGAACGGGCCAATCCCGAGACAAGGCCAAAGACAGAACAGTGCGGACGGTGGCAGGCTTGACGACAGGGCTGAAGGTCTCATCAAAATCAACACCAGGCCGCTGCGTAAAGCCACGCAGAACCCATCATGCTTTGTATCGGTCAAGAGAGCCATCAGACTTGAACTTGTGATGAAAAATCCACTTGCCGGTAACGTGTTGCCATGAGACGGTCGTGGCACAAGAACCCAAGTATTGTTAGCCAGCAAAGCTGCATACTCTTCCTCCATGGCATGGCGCCACTGCAGATCAGCTAAGGCAGATCGATATGTCTTAGGAATCGGTGACAGGCACTCACGTTCAAGTTGAGGCCTCGAACCGGTGGGCGAAAACCGTGTTTGCCTCGCGTCACCATTGAGTGCTTTCGTTGATGGTGGCATAACGGCATGGCCATTTGGAAGCTAGGAGGCGAAGGCCGCGAGGCGTTATCTGCCAAGAAGCGGCGGCCGGCTGCGGCGTAGCAGGGAGAGGGCGCCTCAACGAGGCATGGAGGTTGGCGTCCTCAGGCTGCGAGGCCGAGGCTACGCAGCGATGCACTGGAGGCATGCGAACCAGTGGAGGCGCGCAGCGGCGTGCCGAGCCGGTGCGATCGAAGTCGAAGCGGGGCCGTCTTGACCAAGCGCGCATGGGGGAGTCGGCGCGCGCAGGCGGCGCACCACCGGGGAGACCTGCGGTGAGAGGACCGTGGCGGACCAAGGCGTTAGCCGCTAAGGCGTCGAAGACAAAAATCAAATATACCATGAGGTAGCTGGTTGTTCAACTCGGTGAAAGGGAACGAGTTCTCATCGAATATCACATGTCGGGATATGATAACCCGATTGGACGAGATCGAGACACCGGTAACCTTTATGATCGGAGGAATAGCCAAGAAACACACACATGGTGGAGCGTGGAGATAACTTGTTGGGCGTAGTGGCGGACAAGTTGGGATAGCACTTGAGCCAAAGACACGGAGATGGGAGTATGTGGGTGTACGTTGTAAAGCCTTGAAGTCGCGGAGGGAGAAGGAGAGGGTTTTGTGGGGAGGCGATTGAGAAGATATGTGGCGGCACGAAGGGCCTCAACCCGATGAGGGAAGGCGGAAGGCTTGCTTGGAAAAGGAGAGAAGCACTATGTTGTTGGTGGAACGAATAATGCGTTCGGCTTTGCCATTTTGTTGTGAAGTGTAGGGGCAAGACATGCGAAGAGCGACACCGTTGGTGAGAAAGAAGGTGCGGGCAGTGGAGTTGTCAAACTCGTGGCCATTGTCTGCTGGACACTCTTAATCTTATGCCAAACTGCGTAGCCACAAAGGAGAAAAAATTAGAGAGAGCGAAGAAAGTGTCGGATTTAAGGCGAAGGAAGCGTCCAAAGAAAATGAGAGCAATCATCAAGAATGACTAAGTAGTACTTGTATCCGGAGACACTGGCAACGGGAGAGGTCCAAAGGTCACAATGTACTAAGTCAAAATTATTGAGAGCTCTAGAGTTTGATGTGGCAAACGGAAGGCGAACATGACGGCCAAGCTGACAAGCATGACATAGAGTATCGCTAGCACCCTTGTTACATGAAATAGCAGAAGAACTAATAAGCCTTGAAAGAGCATCGCCACCGGGGTGACCAAGACAATGATGCCAAAGCGAAGCGGGGGCGGCGGCGAGGAGGGCATAAGATGAAGAGGTGGGCGCCGACATATGAAGAGGGTAGAGGGGACCGGAGCTATTGCACCTAGCAATCACGTTCCTGGAACGAAGATCCTTCACAAAAGGCCGACAGGGTCAAACTCAACAGAACAGTTATTGTCGATGGTAAACTGACGAACAGATATGAGATTCTTAATAATGTTTGGAGTGACTAGAACATTATTAAGACAAAGATGACCATGAACATTAGTGAAGCCAGTGGAGGTAACGGGCAGCAATGATCCATTACCGACAACGATTGATGAAGGAGTAAAAGACTTAGGCGGGAAGGAGGATGACAAGGTACCGACGTTGGAAGTCATGTGCGCGGAAGCCCCGGAGTCCATGTACCAGTCCGTGTTCGGCGGTGGCGTTAGCGTCATAGTGTTGAATGCGTTTGCCAGAGACGTCTGGTCCCAGGTCCCAGGCCCAGACATGGGCGCCGACGGAGGAACTTGCGGTGGTAGCGAGTAGTAGGCGGGCGCCGTCATTGGCAGTGGTGGGTATGCCACCATGGCGTGGGGCATGAGCGCACCGCCACGTGACTTCGACAAGACTGCTCCCGAGGCGGCACTGCGCTCTTCTTTGGGTCGTGACAAATTTGGATGGTGCCCGAATCCACGGGTTGTAGAAGGAAGGCCACAGGCCGGAGTGCCCGGTGGTGCGGATTTGCCGCCCCGTTGCGTTGCCGTCCTGTTGTGGCGGCGTCGTCGGCGGTTGGTCCGCTTGACCCACGGAGGAGCTAGTGGCACCATGCGTCCTGCGATAGGAAGCGGCGCGTGGGAGGCCGCCGAAGATAGCTGCAGCTGCCGCGAATGTTGGGCGCCTTCTGCGCCAGATGGGGTGGTGGCGAGGAGGACAATCGTCGTCTGCTGGGAAGGGTGCGATGCCATCTCGAGTTCCTCGAGAAGGAGGTCGGAACGAACCTCGAGGAACGTTGGGAACGGCCGCTGCCGCTTGAGGAGAGCCGACATGTACGCGAACTTCTCGTTCAACCCGCGCAAGACGGAGAGGACAAGAGTGCGGTCAAGGATAGGCTCGCCGAGGGCGCCTAGAGCGTCAGCCATGCTCTTCAGGCGGCGGCAGTAGTCCAAGATGGTGAGGTCACCCTGGACAAAGGTGTGGAACTCGGCGTCAAGGTGCAGCGCGCGTGTCTCCCGGATGCCGATGAATTGCCCCCCAAGTGCTCGCCAGACAGCGCGCGCGGTGACGCCGTTCTCCATGACGATCTCACAGAGGTCAGGGGTGATTGTGCCGTATAGCCACTCGAGGACGACGCATTCCATGCGACTCCGGTCGGTGGAGTCGCGGCGGACGACGTCGGAAGGGCGTGGGAAGTCAGTACTTGCCCAACGTGATGAGGAACCGGCCGCACCATTTGTTGTAGTTAGGCGAGCCGATGTCAAGGATGACGGGCACCAGCGCGCAAATATTCTGGACGGCGACCGCCTGGGCGTGAAGATTGGCGATGGCGGCGGCTTCGTGAAGGACCAGCGCCCGTGCGACGTCATCATCATGAGCGGTAGTCTCTTCGCGATCGTGGCGGCGGCCTCGTCCGCGATGGGCGGCGGCCTCCTCACGATCGCTGCGCTGCGGCGGCCTCACGCTCTCGTTAGGCGGCGGCGCAATTTCGGCATGTTGGCGAGCGATGGCGTCGTCATCCATGACGGTGGCGGGTGGCGTGTGTTAAGGTAGGCGGAAGCGTGTGGTCACAAGGAACGAACACACCACTGATACCATGTGATCGAGTGAATTGTTATATTGATTTGAGTTGCAAGAGTTACAATATATAGACACATATGAAAGCAAATGAAGAGGCATAGGAGCCGGATGGCCACAGAAGCCAGAAGGCCAGCCGAACAGCCATCAAGGCACAATGTAATTGGCCATGCACGCAGTGTAACTAACCATGCATGCATGCGGTGCATGCGGGAGTTTTCTGTCTAACAGCCTCGCCACCTGGCCTCACCTCGCCCCTTGGTCGCCCGCGTCTCGCCTCGCCTTGCCCGCCACCGCTTGCTGCTTGGTTAGGGTTAGGATTAGGGTTAGGGTAGGAGAGGATTGAGGAGACATGAGTGAGTGAGGAGCAGAGGATGCCACAAGCCTGTGCGAAAAAATATGGTGCGGCTGTAGAAAATGAGCAGTGTCTTCTAATGGGCCGGTTGGTCGACCGGCCAAGCCAGACCCAATTGAACAAAGCCTACGAGGCTAAGATCACGAAGCAGCTTTCTCTTCAACTTCTACTTGGCACTTGGTGCTTGGGCAACCTCCTCGCCGGCTGCAGGCCACTGGGGCTGTGGATACTGGGGCCTGGGTCCAGCCATGTGGGAGGGGGTTCGGCCGGATGGGAGGCCGCCCGACCGAAGGGAGGACAAATCTACAATACCAGATATTGCTATAGTTCATTGCTACAGCAGTCACCTCAATGCCAAAGCAATTCGTGAGCGTACAACGAGGTCCACGACACCTTTTTCTTCAGCGAAACAAAGGGATACGGGTCCTACTTTTGCACAAGCAGCACCCAGATTCCAGAGGTCTAGTCTAGTCTAGTTTTGCCGTCCGAGCAATGACGAGCCTTTTGTGTCGGTCCTGTTGTACACTTGTACGAGTATGCCAGTAGACAGTAGTAAAGGTAAAGCAAGGTATCTAGGCTCGAAGCCTCCCTGCCTACAGTAATTCCAGTTACTCGATGTCTCGATCCATGGTACTTCTGCTCCAAAATCTTTTACATGATACATACGATGTACACATCACAATTAACTTCTCGTCGATCTGAAACCACTTCCTGATCAAAGAAAACGAAATCATTTGGGTTTTGCCGATCGAACGCACCTTGTACCGTAACTCGCAACCATCGAGCTGCGCTTGTCTTGCTCTGTAGCAACGCCCAAAAGAGAGGGCAAGCTAGGCACATGCGTTAGTTTGTCGCGTTCTAGGCAATACACACAAATGATGCCCATGTACAGCCACAATGCATTGCAAGTACATAGCTGACAAAGCTGGGCAGTGGTCACCAAGGGTCTCAATCCGTCAGTGCAGGCTAGCTTGGTGCAGAAGAGAGGCGCCACACCAGACACCACTGGCTAATGGACAAGCAAGAACTACCTAATTCAGGGCAGAATAATTCCATTTTTCTTCACCATCTCTTCCTAACTCTGATCAAAGATGCTTCCTGCCTTCGCCGTGCTTTCCATTTGGACCAAATGTGCAAATATGCTAGTACTACTGGCTTCATCTCACCATTTGGAAGCTAGGCTCTTTATCTTCCTTTTGCATGTTACAGAGCAAACAGTACAGGACACATGGACATTAACTTCACTATAGTATCCTCTCTAGTGCATGTGCATGCAATGCGAGTGGTAATTGGAAGATAAAATACAGACGTAAGCGAGTAGTTTATGACTCGTTTAACTAAAGAGGCAGTAAAAAAATGCTACAGCCTAGCTACCATGCTACCATCCAACTATCCAAGCTGTGTGCAACAATGCTTGCTGGTTCGGTCCTACCAGATTCGACGTGTGCAGTGTATGAGTATGATGTCTTACAAGCCAAGTTTGTTTGTTTTCTAGCCCCACGGCGTACTCCACGAGATGCGCTTTTTCAGAGCACAAATCTTCCATCTCCGTCATGAGCATGTTTTCATTAATGGCAGATCTTTTTCATCTGTAAATTTTGTAGATTCACTCTCCTCTCGTCGATCGCAAACTGACTCAAATGCGTGAGTACGTCTCCTGCTGTAATCGATCGTGAGGCGGACGGAAGAACAGGTATGCATTGCATGCCCAAGAAGCATGCTATGAGCGTACGGTTTGGTCTGCCTTTTGGGATCTTTTCCCTGAACTTTTCTCTTCCTGCTTGTTCAAAGATAACACTTGCTGGTAGCTACTACCATACTAGCTGCCCGACTCGTCAATAATCCAGCAACACACTGTTCTTCTATTGCTCCAATTACATATCAAATTATCAAATATTCACCTCATCTCCCCTTGGAACACAGTTCAGATCGTGGGTTTGCATATTTTATTTCTTGCACTGAAAGGAGGCTTCATTTGATATATGTCTCATATATAGCAGTACAATTAGGTAGGGGATTAAGACGGAAAAGGACAGAGGGAGCTGAACTAAGCTAGCAGTAGCAGCGCCCGTGGAGTGTGGTGGACCTGTGGTGCGCGTGCCGTTCCAATGGCGAGACCGCGTAAAGCGTGACGAGATACATATTACAATGCGCCCCTTCACGGCTTGCTTGCTCGTGACCGAGGCCACCAACCATGTGATCGAGTGAGCAACTACTACTACTACTACTCTCATCACACGGAGGAACCCCATTAATGGGCACATCACATTTGATCATGAGATACTCCGTTGCCGTCATTTATTGACCAACCATGCATGCTCTCAAAATCATTGTGCATTTCCTTGCGCTTTTTTTTTTCCTTCCTCGGAGGGCGAATTAGTCACTGTATATAAAGAGCATACTGCAATCTAGCCCAGCTAGGCGAATGGATGCATGTTTTTCCTTTTCAGAATTGAGATGGATGGCATGCAATTGTTGGTTAGGTCATGTACAATGAGCTTACATATATATCCTCTGCCACGTAAAATTTAAATTGATATGGATGAAAGAGAATAAAAGAGAGAAATGTTATGTCTGCAATTCAGAGCGATTGTAGCATCGTAACCAATAAAAGCATTAAAAGATTGTGTGTTGTTCACAATTCTGTAGCCGACTGTATCATCACAACCCATTGTATGATCTGTCTTTAGTGATGTCTACAGATGACATAGAGAATTGCTATAGACAGTAAATGTACTATTATTCATGCCATTATGCTACTACTATCAGCAAATCAGCACTGGATCTGTCGGCCCCCGGTCCATGCGATTTGTGTGAGCAACTTTACTGAACAAAACCGAATCATGCGTGCATGGAACTTGCTCAACACCTACACTATTTGTTGGACTAAAAAAAGAGCGAAGGTTGGTACCAAGTTGGTTGCTAGCTACTAGCTAGCTCTACTCGAAGAGCCCCCTTTCAATGTCAATATACTAGTCCAGACGAAGAATTTCCAGTTTCCACTAGGAAGCAGGAATAGGACAGCAACTATAGCGTGCACCACGGTGTAAGCATATATGCATCTTCCACTCGCAAAGGAACTCCGGCCATACATGAGCAAAAAAGAAACATTAATTTGCTTAAGTAATCCCTATATGCGAACAGCTAGAGAGAATGAGCACATCTCAATTAATACCCAAATGCACCATCATACCATGGATCACGTCACACTACTACTGATAGAATTAGTACCATACACTAAGCAAACATCAAAATTGCCAACAAAAAAAGAAGATGAAAAGAAACCCACTGAAATCAACTTCATGTGATCAAATGCTATCGTGCAATCTGGAGTGTACATTGTAGTCCAGTGGACTGTGGAATCATTTAGCACTGCGGCAGTACGGGGAGTTAGGCAAGGCCTCGCGACAAGCGACCAGATGATGATGCCCTGTGCCTCACACGGATATGGTACGAAAGACAAGGGCTTGTTTGGTTGGTGTTCTCCTCTATGTATGATAAAAAGTAGCGAGGGAAGTAGCCTAAAAATCAGATTATTTTTGTTCTGAGACTAGTTGATGAAATCAAGGATAGTGGATCGAACACAGAATGATGGATCGAGTGTCTGCGATCCAGACATTCGTTTTTCGTCGCCGCCTTGAGCCTGACCCTTTGCCTGAGGGCTCGCCAGGTTGGCCACAAATCAGAGTCCCGGCCAGGCAGTAGCGCTCAAGCAAATACGCCCCAAGACCCAGGTCACGATCTAGTCGCCCGTCGAATCATAATCCGATGGCCACGACGGAGCTGCGACGTCATCCCCGCTCCACCCACGATTTATTCCGGTCCGGCCGCCCCCACCATCCCCGCCCACAGGCCACAGCTACCGCGCCACACGTTGTACGACCCAACTGTATCCAACTGGCGCGATGCGGGTCCCACGTGTCACCCACACCCGCCCGCGCCACCGTGTGCACCAGCCATTTTGCCCGCGAGATCCGCCTCGGACTGCGCACCCACCCGACTCCTCCCCAGATACGGTGAAGCACGGAGGCACCAAATCGCTACGCGCACATTAAAACTACGCGTTAATTCCTGGTATAAACACCACACCCGGATTACCGGAGCTAATTAAACGGCCAGCCAAACCCACCCCCCGACCCCAAACACACCACGGTGCGCAGCAACAGTCAAAGGGGAGAAGGCCCCAGAAAGGAGCGCCACGTGGACGCCGCCGGTGGGGCGGGATTCTAACCACCTGCTTCCAGATGTGGAGGGCGAGTCCTACAAAAAACGAAGTGCCGTTTCTCTCCATAAAGAATGGGAATGGCTGGCTGTTATTATCGGTGTACTAGTGCTAGCATTATTCTACGGTGATTTATTAGTGCTACAAAAATTATACTGCTACTCCGTATTTGTGTCTAGTCTACGGCGTACTATATGATGCAAGGGCGGGGCCATGCCATCTGCGCTCTATAGGCCTGTGCTGGACATGCTTGGGCCCACGTGCAGAGAGAAGGGGAGGGAACGCCGCATGCAGGTGGTGTTTGTGTGCAGGCAGGCACTGGGCAGCAGCAGCAGCAGAAGCAAAGGAAAGGAAAGGAAAGGAAAGGAAAGAAGCATCAGAACAAAGTAAAGTACTAGACATTGTTATTGTGATCGACTTTGGACGCTATGCAAAAGCTAGCTAGTCTACCTCCTACGTTGCTACTCCGTTGCCATTCTTTCGTGCTTTTATTTTTAGTAGTACTACCAGTACTGGCTAATGTGTATGCCTTGGAGATTCCGTTAAGTCTGGACTCCGCACAGACGGAGGATGCAACAGAAAGCAACACTTCAGCTAAAACTTATTCCTTTTTCCCCGTTTTTCTCGTCGTGTGATGCTAGATTCAGATCAACCGATCGAGAACCAGAGCTCGCTCTGTTACTTGCTCAAATCTACATCTATTCCATAGCTTGAAATTAACAAGTTCAAGAAAGGAACAACAAATTAATTAAACATTCTAAACACAAATCAATGAAATAAAAAGGTAGGAGCAAATTAACTACCATAAGTAACTGCAAAAGATGTTCCTTTTTTTCCTTATCTGTTTCCTTCTTCTTCTTCTTCCTTTTTTTTGCCTTTCAGTTTCTTGGATTTATCTCCCTATTGCTCACCTCAGATCACCTCCGCCATTGGAATTAGCTTCAATGGTGGCAGTCTGCTTGCTTCAAGTACCTGGATTGGAGGAGAAGTGGGGGTCTGACACGGCAGAGAGCTCCACCTCCTCGACGGGCAGCGTGATGTTCAGATCGATCATGCCGAGGGTTTTGATCGGGGCTGGAGGAGCGGCGGCCGCCTGTTCCTGTGCTGCTGCGGCTGCGGCGGAGCAGACGTGGGACCTCTTGTGGCCGCCAAGAGCCTGCCCGGAGGGGAACACGCGGTAGCAGTAGGGGCACTCGTGCGGCTGCGTCTTCCCGTCCATGTCTTCGTCTCCGTCGTGTTCGAACAATGGCGGCTGTGGCTGCGGCTGACGAGGAGGAGCGAGGGGAGGCGCGCAGCAGCCGCCCCTGCCGCCGCGCACGTGGCTGGCGCGATGACCGCCAAGCGCCTGGTAGGAGCGGAACACCTTCTTGCACGCGCCGCACTGGAACCGTGTCCGTTTCTCCACCGGCGGCGGGGCAGGAGCGGGGAGCGCGTACCCGTCGTCGCTACCGTCGTCCGAGTACTCGCCTTCGCCGCCCGCAGCCGACGGCCAGGAGTCGCGGGAGAGCATCATGAGGGACAGCGCCACGTCCTCCTCCGGCGTGGCCGCGTCCGACACTGAGCTCACCGGCTCGGCCTCGCCCCCGGCTGCATGCGCGCGCTTGGCGCGCTGCGGCGTGGACTCGGCCACGCTCTCGCGGTCCGAGAAGGCGGCCTCGGAGACGCGCAGGCTGCGCTTGGGGTTCTCCCGGAGCGTGTAGATGGAGAGGGGCTTCTTGAAGCCGACGTCCTCGTCGGAGGCGGCGGTGAAGGAGGTGGACGCGGAGGACGCCGAGGAGATCTGCTGCTTCGCGGCTGCGGCCGCGGTGGCGGCCACGGAATGGGAGCGCATGTGCCCGGCGAGGGCGCGGGGGCTAGCGAAGCGGCGGGAGCAGAGCTTGCATGTGTTCTTTTCCATGGCGAGAGCTTGGCAGGAGCTAAAATGGCGACGAGAGAGGACGAGAGCAAACAAAAGCTACGGGGGAAGTTAGAATATAGCGGAACAGCCAAGCTTCTCTCTCCTATTTATTTTCCATTTTTTTCCTTTCCTTTTTTTTCAGATTTGGATTGTTTTTTTCTCTCCTTTTCGTCGTCGACACTCGACACCTTCCATTGCTGTGTGCTAAGTTTTGTACTCCTTGGCCTTTTGCATATCAAATCACAGATGTGTTGCCTGATATATATTTTACAGCTTTCTGTTTAATTATGTTGGATATATATATGTTTTTATTTATATGGAATTATAGCAACCTAATGCTACGCTCTTCCTATTTATTTTGGACAATGCACCAAGACACTCGAGCTAGGATTTATAATTTCTACACATGCACGCCCTCAGAGCATATGAGCAAAACTTAATCTACGTACGCCATTAGTTTAGAAAATTTCAGGCTATTTATATGTGATGTTCTACCGAACAATGTTGTATGCGAGGTTTTAATTTGTTGCTATACATTTGTGTGCACTGCTGATGTCAAATTAAATGTAAACCGAGTGGTAAATCGTGCATTTTATAGACAATCAAGAATTGTCTAATGCGCATGCATGCCTCTCCGACGTACCTTGGATCAACGCCTGCTACTAGGACGGAGAACCTAAAGTTAGCGTGGCCAAACTCCTATATTTGTGCGCTTTGAACCTTCATTTATTTTTTCCCCTCATGTCAACCTTTACATTTCCTTCTCGGATCAAATTTTTATTATTATTTAATTCTTTTTAAATTTTATTTTAAAATTAATCCTCGCGAACTTTATTTTCAATTCTGACTCATTTGGTCATGCCACTACCCGTGGCGTGGCAAATACGTTCTGTCACGCCACTTATCTCGACGTGACAAAACATGCCACACAAGCCCTTGTTCACCTGTCGTGCCAACGTGGAGGCTTGCGTGGCAGTAGTCACGCCAGATACCATAGCGTGACAAGGCAGGATGTCACACCATAGTGTGTGGCGTGACAGGGGCTAACGTGATTCGCTTTTGCATGCGTGATTGCAGTTGGTTTCTAAATTATGAATCGAGGTCATGGTTGAATTTAGTTCGGACTTGATTTATGGATTTGGAACCTTAGGATTTTGTGGTAAAATGGTAGCAAAGAGACTTCCTTTTGAAAGATCAAAAACAATTGAAGGTACGGTGATACATAGCTACAGTCATACATAATACTATGTACATGTAGTATTTAACAATCCATAACTTAAAAATAGAGAATCTATCTGTGAACCAAATATAACATCAACCTTTTAACTGAGAGTATATATCGACACTTCAACGTATATATCCATCATAACCTTTGACACTTCAACAGATATATCCATCATAAACATCCGCACAATATTTGTGCCATGTCCCAAAACAAAAGGGAGGCACCCAAAAAAGACAAATATTAGAACATCGACAACATAGAACATGTCATATATGTAGGAAGAAAATATAGGGCATGAAATAGAAATGTATTGGGTAGAAGTGATACATATTGCATCCTGAAAAAAATGACTAATATGTGAACTGTGTGGTACAACATGAGACACAAAGATGGACATATGGTAAACAAGATTTGGTGAAAGATGCGAGACATCCTACTAGAATGATAGGTGGTGCTCTTCGTCACTTTGTGGTCGTAGACCATTTCGTACCTATTTTTAGAGCTCGTTTTTTTTTTATGTTTGTCGAATGCCTTGTTACGTGAAGAATTGAATGTGAAAAGACGACGAGATTTGAAGTTGCGAATAAAAATAGACTTTATAATAAAGCTGGAAATTACACAGTGCACAGGGTTTGGTTACGTGCATAAGAAACAGCATCATGCACGATGCAACAAACCCAAGTACTCCTACGATACATATGCGCCTTTTTGGAATGGAAATAAATTCGACCTTCGGGGGACTAGTACGGAATGACCCGACCTACTGCGTGGACAAGGGCCATTTTCCCTTCCTTGCGAGCTCAACGTTGAACTCCTCACCGGCCACCATTTCTGTTTTTTTCTCGCGCTCCCTCTCGCGAGTCTCGCGTTGACTTGCACGCCTCGAGATGAGCTGCCTTCCGATGTATATGCTCATTTTGCTCGTCATTGCGGTGCTCCTCCTCCGGATTCGTGGTCGAACCCGGAGTGAAGGATCCTGATTCGTGCTTCATTTACTAGTCTAGGAACAGCTAGTGTACACAGTTAACAAAAGTGGATAGCATAACCATAAAAACATTATTCATTGAAATAATTAAAATCTGATACAAAAGGGGACATAAAGCCGACAAGCAAAATACAGCAGAAGCAAAAGTAGTAAAGTAGACCACATGATTCGCCATAGGTAATCGTCTGGAGGCGTAGCCTAGTCGTCCAAGTTATCATTCTCCTCTAGTACTCTTCTCCTGATTAACAATTTATTAAGCAATGTGAGTACAAATAAATGTACTCCACAAGTTACACCAAATTAACATAATTATAATGCACGCAAGGATATATAAAAGGAAGGCTTATAGAGTTGATTTTGCATAAAGCAATGTTTTCTTTCCAAATACTTATACTAAGTTCCAAAGCAGATATTCTATAACTAAAATTCATTTTCTAATTCTCAAGTTTTATAATCAGATAACATTCATCAATAAGTGGTGAAGTATACCCTCCTATTACATGGCTACCCGCCCAATTCCTATTTGGATATAAATCCAAAACCATTTGATAAAGTCTTTTGAAATTAAAACCAAACTCTAACTTGGAGTGGCTTTGCTAGCATGTCCATGACTATGGACACGGCTATTCGAATAGTTTTACACTTTTACAAAGGTGTACAGTTTTACTCACATAACATGACTTCTCTGGTTTGTTGGGTATCCATCGATACTACCGCTCACTACTTTAGGTAAGCAGCCTAGAGCACGTGTTAAAGCCTTTACATTCGCTATCCCACCGTAGTCCCGCCTCGCTAAGGTTTCGCCCCTTTTGGAGAAGCAAGTCCGGCGAACGGAGGAGGGCCGACGGTGGGAGGAAGGGGAGGAGAGAGCTCACACGGGAGAGAGATGAGATGAGAAGGGTGGGAGAAATGAAGAGTTGCCTCGGGCCAGAGCCCTAAGTCATCGTTGTCACGCCACTATCGTTGATGTGACTATTGCCACGCAAGCATCCACACTGGCACGAGGGCTAGCGTGGCATATTTTGTCATGCTAGGAAAAATGGCGTGATAGTATGGTTTGGCCACGCTACGGGTGCTGGCGTGGCTAAAGGGGTCAGAATTGGAAATAAAAGTTCGCGAGAGATTAATTTTAAAATATTAATAAAAAAGGATTAAAGAATAATAAAAATTCTCTCGGATAGAGGGGTGACAATGCGCGTTTGTTTTTACCATTGTACAATTACCGTTGAAAAAGAAATGGGAAGCGAGATGGTTCAAAGGAGCAGGACAACAACAGACCAATAATACTAGGAGAAAGAGAAGACCGAAAATGAAGTGCACGGTGGGAAGAATGAGTCTAAAGTTGATAAGGTCTCGTATGATTTATTACTACAGCATGGGAAATCAACTGGCATATGGTTTGTCGAAAAATCCATTTTTTTCAAGCCATTATGTTACTACTAGGTTGACACCTTTAGTACTAGTATTTTTTTTAAACGAGGGCAGGGACACTTCCATAGGAAGAAGAAAACAAAGCCACCTCGAACTGAGATGGACACAACACCTTAGAGGGAAAAAATGTTAGATGCCAATCTAAGAGAACACCGGCAAAGGAAAACAGCAGACTAAGGGGGTGTTTGGATTAGAGGTATTTCGTTAGAAAGTTTTTAGGATCTAATTCAAATTTGAACTAAATCCCAAAACCTATCAAAGAATTACTCCTCATCCAAACAGGGCATAAGTCGTTTGTGTGGCCACCACCCTATTTGCGACTTCCTGGCGTATTAGATGAACAACTAGTATGAATCTACTACTGCTATTACTACTATGGAGCGTGGAAACTAAATCACTCTGAAATTACTTTGACCACGCACCTTCCTTTCACCTCCACTAACGCATGCAAACTAAATCACCGTATCCCAATGAGAAGAAAAAACGGTCAATTTACCTCCCAGTCTGTAAAGAATTTCGCCGAAGCTTAGTAGCAAGCCACCAAACAAGCATTTACATTATCAAATGGCATCTCTGTCATCACTGTGTACGTGGACAACGCCTTTGGTGCGCTCCGAAGCTTTCTTTCCGGCTCGTTTAGTTTAGAGACACTTTCTGGTCGTGGGTCACATACGAGGATATGACCGGACAAATTCACATGATTACCCCACTTTGCACACACTAACTACGAACCACTGCTGCATTGGTGAGCCATGCGTTCGGGTTGCTGCACTCCTGCATTGCAATTTGCAAAGACGCTATGCTAGCTGCTGCAGAGAGAGACTGCCAGTGCTGCGTGCTGGCCGGCTCATGCAGGGATGGCTGGCTGGATGGATGGATAGCCTGGCCGCGGCCGGGAATGAGTTAATTCGGTAGGCTAGTGTGTTTTGTTTCGCTTTGCTTTGCTAATAGTCAAGGGGCGGCTTGGCTTGGCTTGGCTTGGCTTTTTGTTGCGATGCGAACGAAGACGAGGCGATCGATGAGGAGGAGATCGAAAGGCTGCGTTGCGTTTCCTGCTGGATTCACGAAAGAAAAGAAAAATTAAAGGAGTTCAGTTTGCTTCTGCCTTTTCTCTTCTTTCCTTTTTCAGGTCTTCCCGTGCCTCCTTTGTTCTTTTCTGATCTTTTTCGTAGCCGGTTTCAGATTTTCTCAGCTGCTCTTTGAAAAGAAATGCAGTTCAGTGCTATTACTTGCTTCAGTGAATACATAGAAGGGGATTGGCACAACCGCTCAAGTGCCGTCCGTAGCTCGGTAGCAGCTGAAGCAAGTCCAGCTATGAAGATGGTGTTGGACTCTTTTGTCGCTTTCTGAGACTAACAGATAGTGATCGGCTACGCAGGAGGTTGGTGATAATTGCTGTTTAAATGGAAGGGATCCAAACGAACCGCTGACGTGCGGATGCTATCGGCTGCTCGGATTTTCTGCGCCCGACATCTCACAGCCTAGCTTACGTCGTACTTGTTGACACACCACACCTGATCGAGCTCATTCAAACCAAGCTTGATTACGCAAGAGCAAAATGAGCACCTGATGGTCTCTCGCTTGACTGTTAGCTTTTTATACAGGTAATGAAGCCTATATATTTAGCCGTGATGTGGTGAGGTTTTTATGGAAGATATTTGGCTAGATTATTAAAGGTCATACTGTTTATGTATGACCAAAAAACATTTACTTCGATGCACCAAGATACCAAATAATGGTGCTTAAATCAGCTGATCTGTACACTTGGCATCGGCCATCTCCAACTAGGTGCCTACTGTTGAATGCTCCGAGTGACAATAATGGCCCATAGGGAGCAGTACTAGTAGTATTTCTGAAGTCAGATTTGCTAGTGGTGCTTGGTCCCTTATCATAAACTTCCGCAGCAAATGGGTGCTGGCCATTCCTTACTCATTAGTAGCACACTGATATACTAGCATGCACGAAATGTACATGCACGCATGATCATGGTCAAAGGCTCGAAGTTGAACCACCCACGAGCTAACTCTTTCAGAATTTAGTAGCAAAGACTGGAACCTGAAGAGTGCTGGACTACTGAAGCAGTAGTCTTCATCAGATAAGTGCATGATCTGCTTTAAAATCTGGTGCCTTCACGAGGGAAGTGTTCAGGGAAATGAGTGAGGATGAGGGGAGTAATGGCTTCCTTGGCTTTAGCAACTGTGGAGGAATATGCATCCGCATGCATGGATTGGGCCAAGATATGAGTGGCGTGGTGCGTGGTTACCTTGTGCTTTGGACCCCGTGTCCTAGTCAGAGTGCACCTGATGCACAGGCTGACAGGCGCCTGCGTACAAGCGTCTCCCTTCCCCGTCATATTCTCCAATCACAGATGTTCTCGTGTCAAAACATGTCTTCTGTGAAAACTTAGGCAGAGTCGACCACTTACACCCTAGAAAAATGGACGATCGTTAACTTCCAACGCTTCAGGTGAGAGATGTATGTAGAAAAGAAATTAAGCCTCATCAGAAACACGGAAGATTAGTCATCTATTAATAAGATAACTTCTCCGAACATAGTTTCCGTTGTAGTCTAGCTGGTTAGGATACTCGGCTCTCACCCGAGAGACCCGGGTTCGAGTCCCGGCAACGGAATTTTTTTTGGTGCGGTTTGCATTTGTGTTCGTGCGCGCGGGTTCGAGTCCCGGCAACGGATTTTTTTCGGGTGCGGTTTGCATATTGTGTTCGCGCGCGCGCTGAGAACATTTCATCCTCGTGCTGTCATGCATAGTTGTTTTCGTTCACTTGTCAAACAACATAATGGTGATGGTCAGTCAACTAGCATTTGGAAAGATGATTGGATACCGGATCACTTCAATCTACGTCCTCTAACACCGGCAGATGAAACCCAAGTTGAGAAGGTTTCAGAAATTATAGTTAAGGAATCTTTGAGAGTGATACAAAAAGCTTCATTTAGAGATAAATTGTCTAGCTACAGAGTCTGTAATTGGCACATCAAGTACTACTAGGTGATAGTTGTTACTCTAAGTTGTCTTCTATCAGTAAGTTGAGTCATTTTTTCTATGAACATACCATTAATCCACCAATCACCAGTTGCTAGAGGGTTTCTTCTTCGGCCAACATCACGGTCGGGAGATCGACTGAGCCTAGGGTCTTGTCGCTATCCATGAGGAGAGTTGTTCGAACAACTGGCTTTCGAGGGTGTTGTCCTGGTGTGACTTTCGGGACAACGTTGCCAGACGCTTGTTGCGCTCGATTCTGGTTATGGTATCCCGGAGCCTCTGTGCGATCTCTTGAGCGAAGAAGTCATAACCTAGTGCTTGGCCAAGCTCCATAGTTGGGTTCTCGATCAAATCATTGATTTGTTGAAGCTCTCGAGCGATTTCCGATTGATAATTGATGCGCCCAGGCAATGTATTCTGGGTTGCAATCCTCCTTTGCCGGATGGTGTTGGGATCATCAACGTCTCAGTTGGTCGGAGCATGCCACAATGTAGTACGGTCACTTTGAGGATATCTACCATGCTCATGAAGGTTGAGATCCTGGTCGTCATCGGAGACGTCCTCGCCATTGTGACGAGAGCCCGCAGCGAGTGATCGATGGGAAGGAGACCCAGTCTTTTTTCTTGGAGAACGATCAGGATCCGAGGGGAGGACAAAGACCTCCCGGTGCCGTGTCTCGCTATGTTGAGCCCTCCAGCTAGATGTGTAGTTGAAGGACAACACCTCGTGACTTGGAGCAATCTCCCCTAGGAAGGGAATTCGGTTATAACCGCTTTCGTTGAATGTGAACCCTCCGGGATATGATCGAATCGGCAATCGCAGCAGTGATGGTTAGCGGTGATGGTCGAGCCCCAAAACCATGGATTCTAGGAAATAGCGTGTCATACCGCACGGACTCAAACGTTTGGAGGAGGAATCTCGCCTTTGTTTGTGAAAGTCGTCGGGTATTTAACTTGTAATACTTAACCATCCAATTGGTCCTAGCATTACAAATCAAATAACTCGACTTCGTGTAACATGTACCTCCTAGGATAGCGTACACATACATCTCACAAAATCAAGCATCAATTCCATACAAGATTACAATACTGAGTCTTCATAAATTACATCACATAAGTCATTCAAAGTTCAATTTACACACAGAGGGCCGATCGGCTAAATAAACTGACAAAGTACGAAAACACGGCAAAAATGACAAGCCATAAGATGGCGATAAACAAAAGCCAACCGGTTTGCCCTTACCCACAAGGCAACCAACCGGAAACGCCGAGCTAGTCGTCCAAGGCGAACTCAGTCTCACAATAGTTAACCCCTTGGGGGTCAACCTCCTCTACAACAATTAGACAATGCAACTAAGTACAAAAATTATACTCGCAAGACTTATAAATAACAAACCTATACATAGCTACATGCAAGCTGAATCAAAGGAGAAGGCCATAGAGTTCATTTTAAGTACAAAGCAATATTTCATTTGCAATAGTGTAATAGATTGAAGGTAATTTAACAAAACTATTTTTATTCGTTTAAATAACAGCGAGACAACATTATAAACATAATTAACATCCCGGAGGTGACTTCCCAACAGCCACCATAACATAGCACTAATTACCCATTCGCACTCACTCGATCTCAAGTTTTATCAAAATGTTATAGTCTAACTCTTACAAAACCTACCAAGCGTGTCCATAACCTAGGACAAGGCTATTCAATAGTTTGAACCCTATAGGGTGTACAACTTTACCCACATGTCAGACCACCTTTTTGCCAAGCTATAGAGCACACTTCCTTAGGTATGCCGGTAAGGCTAAGTCCTACGAGATGTTTCCAATATAATGCATTAACTACGAGTCACCCGTATGGATGGAAACCCATACGTTGTGTTGGAGTCATCGGTAAAGCTTCGGTCAACTACCCCTTAGGGTAAAGCCTCAGAAAACTACCGATGCCCCTCGGTGTGGAGAACCTCGACAGGAACCCACCTCGCACACCCAACACACACGTAACATTTTTATCACAACACACACAACCTCCTGTGACTCAGAGCTAACACATGCCAAAGTACTAAGTCAAGAGGGATCACATATGTCCCTCATGTGGATGCACGCAAAAAATGCTTGGATAGTGTGACACAAGATGTTCGGTCCTTGTTGACTTAGGCACCATCCACACACCCGATAACCACACCATCAACCATGTGCCCAAGTCTAAATCTTTTTGTTTCAAGTTTTCGCTTTTCCCAATACACTACGCATATGGGTACCGACCCAATTAATTATAGTGATGATATAATGACCATCACCAAGTGATGATCCCCATGCTACGTTTCTAAGCATTGCTAAGTTTACATCAACTCGATACTAGATATATAAATGATTAGAACTCATTCATCGAGCTCTAAATCATTAGTAAGACTAAAACTTAGGCTCAGTGGCAATGAGAAACATTAACCTATAGCTTATGCATCTATTCGATTAACTATCGCTAATCGAGAAATTAATCATCAACATAGCATGCATACATACATTTGCAAACAAGATAATACATTTGAACATAATAGGATCAACATGCATCAAAGGAGGGATTGCTTGCCTTGTGGAGATAATCCACTTGCGCCGAGGTTCACTCTCATAGATAACTAGATCGTCAAACCTATCGAAAGAGCGAAAATAACCAATAAGAACGAATAACACCGAATAAACTCAAAAATTCAACATCATCCAAAATTCCTAAAATTTACATATAAGATATAGCATGATTTTTTCATGAATTTAGAAACAAAAATCACTTGATTTGGATTTAGCATGCAAAAGATATAGCCTTAACCATACCTGTCGGAAGAGAAAATCCAACAACTAGCCTCTGGTTACTGTTCACCGATTCGACTACACGTGGTCGGAAGGAGGTTCGACTACATCCTGGTCGAAAGGAGGCTCAACTACCTGGTCGAAAAGAGTTTCGAATACACTTAGTCCGAAAGAGGTTTGACTACACCTAGTCGGAACGAGGTTTCACTCATGTGGCTCAGAGGAGGTTGTAGGTGGTCGCAAATGGTCGAAGGTGGTCGTAGATGGTTGCAAGGTGTCAAAGATGATTGTAAGGTGGTCGAAGATGGTTAGAAGAAGCTTGGCGCTGTTGGAGCTAATCCTACCAAAGCTGACGTTTCAAAGTTTGTAAACTGGTCGTATTCGGAGTACGATTCAGAGTCAGAGTCTGCTCAGTAAAGACATAGTAGATACCTGGTCGTAGGAGTTTATGACTACCTGGTCGTAGAAGGTTACGACTACCTAGTTGTAAGGGAGTTACGACTACTTGGTCGTAAGAGAGTTTTGACTACCTAGTCGTAAGGGAGTTTTGACTACCTAGTCGGAATCAACTACCTGGTCGAAGGTGGTTCGACTACAGGCATCGTTAAAGGGTGACGGCGGCGATGAGCTAAGGTGGCGGGGTCGTTCGGGTGATAAGCCCTATGACAAAGCAAGGGTGCCCGAGGCAATCCAACGTGTGCATGATCTAAAGAGGGGCTCAGTGACCTTATCGGAGAGAAGAGGCAGAACAGAGGCCGTCGGAGAAGCTCCAGCGACGAAGTCCAGAGGTGGTGGTGGCGCTTCAACGAGCGAAGCTTCACTTGAGCAATTGAGAAGGGAAAGGGAGGTAGGGGAAGTGGTAGTGAGGTCACGAGATGGAGCTTGAGGAAGGAATTTGGTTATTGACTCACCAAATGAGTTGAGAATGAAGAAGAAGCTTTTGGCCAAGATTGAAGAAAATTCAAATTCAGACCACTCCTGAAGAGAAAAAGGGAAAATGAGTTAGGGGAATGCATCCTCAAGATCGGGAAACATATTTTGACGCAGATGGAAGTAAGAGTGAGGCAATGGAATGACGAAAATACAACGGTGGTGTCTCGGTCGAAATTGGAGCTTTAGCGCAACCTTCGGGCTTGGCTCAGAGGAGAAAAATAGGAGGTAGGGAAGAGCTCAGGTGGTTGCGAAAAGAGATGAAGATGGAGCTCTAGGGCTTTATAAAGGCTGGAGGCGGAGAACGCAAGGAGCGGCCTTGGTGCGGTGCGCTCGGTTCATGGTTCACTGCCATGGACGAGTTGAGTGACAGGGAAGGGATGATCATGGCGACTCTGGACCTCCGTGCGCTCCGGCGTGATGGGGGTAAGTGGGGAGGAGACAAGTGGGGGAACAGGCGTGGTGGAGGTGATGGCATTTAATGTGCACACATCTAGAGGGAAAAAGGGGTGGAATTCGCACTGAGGCGACGACTTTTGCAGTGGTGGTGATGCACGCGAGCGCTGGCGGCAAGGGCGCGGCGAGGAAGATGGTGACCAGGTGAGGAGGTGGTCGACACCAGACTGGTTGATCTCGGTCGAGGGACTAGTCTGACCGGTCGATGGGTTGGGTCGACTGCCTGGACGAGTTGGGTGACCCGTCGAGGGTTGACCGGTCGAGGGACTAGTCGGACCGGTCGATGGGTTGGGTCGACTGCCTGGACGAGTTGGGTCGGACCGGTCGAGGGATCGGCCTGACCGAATGGGTGATCGAAATAGAGTGCCGTTGAAATCAAGAGTGGTCAAAATCAACTGCTGGTCGAAACTGACTAGCTAGTCGAATTGGTCACGGGTCGAAACCGATCGGATGAACAAGATCAGAGATGAGCAAAGACTAGAAGATGAACAGTGCTCAAAGATGAACGAGTTGATTTCAAAAGACCGAGAGGGTTATGGATTTTAGACAGAGTTGTACCACTCCAAAAATTCTGAAATTTTTTTATAGTAGGCCTGCATAATCTAACCCAACCTAGTATAAAATTTTCAGAGTTTTTCATAGAGTGAATTTTTCTGTAAAATTCCTTCAACTCTCTGTTTGAAGTATTTGACTTTGGATTTCCAGGTTTGACTGGCCAATTTAAAATAGTAACTAAATTCTAGCAAGCATGGAATTTTTCAGGGGAGTCACTGAGATGATCCAGAACCTAGGAAAATTATTTCCAGATGATAATCATAGAGTTTGTTTTGAAAGTTTCAAGGGATTATGCTTCTAGTCAGTTGAAGCATTAGGTTTTCAAAATGCACAAAACCTTTGAAAGAATTTCTAGAAAAATCAAATGACAACAAGATGCATCAAAAGTTTTAAATTCTTCTCATTTTTATACATTTGAAATACAAGCCCAAGATTGGGATGTTACATTGTTCAATGCTTGTCGTGGGGCAGTTCCGATCATGGTCACTTGGACCCTTGCCCTGTGAGGACTCTGGCTCCTCATCTAGGCATATGGTTGTGGGGGAAAGGTTCCCTCCTCAACCTTGTCTGGTATGCGATTTTCGAGGTCTGGTGAAAGATCCCTAAAACCAAAGATTGTCATCTGGACGAAACCACGCTTGACTCAGAATCAGAAAGGTGCATCCATGTCGAGTCCTGCATAGTCTACGAGATCGAACCAAATCTCCTCATTCCACTCCCCTACCATGGTAGCATCAGAGTGGGAACAAAGGAAATTTGCTGAAAGAACAAACAAAGGAGATCTCTCCATGGACGGCACCAACTGTTGATGTTTTAATATCGAACTTATGAAATGAATGCTAGGGGGCTCCTTGATTGAGACTACACATGATGAGACACAGGGATTTAGACAAGTTCGGGCCTTCTCTTGGGATAATAACAACCCTAGTCATGTGTTCTTGTATTGATTGTGTTTATAAGAAGAGAGAAGTCACCGAATGCTAGAACTAATGACTTATGTCTATTATGTTGCTTATGTCGCTTCCTTTCTCTGTCCACCGACATTATCCCTTATATAGCATCTGAGGGGGTGGCAGTTGTCTATGCCAGGAGATGCCTCAACGGTTGAAGAATAGCGCACGTTGATGGTAGTTATTATCAGAGAGATCACACCCCACATTCGCTTTACGGTTATGCCAAAGACAGATATTAATACGTGCAGTTATACTAGAGAATAATGGCACATATTTACTACTGTGTGTAATTAAATACAGCGTATGAGATCCCTAGTCAATTAGACCCATATGTATATGGTTCTTATCGACCATAGGGTGGTCGTGATTAACCTAGTCGTAGTATGGCTTACGACCATAAAGTGGTTGTAGTAGAACTTGTGATCAATAGGTGATCATAGAAGATCTTACGAGCATAAGATGGTAGTAGAATAACTTACGACCATATAAGGTGGTAGTAGAATAGCTTACAACAATAAGGGTGGTCGTAGAATAGCTTATGACCATTAGGTAATTGTAATCCCCCTCATCATTAATAATGAGGGGTACTTCTGAAGGTTATGTGAAGACATTATTATCTATAATAAATATTACGCATAAATAGTTTAATTAATTGAGGATTATTAGATCCTAGTCAAGTACACACTACTAAAACTAATCTCAAATCAGGAAATTCCAAGATTTGAGTATAACTAACGAGATCTCTTATTAATAAAGGCAACAAACAATTTGAGCCCACACATGCCTTCCTGCTTCAATTTGTACCACACATATACGAACTACCAAAGCAAAATTATTTATTGATGGTTTATGCGACACACTCTTTGCCTAGCAAGAACAGTAAGAATGACCATAAAAGGATATAAACTCATCATGAGCCATGAAGGAAGTGGCTAGCCATGAGCACCACCACGCAGCCCACCATCAAACAGAGTATCAAAATTGTGCCTGTCATCGCCTCCGAGCAATCTCGGCACACAAACACCCTCAGGAGTCCACCAATCAGTACCAAAGCTTTAGAAATAAGAAATAATTCCTTTGAATTTGGTAGCAGTCAACCAACATATAGATAGACTAACCAAAACAAAATATGAACACCAAAATAGCCAATTTGAAAGTTTTGTATATCAATTTAGCATTACTTGATATTTGGACAGTCATACTTCGGTGTTTTAGAACCAAACTTACATAAAGATTGTTTGATTCGGGGGTCTCCAAGACTCAAATCACGCAGAGAGAGAGACACGGGGATTTTTATATAGGTTTGGGCCTTCTCCGGAGAGAATAACAACCCTACTCCTGTGTGGATGTATTGAGTATGCTGGTTTACAAATCAAGAGAAAGACTCGAGTGTGATGTCTCCTGCCCCTAATTGCATTTCTCTGATTGCCTCTTCTTCTTTGATTCCTGATGATCCCGCCTTTTATACAGTCTTCGAAGTGGGTTACTGTTTCTCCAGTCCAAAGGGCGCCTTAATGCTTTAGATGATGGAGTCGTTACTGGAGATTATTATGGGAATAGTAACGTTCCCACGTCACTAGACAGTTATCACCATGATAGAGAGTTAAATCGTGCTATTATTCCAGAGAATAACAACATAATTGACTACACATATCCTTAGATATGGTGCAGAAGATTCCCTGATCGACTAGAGACGGTCAGAGAAGAACTTATGACTGTGTGATGGTCATAGTAAAGCTTACGACCACGACTTATAACTACGATCGATCAGAGGAGGACTTACGATCGTGATAGTCATAAAAGACTTACGACTATGGAGTGGTCGAGAAGAATTTATGACCTTCAGCTTCTCCCTTATGAATATTAAGGGGTATACTCAAAAACCATATGACGGTATTTTTATCCATAATATGAATTATAGATAAATAATTAAATGAGGATTATTATATCCTCATCATCTAGCCCCCTAGCTTCAAGTAAAAATAACTTACTTGAAAAAGGAGTCATAGATGATCTTACGACCAGTAGGTGGTCGTAGAATGGTGGTTGAAGGAAAAACTCTTCGACCGGTATTTCATTTGACCAAAAGTTGACTTGGTCAAGAAGTTTGTAGAAAATCTTACGACTTACAAGGTGGTCGTAGGAGATCTTACGATCATCAGGTGGTCACAGTACTGTAATCGAAAGCAAAACCTTTCCGATTGCTGTTTTATTTGACTAGAAAAAGACTCGGTCAAGAAGGTAATTTCGCTTGAGGTGTAAAGATAGACTCGATTTTCTCGAGCAGACAAATTAAAGAATCCCAATCGACTCAGAGACCCGCTTTGTTGGAGCGGTTCTCGGCGTGGCAACCGCGGTCATCACGCCTTTAACTCAAAGCGTGACGGTTATAAATACTTACCGTGGGTGAGACTTAGGTTTTTACCTTCCCCAAATTGCTCCCACTGCTCATCATGCTCAAGGCCTCCGCCACGACCAAATCGAAGGCCCTTCAAATTTTTCCAAATCCAAATCTCCAACCCTTGAGAAAGATGGTCGGAGCCGCTTCCTAGTGGGCCGGATCGGAGATAGATGCTACCAAGATTAAGGCTCTGGTCGCCACAGAGAAGATCCCGAAGAGGCAGTTCGTGAAGTGGATCAAGGCTACTGGGTAGCATTGGCCGTCGAGGGAGATTGGGCAAATTCCCGTCTTCCAGGCGTTCTGTGTGTGTAGCCTTCGATTGCCTGCTCACCCTTCCCTCACTCTCGTACTCGAACACTTCGGGGTGGAGTTGGTGAACCTCGTTCCTAATTCCATCACGATGTTAGGCATGTTCATTTACTTGTGCGAGGCCGACTTAGAATTGTTCCAGTACTTCTATAGAATGACCAGGCTAGCTAGAGTCACCTAGAGTCAGAGGTTTGAAGCTCCACGACGGGTAGTCGAAGGAGTATATTTAGATGTTCACCCGGTCGTCATGACCGGCATGGAAGAAGAGGTGGTCTACTAGGAGACGACCAGTGAGGACAGCCTCTCCTTCGCCGGAAGTCCTACGAGAAGATTCCTTCCTAGGGTTCGACTTAAGGATCTCAACGGACGCTTCCCTACATTCAAGCCATCAAAGACCTGAAGAAAGAGGGGCTTACCGGAGGGCACGTGGTGAAGGATTTCATCACGTGCTACATTAGCCCTCTGAAGAAGGGGGCTCATCCTATGTGGAGGTATTCAGGGCTGCAAGACCCGACCGAAGATTACGAGGAGAGTAAGTAAACTTTCAATCTTAGCCTTCTTTTCTGTTAATTTTGAACTTGGCTTATTGAAAGTTTACTTGCTCCTGCAGACCTCTCACAAGAGAAAATTGATGCTCGAGTCAAGCTTATTTGTAAGAAATCCCCACCATCGAATGTAGTGGCTCCTCAAATCCTGGCAGTCCTGTCCGCAGAGTACAAGATGGAGCGCCTAAAGGTAATCAAGAATTAATTTCGTCTTTAGGATCTTGTTGTCGTAGAAAAACTTACGACTGGGTACTGGTCGTAGAAGAACTTACGACCAAGGTGTTGCCATAGAAAAACTTACAACTAGATATGGTCATAGAAGGACTTATTTACCGTGAGGATCGTCAGAGAAATACTTACTACGATCGCTTAGTTATATTTCTTTTTCTGATTTCTGTAGAAAGTAGGCATGGAAGACCGTTAAGACGACGAAGAAGTCAAACTGATGGTCGTCGTGTTGGGCCACGGGGTAGGCTACGATAGCTACAAACAAAAATTTCTACCACGCAAACCAGGAAGCTAAGCAAGTAGATGATCACAGATTGTTACCACCAGACGCCAGAGAGCAAAAAAAGAAGGGTTGAAGCACCGTCCAATGTAGAGCGATCGATGTAGTAGTCGAGTCAATCATCCAAAGATCCTCACGAGTCGATCGCCTCTCCAAAGAATGTTCGCAGCTCTTGTGAAGATCGCGGATCGCCCTCAAGCGCAACAGCCGCAGAGCGCCTACAAAGATCCACACGCCTAGGGAAGGAACAACCGTGACGCCGGTGTGCTAGCACCAAATCGCATCGGCAGAGCTCTCGTGAAGATGGCGGCTAGGGTTTCGTGGTGATTCACGGTCCATCCCAAAAATTTCATGCATCTCCTTATATAGTGCTCGGACGGATCCTATCGAACACGCTTGACTTAATCAGATTCGACCGGTTTGTTCCAACCCGCTAAGTGTGTGACCTCAGAGGTTCATGCATCATCGGTTGTGACTCGAAACCCTTCCGATCACGAGTCGAAGCGCTCCTAGCAGTAACATAGCGATTCCCAATACACACAAATTATATCGGACGAATCTTAATGCAATATGATCTACGATCAAGTCATCATCACTTACGACTGTGTCCTATCTCTATACAACCAGTTCAGATTTGGTCACGACCAGTTTGTAAGTCCCACGACTAGGTTTCACCACTCATGACACGCTCGACCACCTACTTACACCAGCTCATAACTCCATACGACCAAATCAGAATCGTCAACTAAGTGACCTACTCGTATACTCCCTTTGCCTCATGATGTCCGGTTGAACCTGTGAGATGTTGTGTTATCCATGGACTGTTCAATACTTTCTCGATCAAGTGTCGGATTACTTCACGTGGTTGAACACTTCGACTACTAGTGGCAAGGGCATGCACTTTCTTTATCCGACCACAACGAGGGGCCCAGAGACATCACTCCTGTTATGTTAGGAGGGACAAATCCCATATCCGACTACCACATTCATTCCTCTCGCATGTTTCATACCATACTCGAAAGCTACCTTTATAACTACCCGCCATTTAAGTAGCGCTTTGGCAACCCCTAAGAGTGCTATTACACATGTAGGAAACCATGCTGATCTCAGGTCTAAGGATTATACATCATCATTTCTTGAGACCAACTAACGACACATAGTCATAACAATCTCAATAGTGTCTCAAGGTGGGTCTAATCCAACATCATGTTCTCTAACATGTGTCCATATTATTGGTTTGATATCTCTATATCCATGACCTGTGAAACATAGTCATCAACCAATACATATGCTAGTCTATTCATATGTGTCCTCATATGTTTCCGACCAGGGAACGTATAAGAATAATTATCGCAGAAATATAGAGTTTCACAATCAAGTCACATACTTGATAATCAATATTAACAATATTATTCTAGGAACAAGATAACATATTATCCAATATAATGAACATAATGAAATATAATCATCTCTATGATTGCCTCTAGGGCATATTTCCAACACGTCGGCGCGGTGGCAGAGCAAGTTGATACTCCTCCAGCCAATAAGCATTGGCTCGTGAAAGTCGCCTACAAGGGAGGCGCAAGTTCAAGCTCACGCCTCGACCGGCCTTTGCAAAATTTGCTACAAACATGGTGTGTAGGAAGCAAGGGCAATTGGTGGCGTAAGCACTCAAACACAAAGCCCCCAAGATCAAGGTACCCTTCTACTACGACAATAAGACTTTCGCAGTTTCTGCCTCCCGTGGCTTAATCAAGCAACAAGAAAAGGAGAACTGAAAGAGTTTTATGTCTTTTATGAAGGAAACCATTGCACCAGCAGTTCCTGTGTTTGAGGGCAGTGCTGCCCTTGAGGTGGTCGAGACAGGTCTCGGCTATCCGGAGAGCCTGGAGGCTCAAGGAGCGGTAGTGCTCGCTCAAAACCCATGACCAGACGTGGTCGTGGCTGATCTCATTCCTCAACTCGAGTCTCGACCAGACGTGGTTGAGAAAAAGTTGAAGAAACCTTCCTTCCAAATTCAAGATTAAGTCTGGCACACGAAGATATATAGAAAGACAAAAGTGTAAGAACAGTATTTACCTTTTTGCTTTTTACCATTTAACGTGTTTTCCTTTATGTGATCTTAGCCCAACTCCTCCAGCCCTCAAGGACATTCCTGTTGAGGAATCCACTGCTATTTCTTCGACAGTCAGAGAAATGACAGTGGCAATGGTCGAAGGATCATTCGCCGTCCGAGTGGTGGAAGAAGTCATTGCTGCCGAAGTCACTGCGACCATGGAGTGGTCGAGAGGCCAAGGTGAAGTCGATGCATGATGAAGCGGAGGCATCACCAAGGCGGTGAATCATTGGGCCACCGTGATCGGAAGGAAGTCGTCGAGACGCTCCTCCCGCCCCCAAGAAGGAGTCAAGGCCACCGAATCAAGATAAAGAATATGTCAACTTCTTTTCTGAGTTCTTCGGTCCAGCTTCAATTGTGAGGACTTCTGCTTTCAGGTCTCGTAACCGAGTTCCCTGCCCCAAGGATATTCCTAACAGAGGGAATATTTTTGATGATGAACGTCTCGAAAAGGTGTGGTGGAATCGGGTTCAAGAGCTTGATGAGTCAAGAACCCTATAAACGCATTTCTCCATGTTTGCTCTGGACGAGCATTAATGTAAGTGCTTGTTACTCAACCTTCACATATGTGAATTTTCTCGCTTCTCATTGTCTTTTCTTTATGCAGAGAGCTCGAGCAAATTGTCACTTGTAGAGTACAACCAACAACCGGTTCACCACGACAGAGAAAGTGGAACTCGCAAACAAAGCAGAGAGATGGTAGTAATCGCTACTCGTAGTCGCTATGTTTCACCACTTACACAAGATTTATGGGGATTGTCGAGAAAAACTTACGACTAGGTATCGGTCATAGAAGAACTTATTTACCGCAGCATTGTCATAGGAGAACTTATGACTAGGTATCGGTCGTAGGAGAACTTACGCACCAAAGGATTGTCGAGGAAAACTTACGACTTGGTATCGGGTCGAGGAGAATTTATTTACCGAGGATTGTCGTAGAAAAACTTACGACTTGGTACCAGTCTTACGACCACTTGTTCCATGCTCATGTCTACTCTTTTCCTCTATAGGTTCAAGAGCGACGAGAAGACCTTGGCTGATTCGCTTGACTATGAGAAAGCCGAGACGAAAAAGCTAAGTGAGAAAAATGAAGACCTTCTGAAGAAGCTTTAGGAGGCAAACTCTGCAATTGAAAAGTTGTAGAGACTAATAAACGGTAAGTGTTGAACTTAAAACCGTTTATGACCTTCTTTTCTTTTTCTAACTCCTATTCCTTTTCGTAAAAGAGGTCGAATTAGGAAGCTCAGAATCGAGGTCAAAGAAAAGACCTTAGTTCTTCACGAGGTTTCCCGTGACGCCAAAGAAAAAGATCAAGAGGTCCAATTGTAGGAGGAGCGCTTATATATGAGCACCGCCTCACCACGATGAAGTCAAGAAGTTAGATTATCGACCAGCGTAAGCAAGCCTTTACCTGTGATTAGTTTTGTTTTCCTTTCGAGGTCATTTTACCTGACTGGTCTTAGTCTTTTCAAAGCAAGCAGTCGAAATAAAACGACTCCATGGGACTTCGACTCGTAATCAAGAGGAGATGAAATTGATGAAGGTCAACCTTCAAGACAATATTTTTCTTCCAACAATGTACTGTGGGCTTTATGTTGAGGGGATCACCTCAGAAGACACGATGATTGCTCACTCGAGTACTATTAGTGATCAAGTCGTAACTTTGCAAGGGTTGGTGACCACTCAAGACCAACCAAGCCGATTCGATAAGAGAGACGGTCAAGGGCACAACAAGTTTTGTTTTGGCTTAAACTTAAGGATCATGACCCCAATCTTAATTTGCAACCAATCAAAGTCGACTTCAACCGCTCCAAATGGGTTTAGCGGTTGATAGAGGAAATGCTCGATCGGGCGAGGAAGTCATGGAGGTGATGCAAATAGATCTCCTCACAAAGTAGTTCTATACTTAAAACCTCAGAAAGACAAGTTTTTGTTGTTGGTATATATAATCCTTTCTTCTTCTTGCAAATAATCTTGTCGAGTAGTTAGTAACTCATAAGATAATGAATGGAAAAGGCGATTAATACTAAGAATTGAAGTCATATTGATAACTTCATCCTAGCCCCCGACTATTTTCCTTGTTTATTTAGATAAACCAAGTAAATAGTGTGAAATGGGTTTTCTTAAAAAAAAAAGAGGTTTATCTAACTTGTAGTTTTTCGATCACAATTTTCTCGCACTGGTCGAAAGTGTAGGAACGAGTCAACACTAGGAAGTTCCTTCTAGTGGGCAGGACCATGTGCAGAAAGAAAAGGCTTCGACTAGATGATGTTAACTTCTCCGACCAGATTAATCAAATCAAGAACGGTCAACTTGAGTTAGACAAATGTCTAGAGTACCTTAAAAACTCGTTCAACTTATTCTAGTGCATTCGATAGGTTCACTCTGGTAGCAAGAGTTAGAAACAAGACGACGCTAGGAAGTTCCTTCTAGTGAGCAGGACCACGTGCAGAGAGGAAAGACTTTGACTAGGTGTTATGTCTTCCTCCGACTAGTTGAAACGAAACGAGTTTACCAAAAGTAGTCGAGCAAATTGAAAAGTGTACTCGCTTAGATTATTTTTCTAAAATGAATGAAGAAATATTCTAAGATACTAAGAGTTGGCTTAAAAATATTTTGACCATGTGAGTTGAACCCAAGTCCTTTGTGTTGGCAAAGAAAAGGGAGGAACGAGTCGACACTAGGAAGTTCCTTTGTAGTGGGCGTAACCACGCATGTAAAGGAAAGGCTTCGACTAAGTGATGTTACCATTCTTTCACCAAAGGTAAAGAAAAATCGAGGCCGGTCGCAGTATGACGATGACCGTGGTATTGTCATAGAAAAACTTACGATTAGGCTCGTCGAGGGAGACCTACGACCGTGAATGGTCAAAAATTGTCAAAGCGCTTACTCAAAGTAAGACAATAAAGATAGAAATAATCCGATGCTTTATTGTAGGGTTGGTCGATTACACATAAAATTTGGCGAACTAGTCGATGTTCTAGGAATTGGAGATAATTCGCCGTCTTCCATTGCTAGTCGTGATCAACCCGATCGCATGACTTCGACCACTTGCAAGGACCTTCCCACTTGGGGAAAGTTTGTTCCGCTTAGACTAAGATTGAATTTTCTCAATACCAAGTCACCTACAACAAGACCGCGAGGTTGGACTTTACGATCGTAGTATTTGTACGTATTTGCCGTAGACCACGAACGGATTAAGGCTTGATTTTTCTTCTTCGAGTAGGTTAATGTCATCCGCCAAGTTGTTTCGGATTGACTGCTAAAAGTTTCACCTCATCGACCGATCTTTAGTTTCGTGGAAGCATGGCTTCAAAGACCAAAACTAGAAAAAAAGGTGTTTCACCAGAGCCCAACCAATACCATATGAACCGCCCATAATATCGAGGGTAATTTTGTACCCAAGCCCCGAGCGCTTGACAAGATAGTCAAGACTCGAGTTTTGATTTCGCATTATTTGGCCATTCACTCTTTCGATCGCCCCATTGCTTTGAGGATGGGCAAAGAGGCGAATACGCCTATACCTAACTCGTCACAAAATTCTTGGAATTTTGCGCTAAAAATTGCTTAACATTATCTCGTGATTATTCAACTTGGGACCCCAAACCGAGTGATCACGCTTTTCATGATGAACCATTTTGTCGCCTGCTTGTTATCCGAAATATAGGTTCAGCTTCAATCCACTTTGTGAACGATCAATAGCCACAAAAGGAACTCAAACCTCCTGGTGCTTTTGGGAATGGTCCTAGGATATCGAGACCGCAGATCGCAAAAGGCCAAGATAGAGGAATTGTTTGTAATGCCTGAGTCAGTTGGTGTATTTTCCTGCTATGAAACTGGCATTATACACATTTTTTAACCAGCTATTTGGCATCGTAGAGAGCTGTTGGCCATTAAAAACCTTGTTAAAAGGCTTTTTCACCGCCGCTCGGGGAAGCATGAGTTCCACAGATGGCCCCGTGTATGTCATGAAGGAGGTTTAGTCCTTCTCTCTGCGATATGCATCGCATGAGTACCCCTTGAGTGCCTCGTTTATAGAGGACTCCTTCGACCAAAGTATACATTTTGGTCCTTCGGGATAAGCGATCTGCCCCGAGATCATCGTCGGGTATAGTACCCGTCTGAAGATACTCGTAGATGGGATTCATCCAGGTATCATCGTATACTAGAGAGGTTGTCTCAATAGGAGTTGTCTCTGGTGTTTCAACCAGAGACGGCTTCTGGTGCTATTCCAAGAAGACTCCTTTTGGTACTTGTGATCGGAAAGAAGCTATACGAGCAAGCTGGTATGCGAGGAAATTATCCTTTTGAGGGATAAATTGTACCTTTAAACCGAAAAAAAAATGCTTTTCAAGCTTTCGAACCTCTGATAAGTACTGAGACATGGTCGGATTAGAGCACTGGTACTCTTTTCCGACCTGATTCACGACTAGTTGAGAGTCTCCACTCATGAGTAGTTGTCGCATCGCTTGCTTTCACAGCTTGTATGCTAGCCAGCAAACCTTCGTATTCTGCCATATTGTTAGTGGCCTGAAAGTTTAATTGATTGGCATACTTTAAGGTCTCTCTGTTAGGAGATTCTAGGACCACCCCAGCCCCTGAGCCACTTAAAGAAAGTGACCCGTCAAAGTACATCGTCCACTAGTCGTGGGTATCTTACTGGAGATCCTAAATAGGTTCAGAATTTGTCCATTCGACGACAAAGTCTGCCAAGATCCAGATTTAACGGCCATTCGGGACACAAAATGGGGGTCAAACTCTCCAAGTTCTATTGACCATTTTGCCATGTGTCCCGTTGCTTTCGCTCGAGGACTACTCCTAAGGAAAACTCGCATTTACACAATTATCTTTTGCGCATGAAAATAATACCACGCTTTTCAAGACATGAGGAGGGCATATAGAAGTTTTGGACCCGAGGGTAACGCCCTAGGCCCATGCAAAACTTCACTTACGTAGTAAACCGGTCGCTGAACGCCACGCCTACGATCAAGATCAAGGCCATCGCTCGCGGACGGGCGCCTAGATAAATTAAGAGCGCCTCTTCCGGTTTTGGGGAAACCAAAACAGAGCACTCATAAGATACCTCTTGACATCCTCAAAGGCAAGGTTTGCTCTCTTCCGACCACTCAAACCCTCGCGGCTTCCTTAGAAGTTTGAATAAAGGCGCCCTTTTTCTCCCAACAGGCGATGAAACGACTTAAAGCCGCCATGCATCCTGTGAGTTTCTGGACTTCTTTCTTCGTGGTTGGAGGGCGCATTTGCACGATGGCCTTTATCTTTTCGGGATTTGCTTTGATTTCTCCTACAGAGACAAGGAATCCAAGCAATTTTCCTGAAGAGACTCCAAACACACACTTCTCAGGATTGAGTTTCAGGCGGTGTTTTCTGAGGTTATCGAATGTCTCCTGCAAGTCGGAAATATGATTAAGTTGCTTGATCCTTTTTATGACTAGATTGTCAACATAGACCTCCAAATTTCGACCTAGCTAAGGTGAAAAGTCGATTGCATCAAGCGCTGAAAAGAAGTGCCATCATTTTTAGACCAAATGGCATTTTGACATGACAAATGTCCCAAATGGAGTAATAAACGTGGTCTTTTCTTCATCTTCTAGACACATATTAACTGATGGTAGCCGTAATATGCATATAAAAACTTAATGTTTCAAGAATCCAGCAAAGAGAATCAACCAATTGATCGACACGAGGTAAAGGGAAATTATCTTTTGGATAAGCTTTATTAAGATCAGTGAAGTCTACACACATTCGCCACTTGCCATTAGACTTCCTAACCATTATAGGGTTGGCCAACCACTCTGGGTGGTCGACTTCTCTTATAAAGCCTGCTTTAAGTAGCTTGTCTAATTCTGACCTTATAGCATCTCGTCGATCAGGGGCAAATCTCCATAATTTTTGTTTTACGGGTACTTTGTCAGGCCGTAGAGCTAGCCTGTGCTCGATCACTTCCCTGGGGACTCCGAGCATATCGTATGCTTGTTACGCAAAGACATCTGCGTTTGCCCAGATGAAAGCGATGAGGGCGTCTTCCTATTTGGGGTCAGGAGTATCCCCGATGCGAACAATCTTCGAGGGCTCCTCTAGATCCAAAGGAACCTCTTTGACCTGGTTGTTCGGCTTAGGTGCAGTTTTAGACTTCGACTGCTTGGTCGAAGGCTGCCTTTTGTTTTCTTCCTAAGCTGGTATTTGGCCAACCATGTAGAGGGACCGACGGTCACACATGTGCGTCATATTTTTATCACAATGAATTGTGATCACTCCTTTGGGACCAGGCATCTTAAGACATTGATACCCATAATGAGTAGTGACGAGGATATAATAATCCTCATTTTATCTTTTATCTATAACTCCTTAACCAAGTAAATATGACGTCATATGATCCCTAAGTATACCCCTTAAATGTTATAAGGGAAGAGCCTACGGGATAGTCGTAAGTTCTTCTACGACAACCCCCATAGTCGTAAGTTATGCTACGACTACCCCATAGTCGTAAGTCTTGCTACGACTACCTTATAGTCGCAGGTTCTTCTACGACTAGGTCAGCTATGACCATTTTATGATCAATTAAACCTACGTATAAGTAGGCCCAATTGATTAAGGATTCAAACAATATCATACGTTATTTCGCCAAGTAATAGCACGTAATGCTCCATTATCTCCGTATATAGTGTTAGGCGACGGAGGAGTTAATACGGTGATTACTACCAACGAGCGCCACATACAGATGTGATGAGGTGCCGCTTCACTGGAGAAACCGCCGCCCTTCACGCACTATATAAAGGCGTAATCGAGAGGGAAGGGCGATGAGAAATACATGCACTATCATCTGTAATAGTCTCGAAGTTTTTCTCGATTGTTCGTAATACACTCAATACCATACACACACAGAGTAGGGTTATTATTCTCTCCGAGAAGGCCCGAACTCGTATAAAAATCCCCGTGTCAATCTCTTCGTGATTTCATTCTAGGAGACCCCGAATCAAATAATCTTTACGTAAGTTCGGTTCTAAAACACCGACAGCTTGGCGCCGACCGGGGATCTTCCTAATCTCTTGTCAACATACTCTCTGCTTTTCCAAATCTCATGCACTCATGGCAGGAGAATGGAACTAGGAGAACCGGTTCGACTTGGCAGACACGCAGACGCCGACATAGATGCCGCTTCGACATTTAACCGAGTGATGACTCATCCGATGGTACTGCTGCCTTCGGTGATCTTCCCGCAGATCCAGGAGACAATACCGCTGATGGAGTTGGGGAGGGATCCATATCCCCCACAACAGTACGTCCAAGAGAGGAGTCTATCCTCTCAAAGGACAAGTGTCAATTTGACCAGGACTACACCTAGGTGGACTCACAACACGACGAGAGTTTTACTCGGCGTCCGAGTCCCCTAAGGCGGTCCGACTTGGTGAGGCAAGTTCGAAGCCACAATTCAGGACTTCACCAAGATTCGGTGATTCTCTCTCCTGATGACGCCAGAGAGAGCGGATCAAGCATGCTTTTCCTACAAATTCGCCATCTTCTACAGATCACGCCGCCAATGGAGACGGTTATAACCCGGACTTCCCTACCGGAGGATTACTCCAAGTCGCCAGATGGTGTCTCTCGACGACTCAAGCGGGAGGCCTCGAGCGCAAGTGAGAATCATCAACGGAGGTCTTCGCCCTTCCTCAGTCAAGGTCACTTCCTAGAGACCGAACCGAGACCTCCCAGAAGATCACGATCGCGCCTCATGACAAGGGCAAGAACACCACCAATGGCGACATTTAGTAACAGATGAACTACGAGGAGTATTCCTCAGAGGACCGAGACCTATTATAGGTCAGTCAACCTATTATCGGGTATCGCCGAAAGTACGACCACCGATGATATCAACCTTCTTTCCCGCAAAGGAGGCGCCAAGAAGTCATTATCGATGTCGGGCATTCTCGCCGATCTTCGAAAGCTTCATTGCCACTCGCCGACCAAGAATATGGAGAAATTTGATGGATCCCAAAATCCTATCGAATTTCTTCAAATCTACACAACAAAGAAATTCGAAAGCGGGCAGGAGGAGGAGAACATGTGATGGCAAATTGCCTTCCAACCTGCTCAAGGGTCCGCCGATCGTGGTTATTGAACCAACCACTCGAGTCGATTCATTCTGGCAACACCTCTCGCGATCTTCATCGCAAACTTTTAGGCACTTATAATCGCCTCGGGAAGGAGGACGACTTGCACCGATGAGACAGAATCGACAACGAGACCTTGCGCCAATTCATCAAGCGCTTTTAGTCGTTCGTAATTCAATTCAAAGTTTCGATTCATCTGCCATCGTGGCTTTCAAGCAAGGAGTCCGTAGTAGAAGGATAAATAAGATATTGGTTTAAATCCGCCTACCATCGCCATCGAACTCTTTGAGATGGCCGATCGATATGCAATCGCCTCGAGGCGGTCGAGGAACAACACAATCGATCAAGAAAACAATACTTCGAGAGCCGTGATATTGATAAGAAGAAAGATAAGAAAGCAAAAAGTCCAAGAACAAGGCGAAGGGTCAAAACTCCAAGTCGCTAGCTCCAAGGAGGTCTTGGTCAGGAATGATAAAGAGCCACGCACCTCTGTTACATTCCGACCGAGGCAAAGGTAAGCGCCGATCGAAAAATGATAAGCCTAGGTGGTGTCCTTTCCATAAAAGGAAGGACATGACCTTCAGAATCGCCTGTCTTCCAACGAAAGCTTGAAGACTACTACAACAAAGAAGGACCACTTCCCACTCTCGAAAGTGTAGGGCAAACGAGTGGTCATAAGTCATCGATGACGAGGAGGAGATGCTGCCCAGATCCGCAACACACCATCGAGCACATCTACGGAGGATCATCAAGATGTGAATCAAAGCGACACTTAAAGTCACGAACGTGAGGTAAACTCCATAGATCCTCCTCCTCGTCAATAAATTACCGGGTGGTCGGAAGTCACAATCTCTTTCGACAAGGGTGATCGCCTCGACTTCTTCGACCACCGTGTCGATATCCAATCGTGGTCGAACCCACCATCAACTATTGTCCGTCAATCGAAGTTTTGTTGATGGTGGCACTGTTAAACATTTTGTTTACGAAAGTGCCCTTGATGACATGCAAGTACCAGATCAAGGTAAGACCTATGACGATACTCTTTCCATGGAATCGCATCGATCTTCGCTAAACCAATTGGCCAAGTTTTCTTCCTTTAACATTTGGTTCACCAAGTAATTTCGTGACGTAGAAAATCTCCTTTGATGTGGTCGATTTCGACATTTAAGATATAACGCCATACTTGGACTAATTAACTTTGGCAAAATTCCTAATGGCTACTCATTATGGATATCAATGTATTAAGATGCCAGTCCCAAAGGAGTAATCACAATCCATTATGATAAGAAGATGGCGATACCGCGATCGCCGATCCTCGAGATGGTTGGACAAATACCAACTCGAGAAGAAAGTCACCTTCGACTAGTAAGTCGGGCTTCAAAGTCGCACCAAAGCCGAACGACAAAGTCAAAGAGGTTCCTCCGACGCAGGGAGCCTCAAGATCGCTCGTGATCGGGATACTTCCGACCCCAAATAGGAAGACGCCTCATCACCTTCCTCCGAGCTAACGCAGATGTTCGCTGGCAAGCATCCGACATGCCCGAGTCCCTGTGGAGGTGATCGAGCACAAAGCTAGCTTTACGGCTCGACAAAGCATCCGTGAAACAAAAATTACGGAGATTTGCCTCGATCGACGAGATGCTATTAAATCGAATTGATAAGCTACTTAAAGGTGCTTTATAAGAGAGGTCAACCACCCGAGTGGTTGGCTAATCCTCGTAATGGTTAGAAAGTCAAATGGCAAATGGCGATAAAGCGTAAACTTTATCGATCTTAATAAAGCTTGTCCAAAAGACGATTTTCCTTTACCTCAGACGATCGCTTGGTTGATTCTATCAAGGGTTGTGAAATATTAAGTTTTTAGATGCATATTCGATACCACCAGATCAATATGTGTCTAGACGATGAAGAAAAGATCGCATTTATTACACCATTTGGTATATTTTGCTATGTCAAAATGCCATTTGGTCTAAAAATGCCGGCGCTTTTTTCAACGCTTGATGCAAGTAACTTTTTCATCTCAATTAGGCCAAATCTAGAAGCCTATGTTGATGATCTAGTTGTTAAAAGCATCAAGAGACTTAATCATATTATCGACCGCAAGAAAAATTCGACAATCTCGTAAAACATCGCTAAAACTCAATCTCGAGAAGTGTGTGTTCGAATCTCTTTAGAAAATTGCTTGGATTCCTAGTATCTATACGAGGAATCAAGCAAACTCGAAAAGATCAAGGCTATTCTCCAAATGCGCCTCCAACCACAAGGAAAGAAGTTCGTAAACTCACCGGGTGCATGGCGGCTTTAAGTCGCTTTATCGACGATCGGGAGAAAAAGGAGTACCTTTCTTTAAACTTCTAAGGAAACACGAAGGTTTTGAGTGGTCGAAAGAGGCAAACACCGCTTTTGAGGATGTCAAGAGGTACCTTACGAGTGCTCCTATTCTAGTCTCCGCCGTAAGAAACGCCTAATTTATTTAGCCGCATGCCACAGTAAGAAGCGAAGATCGTCGAGAACGTGAAAACGCACAAATACGCTTTACTACGTGAGTGAAGTTTACACGGCCTAAGGAGCGCACCTCAGTCCAAAAGCTTCTATATGCCCTCCTCATGTCTTCGAGGAAATCGCGCATTATTTTCAAAGACAAACTAGTTCAGGTTGCCTCGAGTTTCTTTAGAGCGATCCTCCACAATAGGGAAACAATGGACGATGGCAAAATGGTCACGAACTTGGGGAGTTCGACATCCATTTCATGTCCCGAACGGCCGTTAAATCCAGATCTTGGCGATTTTGTCGCCGATGGACAAATCCTCGAACTCGCTCAGATCCCCAAGACGATTCCCACCACCAAAGAGATTTATGTACTTTGACAGTCACTTACTTTAAGTGGCTCTTGGGTCAGTGGTTCCGTATCTCCTACCGAGAGACCTTAAAGTATGCCATACAATTAAACTTTCGTGCCACTAACAACGTGGCGTATCATTTAAGGTTTGCTAGTCGGCATACGAAAGCAATGAAGCGCTCGATTCGCCGACTACTCGTGAGAGGAGACTCTCAACTAGTCGTGAATCAAGTCGAAAAGAGTACCAAAGGTTTCTAACCCGACAATGTCTCGGCATTTATCGGAAGTGCGAAGCTAGAAAAGCATTTTTAGGTTTCGAGGCACGCTCATCCTCGAAGGATAATTTCTCGCAAACCACCTTGCTCAATAGCTTCTTCCCGATCAAGTACCAAAAGGAGTCCTCTTGAATAACTCCTGAAGCCATCTCGTCGACGAACCGTAGACACCTCCTATTGAGACACTTTCTAGAATACGAGGATACATGGATGACGCCTATCTATGAGTATCTTCGTATGGGTTCAAGACTCAGCAGACGCATCTCGAGGCGCATCATTTATCCCTAAAAGCCAAAATGTATACTTTGGTTGAAGGAGTCCTCTATAAACGAGGTATTCAAGGGGTGCTCATGCGATGCATTTCGCAGAGCTTAAGGATTAACACTCCTTCACGACATACATGATGGCATCTCGTGGAAATCATGCTTCCTATGTAACGCCGGCCTAAGGTTTTTCGACAAGGTTTTTATCGCCAATGCCCTTTATGATGCTAAAGAGTTGGTTAAAAGTGTGTCCAAAGGCCGCCTTATAGCAGTAAATACACCAACCAAATTTCCAGCATTACAAACAATACTTATCTTGGCCTTTTATGCACTGGGTCTCGATATCCTAGGACCGCTCCTCAAAGCTCCAGAGATTTCGAGTTCCTTTTGTGGCTACTAATACGCTCACAAAATAGATTGAAGTTTAACCTCGGATCGATAACAACTAAGCGCAAAACGGTTTATGATGAGATGCGAATTACTCGATTTGGAGTACCGAGTCAATAATTACAGATAATGGTAAGCATTTTTCAAGCGCAAAATTTCGTGAATTTTATGACGAGTTGGGTACCAAATCTGTTATGCTTCGCGGCCCATCCCCAAAGTAATGGGGCAATGAACGCAAACGCCAAATAATGAGAGGAATTAAGACTCGAGTCTTCGATCACTTCATCAAACGCCGGGCTTGGGTACAAGAGTTACCTCCAGATATGGGCAGTTCAGACGGCTACACAATGAGCTGTGTGAAACATCATTTTTCTAGTCTTCGAGTCAAGCCATGCTTCCTCCGAACTAAAGATAAGGTCAACACGAGTCTAAACTTTCAAAGACTCCAACCAGAACAACTTCGAAAGCAGATGATATTAATCTACTTGAGGAAAGGAGAAACCGTGCCTTAATCCGCTCAACAGCCACCAACAAGCCCCACGAGATACTACGATCAGAAGGTCCAACCTCGCAGCTTTGTCAGAGGTGACTTGGTATTGAGGCTCGCCAATCCAAGTCTAATCGAACAAACTTTCTCCCAAGTGGGAAGGTCCTTACAAAGTGGTCGGGTTACTCGTCTGTGGTCGCAGACGATTGGCAATGGAAGATGGTCGTTCTCTCGAACTCTTGGAACATCGACTGCCACGCAAGTTTTATGTGTAGCCAATCATTCGCATAATAAAGACTCGTGTTCTTCTACCTCTATTGTCTTACTTTTGAGTAGTGCTTTCATAATCTTTCGACTATATTCCAAATACCCGCTTCTTTATATCGGTCGTAAAGACAGTAACATCACCTAGTCGAAGCCTCTCCTCTCTTGCATGTGGTCCTGCCCATTAGAAGGAGCTTCCTAATGTTGACTCGTTACTCACTTTTGCTGCCAACACAAAGAGCTCGGTTCTATTTAGTCGAAATATTTTTAAAGCCTCCTCTTTTCACCTTAGTTTATTTCTTCAGTTCTTTTGAAAAATATTCTAAGTCAAGTGCACTTTCTTAAATTTATTCAACTGCTTTTGGGGTATTCGATTCGTCTGAACTGGTCGGAGGAAGAAACACATCTAGTCGAAGTCTTCCTCTTCGCACGTGGTCCTCGCCCCACTAGAAGGAACTTCCTAGCATCGCTCGCTTCCTATTCTTGATACCAGATGCACTTATCGAGTCCTCCAAAGAAGAGCTTAACGAATTTTTGAAGTCCTCTCGATGTTTGTTTAACTCAAGTTGATGTTCTCGATTTAATTAATCTAGTCTGAGATGGTGACATCACCTAGTCGAAGACTTTCTCTCTCGATGTGGTCCTCGCCCACTAGAAGGAACTTCCTAGTGTCGATTCGCATTACTTTTTCGCCAAGGCATGACAATCGTGACCAAAAACTACAAGTTAACCAAACCTCTCTGCTTTAAACCTTTTTAATACTATTTACTTTGTTTGTCTAAACAAACTAAACAAATAGCTCGGGGCTAGGATAAAGTTATTAATTTGACTTCAATTCTTAGTCTTTCATTCTCGCTTTTCATTCGTTAATTATCTTTTGAGTTACTAACTACTCGACAAGATGATTTGTAGGAAAAAAGATGCATTATATAATACATCAACAAAAGCTTGTTTTTCATGTGTTTTTACAAATCACTCAAGAAGGAGAGCCTAGTCGATTTCCTCCAAACTTTTTACCAAGTGGTTGCATTTCTTCAATAAGACGACTTGCTTCGCACGGGCATTCAAGTCGATTTCGATTGGTTGCACATTAAGGCAGGGTCATGAGCTTTAAGTTTTGCCCATGCATAACTTATAGCACTTTCGATCGCCTCCTTGATGGACTCCGCTTGATTGGCCTTCAGAGTGGTCACTAGTTCTTGCAAAGTCCCGACTTGTTCCCCAATAGTACTTACGTGAGCAACTATCGATCATCTTGAGGAGCTTTTCCTCAAGACGAGCTCACCAAGTACATTGTTCAGAGCGTGATATTGTCTTGAAGATTAATCTTCATCGCTTCCATGACCAAGTACGAAGTTGAAGCCTCGCGGTTGTTTGTTTTCACCACTTGTTCTCGACAAGAATAAGACCGGTCGAGTAAATAAACTTCTAGAGGAGAGAATAAAATAGTCATGTGTAAAAGAATTTCTTACCGCTAGACGAGAATCTAACTCTCGACAGATTATGAGAAACGACGCCTCAAAGATGCCGCTTCCTTCCATAACTTAACTTCATCTCGCTTGCCTTAGCAATGCGACAGCCTCAAGATAGATCAAAGTCTTATCCCTACGTTCATTTTCGAAGTCTTCCCAGCCAAGATCCATTTCTAAAAGAGGAAACGAGAATTAGAAAAGGAAGGAACTCAGAATGGACCGCAGAAAAGAAATGCTTACCCGATCGGCGAGATCTCAACCTCTCAATTTCTTGATCCTTCTCCTTGATATACGAAAAAGCTCGCGAATAACTACAGCTTTTTTCCTTAACTTCATCCTCGAAGTCGCCTCAGATCATTTTCTTTTTTTCAAAAGAAGTGACGATCGTAAAAATCAACAATATAAGCAATTCTAAGTCCAACACTTCATCGCTTATCTTTTCCTCGCATTTCTTCGCTGCAGAGTTAGCTTCTTTAACCTTCCTCAAGAGGAATTCTACTTGTTCACATAGCTTTCGACTCTCTTTTTGATAATCGAGCTTAGTCGGCCGTAGTCTTTTCGCCGCTTAACATGTAAAGGTTAAAAGTGACATGAACATTATTAAATTGGTTGTAAGCTCTCCTACAACCATTGATCCAACAGAAGTTCTTCTACGACTATGGATCTAGTCGAAGTTCTCCTACGACTAAGCATCCGTCGAAGCCTTTACTTACTAGTACCTAGTCGTGAGTTTTTCCACGACAAACCCCGTAGCACTATATAAGTAGTCAAGTCAAAACGACTATGAAAAATAGTGACTTACCACCTCTCCGCTGCTTGCAGAGTTCCTTTTTTCCTCGTTATGAAATTTTGCTCTGTGATATTCACCGACAACGCAATTTGCTCTAGAGCTTTCGCAAAAGGAAAGACAAGAAGAAACAAGGGAAGATCACATATATAAGTATTCTTAAATACTTACACTCATGGTTGATCGAGCAAATATCGAGTAAACCACCAGATGCTTCAAATTTTGTCTACTCTATCGACCGATCCCACCAAACCTTCTCAAGACGCCATTGTCAAAAGTGTCCTCTATTGGGAATGTCTTTGGGATGAGGGACTCGATGGCGAGATCTAAAGGTAGAAGACCCTACTATGGAAGCAGGCTAAAGAAATCGTAATGGTTGAAGTATTCCTCATCTTCCATTCTCAAATTCCAAAGATCTCTTTGGGTACCGTGAAGGAGGTCTGAACAATTTCCTTCCCCGCACGATGGTCGCACATCTCCACCTTGGGCGAGACTTCGCGATCGCTCGTTGGTCCCACGACCACACCAAAGGGTCATGGCAAATATTTCGTGGTTGTAGCCACATTTGAGTGGTTATAGCCACCACCGTTAGCCAGGCTGCCACCTCACCGCCATGGTTACAACTTCACTGCCAGACAACCGCCGAGCCACGACTTCTTCCACCACCCGGTCAAGATGATCCTTCGACCACTCCCGCTGCCGCCTCCTATCGCCGGAGAGGCGGAAATGGGCTTCGATAGAAGCCACCTCTGGACTCAAGAAGTCGAGCTAAAACAAACAAAAGGATAGCAAGTCAAATTGTGAAAAGCAAAAGGTAAATGATGTTCTTACACTTTAGCCTGCTTCACATACCGTGATCTCCGGACTTGATCGAACTTTGAAGCCATCTTCCCGATGGAAGGGTTCTTCGATTTCTTTGCTACGACCACGCCCCGGTCGTAGCTCGTTGGGGAATAGGTTTCGCCACCACCACGCCCGGTCGTGGATCTTGAACAGGACCATCTCTCTCGTCTCCCGACTTTTCGAGGGTCGAAATCGTCTCGACCACTCCAAGAGCAACGCTACCTCAACAATAGGACCGGATCGTTGTCCTTCACAAAAGATATAAACTCCTTCCAGCTTTCTTTTTCTAGTTGCTTGACAAAACTAGAAGTGGCGTAAACCGTGAAAGCTTTTCGTCATAATAAAAGGTACCTTGGCCTTGTGGGCTTTGGCGCCTAAGAGGTTCTTCAACCTCCACGGCCTCCTCACCGCAGCTGTTTCAGCCTTGCCATCATTGTGGTCATGTCATTGGTCTTACTTGATCTTATGATAAGAGGTTCTTCATCCTCCTCGACTTCAGCTTGTTTCGACTTCGCCGCCGCGACTATGCGTCGCAGACCTTAACGAGGACCTGGTCAAACGAGGGACTTGAGCTTGATCCTCCTTGTCGATGACTTTTGAAAGTCGACGCTTTTACTTGGGGAGCCGAGTCTTTGTCCACTATCGCCTCGCCAATGGTCATCATCAATTCTTCGCATCCCCACGGTTTTCCATGCCTACTTTCTCAGAAAGAAAAATGTAAAAGAAGAATCAATGGTCGGTCAGAAGTTTTTCATTTACTCAAGCACTCTAGTCGTAGTTTATCTACTTACATGTCCCTCGATTGTAAGATTTTCACGATCACTACCTAGTCGTAAGTTCTTTCTACGACTATAAAGTCCTAAGGATAAAATCAGCTTTTGATTACCTTTAGGCGCCAACCTTTTCCTCTCATGACAAAACCGTAAGGATTTGAGGAACCGCCATTCCGGTGGCGAGGATTTTCACAAACGAAGTTTGACTCAACGTCAATCTTCGCTTCAGGAAAGATCTCAGATAAAATGATAAAGATACTCGATTGATAATTTCAAGAAGACCAAACCGAGAGATAAGTCAAAAACTACTTACCCTCATCGAGTCCCGGTCTGTCTTTTGGCCCCGTACTTCCACATAGGAGGTACTCGCTTCAAAGGGCTAATTCGACGGTGATGAAATCCTTCACCACATGCCATCCACCAACCCCCTTCTTTCAAATCCTTAATAGCTTAAATATAGGGGCAATTCGACCGATATCTTGGGGAGTCGAATCCCACGAAGATTTTTTCAAGCAGCCTTTCCTCGAAGGTAAGGTTGCCTTCTGAGGTGACTTTCCAAAGAAACCACCTCTTCTTCCATCCCGCCACGAGGACTCGTGAACATCTGAATGTACTCGACTTCCCGCCATGGAGCTTCAGACCACGCTTCCTATTATTCCAAATTTTGTCGAGCCATTCCAGAAATATCGAAGAGCTCAAGGTCCGCTGAATTCCTGTGCACGCCATAGAGATACACAACACGCCAAGATTGTGATGGAATTGGGACCAAGGTTCACCAATTCCACCTCAAAATACTCGAGTATAAGTGTAAGAAAGGGGTGAGCAGCAATCGAGACCACACTCACAAGACGCTCGAAGACGGAATTTGTCCATCCTCCCCGACGGCCATTCCGCTTGTTCGCCGAACCACTCCATGAGAACTCTCTCGAATCTTCCCAAAGATTGACAAGGGCTTGCATCTTCGCCAGATCCATCTCCGACTCGCCCACTCTTGAGACCCTCCCGCCATTTCTCTCGTAAGGGGATATTCTTGATTGAGTTGGTATGAGAAGACAAGAACTTGATGAACAAAGGATGATTTGAGGAAAAGTGTGAACCCTAAGTCTTACCCCCTAAGTATTTATAACCGCCAAGGTTTTGGGCTAGAGGCGTGGTATTCCAAAGGTTGCCACCGCCTCGAACCGCCCAACGGACAAAGCCACGGGTGTCGCTTTGAAATTCCACAACGGTTCTGCTCGAGAAAATCAGTTTGCTTTTACACCTCAAATGAAATTACTTCCTTGGTTAGATTCTTTTTAACTAAAGGAAATGTCAATCGGAAAGGTTTGTCTTCCGATCACCATGCTACGACCACCTCGTGATCGAGAAATGTTCTACGACTATTTGATAGTCAGAAGCAATTTTCTTGACCAAGAATACTTCGTCAAAATAGTACACTAATATCAAGAGTTTTTCCTTTGACTATCTTTCATTTAACCTCTCGTGGTCGTAAGACCAACTATAACTCCTTAACCAAGTAAGTTGCTTTCACTTGAAGTCGGGCTAGATGACGAGGATATAATAATCCTCATTTTATCTTTTATCTATAACTCCTAACCAAGTAAATATGACGCCATATGGTCCCTAAGTATACCCCTTAAATGTTATAAGGAAGAGCCCATCGATAGTCGAAGTTCTTCTACGACCACCCCATAGTCGAAGTTATGCTACGACTACCCCATAGTCGTAAGTCTTGCTACGACTACATTATAGTCGAGGTTCTTCTACGACTAGGTCATTTATGACCATCTTTATGATCAATTAAACCCATGCATAAGTAGGCCCAATTGATTAAGGATTCAAACAATATCATATCGTTACTCGCCAAGTAATAGCACGTAATGCTCCATTATCTCCCAGATATAGTCATAGGCGACGCGGAGGAGTTAATACACCGTGATTACTACCAACGAGCGCCTGCTACATGATGTGATGAGGCGCCGCTTCACTTGGAGAAACCGCCGCCCTTCACGCACTATATAAAGGCGCAATCGAGAGGGAAGGGGTGATGAGAAATACAAGCACTATCATCTGTAATAGTCTCGAAGTTTTTCCCCGATTGTTCGTAATACACTCAATACCATACACACACAGAGTAGGGTTATTATTCTCTCCTGAGAAGGCTCGAACTCAGATAAAATCCTCGTGTCAATCTCTCAAGGTGATTTCATTCTAGGAGACCCTCGAATCAAACAATCTTTACGTGAGTTCGCCTAAAACACCGACAAGTAGCGATTAAGAATTTTGCCAAAGTTGGTCGTCCGAGTATGGCGTTATATGTCGATCGAAATCGACTCACATCAAAGGAGATCTTCTCGGCTCCCGAAATTACTTGGAGAACCAAATGTTAAAGGAAGAGAAACTTGGCCAATAGGTTTGGCCAAGACCCCTGTACAATCCATGAAAAGAGTATCGCATCAGCCTTACCTTGGTCCTGGTACTTGCATCTCGCTCAGGTACTCAGAATAAAATGTTTAACGAGCTACCACCATCAACCAACACTCGATTTACTCGACAATTGTTGATGGTGGGCTCGACTACGATCGAAAAGTGACCTGGTCAAGTGGAAGGGATCGGGCAGTCACCCTTCTTAAAGGAGATGGTGACTTCCGACCACTTCGGTAATTTATTGACAAGAGGAGGGTCAATGGAGTTTACCTCGCGTTCGACAACCTTAAGCTGTCGTTTTGACTCGTATACCGATGATCCCCCATAGATATGCTCAATGGTGTGCTCAGAATCTTGGAATGGCATCTCCTCGTTGTCGTCTGACTGTGTACGACCACTGGCTTGCCCTACCTCTTCGCGGGTAGGAAGTGATCCTTTGCCGTTGTAGTAGTCCTCGAGTTTTCATAGGAAAACTCGTAGCTATAAGGTTATGGCCTTCCTTTTATGGAAAGGACATCATCTAGGCTTGTCATTCTTCCGCCGGACGCTTACCTTTGCCTCGATCAGAGTATAGCTTGGAGGCTTGAGGATTTTATCGTCACGCCCAAGACCTCCTTAGAACTCAAGGTTTTGAAGCTTTTGGCCATTTGGCTTGTTCTGGATTTCTTGGCTTTTTATCCTTCTTCTTACCACTTTCGCCCATCTCTTGAGGAACTTTATCATCTCGATCAATAGTGTTGTTCCACTCGACTACTTCAAAGAATGCAGAGCATATCGATTGATCATCTCAAGAGCTCAATGACAATGGCAGGAGGATTTAAGGTGATATCCTCCGTGATCCTTCTACTATGGACTCTCGCTGAAAGCTCGATAACAAAAGAATCGTAAACCTCAGAATGGAATTTCAACCTCGATCAAGCATCGAATGAATCGCGAGAGTCTCGTGGTCATTCTGTCTCATCCTGTGTAGGTCATCCTACTTCCCAAGGCGATGGAAAGTGCCTCGGAAATTGGCCAGTAGGAGGTCGCAGAGGTACTGCTATGAATAAATCGACTCGAGTGACTGATTTAACAACCACGATCGAGTAGATCCCTTGAGCACAGTAGGAAGGTAATTTGCTATTACATGCTCTCTCCTCCTCCTACTCTGGACAAATGTTATGTAGATCTAGAGGAATTCAATGAGGTTTTGAGATCAAACTTTCCATGTTCATCGGTCAAATCGAGGCGGTGAGCGGACTACCTTGAGGTTCGGGTGAGAAAGCCCGACACCCTAAGAATGACTTTCTTGACGCCTTCTTTGCAGAAAAGAAGGATTGACGCCACCAGTGATCATACACGATACCATAGGTGGACCCGACCGTGGTAGGTCTCAACCTTACGAGAAATACTCATATTCCATTCGCCGCAGCATTTTGGTGAAGTGGTGAACGATCACCTCTCTTGGGAGCTTGTTGATCATCAGGCGTTCGAGGAACTCTTCTTCGACTGGAGCGAAGATCAGGAGAACATCGTGATCTATTGTCACGCCGATCTCCACGTGGTGAGTTATTCGAGCGACTGTAAGCTGATGGAGCCGTACCGCCATGACTTCTAGGTTGATGTTGGCGAGGGTGCTAGATTTCGGCCATCATGCTTTGAAGCCTTTGTGCGATCTCTTCAGCGAAGAGGTCGTAGCCGGGCAGTCGAGCAAGTTCCCGAGATGGGTTCTCAAGAATATCATGGATGCGCTTAGAGTTCTTGAGCTTCCTCCGATCGATAGCTTAACGCGCTTTAGGCGCATTTCTAAGCCGCGATTCTTCTCTCGGGTTGTCTCAAGAACGCCCATACCGAGCCTCGAGTTTGCTCTTAGTGAAGTGTGAGCATTTCGATAATCTCCTTCACGCTTATCGATTGTTGACTCGCTCATCGCCGAGGTGTCCTCATCAATGCCACGAGGGGTCGCAGCAGGTGATCGCTGGGGAGCATCCTCAGTCCGGTCTCTAGGAGAGTGATTGTCACCTGAGAGAAGGACGAAGACCTCCCGTTGATGATCTCCACCTACGCTTGAGGCCTCCTCGCTTGAGGAGTAGTCGAAAGACACCGTCTGGCGACTTGGAGCAAACCCCTCCAGGAAGAGAAATTCCGGGTTATAACTGTCTTCGTCCGCAGGTAAGCCCTGCAATGGGATGATCGAACTCGCAGGAAAAGCATGTTCGACCCCATCCTTTGTGTGGCTAACCTGAGAGAGACGGCCACCAGGTGCTAATGAAGCTCCAAAATGATTGCCTCTAGGACTTGTCGTGCCAGGTCGGACTGTCTTAGATGAACTTGAACACTTGGAGGGGGAACCCTCGCCATGCTCTGAGCATGTCTTGGTGTTGTCCGACAGGTCGATTAACCCTTGCCCTCTAAGGAAGCCGGTTCCTCATTCGGACGTAACATTGTGGGGGATAAGGATCCTCCTCAACTCCATCGGTGTTATGATCTCCAAAGTTTACATCACCATCGAATGATGCAATACTTGTTCAGAGTCGAAACCGACATCCATGTCGATATCTCGCAGAACGCCAAGTTGAACCAGCTTCCTCGCTCCACTCTCCCGCCATGGGAGCATTAGAGTTGGGAAAAGCGATGAAAGTTGATAACTCAAGATCCCCACTGCCGACGCCAATTGTCGGTGTTTTAGAACCGAACTTACGTAAAGATTGTTTGATTCGAGGGGGGGTCTCTAAGATTCAAATTAAGCAGAGAGAGAGAGACACTGGGATTTTTATACATGTTCGGGCCTTCTCTGGAGAGAATAACAACCCTACTCCTGTGTGGATCTATTGAGTATGCTGGTTTACAAATCAAGAGAAAGACTCGAGTGTGATACCTCCTGCCCCTGATTGCATTTCTCTGATTGCCTCTTCTTCTTTGATTCCTGATGATCCCACCTTTTATACAGTCTTCGAAGTGGGTTACTGTTTCTTCAGTCCAAAGGGCGCCTTAATGCTTCAGATGATGGAGCCAAGCATCGAGATTATTGTAGAGTAGTAACGCTCCCACATCGCTAGGCGCTTATCACCATGACAGAGAGTTAAATCGCAATTATTCCAGAGAATAACAACAGATTGATTGCACATATCCTTAGATATGGTGCGTAAGATTCCTCGACGACTAGGCCCACATGTCTCAGAAGCCCTATCGACTAGAGATCGGTCAGAGAAGAACTTACGACCAAGTAGTGATCATAGTAAAGCTTATACCACGCATCGATCGAGGAGGACTTACGATCGTGAATAGTCGAGAAAGACTCACGACTATAGAGTGGTCGAGAAGAACTTACGACATCCAAATTTTCTCCCTTATGAATATTAAGGTATACTCAAGAACCATATGATTTATATTTTTATCCATAATATGAATTATAGATAAATAATTAAATGAGGATTATTATATCCTCGTCACAATCGATCAAATCACAACCCATAGGCTAATATCCAAGCAAAACCTACACCCACTAAACTACCTCCTCTAGTTATATGGCATCCAATTAACAAAACTACATTTTTATGAGTGCTTTCAACTGAACTGAATCACATGTTGTATAATCGAAAAAGAAAAAAAATACAGCCATCGTGCTTTGAAGGACTCGACACTGTTGGATATAGTACACCCATCTGACAACAAAAACTGCAAGAGAAGAGGGTTGGGAGAGCAAAGGGTCGTGGCTTTCCTGACTGGAGACAACGACGACGGGTCGACGACGACCAGATGACGGGAGAAAGGTCCACCTCAACCCCGACCAGATCTGACGGCATTACCTTAACCCTAGCCTCCACTACACAGATTTGATGCCCTGCGCCTCTCGTCCTTCTCCTCCAGCGGCGGATCTCACCCGCCGTGCCATGTGGGGTGGCCGCAGACTAGGGATCGGCGCGACTAAGACAACGTCGGCACATCGGGGAGCGAGCGGAGGCCCATGTTGGTGCCTCGAGGAGGGTCAAGACAACCATGGTGGAGGAAACCCGAGCGGGCGAGAGGATTTGAGCACTTCTTCCACCAACTTCTCACGGTTCCAAAGACAAGAACAACGACCCCCACGCGCTTCTTAGTCGCTTGGACGTCCATGACAACACGCTAGGGCGCCCAAGGAGGGACACCGAAGGTCCTTGTGGGTGCTTGGAGGAGGGCTAGCACACGGCGACCACAGAGGAAACCAGGGCGGCACGAGGAACGGGAGGAAGGTGCAGCGGTGGGAGCTCACGGGAGTGAGAGGGTGGGAAGGACGGCGGGCGGTGAGCGGATGCGAGGGGGATGGGAAGGGAAAGGGAAGCGGACGGCGGCGATGGAGGACACGGAGTAGGAGAGCACGTGCGGGCATCGGCGTCAAAGGGGAATCGCGAGGGCTGGCGAGGAGACGTTGGAGATAACCTCGGCCTCCGAACGTCCATGTGGGTGCTTGGAGGAGGGCTAGAGCACGACGACAGCGAAGGAAACTAGGGCAGCGAGAGGAAGGGGGTGAAGGCGCATCAACAGGAGCTCGTAGGAGTGAGGGGGTGGGAAGGGGAAGGACGGCGGACAGCGGCTCACGGGTGTGAGAGGGACGGGAAGGGAAAGGACGACAGCTCGCGGGAGTGTGGGGGATGGGAAGGGCAAGGGAAGCGGGCGACATCGATGGAGGGGAATCGCGAGGGCTGCTGACGGTGGCGAGGAGATGTGGCGGGTGGGAGGGCACGATGGGCGAGAGGCGTCGCGTTGGGGAGGAACATAGGTGCTACACTGCGAAGAGAATAGGAAGGGGAACGAGCGATGCGGGAGGGTGTGTGTTGTTGGGCCCACGTGGCGGCGCCAAAATATTGGTTTGAGAGAGAAGTGGAGAACGATCACCACCACCACAGAGCATTTTTAAGTAGTAAAGAGTAAAGATATTTTAGTTCAGAAACTCTAGAGGAGCGAAAAGAATCAATTAGTTACATAATGGAAAATAAAGGAAACAGTTATTAAAAAAATCCAAGTCCCCTCGAAGAATCGTACAGTAAGGAAACCTTTTGGAAACAAGCTGACTAGCCTATTTACAGTCCCCTAACAATACGTTCCCTGGAAGTTGGAATACCGTACGCATAGGGAATTCGGTCCCCTAACTTAGTACTACCTCTGGTTTCATAAATTTGACGTTGGCTAGTACATATACAATGGATCCGACGTCAATTAAAAGAAAACGGAGGGATTAATACATTAAGCCCTGAGCGAGCTGAGTGCTTAGCACTGAATTAGTAGGAATTAGTAGAACCACTTCTACCACTAGCAACTTGCATATATATACATATATACCGATCATATACGATATTAATACTGATATTTACGTACTTACAATATATTTAGCAAAAACTAATAATTACTTGATTAGTAGGTTAATTGCTGTGACCTCGGCTGCGAAATTCTCCTGGCGCCTCTTGGCTCACTCGTGAGTATTCTTCTCTTTGATCTCGGACGACGAAAAGCCAATGCCAACCTGCAGCCACGGCAATGACTCCCCTGCCACGGCAATGTCCTTGAGGTCGCTGATCTTGGCTCTCTTCGCACTCGTGCTGTCCGCCTCGTCCTCCGTGGCCGCGCCGCCGCCCGCCTCCACGTCGTTGCGGCTGCTCGTCGCGGTCTTGTTCACGTGGCTCGTCTTGCTGTGCCCTGTCCACGACTGCATGTACACCGAAGCCGGCGCGTTTAGGCAAAGCGGGCTGTCGTTGAGCTCGGCGGGCTGTCTGGCGGCGACCGCCTCTGCCGATGGATTCGTTGGCACGTTGAGGTCAAGGATGCGCTGGTCGGTTGTGTCGAACATTGGGCGCCCCAGGGTGAGTTGTCGGCACATGGCGGCCATGACGTGGTCTGGAGCAACGGGCTGGAGCTTGGCGACCGCGCCCGCGGCGTCTGCCGCCCTCGACGTGAGCCAGTGGCATCGCTTCAGGCCGCCGAGCGCTTGCCCCGACGTGAACACGCGGTGGCAGACGGAGCACTCGTGCACCTTCCCTTCTTCTTGAACGGTGAGACGGCGTATGGCGCAGGCGCGACGTCGTCGACCGCCATGACGACCATTTCCGGCGTTGCGGTGGCTATGACAACCTCACCGGCGCCAACGTTCGTCGCCTTGCTGTCGGCATTGGCATTGACACTAGCAGTCTTTGCGTTTGTACTGGTATCGGCGATGACGTCAGCGATGGCCTTGGTGTTGTCGTGGGAGCGGCTGCGACGTGTTGCTGATGAGTCTCGTTGTGGTTGCTCTCAAGTTTGGCGGCGAAGCACCCCTTGACTTTCTTGTGGCTGGCGCGATGGCCGCCGAGAGCCTGGTGCGAGGTGAACACCTTTTTGCACGCCTTGCACTCGAACATGCCGCACGGCACGGTCGGAACGTGCTGCGGCGCCGGCACCATCATCTGCGCTGCCGCTGGGGCCACCATTGAGATCGGCTGCGGCACCAGGAGCCTATTCCTCTCGGCCTCGTCCTTGCTCGCCGACGCGCACGACTCCTGGTCGGCGTCCACGACGACTGGCTCCGCGGCACGCGACGATGAGAGCATGACGAGGCAGTTGGCGAGGTCCTCCTCGCTCGAGGGGGTTGGCAGCTGCAGTTCGGGTATGGAGCCGCTTCTGACGGCCATCACCTTGGAGCGGCGCGAGCGTTTCCCTGACCACCCGGCGGCCAACGCCAGGTCCTCCTCCTCTTCCTCCTTGCCATCGTCGGAGTCTTGCAGCGGCGACGAACGCAGCGAGCCGTCGAGGTCGTCGTCCTCGTCGAAGCTGCACCTGCCATGATCGAGCAGCGACTTCCACGACGTGAACTCCTTCCCGCAGTTCTCGCACACCGGCAGTTCCTTAGCCGGCCGGGGTTGGTCCGGAGCGCGTACATGCGTTTCGTCGTCGTCGTCAACGGGCCCCCGTCTCGGACGACTCACCAGGGCCATCACCACCATACGGTGCCGAATCATCATCGAGCGTGTCGTCAGCGCTGAGCCCGTCGTCGCCGATGCCGTGCGCCCTCATGTGCCCGCCGAGCGCGCGCCCGCACATGAACCCTTCTTGCACACCTTGCAATGGTGCTTGTACGCTTGTGGCGGCGGCGGCGGCACCGGTGGCCGCGACGACGGCGCCGGGACCAGCTGCATCTGCACCACCAGCTGGTTCTCCATGACCATCATCGCCATGGTCGATCGGTGTTTATTGACCGCGGCAACGCATGCGTGCGTGCAGTTGAGGTCGAGGAAAATAAGACGAGATCGAGACCGTGTTAAGTTGCGGCACGTATATGTCTGCACGCCACTACTAAAGATAGTGGTGCAGTGAACTAGAATAGACATGCATTTGCTTCTATGGCTGCAATGGTTTCCGGAGTTAGTTGTCTATGCATGCATGCACACACGAACAGTGGCGGAGCCAAAAAATTCGAAGTCTGGGCAAGCTACAAGTTAAGTACCTAATTATGGTCTATTAAGAACCGTAAGCATCGATATTCAGATACACAATTACTAGCCGACCTAGTTGAACAAGGAGAAATTGGGATAATAGCAAAGATTTTCAAAGCGTCGCAATTTCATGGCTCGATGTTGATGGCGATGCTGCTACGGGCCGGAGAACTAGAGCCACCGAACCTAGAATCGTCGTCCTAAAACCACCTAGAAAATGAGACACGCGAGTTCGATCCCAGAGATCAAACCTGGACGGGTTGCCTACTTGACTGCAGAGCGAGCCGACCAATCGTACTCCTCAAATGAGTTAAAAGCTAGGCAACGAAGGAATGAATTGATGTTTATAAAGGTGGAAACCAATTAATTGGAAGCCATATGAGCTTCATTTAATCGCGCGAAAATAACATACTATGTGAATCCTATATGCAACTAAGTCCACTAAATTTTACGTATGCAAATAAACGTCTAATTGATTTTACGCCAGTGTTGCTTAATCTAAATATTTTACTTAAATTATTTTCTAATGCAACAGATTAATTTTCTAACTTAGAGGGTGCTACCGCCACTAATTATGCTAAATAGCCATAGATTAATTTTACACACTTTTTTCATTTTTATTTTCTAATCGATTAGTCCATCGTTATTTATCTATACGCAGATTATAATTCCATTTTTCTGGCAATTTGTCCGAAACTCGAAGGTATACTACGTATGTGTTCCCTCTATTCATTTCTATTTTTATAATATTTTTATTATCCCTTTTCTTTTCTTCTCAATCTACGGCTAGTTATTCGTACGTGGCGTAAACATATTTATTTGATTTAATACTGTCACAATGTCGACATGAACTAATTAATACGGGCGTTTACTTCTACTGCTAATTTAATACTACTAATCCGCCCCCCCCCCAATTTATCTTGCTACTTAATTTCCCTTACTTTCTTAATCACTAATCTCTCATTACTACTTAATCCTTTTATCCTATTCGGTTGAGCACCAGGCCACCTTCCCCATTCCATTCTTTAATCCACCCTCCCTCTCTCCTTTTTATCCTCCCAGCCGAAAGCATTATGGTGTCTTTGTTCTTTCTTCATTTCTTCTCCATTTCCTCCATTGCTTAACTTCTTTCCTCACTGGAGCTTGAGCCTTGGCCGAAAGTTCTTGGCCATGGCACCGCCCCTGTCTGGTGTTTGTCGCCACTGGCCACACCCGTGTGCGCTGTGTGACCTCTCTCTCTGGTGTTGTGTTCTTTGGCCAAAAATCTCCCTGGCACCACCTCCTTTTCGCTCGCTCGACGCCCGGCCGCCCCACCGCTCGCTTCCTGCGGCGCCCGGCTGGTCTCAAGACCGACTCTCTCCCCGGCGCCACTCGGCTCGGCGAAGGCCGGGCGTTCTGTGCTTGCCCAATACGGCAAGACAGCTGCTCACCCAAGCCTCTGTGGTTGTGGACGGTTAAGCCCGGCAAATGTCTAGGCTGGAGGGACACTGACTCCACCCTTCACACGGAGACGTACCTGAAAGGTAAGTGCTACTAGCACGAGGAGCTTGACGCGCTACTGCACGTTGCATGCGTCCAAGGCTCATGCATGCACATCCGACATTGCACTGGCCCATGTGCTATCCAGTGTCGTGTGTTCTGGGCACGATGGAGAATACGCAGGTGCACTACCAGGAAAGTTTTTCCCTGTCAGGTGCAAACCGTCAGGAAATGCGCAAATAACCGTTAGAATATGTATTCCTGACGGTAACCGTCAGTAATAACCCGTCAGGCATGATATGTCAGGAAAAGGCTGTGTTCCCTGTTGGAGCACCGTCTGGAATATGCTCCTGACGGTAATTCCTGATGGAGCCCATGCGGTCTGGTGTCAAGGCCTGGCAAATGATGTGATGGGTCACCGTTGACCCGTCAAGGAAAGCTTGACCTCTACTGACGTTTGGCAGCCCGTCAGGAGTAACATTATCTTTCCTGACGGTCACTAGCTGTCAGAACTCTTCCAAGGCCGTCAGGCATGTGTTGACTACATCTGTTGGTAGCCGCCAGGGAAACCAACTATCCGTCAGGAAAAGCCTGAGTTCACCGTCAATGCATATACATGATACCACTGGCTAGTAGCTCTTCATACATTTGTTGGTAGCTTTTCATACACACATTCAACATAGTATGTAGAATCAGATTGGACACATCACAATGGCAACAAATTTCTTGAATAGTTCCTTACATGCCAAGATCTGTAGTCAACAAGCCTTTCACAGAACAAGAAATTTTTTCGGTAATCCTTCAAATGCCGCCTGATAAAGCCCCAGGCCTAGACGGGTATACCGGCTGTTTCTTCCGAACGAGCTGGGACATCATCAAGGAGACTATCTTAGCAGTGTTTCAGAAAATTCACAACCTCAATGGGGCTCATTTCAAAAAGCTGAACACAGCCATTATTATACTGCTTCCAAAAAAGGGGCAAAGGCCGGAGATATCCGATTTTAGGCCAATCGCTTTAATCCACAAAGATTGTCAAGATCCTTTCAAAGTCGCTCTCACTTAGGCTGTCCAAGTACATACAAGATCTCATTCCAAAGAAGTCAAAGTGCTTTCTTAAAACAACGGTCAATTCAAGATAATTTCCTTTATGTGCAAAACGTTGTCCAAAGTTGCCATCAATCCAAGACACCGATGTTCCTACTCAAGCTAGACATAGCTAAGGCTTTCGACTCCATTTCATGGCCTTATCTGATGGATATGCTTGTTTACAGGGGGTTTGGTCACAAATGGAGGGCTTGGATTGCAATGCTGCTTGCCACCTCCACTTCAAGGATCATGCTCAATGGCATCCAGGGACCAAGCATTAGACATCAATGTGGGGTACGGCAGGGGGACTGCCTATCACCTTTCCTTTTTATCTTGGCAATTGATGCCCTGCAATGCCTCTTGCAGCTAAGGCATCACCAAAGAATGGCTCACGCCACTCCGAGGAAAGTTCGCAAAGGCAAAGTTGTCTATGTATGCTGACGACGCGATGATCTTCCTATCGCCAACCAAGGAAGATGTTGAGAGCATTACGAGATCTTGCGGTGTCTATGGAGAGGTCACGGACTCAACATAAACTTCTCCAAAAGTGCTATCATCCCACCAATGCCAATCGCTTCCTCGATGAAATACTTGAAAATCTTCCTCGCTAACCGCTTATACTTTCCCCGCAATTATCTTGGCTCGCTTATGTCGTGAAGCCAAGGAAGACCTTGTTTCAACCTTTACTGGACAAGATTCAAGCTAGACTAAGTAGCTACAATAAGAGCATGCTTTCTAGAGCAGGAAGGCTGGTTGTTTTAAATGCGGTCATCACAGCTATACCGACATACCTCCAAACCGCAATGGAGATTCCGACCTGGGTCAGGAAGCAAATAGATAGACGGCGCAGAGCTTGGTTCTGGACTGGAGAGGATATCTGCTATGGTGGGAACTGCTGGGTATCCTGGAGCACAATTTGTCGTCCCAAAAAATTTGGAGGACTTGGGGTCCTCGCTAGAACAATTCAACAGGCACTCCGCCGCTGGCTTTTGGTATCAATGGAAGGCACCAATAAGCAATGGAATGGAATGCTACCGCCGTTATCCCGTGATGGACCACGAATTTTTTCGCATCAACAACAATTCATATTGGTAATGGAAACAAAGCATGCTTCGAAGGACAAATGGCTAGGTGCAACACCTCTCAAAGATCTCGCCCTGTGTCTCTTTCGTGATCACAAAGAAGGAAAACCGTGACGGCAGGTGATGCAATGCAAGAAGGAAAATGGATAGCGGACCGAGAAGAAAAATCACAGCTCACCTAATCCCAATTTTTGTCCAAGTGTTTTCCATGTTACGTCAGTCACGTTATCTCGTATGATGATGACATCTCTCGAACCGACAACCTCGTAGCTACTCGCAAATCAAGATACTATGCGCAATTCATAGCGCGTGGAGACACCATTCCAAAAGATAACTGAACATTTGGGCGCCGCAGGCGCAAAATCTTCACTTGGCTTCTCATTCAACACAGGTTGCCGACAGAGGACATCCTTGCACGCCGCCTTATGTAGAACGACCACTAGTGCCCTGTATGCACCAATAATCCGGAAACGACTGTTCACCTGTTCGTTGAATGTCCTTATGCCCAACATATTTGGTCCCTAGTGGCTATCTGGGCGCAGCGCCCGAGTCTAAATCCCATTAATTGGACGCCTCGCCAAAGAATTGTTGACTGGTGGACTGAGGTTTTTCATTCCTTGAGTGGTTTCTACCGGGAGGGTCAAGCTGCTCATAATTTCACTCCGCACATTTGGAAAGAGAGAAACAGATTAATCTTCCAAAGACTTAATGCAGACCGACGGGTCAAGGAGTTAATTATGGAAGAGGCCTCGGCCTGGACTCAAAGCGGTGCAACAAAATTGCAGGCCTTTCTTTACGATAGGGAGGGGGCTCCCATCTAGTTGTTTCTTTCGTTTGTAATTAGTGAGTTTTGTCCTGTTTTTTCTTGTTTGTAGTTAGGTGTGTTCTCAGTGTGAGTGTGTTTTCTTTTGGTTCCTGCTTGTGACTTGCTCCCTTCTTTAATGCAATAATGGCACTCTTGCCGCTTTCTCAAAAAAAAACAAGTCTTGTCAAATTAAAGTCTGCCATAACTTGTCTCCATAAGCATCAATTACACTAAGTTCCATAAACCCCGGCATCAGTTTGTTCATGGAAAATACATCCAGGCAATCAGGCATCCTCCATATGCAAGAAATTAAAAAGCAGCCACGCATCCACCATATACATCAAGTCAAAACCACAGTATGCTCAGTGAAGTTCATGTTGTTTTTAGTCGCCTCCTCGTATCTTCTCTGGAGATTTTGGTTAGCCATAGAGTTGATAGCCTTATGTTACTATACTTAGCAGCATCGAATGCCATCCTTCTTGATAGCACCATCTGTGCTATACTGCTATTTGCCATACGACCATGGGGCATGCTCCAGCACAGCAGAGTTTAAGCAACAAAGTTCAGGAACAGTGCAACAAAAACAGCAGGGTTTTTCTAATAAAGATTGTCCACTAAATCAGTTTAGAACCAAGCATAACCTTAATAATAGATAAACATCACCAATCAGACAATCATCAAGCAAATTATTATCAAAACCATCTTACATGCTATCAGCAAGCAGCTACATGCAGCAGTTGCTAGTCCATGAACACTTTAAAAAATTCCAAGTAGCATCCAATAATATTACACAAATCATACTCACCTTTCAAGGGCAAACCAAATCAAATTGTACTCATGGCACCCACACGCACCTCTCCTTGTTACCTATTCACCCTTGCCATGTCCATGTAGGCAAATATAACAAGTACAACATAACTCAGTTACAAGAAGGTCGTGCTTACACAATGCAGACAAACAAACAAAAATGCGTTCTCAGTCAAGTTTTGAGTTTTATTAATCTGAACCCAAACAACACCATAGATCATGCATGGCCATACAAGTTCTAGAGTGATAAACAGAGGAAAGACGTATAGGACACAATACACATGGTGTAGTTCTTGGTCTTACCTAGCTAATTAGGTCTAAATAACAGAGAAACAGTTCGTACCTTTGTGATCTCAAAATGCAGTGAGCCGAATACACTATTAATTGGAGTAACTGCAACAAAACAAAGTATTTGCACGACATGTTATGGTTGTTGGCACTAATTCATTTTCTAGTTGATAACTATCTGAAGTTACCGACATGTTTGAGAAAAATCTACTGATGTGTTAAGTCGGCAAAACTCAATGAGCTGGCCATGTTTTGATAACTCATGAGCTGAACATGTCGGTAAATCCATGAGCTGGTGGATAAGTAAAGAGTTAGCTAATTCTACTAGAACTTGCTTAGTCGTGTGTAGATAACCGTAAAAAATAAACAATGTCAGCAGTAAGCCAAGAATAGCCAATGTCGGTTTCATTTGGCTATAAAAGAACATGTGATGCATACCTATATGTAACCTCTGATGATCAATGTAATGTTTTACAAGAGCTAGGCAAGTAAACTCCTCTGTTCCATTCTTTCTTCTTCTTGTATTCTTGCTTCCTTTCAGTGTCCAATTCCCACCAATCTCAACAACTAGTATCGAGAGCCCTGTGTTCGAAGTCGGGCGAGTGGAGAAGCGTGGCGGTTCGTGTTATTTGTCGAGCCGAGGTTATGGCTTCGAGTTCGGCATCGGAATGGCGTTAGCCGATGATTTTCGATTCTCGTGAGAGAATTACGATATGTGGAACATCAAGATGCGACGCCGCTACTATCGCAAGGATTGTGGGATATTGTGGAGAATGGCTACAAAGAGTATGTCATCAAGATGTTCTTTCACCGTAACGTAAGAAAACTCCGCAGAGAACCGTGATGACAGACACCAAGGCCTTGTTTCTGATTCAACAAGGTGTTGCAAAAAGTTTGTTTCCGCAGATCATCGACGCCAAGAAGTCAAAGGAAGCTTGGGACAAGCTAAAGGAGGAGTTTCAAGATTCCGCAAAAGTTTTAGCCAGAAGCTACAAACTTTGCGAAGGCGCTTCAAAATCAGAGATGAAGGAGTCCGAGAAGATAAAGGATTACTTTCAAGGGTCATCCAGTGGTGAATCGATGCAAGACTTACGGTGAAGAGGTTATCGATCAAAAGATTGTTGAGAAAATTTTGATCGCTTTACTGTAAAAGTTTGAGTATATTGTTGCCGCAATTGAGGAGTCAAGGATTTGGCGAATTCTTCATCAGGCAATAATTATTGAGTTCATTAGAATCTCATGAAGAAAGGAAGCTACAATGAAAGTGGAGTTCGCTTAAAAGCGCCTTTCACCAAAGCTAAGTTTCAAATCCTACAATTCAAGAAATGGTGGAAATTATTAAAGAAGAGGTGATCCAAATAAAGATATGCGTAATAGCCACCAAGATAAAAGAGAAAAAGGTACGACTAGTTCTAAATTTTGTGTGATATTTGCAAAAAGTCCAACACACTACGATAGGTGTCGAAGAAGATGATTTGCAATAAATGCAAAAGGCAATGTCACATTACCAAATATTGTAGAACTCGAGAGAACAATCGAGCAAATTTTTCGTAAGAAGATAAAACTCGTAAAGCGCTTTATTCTTGCCAAATTGCCTAAGATGAAAAAGAGGATACTTGGATTGTGGGATGGGTTGCACAAACCATATGTCTTCCAATCGGGATATATTTCAAGATGTTGACTCATCATATCAAGTGAAGATTTGCATGGGAAATGGTTCTTTAGCCCAATCTGAAGGTAAGGGTAGTATAGCTGTCCAAATGGAAGATGGTCAAAATTTATTCGAGAAGTTTTATTGGTACCCGATTTGAAGCAAAATTTGCTAAGTGTTGGGCAACTGCTAGAACATGGGTACGCTGTTCACTTTGAAGATTTCTCTTGCAAGATCCTGGATTGCAAGAAAGGGAACCGCCTTATAGCAAAGGAGAATATAGAGAAAAATAGGAATTCTTCTCTGTAAATGAGTTATCCTACTCAATTGGCTTTACGAAGTGAGGTTGGTGATACTCTGAATTATGGCATAAGAGGTTTGGCCATCTCAACTACAAAGCCTTGAAGCTGCTTAGAACCAAAGGTATGATACAAGGTTTACCATTCATTAATTTGCAATCTGATCCATGTAAAGGTTGTATTTTCGACAAACAAATTCAGCATCTTTTTCGCATGGAGAAGCTTACAGCATGTGCACCTTTGGAGTTAGTGCATAGTGATATTGTTGGAAAAATACCAACTATGTCAGAAGGATCACTTTTATTGATGATTATACAAGGATAACATGGATTTATTTTCTAAGAGAAAGGTTAGAAGCACTAGAAGTGTTTAAGAAATTCAAGGCTATGGTGGAAAATCAAAGCAATCGAAAATTTAAAGTACTTCGCAGTGATCAAGGTGGCGAGTATATCACAAAAGAATTCGAGAAATATTGTGAAAATACTGGTATTCGAAGGCAATTGACAGTAGCCTACAGTCCTCAGCAAAATGGTGTAGCCGAAAGAAAGAATCGGACAATTGATGATATGGCAAATTCTATGTTAAAAGAGAAATGTGTGCCCTAAATCATTTTGGGCGTAAGTCAGAATACAACAGTTTATATTTTGAATAGAAGCCCAACAAAGACAGTTCTAAATCGCACACCATTTGAAGCATAGTATGGTTAGAAGCCAAGAATTAGTCATATGAAGGTATTTGGTTCTATTTGTTATGCCCAAGTACCAGCTCAAAGGCGAAGTTAAATTTGACGATAAGAGTGTTCGTTGTATATTTGCTCGCTTATGCCGATGGCACTAAAAGATATCGGCTTTATCACTTGGAAAAGAAGATCATAATTAGTAGAGATGTGATCTTTGATGAGAAGGCTTCTCGATTGGGAAGCGCCTAAGATTCAAAAGAATCAAATGAATACCAACAACGGTTATCTCACTAGGCCAACTGCAAATTTCGGTTGAGCAATAGGAGCAAGGTGATACGCCAAGTCAAGACTACTCAAGTTCGAGTTCAAACTCGAGTTCTAGCTCAAGCCCGAGTGCTAGTGAATAGTTGAGTACGCCAGAATCAGCTCCACGACGAGTAAGGAATCTGGCAGAAATATATGAGTCATGTGGTTACTCTGTTGTTGAAACACAAAGCTTCAAAGAAGCAGAAAAGCACCAGAATTGGGTAAAAGCCATGGAAGATGAGATTCATATGATTGAGAAGAACAACACTTGGGAGATGGTTGATCAACCCAAGAATCGAGAAGTTATTGGAGTCAAATGGGTTTATAAGTCAAAGTTAAATCCAGATGGCTCAATTCAAAAATATAAAGCAAGACTTGGGCAAAAGGCTTTAAGCAAAAGCCTGGTGTTGACTACTATGAGGCATATGCTCCAGCTTGCAAGGCTAGAGATAATACTTAACAGCTTATTGCTCTAGCAAATCAAAAGAAGTGGAAGTTATATCAACTTGATGTTAAATCGGCATTTTAAATGGCTATCTCAAGAAGAGATTTATGTCGAGCAAACTAGAAGGATTTTCAATTGAAGGGGAGAAACAAGGTGTTCAAGCTTAAGAAGGCATTGTATGGCCTCAAGGTGCACCAAGAGCGTGGTATAGTCAAATCGACAAGTACTTCATGTAGAAATAATTTGAGAAAAGCAAGAGTGAGCCTACCTTATATATCAAGAAAAGAGGTATGGATATACTAGTTATCTCGTTATATGTTGATGACTTGATATATACAGGTAATTGTGAAAAGATGATACAAGAATTCAAAAAGGATGTGATGGAGACATATGAAATGAGTGATCTCGGCTTGCTACATTATTTTCTAGGTATAGAAATATGCCAAAATGATAATGGCATTTTCATATCTCAGAAAAAGTACGCAGAAAGTATTTTGAAGAAATTCAAAATGCATGACTGCAAATAAGTTACAACCCCCTTGATGCCGAATAAGAAACAGAAAATAGAAGATGGAGCAAATAGATCAGATTCGATAGTTTACAGAAGTTTAGTTGGAAGCTTGTTATACTTGACTACGACTTCTAGTTGATAACTTCTAGTCGCAAAACATGAGTAGCCCAAGTCAATTAAATTTTTTCGTTGCAAAAAGAGTTTTGCGATATGTCAAAGGAACATCAAATTATGGCATTTGGTATAAGCCAGTAGAAGATTCAAGACTGATCGGATACGTAGATAGTGATTGGGCAGGATGTCTTGACGACACGAAAAGTACGCTAGGATATGCTTTTTCGCTTGGTTCAGGTATATGCTCTTGGTCAACAAAGAAGGTAATATAGTAGCTTTGTCTTCACCAAGCAGTAGTATGTGGCAACATTTCGAGCCGCCTCACAAGCAAACCGTTGAGGAGAATAATTGAAGATATCGTGAAAAACAACATCACCAATTACAGCTTTATTGTGATAGCAATCTGCCATTGCAATAAGTGAGAATCCAAATACCATGATAGAACCAAGCATATTGCAATTAAATATCACTACATTCAAGAAGCGCTTGAGCACCAAGAGGTTAAACCGAATTTTGTCGCATGATCAATAAATGGCGACATGTTTACAAAGGCTTTGTCCAGAGAAAAAAATTATTCGTAACAGAGAACTAATTGGTGTTTCAAGAAAATGAATTAAGGAGGAGTTTGTTGGCACTAATTCATTTTCTAGTTGATAACTATCTCAAGTCACCGACATGTTTGAGAAAAATCTACTTATGTGTTAAGTCGGCAAAACTCAATGAGTGGCTATGTTTTGGATAACTCATGAGTCGAACATGTCGGCAAATCCATGAGCTGGTGGATAAGTAAAGAGTTAGCTAATTCTACTAGAACTTGCTTAGTCGTGTGTAGATAATCTGTAAAAATAAACAATGTCACAGTAAGTCGGTAATGTACCAATGTCGGTTTCATTTGGCTATAAAAGAAGCTGTGATGCATACCTGTATGTAACCTTGGATGATCAATTTAATGTTTTACAAGAGCTAGACAAGTAAACTCCTATGTTCCATTCTTTTTTCTTCTTGTATACTTGCTTCCTTTGAGTGTCCAATTCCCACCAATCCCAACAATGGTATGGTCTAGGTTATAGAGGTGGTAATCATGGGTAATAGGTGGCCTTGGACGATAGCTCCGGCCAGCTGATGCCGTGATGGCGACCAAGCAAGCACGACAACAAGGGGGATTGGGAAATCAAAGAAGGAGACAGGGATTGATTTTCTCGTTTCATTGCTTCCCAAAATCAAAGCCGCTCTACCGCCACTTATAGATATGGCCCGTGATTACAAATCAATTGCTAAGGATAGCTTTCCTAAATGCAACTAATCGGATCACTTAATTGATCTCAACCGTAAATGGAAGATCCTAAAAGATAACTTCCAAATGAAGCATTAACATAACAAATACTTGATAATATCCTTATGGACTTTCCTTCCGCTTAGCTTCCTTTTCAACACCCCCTCTCGCCACCGACCGCACTGTGGTTTCAGTATGCATCGCTATGATCACGCCGACGATACAAGATTCCCTACATGACATGTTAATTGGACTGCAACTATAATAAGGAAAATTAACATCATGAGCAGATATGGAAGGACAAGAGTGTACAAAATCAAATCTAAAAATTTGACAAACGGTACAAAGTCAAATATAAGAACAACCTGTAATCAAAGGGGAGGGGTGTGGTTGCGCACTGAGCTCACCTCAAGGGGGCGGTGGAGGATGGCCGACAAGATCCAAGAATCCCGGCCGCCGCCACGCACCTAACGACCACTTCCCTACCAAGCCATAGGGAAAAAAATCTATGACACCGGTGTTACTACTTATGTGGCACCAAGCCCGATGCACTTAAAAGCCATAGAAAGTTTTTTCCGCCATAGTGGATCCGTGGTTTTTATGGTGTATGGTTGGGGGAGAAGGACAAGTCTGGGGAGCGGATGGTGAAGGGGATTGTCGCCACGACAATGGGGATTGGTGATGATGGTAGGAGAGAGAGGTAGAGGGTTCTGGGAAAGGCTTGGGATGGGAAGGAGAGGGATGGGCAAAGGAGATGTTTTAGTTTTTTTCTTTTCCTTGGTCTCGCTAGTGTTATCCAACCGAGTAAACCGTGACCGCTATCTATGCGCCAACTTGTTTCTCTCGCCACGCCAAGTTTATTTTTTTTTGTCTCCTCCGCCAAGCAGATTTTTTCTTCTACACCACAAACGAACCAGACATCGAATGGAGCACTCGGCGTTACAACCTCCCGTCAGAGTAGTGAATTTTTCCGACGGTTGCGCCAAGACGTCAGAACTATGTTTTTTCCTCGATGGTTGGACACATGCCCATCGTAAAAAATCTTACCAATCGCGCGGAGGTATAACCGCTGTGGAACATACTTTTTCTTGACAGGATTGCGGGCCGCCAGAATGACAAAATCCGCCACTTAAAAAACTAATTCTCGTAGTAGTTACATGGTCAAGGTCCTACCGGGAGAGGAAGTAATCGTGGTGGCTAATTAGGGCATGCATTTGTGAGCTTGTGCGAATTGAGCCGCACGCATGCATGTGTCTCAGATTGATCCGAGGCTTAATTAGGCCTCGACGCTGCCTTGAATCGAGCTAGTATAGCAAATTAGCAATGACGACCTTTGCACATATATAGTTGATTCTCGTTGTTGAATCTTCCTCCTAATCTTGTCGAAGCCCTTAATTAATTACCCTCATTGTTGTAGAGTAATTAACAATCAATTTACTAAAGTGCATATCGTGATAGCTAGCTGCAGCGCCACCATATATACCTACTAAGCTAGAGAAGAGATGGAAATACCTTGCTAACTAAAAGTGTACTTGGTTGACTAACGGTTGTATATGTATAGGATGGTTCTCGATGTTAAGAACCGACCTGTGTTAGAGTCTCGCCCTGTGGACTCTTATCCACCCAAAGAGCCTATATCTAGGAGGGAGGACCCCTAAACATTGTAACATTTTTTAGAAGAGCAATAAAGAGAAGCCTGAAGTCACCTCATATCTCTGTGTTCAATCTACTATTCTATTCTTGTGTTCTTGCATTATTCTTACGATTCTGAGTTTGTTTACGAGGTAATCGCTCAGACTGAACTCGCCAGCGACGGTTCCTCAATACGTTATCAGCACAATCGACTCTCTCGAATCGAAAGGTAACCATCGATAAACGACACTCGTAGATCCAATCATTTTTTTCTATATTGCTTTCAATTCTGCAAATTTGACTTTCTAAATTGTAACTCACGTGCAAATCGACTTAATCTACCACGAGCCGATTTGAAGTCGCCGACACAATGTCGATCCGTAGATTCCATGAAAGATTGATGTCGATTGTATCGTAGATTGAAAATCGCAAATACATTCTAAATCACCGTGAGCCGACTTGAAGTCACGCAAAGCCGATCGGTAATTGCATGAACGATAATTACATCGGATGAACAATAGATTATTGCATGAACAAGAAAAGAAAAGAAATAAAAGGGCTCAGAATAAAAGGTGAGCCGCCAAGAAGTGCCCGCCATCACCAATCTATGCTGCCAGATGCACGATTTCGCCTACATCGGCGCCAGACGCCGCCGCCTTGGTATGAGTGCGTATCGCGCCGCCAAGAACCGATCTACACCCGCATGATCGTGAACAAAGAAATGAAAAATCGCGCACTCAAGTCATCGGCCACCAGACCGCCCGAGTCGCGCGACCCAGAGAGACGCCACCATCGGTGTTCGCAGCAGCCGCCGCCACTGCTGAAGCCTCCTCGTGGCCGACCTCCGGCCACACGCCAGCCGCCGCTTAACCTCCGGCCACCTCAGATCACTCACCCGTGGCGCCACCGCATGCACACACCTCCCAAAGCAAAGAAAGAAGAAAAAAGTAGAGGGGAGTCGCCATCGACGCCGACACCACGAGCCTCGTAGTCGCCGCCGCTGAAGCCTTGAAGCGGCGCGCCATCTGTGTTTCAGACCGCGAGCCCACAGCCAAGGCCGCCGCTAAGCGTTGAAGCGACGCCAGATCCCAGACCGCAGATCGCGGAGCTCAGAGCCGCACTGCCGCCGAGCCTTGAAGCGCTGCTTCCACGTTGACGCTGCCGACCACACCAGACCGCCACACGCAACACCGGCCAAGATGGGCACACGCCGCGACGACGCCACTTCGCCTCGCTATCAAGACGATCGCCGCCTCGCACAGCTTGTTCTCGCGATCGCCGCACCCACAAGCCCGCTTGTCTCGCTCCCACACGCCATGAAGCGCCGCCGCCTCGAGGCGCCTGGCCGCCCCACACATAGTCGCTGCTGCTTGATGCATGTGGCATGGAAAACCCCTGCACCCCTACACTTTTTGCCTGCTCGCCATAATGATTGAGGCCGAGAAACAACTGCCAAGAAGGCCGCCCATTTAAAGAAAAGTGGGTCTACCGTGAAAACCAAAAGAAAAAAATGGGGAAAGAAAACCTGCTTTTGCAAAAAGGACCTCGCTATTCTAAAATTACAAAAAGTTTTCAAATAAGGAATTTTGCAAAAACAAAAAACCCCGAAATTGAAAATTACGTGAATTTTTTTCTCCAACTCAAATTTCACGATTTAACCCATAAAATTGCAGTAATTTACAAAAATTATTTTCCAAATGTAAAAGGGCCTCTGAATTCAATTTTTACATTTGAAGCATGTTTAACTCTATTGTTGTTATTTCCATGTAATTCATTTATTGTATTTACTGCTTTGATTATCTATGATTATTTATATTGCTTTTAATCATCGGAAATAATAGTAAATCATGAAAATGCATAAAAAGTACGGATCACTTAACCGAGTTCAGAGAGTATTATGAGAATTTTGCAACCATTTTATGTAAATTACCAAAGCAGAATCTTATGAACTCTTTGCATGAATATGGAAATGATCGGCATCAGAACCGTGGAGTTCAAGAACTAACCTAGCATGGCTGTAATTTGTACAGACTTTGTACAAGTCTTCAACTCTCGGATAATATAATCACGATGAGCGTAAAATTGAGAAGACTCTCTACCTTTCACCCAAATACGGGTAATCCGCACGCAACTATCGCCAAGACGGCTACAAAGAGTACAATCAATTAATTGACACCATGCAAGTTATGAAACTCAAGATGATGTTCGAGGAAGAACTACATCTCACGTACCACCTAGTAGCAATGTTGGCCATGAAGCCAATGCTAGCAACTACAGTGATGAAGCCTCTCACTAAAGAGAGGGGCAAGAAGGGTAAGGTCGTGGGTCGACGTTATTGATACTTTCCACTCTAAGAAGAAGGGCAAAAGACAAAGATAAGGCACACCTCGCCATTGCAGTAGACGTGAGGATCCACATCCATTAGTTGCACTTATGGATGTGGACAATTTCAAAGAGCGCCCCCATCATCCCTCCTTTGGACATCACAAATGCCGCAATGTGAGTTGCCCAAGACGAGAAGATAGCCATGGAGCGTATTGAGGCGTAATTTTCAATACTTCGATGATTCGATCTAGTGCACGCATTGCATTTGGATCTTTTATAATAACTTGCGCTTGTAATTTAAGTAGAACATTGAATTGTTTTATTTATTTGAATAATGGTTGTAAGCGCTAGAGAGCAAAGCATTAAATTCTTATGATGAGTCCCGCAAGACTTATTCCCGTGATTTATAATAGCAAGTTATGTTCGATATCGTAAGTATTTTTTTATGTGTTGCTTGCTTTCTCGCTACATATTAATAAAGTACATTATATTAGAACGCTGGTGGCGCCTTTATGGAAGAAGTGTGCTTAGTAGGATAGCAGCACAACGAATACCATCTTGAGAGAAACGAAATTTTTTTAGTTGATCAGCAAGAATGCTGGTAGTCTTATGACAATCGCGGGCAGCAATGCTTACATAATAGGCTTAGGAAGGGCCACAATTATACTCCTATTGGGCACAACTTTGGTCATTGAAGAAGCCTTTGTTGTACCCAGAATCCACTAGAACTCTCAAGGATATTCGCTAATCTGCTTCCACGAGAGACCAAAGAAAAGTATGGTAAGGAATACCGCCATTACAAAGCATGAAGAAAGTATAAAATGGTATTCAAACGACTTTCTTCATTTGAAACCGGGCTATACTACACTAATATTAAGGCATCCGCAGCACTATAACGCTCAAAACCGTGATGAAGCTCAACCTTTTTTCTATCTCTACATGATAGATAATGCCACCCGTGTCTTAGGATGATGAGAAATATAATTAATAATTCACATGGACATAATGTCAATGTAAAGAATTTCCTAATTAGAAGATTTTGTGTGCCCCGCATGTGCTACTGTGAATTTAATTACTAGACCTTTCTTCTCAAAGTTTAAGGATGAAGTCCCTACATTCCCCGGACCGTATCTAGGAGACTTTTGTGGTTCTATACAGTTTCTATAGGGCTATTTAGGTATTTTATGGTGCTCATCGATGCTTCCTTGAAATGGTCACATGTATATTTATTGTCTCATGAGAAACCACGCTTTTGCAAAGCTAATCTCGCAGATAATTAAAATTAAGAATAATATCTCTCGATCATCATGTGAAGCCCACCGTAATGGACAACACCTGAGAATTTACTTCAAAGGTATTTGATGATTATTGTATGGCAATGGGAATTAAAGTTGAGCATTCTGCATCGCATGTCCACACCCTAATAGACTAGCAGAGACATTAATTAAAAGGATTAAATTTATTGTCCCGACCACTTTTGAAGAATTGTGATTTACCAACAACATGTTGGAGACACGCAGCCTCGCCGCAAAGAACTCTCATCAATTTTAGACCATCTGGCCGACGATCGAATCACCGATCTTATGAAAATGAAAGAGGAAAATGACGCGATAATTCCCCGGGAGAAAATGGGACCGCTTTTTATTGATATGAACTAGATTTACAAAAGGGGGGTGCTCTTGACCGACTAGGACTAATCCTAATTACACTATCTCGCTTTGTTTCTTGATCTCAGAGAACTTGTGTTGATGTTTTCCGCCTCTCCGTCTTCGCGGCTTCGGCTTAAGTAACTTCCGAAGGGGTGGCAAGCATTCTCGGAGGAGGCGCCCTCGATGAAAGGTTGCTACCGGTCGGGCTTAGTGCACGCTTAAAATATGTTTAATCGCTGATTGCTCAGCGTCTCAAAGACATCAAATCGCTCGTAGTTGTTGTCGTGTCTTTAGGATTATCTAACCGGTGGTATGAAGTATACAACACATGCTATATTCATCGCATGGTAAGAATATATCCGGATTAGTTATAAACATCAATTCATAGCGCTGAAAGCCATCGGCCTGAGACTAGGTACGGATCTTGTCCACTGTGGTACCCTTATGTAACCTCTCGAATCCTTACGACCAAAGGAGGTCGTTAGTTTTAGGGGTTACGCCCATGAAGACGATGGTCTTTTTATTGTGTATTAAAATAATACATGAGGTTTTAATCCTCGCCGCCTAGCCCCTAACTTTAAATGAACAGTGTCGTGAACACTTTTCCTCCGACGGTCGCGGTTTCGCACCTCATTTAATGTCGCGGATATACTAAGTGGTCTGTGTTCACTTTAAAGTTGAGAACCCGCCTTTGGGAACCTAAGAGTTTTTCGTCTGCTGATTTTTTTTTATCAATCCCCATTGCGCTTAAAGACCCGGTTATAAAACCTCCATTGTCGGGCTTTAGAGTTTTTATACTTCCGCATCTTCTTCAAATCCTCTTCGCCTCCTTGCTAAGAAAATCTTTCCGATTTCTTATTGCCTTCCGACCTCAAAGCCTCCTCCGACCACTACTCATCCCTTTGAGAAATTTCACTATGCCTGATCAAATCACAAAGTGGACGGCTTCAGATCTCGAATGAGAAGAAGCTTAAAGCGCTAGAGAAGATGGGAATGCTCCCAAACAAGAATCGACGGATAGAGATCACGTCGGGAGCACTTTCCGAGCCGCCAAGATGGGGAATTCCAATCTTCCTCGCTCACATCGAAAGTGGCCGAGGGTACCGATGCACAAATTCCTTCCTCATGTTTTAGAGTATTATGAGGTGGAATTGGTGAATTTGGCCCCTAATTCCATCGCTATTATTACTATTTTTATCTACCTATGTGAGGCATACTTGGGAGCGGCCCAAATTTGAGGCTCTTCGTATTTTTATCTGATGGCGATGTCGGGAAATCCACGGGACTCTCGAGAATGCACGCGCTTTCATGATGGAAGGCCAATGAGTACATCCAGATAGACTGAATCTCGTGGTCGCTATGGAAAAAGAGCTTGTTCTACATGACTAAGCTACGAGGATGATGGCCTTTACTCGCCGAATTAAGGCTAACGAGAATCCCAAGTGGAGGAAGACCGTGGAGAAGGCAGGAGGGTCGAAAGATGGGTGAATGCCATCTCAGGACTCGAGAGTCAAGGGCTTGACTTCTTGGCATGTGGTGAGGGACTTCACCAAACGCCAGATTAGTCCTTTGAGGCTCCTGACTCATTCCCCGCCCGTCCATTGGTCATGATGAAGCTATCTCAGAGGTGGTAAGTCTTTGAGAAAAGCTCCGACTGTATGATTCATTATTTGATTATCGTAATACCTTAAAATTTTCTTGTCTCCTTCCTTCCTTCCTTTTTTAAAGGATTTTCATCGAGGAAATCAGAGAGCGGATCAGATGATCTCATACTGGGTAGCCCGGTGAAAAGGTCGATTCCCCACATCTTGGCAATAGTATCTCATGAAGAGAGATTGGCAAGACTTAAGGTAGATAATCAAACCTCTTTTTATCATGTGTGTGTGTGTGTGTGTATATATATATATATATATATATATATATATATATATATATATATATATATTCTTCGACTAGTTCATTGATCTTGCTCTATTTTTGTAGCCTGGCCTTGATTGTGAATTGTACAATCAAAGTGAGGAACAACATCCCACCGTAGCTTCGACCGATTCGTGGCTCGATGCATCGAAGAAGATGAATCTCCCGAGGTAATAGAGCATGAAAGAAGAATATATATTTTAGATAAAAAATTTCATCATCTAACCAAATTCATTTTTCGATTTAGGTGAAGAAAATGAAGGTCCGCAGAGCGAGTCATGAAACTATAGACTCCAGCTTGGTCGTTTCATGACCATACAGCTTGTTATCAAACAACCGATCCGGGCGGTTGATGAAACCACTCCTCCGATCCGATGATCGTGATACTATCTTCGATCGCTTGGTCGAGGATATTGCCTCGATATCCTCGTCAGAGGATGTGAGGGTTTAACCAACCCTCGCCGACTCAAAACCCATGAATTTGGTTGAGAAGAAAAGGAAGGTTGGCGGTATAAAGTTTACTCTACTGCTTTCAAAGTCAAATCCAAGAAATTAACTAGGTATGTACAAATGAAAAGATGTCGATGAGTGTATACCTTTAATAGTTTCTTGATGATTTGGTGTTTTGAACTCCCTTCTTTGTTTTGTATGTGTCTTCGGTGTTCCTACGATTCCACTGTAATCTTCCCGAGGACCCGCACCCGGGAAGTTATTGACTAAAGCACTTCCCAGACAAAGTTCCCGAGATTATAGTGGTCAAGAAGCCCCGAGCAGTGCCAAAGACAACGGTTGAGTTGGATCCATTGGTGGTTCTAACTCCTTCAGGAGGTAGATGCCCATAAGGGCCTCAATGTGTTTTGACCAACGTTGGTAATCCTCTCAACTTGACAAGTTCCTTTCACCCCCGATTTAACGAGGATAAGGAGCTTGACAAAGCATGGGGAAAAATATTTGACGCCAAATCAAACTACGCCCCGATTTGATATTTGAAGGTTATAATGATTTGGCAATCCGAGTAAGTATTCACGCATCAGCTTATAGTCTTTCTTGAAAGTTTATAGGAAACTTTAAAGAGAGAATGCTATTTGTGTAGCACATGGTCGAGAACTTCACAGAGTCTGAGGACTAACCCAAATAATTAAAGACTTGGAGCAAAAGCACTCGAATCGGAAAGTAAGGACCTTCCTCTTAACCTTTTTTCCTTCTTTAATGCTTTGTTCTTCTTTAATTATTCCCTTATTGCATTCGATAGATTTGGAAAAATAAATAAAAGAAGAAGTCGGGTCGGTAAAAACCAAAATAACTCGCTTGAAGAAGAGAATCGTTAAGGACCGGTCGATTGTAGAGGCATCACTGTGAATGAGACATCGAATAAGAGAATTGAAGATAATAAGTCGAGACTTGACTTATTATCTCCTCTCGATCATGTTGTGTTTTACTACTTGTTTTACTGTAGAGCAAACGCAAGCTACCAATGAATCAAAAGGCTCTAGAATTTGAGCCGAAAGGAGGCGCTTCTTAAAGGTGATCTTAATGACAAGATTCATGCATTGAACAAGATGATCTTTGATATAGGATCAGATCAAGCATGTCTGATTTAAAAGATCCAATAGAGAAAGTGAACTACTTGGGCCAACTTCTAGAAGATCTCGGTGGTCCGCTTCAAAACTACTCGAGAGAATTATGCCCAGACTATGAAAGAAGGCGCAGCATCGAGTCGGGCTTTAGGCCGCAAAACTCAAGGCTTCGACCCTTCTATTAATCTCTGCCGTTGAGGATGACTTCAATCGTCACTCGATGAGGCGACCAAACTTATGGAAGAACTTAGGCCACTTGGAGACAAAATTGTAGATGAGATGGATGTCTGATCTCCATGAAGCAAGAATTAGTCCGAGATTTTCAAGAGTAGCGATTGTAATATAAGAATTGTAAATAAACTTACCTTTGTGTCATCAACAATTATCTTTTATCCCGCTGACTTTTGTAAAATTCTCAGATACTCCCTAGCTCTCGATCGCTTTGTAGTAGAAGAGCTTTACTAGACAAGCAGCTAGCCAAGAAGGAGAAATAAAAAGTCAAAACCATTGTTTGGAGGGTTTATAATGATCATAAGATGTAATCGATCGAATAATACTAGGAAATCATTTTGGTCGGAACCAATGTATGATTTTGTCTAGTTATAGATCTTTTGTTTGTCATAATCGAAATACCAAACAAACTTGTATATGGTCGAAAAAGATTTGTTGTATTGAAAAAGTAGGAATGCAAGAATGCATGCAAAAACTATAAGTGATCGATTTATATATACAACCCAAAACTGGTTGGAAAATACCGCTTAAGAATAGAAGATATAGAAAACATTTCGCAAAACGTGCCCAAGCTCAAGTCCGACTAGCAACGAGGATCGAAGAAAAGAACTGCCGCTAGGAAGCTCCTTCCAGCAAGGTGACCACGCGTAAAAAGGAAAGACTTCGACTAGGAGGCTTTCCGTGTCCCACCAAGAGCTAAACGAGAGTAGAAATGATTTTTGAAATGAAGAAATATAGCATTCATAATCTTAATAGTATAAGGCACCACATGAAGTTTTTATACTATGCTCGCTTACTCAGATGGTTATGCTGCGGAATCATTCATGGAATGATCATGACTAGAACCTATACAAAGATATGACATGTATGTCGCTGCTAAAGAGTAACAGAGATCCCGATAAAGGATATCTGAGAGAAAAATTGTCTTCTCCGACCATCTTAAACAACAATAATAGGTGTCCGTAATATAGGTATAGATATATAAACCATATCACTCGTCTAAAAGAAATGAATGAATGCATTAATGAAATGAAAAGAATTGAAATAATGTAAAAAGAATTAGACATAGAACTTACGAATTGATCAATGTTCCAAGAATTTAACAAAACTTGCCCGTCCAACATGACTAGTCGCATGTAACTCCGGCTCTGTAATCTCGACCACAAAGTAAGGATCTTCCCACTTGGGAGAAAGTTTGTTGAGATTTGCCTCGATTATGAATTTTTCTCGAGAACCAGATCACCTACAAAGAAGGTCCGCGAGGTTGCACCATACGACTATGGTACCTTCGCATGGCTTGTTGATATACTACCGATCGTATTCATGGCTTGATTTTGTCGTTCTTCAAGGAGATTGATATCATCGAAGTCGCTGCTCATTCCGATCGCCTGCTGAAACAATCGGCCGAAAGCAGAGCCAAGTTTTAGTTTCGAGGAAGCATGGCTTCAAAGACCATACACCAAAAAATGGCGTTTCATCGTCGCACGACTAGTCGCGGGTTCGAACGCCCATAATATAGACGAAAGTTCTGACTCAAGCCCGACCGCTTGATTAATCGGTCGAATACTCGGCGCTTGATCCTTACATGATGATACCATTGGTTTCGCTTAATCGCTTCCATTGCTCGTGGATGAGCAATCGGCAAAATAAACATTGATACCAAGTTCGTCAGAGAATTCTTGGAATTGACCGCTGAGAACCGGGTACCATTGTTCAGTGATTATACGACGGGTACACCAAATCGCAGGATCATATTTTTTGTCAAAATCTCTTAGCGGCCCCCGCTTTAGTTTTAACAATAGGCTCGCTTAATCCATTTTGGAAACATGTCAATCATGACTAAAAGGAATTCAAGCCCCGGTGCTTTTGGGAAAGGTCCTGAATGTCCAAATTCCCTATGTTGCAAAAGGCCAAGAAAGAGGAATTGTTTGTAAAGCTTATACTTACCGATGTACTTGTCGGCTATGAAACTAACATTGTCCGTGATTGTCAGAGCTCTTTTGCATCATGAAGGGCGCTGGTCAAGAGTATCCTTGCTCAAGGCTTTACCGACCAAAGGTTCTCAGAGGAATGATGTGCTCCATGCATTCTTCATGGATTTTGTTAGCAACTTAATGCCATCCTGCTGAGATATACATCTCATCAACACCGTGAGATCCTCGCTATAAAAGGTACGCTCAATAAGAGTGTATGATTTGGCTTTTCGTGCTATACGATCGCCTCTACATCATCTTCTCGAATTATGTCATGTCAAGATAATTGTAGATCGATGTCATCCGCCTCTACCTTGATCGTGATAAAGACCAACCGTCAACGACATTTGGAGCATCCATGTTCTCACGACGCAGATGGACGACCGTGAAGGAATCATGCATGATCTCGAAGGCTCGACCACCGAGGGCAAATCGAGTTGCTCGAGAAAACTCCCATGGGACGGTTGTTCTCGTGGAGGCCATCCGTGCTAACCGGGTTCCGCCAAAAAGTTTTCTTTTCTAGGAATATGCCGATCCGAAACCAAGAAGTGCTTTTCGAAGCTCAGCATTTCCACCAGATAAGATGACATCTTGGTACTTGAGCATTGATGTTTTTCCTACTTGATTCGCTACTAGTTGAGAATCGCTTTCACTAGTAATCATGTAATCCTTTGTTAACGGGTCGCGTGAGTCCCGCCAAGAACCTTTATATTCTCGCCATGTTGTTTGTAAGGTGAAAATTTAACCGATGGTGTAATTGATGTGTTCGCCAAGAGATATCAAGACAACTCCAAATTTCGAGTTTTTAGCATCAAGGAGCCGCCAAAGTACATTGTCCACTCATTGTGGTGTTTGTACTCTGCCCTTGGGCGGGTTCGTGGTTTGTCCATTCGCAATGAATTTCGCTATTGCTCGACTTGATTGCGTCAGGAGATGAAATGGAGGTCGAACGCCCTAGCTCAACCGCCCATTTTGCTATTCGCCCCGATGATTCTCTGCTTCAAGGACTTGACCAAGGATACCGTTGGTACGACCACTTTGTGAGCTCTCGAAGTAGTGCCTTAGCTTCCTTGAAGACATAAGGAGACCATAGAGCAACTTTTGCACCTGTGGGTATCTTTCCTTGGTCCATGTAAGACTTCGCTTATGTAATAAATATGTCATTGGATGTTGTCTTTCACCACCAAGACATCGTTAATCGGCTCGGTGTTGCGCCACGCAGTTAGCAATATTCCCCGATCTCGTGAGAGACTAAAACCGGGTTTTCGAAGGTACTTTTCAAGTTCTTCAAAGGCATCGCTTTGCCTCTTTAGTCCACTCAAACTTCCATGTTTCCGGAAGCTTAAAGAAAGGTAATCCTTTTGCCCTAGCCTTGCTATGAAATGACTTAGCGCCACCATACCTGCTAGTTTTTGGACCTCCTTCTTCGGGTCAGCGATCCGTCGATGGTCCGTTATTTTTATTGGATTTGCTTCAATACCTCTAGCCGAGATTACTTAAACCGAGCAGCTTTTCCAAAGCAGTAAACTTCAACACACATTTTTTCGGATTCAACTTGAGGTTATGTCTTCTCAACTTGTTGAAAGTTTCTTGTAAGTCGTGAACGTGATCGCTAGCGCTGGTGCTCTTTATGACCAGATCATCAATGTAGGCTTCTAGATTCCGACCTATTTGTGGAGTAAAGGTTTTTGCATCAACCTTTGAAAAGTTGCACTCAATTTTGAGACCAAATGGCATCTTAACATAGCAAGAAGTGCTATATGGAGTGATGAAGGAAGTTTCTCTTCATCTTATTTACACATATTAACTGATGGTACCTCAATACGATCTAAAAAACTTAGTAACTCACACCCGTATGGAATCTACAAGTTGGTCAATGTGGAAGGGGAAAATCATCCTTCTGGACATGCTTTATTAAGATCTCAGAAAGTCGATACACATTCGCCATTTCTCATTATTTTTCTAACCATCACAAGATTGGCGAGCCATTGAGGGTGGTCGACTTCACTTAATAAACCCAAATTTCGAGGAGTTTGTCAATCTCCAACCGGATTGCTTTTTTCCGATCAGTAAAACGCCGCAGCTTCGCTTGATTGGTTTTTTGTCGTCGAGAGCTCAGGCTCGATCACCTCCCGGGACTCCAGTATATCGGACGCTTTCCAGAGAACACGCCCCGACGGTTTCTGGAGGAAGGAGACGAGCGACTCTTCCTATTTAGGGTTGAGTCTTGCCCCGACTAGAATCTTATGTAGATGAATCGTTGTTTCGATCCAGTGGTGACTTGGCGCCGCCCGCAGAAGCGCCTTTGTCGAGTGGTACTACCTTTGTCCGGTGGAAGGCTTGGGTGTCATCTTCGCCTCGAAGTGCTTGACCCGCATGTTAGATGGATTAGCCTCTCTGCTCGGAAGTTCATCGACCGCCCAAAAGATTTCCGATCACCCACATAAGCCATTTTCTAATCTCCTCGAATTGTGATGACTCCTTTGGTCCCCGTATTTTTAAACTTCGAGCAACCGTAATGCGTGGCTATCAAGAACTTTGCTAATGCCGATTGACCAAGGATTTCGCTAGGTACGCGGATTCAAAGTTTACCACATCGAATGTAATCTTTTCCGCTCGTGGTTATCGCTTTCCAAACGTAACCTAGGGAAACTTGTCCTATCGATGAAGGGTGGAGTGAACTATGCCATGGAAGGCATATTTCACCGGTTTCACTTTCGACGGGAACCTCTGATTTCTTCTAAAGCCCCACAATAATATATTCAAAGAGCTACTCCATCTATCAAGACTCGATTAACCCTACAATTATTAACAGCTTGGTTCAACAACAATAGGAACCCACCGGTTGAGTCGAAGGGATGGGGCTTTCTTTGTTGAAGGTGATTACCGTGGTCCCACCACTTTGATGGTTTGATGATGGTCGGAGATTCGACGAGGTTGACCTCCCGCCTATGGCCTTCGTGATGAAGTTTTGATTCAGAGGAAGAAGACCCGCCAAAGATCATGTTGACCGTGTTGAGTATCCCGCATTCATATCTTCGCCGCCATCCTTATCCTTTTGAAACTCATTTCTCCGGTTCTCAGACAGGAAATGGTCCTTACTTGCATAATAATCCTCCAGCTTTTTGCCAAACTCGAGTAGGTGCGTAGATCATGCCCTCGTTTGGTCGTGAAGTGGACACCACTTTATTTTTTCTCGAATGCTTCGTCGGAACTTTTGCTTTGCTTCAACTAGTATAGTCCTTTACCCTTTGTGAACTTTTTCAGAATCGCTAGGACTTCCTTATCGCTTCTGTCCGCGGTTTTTTTTCCTCTTGAGAGACTTCTTATTCTTTTTCTCCGGTTTGTTCAGCCGGGATGGGGAACCTTATCTTTCCGATCAATGGCTTCACACCACTTGATTGCTTCGCTATGGGCGCATTTGTCGGCCATGTCAAAAGTTTAACGGTTGTTCGTGGAGGGTTCATGGCTATGTCCTCCATAAACCGCCAATTCCTTAGACCTGCTTTTAAAAGCCCGATAATGATGACTCATGAATTCCCAGATGGAATTACGAACCCGATCAACCTCTTGATGTATTGACGAAGGCCTCATCGAGCCCTCGCCGGATTCGTGGAGATCGCCTCCTTCTGTGGCCGACATGTACCTCGAAGTTGGCAATTAAAAGGTTGCTAGAGTTGTTCTAAGTATAGATTGATCCGACCTAGAGGTTTAATAACCACGATCAAGCGCATCTTCGAGCATGGTGGGTAAATAGTCACCATCATTTTCATCGCCACCAGAGCTCGATGGCGTGGTGTATATTTGGAGAAACTCCAATGGGTTTTGGGCCCCATTGAACTTGTCAAGTTGGCCGGCCGGAACTGTTAGGCCAACGCACGCCTTGGAGCCTCAGAGAGAAGGCTTGACAACCCGTGATCGATTCATGGCGCCTTCTTTGAAAAGGTGCCGGATTGTACCGCCGGAGACCGCCTTAAGGTTGGAAAACCGGAGCTCTTGCAGCCGATCCACCATAGACATTGATATGATGCCTTCGATCGTCGCTGATTTAGACGATATCGGAGATCGCCAGTCCAAGCGGTGGTTCTTCCCAACGAGTGGAGGTGTGGCTACCGAATAGCTCTTTCCCTCGTGACTCCTTGGTCGAATCGCCAAGGAAGTCCCGTATCGATTGTTCCCAGCATGACCATGTTGTCTCTCACGAGGAGGAACGCTGGGATGAAGTCATGGTTTGACTCCCCGAGTCCCTTTGTTCCCCAGACGCTCCGCGCGCTGTATGGTCTCTGGAGAATTTCGATACTTGGCCTACTAGTCGCATAAAGCTCGAGTTTCGCTAAAGGTGGCTAGAATTATTCAACATATCTTGAACACGCCGCAAGTTTTGTATAGTTACCGAAGGTCTCTGGGTTTAGATCGGTCGAGGTGCACGCAGTTTGAACCTTTCCCGACCTCCGGATTTATTGTGTCCTATCACTACTTGGGGGGCAAGGGCAAAGCGAGTTAACCGATGGATGTCGATCGCTTTTGTTGCCTCCGAAGTTGGTGCTTGATGGCCCGATCATCTCCATCAATATGTGGTGATAAGGCAGAGTGTGTAGGACCGCAAGGTATCTTGATTTGCATCTCCGATTGCATTGACCTTGTGCCTCCAAAGAGGATCTTCCAATGAGCTTCCATCGTAACTAATGGAGAGTTTCTCAATACTTCGCTAGAAGTTTCCACGACGGAGAGCGGCCGGAGATGAGCACCTTCCGAGGCCTTCTTGGTGGATTTCACCGATCCGCGAATCACGATCGAGCGCGGAGCTTTATCATCCCCACATGGCCTACGCACTGGAGGTTTCATCGACACCGCATTGCGTCCGCCGCCCCGAATTGCCGGGTCGAGGTGAATATCTTTCACCATAATCTCATTGAGAGTATAGAGATTTTAATTGCGGTGCTGAAATTTCATCACCGCTTGGCCGGCTCAAGGATCGGGCTTGGAGTGGCTTCCTGATATTTCGAGCTGGTCGGAATGGTCGGAAATGCCACTTGTCATAATGGTGGATCCTCATCCATTCTTGGCCGACTTTTGTTAACATCGGCGAGGTGCGTAACCAAGGAGGAGGAGGAGGAGGATGACATGCCGCTTTTTGCATGGCACGGATGCATCCTTCCATATCGAGGTCAAGATAGTCCGCCAAGTCGAACTAATTCTCCTCATTCCAAACCCCGCATAGTCGCATCGCTGATTACGAGGAATGAACGAGGATTGATGAGCAGAGAGTTTTTTCAGAAACTTATGCCTTCTTCCCCACGGACGGCGCTAATAGCCGACGATCGAATCGCCGATCTTATGAAAATGAAAGAGGAAAATGACGGATAATTCCCGGGAGAAAATAATGCTTTTTATTGATATGAACTGGATTTACAAAGGGGGTGCTCTCGACCGACTAGGGACTAATCCTAATTACACCGGATGTGTAGATTGCTATCTTGCTTGTCTCACCGCCACTTGATCTCAGAGAACTTGTGTTGATGTTTCGCCTCTCACTGCTCTCGCCTCTTTGGTCTTCAGTGGTTGCAGATTTTAAGTAACTTCCAAAGGGGTGGCAACTTTCTAGAGGAAGCGCCCCTCGTGAAGCGCTATGATCGGTCCGGGCTTAGTGCACGCTAACAATGTGTCTAATCGCACGATTTCGCCCAAAGGCTCAAGAGACATCAAACCGTCCCGTAGTTGTTGTCGTTGTCTTTAAGATTATCTAACCGGTGGTATGAAGTATACAACACATGCTATATTCATCGCACTCCAGAAGAATATATTCGGATTAGTTATAAACACCAGCTCATATCGCTTCGAAAGCTACACGGCCGGAGACTAGGCATGTGATCTTGTCCCACCAGGTACCCTTGTGTAACCTCTCGAATCCTACCACCAAAGGAGGTCGTTAGCCTTAGGGTTACGCACCATGAAAACGTATGGTCTTTTATTGTGTATTAAAACAATACACAGAGGTTTTAATCCTCGCCACAATGGCATGGGAGACAATTTAGGGCGTAGGGCGCAGTGAGTAGCGGAGGGCGAGAGAGACTCGAAGGGATTAGGTGGCGCATCACGGGAGGATCGAGAGGGCAACCCTATTGCGATCGATACGAATGCATCTAGACCGCCCATGCAAGAAACCTCGATCCGACGACTTCGCACCCGCCTAATCTCAACTATGCGATGGCTATCCGATGGTCGAGAAGCACCGAGATAGGTCTTAGATTTCACAAACCACAGGTGATTTTCGCAAAAAATGATGTAGAGGGTCGGCAAGATTCCTCTCACGTATAGAGATAAGAAAGGTCCGACAAACAATACTTTGAAGATTGAAATCTAAATGTTGGCCCAACCCAGCCCAATAGCTCATCTAATTCCCCTAACCATAACCCTCACTGACTCAGCCCGTTAGCCATACACGATCCGCATCCTCCTCCCCGTCTCCGCGCCTGCGATGCATCCTCCTTGCCTCTCCCTGCACTCCACACCAACCATCGCCATCACCGCTGCTCGCTTCCTACCCCTCTCCAAGATTCTCCTTCGCTCTACCACATCCCGCCACTACATCCTCCCCCGCCTCCGCCATATCCTCCTCCACCCCTCGCCGATTTTCGCCACATCCCTCTCCATCCGTCGAGCCATACCACGCCGCCCTGTGAGTCTCCCTAATTTTCCAGAGTAGCCTATTGTATAGTGGTGATATAGTCGGTCAACACACTTGGCTATATTTATGTAAACAAAATAGTAACTTGTATCTATATGAAAAATGTATGAAATTTTGAATTACCTTGTATCTATGGTCAGAGATTGCAGTATGTGATTAGGTAGTCCTTTTGGTGCTTCATATGCACAGTACTAGGTAATCAATTTAGCTAGATGAGAAAGTTGTTAGTAAGTTTATGAAAGGAATATAAAAGGTCACATGGCATATTTAGTTTTAATTGTTTTCAAAGGGAAGTGAGAGGTTCAATAGAAAACTTTACAATGATGCATATATGCAAGAAATTGTAGTCAAGTAAAGCTCAAATGCCTTAGAATAACCTCGCAACTATAGTGGTTCTTGTGGTCATCAGAATCTCTATATCTCGCTTCCGCCATGACTGTGTTTCACTAATAGTCGCTACATTGTGCTATTTAAATTTTAAAGCACTAATTCAATACGATGTCAATAATTAACTTTGTTCAAATTATTCAACCAACTTGCTAGATATCACATAATTAGACCATGTTTTAATAATGTCATGTTGTTGTCAGCCTCCTCTTAGAAAAGTTGTTTTCTACTCTTTCGATCATACTTTTTCGTGAGTTATTTAGGCATCTCCTTTAAAGTCGTCGAATGTTGGTGGCATATCTCGTGGACACGCTAGGCTTCAGGCACATATGGACATGGCCAATCCGTGTGCTCCATCGCAAATGCAAAGGCCAGATCGAGCCTCCTCCCACTTCTAGCCGCTTTTCCCTCGCCGACAGACATCATGCTCCATTCGCCTCCCCGATCCCCAATCCTCCATCCCCCGACACTCGCTTAGGTTCGGAGGCCCAGCTGCCGCTACTCGAAGCCTCCTCCAATGCCGCCTCCCCACGCTGAAGTTCCTGGGCCGTCATGCCTATGCCTCCTCAAGATCGAGGCTCCACTAGACAAGACCCTTGCACCAAGGCTCCACTGCTAGCTGCTGCATGTTATTGTAATGTAGTAGTTGAGAAATGGAGTGTAGAATTCTTATTGTAATGGCTCTATTATATATATGTAATGGTTCTTGTTGAATTGTGATTGTGAGAATTTTGATTGATGAATTAAGTGTTGAATTTGTGATTAAGCAATGCTTGGTTTTGTGTAGCTACATTATACATTTTGGAAATCTGGATTCTGAATCCACAAATGTAGTAGTTGAGAAATGGATGTGTGTCTTGTAGAAACAACCTGGATTATGGATTATGGATGTTTCTGTTGTAGCTACATTATACATTCTGGAATCTGGATCATGTCTAGAATTTGCATACACCCACATAGATGGTGTCAATTATGTCCGTAATTTGCATACACTCGCATAATTTCAGAAATTATAGACATTTCATTGCATGCTAGACCACATTTCAATGCGTGGCAGACATCATTTCAATGTAGCATTCAAGCAGTAGCATTCACTTAGCATTTGTACAAGATTTCAAAGGTAGCATCTTGATAACAATCAAATAGCATTTCGCATAATTCAAACAACATTTCAAAGTAGCATCTTGACAAATTCTGACATCATTTATATAGCATTTCGCATAATCTGCATAATATTTTAGTGTAATTGTGGATATCATGGGATATGCCCATGATCTTAGGATGATGAAACAATTGGCATTGCTGCTTTTGGTTTGAAGTTTCAAGTGTTTTCGCTAAAGTTTCAGATCTCTCCGGTCACGCTATTCAATTCTGCTTTAAATCAATGTTGATATTAGTGGCTAATTGATTTTGGGATATGTCATATCCATATTTGTTAATGCATAGGTGTTGCATATTGCATGTTTTGGCTAACGTGGGTCAAGTTGTGAAGAACTTATTAATGATTCGTGTTTGCTTGTCTATTGTCAGGTGTGGCTTGCGTGTCAACGATTAATCAATCCAAGGGAGGATCGGACTAAGCTTGGAGAGCCGAGGTCCGTACGCATCAAGGATGCCGGTGAGGTCAATGAATTCAAGCTGCATGAAATGGATAAGGATGACCGAACTGCGCTTTGGCAGTACTGGGTTGACTGCTGCGGGGCCTGCAGTGTAAGTGCTTTGAGGTTCCTGGCGATTCTGACGGAGAGACTTGCCAACATGATGAGAGCCGCTGATCAATTCCACACGCGGGCAAGGTGCAATTGCTTCGACGTGATTCGACTCGGTCTTTTGTAGAAGGATCGAGAAGGGGTATTTTGGCAACTTTACCAAATACCATCTTGATGACCTTTGGTTAAAACCAATGGCCGCGTGATTGCCAAAGGAAGTGGTTTAAGTCAAGAGAAGTGAAGACGACGCTTATATGCTAAGTGCAGGTGTTCCGCTGATGTTGGGCCTTAACTAAGCCCATTAGGTAAATCTTCTCTAAGGTTTTTAGGGTTAGAGGCTACCCCATAAAAGGAGCCGAGATGGGATATTCTTCGCTGGCCAAGCTAAGAGAAGGGGAGTTTTTGGGTAGTATACCAAAAAATCGAAAGTGCCTATGAGAAAGCTTTAGGCGGCTACCGCTCGCCCTCGAAAATCGCGGCGCCAGGCGTAATATCAAACGCTAATGCGGGCCTTGCTCTGGAGAGAATAGATGTCCTTGGCGCATGTAAGGCATGGTATCAGAAATTGTGGCGTACCGCTCCACCCAAGAAAGAAAATTGAGCTCACTAAAAACCCCGGCGATCGGATAACGGCTTGTTTCGACCCAAATTACATTCAGACCTTCAGGTTCAACGACTAGCCCAGATCACGCTTAGTGCACACAAAGGTAATAAAGGTGGAAATCGATCCATACAAGCTTAATAATAGCATAAACGTAATAATTTTGATTAATAAACAATGGTTTTGACCTTAAGGTCGAAGTTTATAATTATTCAAGCCACGCAGCGCTAACAGATAAATAAACATGCTTAAAAGAGAACAGCAAGGGCGCCCCATCGATTCACCACAGTAACCGATCGATCCGCACTCACGATCAAGCACCTTCAAGATACTCGCTCCTCAATGTCTAGGAAGACCTCCTCTCGCTTGATTCATTAAAACAAGCGTGAGTACAACCGCATCAAGCCACACCACAGAGATGCAAAATATACATGCCGGCTTTTACAAGGAAAGGCATTCTCAGGGCTCTTTTGCATAAATGCGACTTTTGCAATTGAATACAATTAATAGATTGAAAACAGTAAAACAAATAGACAATAATAATTTGACAATTTATTTCACAAAGACGCATTACGCCTTTAGACAATTTTAGCACATAGTCGATGATTTAAAACACACAGCCCCTTCCCACACAGCTTTATGAAGATCTACCCCTAGTGTGAAATCCCCGAGCATTGTCCATGATCATGACGCTGCTATTCAATAGTTTTACACTGCAGAGGTTGTACACTTTACCCACAAGATACAATTAGTGTAGCTAGCACTAATCATAACAAAGCATTTTGACATTCATCTTACTATGCTAGGCCTGGCCCCACAACAGTATGTGGTCGCTGTGTGGGCCTCACTCAATGGCGCACATGGTGAGGTCCTTAATTGACCAAGGCAAGACTACCACAATCCCTATGCACACAAATTTTATCAAACCCATGCACACAGCCTCCACCAAAATAGCACACACTCAATTATACACACACAAGATTCACCACTTGCCTCATTTAAATCATTTCCCACCCAGCTTGGTTTTAAGTGCAACACATGCTTCACAATACACAGCAGTACACACAAATTTTATCACATAGTTGCATATTCACTTAATCAAATTATAATAGCAATCTACATGACAAGTGATTCGTGGCATGGCTAAGCAATCTAATCAAGACTAACCAACCCACGCTGGTGCTACAATATACCAACTAAATATCACTAGGGTGACAAAGAATTTAGACATAGCAATTTACAAGGAAGGCATAACAATTAGGATTTACATCTACACCCAAAAGCTTTTAAATAAATACTTGAATTAAGATGCAGAATTTGAATTAAAATACTTTAATAAAACTGAAGCAAAATGGTCAAGGGCATAGCTTGCCTTGAAAAAGGTCTAGGAATTGATCTTGATCTTTGAAAGGTCCTTCTTCTTCAACTCTTCCAAAGAAATAAGTCAAGTCTACTCGCAAAACGAGACAAACAAACAAACTAAATAAATAACAGAAGCAAATAACTCCAATAAAATAATTAAAAATCTCCAATAGATAGATCTGGATTTTAGACGAATTTAGAAATTTGAATGGATGAATTTGGAGTTAGGATGCAAAAGATATGGGGTTTCAAAGTTTAAATCTAAAGAAAACCCTAAAATTGATTTTCTGAATTCCAATTATTTCTTAACGTAAAATCAGAATATTAAGGCCAAGATGACATCAGCATGACGTCACCGGAATTTCGAAAAGGAATAATAAAGAAAATCTGACATGTGGGGCCCACATGTGGCACTACCACGCGACCAAGTCCACCGAGCCTCGATCTCGGCTGGTCAGGGCATTGCGCACTGCGTTCAAGGTGCCGCGCGGCCCACGATGGTCGCCACGCTGTGCTACCTGGGAGGCGGATGGCGACGAGCGGAGGCGTGACGTGATTACGGCATGAGGGCTAAGCACAAGACTGACCTCAATGGTCCCACAATCCGGCGGGCGATCTGGTATGGCGTGGTGGTACCAAAGGGTAGAGATGCTATCAAGGAACCCATCAAAGGCTCCTGTGGTTGGTGATCGTGGTTGCCATGCACAGGTTCAAGGGCGAAGAGCTTCGGTTTTGCCAAGTGGGCGCCGGCTGGCTCCGTGACGGCGTAGGGTTCTTGGGTAGCTCAAGGCGAGGAAGGCACAGCACTCCCTGAGGCATGCGCCACCGACGGCGAGAGGATCGGAGTTTTAGGGTTCCAGTGACCCATGACTAAAACTCCGATTGGCATGCATGACAAGGGCTCGAGAGGGCAATTGGTTTGGGTTTTGAAAGGGGGTCATGCGATCCTCGAGGTGCTACTTATAGGTTCTAGGGCGCTTCGAGTTAACGCGTCGGCCAAGTGAGGTTGAAACCACCCGAGAAGGGCTCATGGAGATAAAGGAGATAGAGACGGAATTTGAATTTGAATTTTGTTTGAACGAGTCCCGTGAGGATAGGCTTTAGAGCGATCATCCCACAAGACAAAATCGGGGCTTGGCTATATATTGCTCGACTGAGCTCATAGGCGGTAATGGCAGACGCGGCAATGACGCGGAGATTTAAGACCAAGTCGGGGACGACGACAAAGGCAGCCGGGCCCACGCTGGCCGAGAGAGAAGAGGAGCGACATACACATGCAAGTGAGATCTCGAAGGCCCATCCCCGATCCAACGGCGAGGAATGAGTGGGCCAGTGGGTCAAGGCGGAGGAGTTCATGAGAGATTCGCCCACCACTATTCTGGAGATTTAAATACCTTTTTTCTTTTTAAGAAAATACCGTAAATCCAAATAAGCAATGGAATTAGCAAATGAACTTGGAAAAATTTCTAGAAAATTCCGTAAAATATATCCAAGCTCATAGGATCCAAATAAAATAGTTTTCACTATTGTTCATGTTGACTTTAGTCATATTAAATTGTTTTGTTACACAAAGTCCAATATTAAGCTTTTAAATTAAATTCAAATAAATCCAAATGGTGAATTTCTCCCTACTAACTATTCAAAAGATTTTAAAAGCTCAAAATTGGGATGTTACAAACCTCCCTTAAAGGAATCTCTTCCCGAGATTCAAAGCTAGCCGGAGAAAAGGCTAGGGAATTCAAATTTTCACTCTTCTTCACGCTCCCACGCTGTTTCACCTTCCGAAAGGGGTGGTTCCACCGCACCTTGCAAAACGAACTGCTTTGCTTCGGGTCCGACGCTCTCATGACATCCGTAATCTTGATCGGCCGCTTTGTAGGTGAGGTCTTTTCAATTCGATTGACTCCAACGGGCTTGTTCTTCCGCACACGAAGACATTTCTTCAATCGAGAAACATGGAAGACGTGATAACCTCCGCTAACGACTGCGGCAGCCCAATCGATAAGCTACTCCACGGCTGCTCCAAAATCTTAAACGGACCAACATACCGAGGGCGAAGCTTCCTTTGGCATGGAACCTTTTCACACCTTCGAGGGGCGAACTCGAGATACACAAAATCTTCTCGCTCAAACCGAGATCACGACGACGACATTCTGAGATAGCTCTTTCGCCGACCGAGCTATCTTTAGCCTCTCCTCGATCATGGACACTTGCTCTTCTCGCTTTGAATAATATCTGACCAAAGACCAACGCTCAAATAAGCTTCACCAATTCAACGGGTTCTAGTGCACTCACCATTAAAGCTTCAAAAGTGACATTTTGCAGACTATTTTGATAACCGTTGTTGTAACGAGAATTCGTGATATGGTAAACTCTTATCCCAACGGGTAGCATTTGCTAGAGCACGTGCTCTCAACATATCTTCCAATATCCGATTACCCTTTCTCCGCCCATCCGTCTGGGGTGATACGCAGCAGATCTGGTTCAATGAGTCCCTAAGGCCTCATGTAAACTCGCCAAAATCGGAGGTGAACCGAGATCCTCGATCCGACACTATCTTCTTAGGGTACCCTATGCAAACCGACAATCCTTTGACATATATAGCTTCGCTAGACGATCTCCCGAAAGTACGTGGTCTTGACTGCAAGAAATGGGCAACTTTGGTTAGACGATCCACTATTACTCCAAATCGAATCAGAACCCGATTGAGTCTTGGGTAAACCGTAATGAAATCCATTCCGATTTCTTCCCACTTCCATTCTGAATCTTTCGGTTGCTAAAGACACCCGCCGGCCTCTCATGTTCGCTTTTGATTCTTTCGACACACGCCGCACAAGGCAACAAACTCGCGACGCCCCGCTTCAAATTCGCCACCAAAACTTATTCTTAACATCCCGACATCTTAGTACTACCAGGTGAATCGAATACTTTGAGTCATGGGCCTCCTTCTCGCATTAGTCGCCTCAATCCATCAATAT